>CP097502.1:50956888-51586888 GCA_023547065.1 Musa troglodytarum
TTAGTAGATGGTTTAAAGCATAATCTTTTAAGTGTTAGTCAATTATGTGAAAAGGGATATGTTGTGAAATTTGAATCTAATGCTTGCATTATTGAAAAACCACACAACAATACATCTATGATTATACTAAAATAAAATAATATCTACACCATCAACATTGATGATCTTAGTAGTGAAATGTGTTTTTCGGCATTGAATGATGACGCTTGGCTTTGGCATAGGAGATTAGGTCATGCTAGCATGAAGCTAATCAATCAAATCACATCCAAAGCACTTGTAAGAGGCATTCCCAATGTTAAGTTCATTAAAGATAAAGTATGTGATGCTTGTCAACTAGGAAAATAAATTAAAACTAGCTTCAAGCCAAAGAATCAAATAAGTACCTCTAGACCATTACAATTGATCCATATGGATTTATTTGGACCAATTGACACAACAAGCCTAGGAGAAAGTAAATATGACTTTGTAATTATAGATGACTATAGTAGATACACTTGGATCTATTTCTTGTTTCACAAAAGTGATTATTTTAAATGTTTCTCTAAATTTTGTAAACTTACTCAAAACAAAAAGGGTTTCATGATTTCATCCATTCGGAGTGATCACGGTGGTGAATTCCAAAACCATGACTTCCAAAATTTTTGTGAATCAAATGGGTACAATCACAACTTCTCTACTCCAAGGAATCCTCAACAAAATGTAGTAGAAAGAAAGAATAGAAATTTACAAGAAATGACAAGAACCATGTTAAATGAACATAGTTTACCCAAATACTTTTGGGCTCGAAGCCATTAATATGGCTTGCTATATCATGAATAGGGTTCTAGTAAGACCATCTTTATCCAAGACTCCTTATGAATTATGGAATAACAAAAAACCTAATGTTTCTTACTTTAAAGTTTTCGATTGTAAATGCTTTATCTTAAATGAAAAGGATGCTTTAGGAGAATTCGATGCTAAATCCGATGAAGGCATCTTTCTTGGTTACTCTTTCGTTTCTAAAGCTTTTCATATTTTTAACAAAAGAACGTTAGTTATAGAAGAGTCTATTCATGTAGTTTTTAATGAAATTTTTGAATTTAAGAAAAAAAATTTTTATGATGATTTTAGTTTTGATGGTTTGAATTTAAATGAACCCTCTCCTCAAAATAATAATTTGGATACATCTTCTTCCTAAATTTCCTTACCTAAGGAATGGAAGTATGTAGATGCCCATCCCAAGGAGTTAATTATAGGAGACACATCGAAAGGGGTTCAAACTCATTCTTCTTTTAAAAATTTTTGGGCCCATGTCGTTTTTCTTTCTCAAATTGAACCGAAGTACATTGAAGATGCCTTGAAAGATGATTCTTGGGTTATCGCAATGCAAGAAGAATTAAATCAATTTGAGAGGAATGAGGTATGGAAGCTTGTTCCTAGAACTAGTGAACATTTAGTTATTGGTACTAAATGGGTCTTTAGAAACAAGCAAGATGAATGTGGTATCGTGGTTAGAAACAAGGCTAGACTAGTTTCGTGGCTAAAGGTTTCAACCAAGAAGAAGGTATTGATTACGAAGAGACCTTCGCTCCTGTGGCAAGATTAGAAGTCATTAGGGTGCTCCTTGCCTGTGCTAGTAGTAATAATTTTAAGCTTTTTCAAATGGATGTCAAAAGTGCTTTCTTAAATGGCTTTATTTCTTAAATGAATGTCAAAACCTCTAAATGAAGAATAATTTGACTTCATTAGAAAAGAATTAGGCATGTTAAATTGTCCTAATGCATGAAGATATTATATATTCTTTTTCCAAAATTTTTCAACTTTGGTTTTGATAGTCTCACCTTGATATTATTATTTTTGGATTTTTGATGACATCTCTTCAATATCATATTTTGAATGGAGCTCTCATGTTTATCTCTCGATCGTAATATTTTGGATGATTTGTATCATGATGTTGTTCTCCTTCTTCGAATGATGGATCTCAATGATATAGTAAAAATTGATACTCCCTCCAACTCCTTTAAGCATGACTAACGAAATTTCATAACTTGCATTTCATATGAAGCTTAACATATGCATAAATTAATATCATGAATTTTGCTTAAAATAAAATTAAGCTCTACATTATTCATCTCGAATTATTAGTGTGCTAATCTCTACAATTCGAGGTTTTAAGACTTAATATCCTACACCTCATGTTTTCTATGAGAATGCTAAGTTGAATCTTTCTATGAAAATTTTGATGTTGATATGTTTCACTTCATGAATTCGTAAATGCCAAGTTGAAGCTTTATAAATTTTAACATTTTTTTTCTCATGGATTTTATCTTAAAAGTGATATGAGATGTTTGATGAATGGCTTTAATGATCTATCCTTCCACTTTATAATGTTATTCTTGGATTTTTAAAATTGAATCTTAAGCCTTTCATCCTCTTTCTTGTATGAATCCTTCATAGATTGATAAATGATGATTGATTATTTTTTGAAATTCATAAACGAATTAAAATTATGGTCAAATCATTTTTCGTGACACATTTTATTTTCTAAGCCTCATGTATCAAATGTGTTTGATATTCTTGATAAATGACTACTCTTATATTTTTTTTTGTGATATGATACCTTATGATGACTACTTCACCTCCTTTTTGTTGATGACAAAGGGGGAGAAGAATATGCAAATAAATTGATGACATATACAAATGACTTGATAAAATATCTTGCATGCATCGTATTGAGAAGAATATGATAAATAATTTAACAAATAACTTATATGCATCATATCATAATGACTTATATGTTGTGTATTGCAATATGATGGAATGAAAAATGTCTTATATATTTTATATTGCAATTGGTATCGCTTTTGCCATGCTTTATAATTGAAAATTGGTTGATATCTCTATAAGCATCGCAAAGCGTATTGCAATGTATCACATGAATTGTATCATATCATATTTAAAATTTGGTATCCTTTATTGATATGAAAAGTTATCATTTGATGATGTATCATTTAATGATATCATGCCTTGCATTTGTATCGATATCATTTGATCCATGTTGTATTTTAAACTAGAATTGGTATCTCTTGTTGAAATGATAAATGTCTATCATTCGACTTAAAAATAGGTGTCATGTCTTGACATTGTGTAAAATACGAAGTTTCATATTTTTGGATGAAAGATCATGCTTATGAAGCATGACGATAAGTTTAATGGATGGAACTTATCGGTTTTGGCTTGAATTCAAGGAAATTGAATTCAAGTGTTTTCTTTCTTATAATATGGCATATAGATAGGGGGAGTTAAGATTAACTCCATCATCAATTGATTATCATCATCAAAAAGGGGAGATTGTTGAATCTCGGATTTTGATGATGAAGTCAATTGATAGGTTATTTGATCTAATCCATATTATTGAGATAAGTGTGCAAGATTAACTACGATAGCATGAAGACATAAAGCAAATTACCGGAGTCAAGTTGTTGGGAGTTCGAGAGTCCACCAAAAGTCCGAAGGATCATCGGAAGTACAACCGGAACCAACTGAGAGAATCGGGGACTTGCTGAAGGTTTCGAAAATTCATCGGAAAGATCGTCAGAGGTTCGTAGAGTTCATCGAGAAGGTTCAAAAGCCTACCAAAGATTCGTCGAATTTACCATAAGTCCGAGAGCCTACTGGGAGTCCGCTGGAAGAAATCAGAGGGTGCATTGGAAGTCCACCGGAAGTTCGCTGGAGGCTCATCGGAAGAAAACTCGAAGCTGCTGGTTTAGTCTTTGCTTAGAATTATGTCTAAATTTTATAGTTAGCACATAATTAGGGTAAGGATTAGGTAATAATCCTGTTTAACCCTGGTAGGGGCCAATTGGGCCTTGTCTAAACTGAATTGGGCCGGATTCAGGGCCCATTCAGAAGTTCTAGACTAGGTCTGGTGGTGGCACCGCCCCGAGAACAACTTCCTAGATGGTTTGGGCGATGGTACCGCCCTAGGTCAGCGGTGGTACTACTGACAGTTATTATTTGCCAGTGGTGGTGCCGCTTGATAAGCAGTGGTACTACTAGTTTACAGAGCCCGAGGACTCTATCAAGTGGTGGTACCATCCAGTATACTAATAGAGCAGGGTGAATAGGCGATGGTATTGCCAGTTCCAAGAAATCCAAAATGTGACTCTTTTTGACTCGATTTTTGAATACCAATTGAGTCTATAAATACCCCTCTTTCCTCTACTGGTAAAGTACCTTTTAGAGCAGTTGAAAATTGAGTCAAAGCTATCGCAAAATCTTGTTTCGATAGCTTAAGTGTTCACCTCCCTCTTTCTCTTTGTCAAAAATTTGTAAGAGAGTGAACCACTTGTAAAAGTTTGTAAGAGGGGTGTTTGGTCCTTCCCCTTCAAAGAAGTTTGATAGTGGAAGTTGGGAGTCTCATCGAAGGAGGCTTCGAAGTGGATGTAAGTTATTTGACCGAACCATTATACATTGCTACGTACTTTGAGTGTGTGAGCTTTTAAATTTCTGTATCTTACCTTTACTTAGCTGCAAATCATTCGGTCTTCTTCTTCCTACTCTCATTTACATTCACTCGAACTATTTTTAGCTGAAACTTCTTTTGTCGAATCAAAATTTCCTTACGAACCAACTATCTTCGAAATCGGTTGCAAGTGTACAAGTTTTAATCTGCTACACTAATTCACCCCCCCCTCTCAGTGTCACTTAGATCCAAACAGCCAACCCCTATTAAAGAGGTAAAGAGGCTAGTTAGGTTAGGACTAGTTTGAAGGTTGCTTCTTAGAGGAGTCCTATTAGAAGTAGGAGTTCTATTAGAGAAGCAGTTATATTAGAAGTAGGAGTTGATTAGAAGTAGGGGTCTTGAGTAGGAGTCCTATTAGGAGTTGGGGTTTAGAAGCCCTATAAATAGTCATGTATTCACCCTCTTTTCATCATGAATAGATCATCCTTTTAGCAGCCTTTGAGCAGCAACTTGGAGGAAGGAACCCCTATAGAGTTCCAAGGAGGTCGATCCCCTAAAGAGATCAACCCCAAGCTTAGAATCCGCAAGGGTTCTACCACTTGGTATCATAGCAATGTTCTTAGCATCTCGCTACCCTTCCATAGCCATCCATCAGCCCTCTACAGCCTCCCAAAACAATTTCCACAATTGCTTAAAATATCAACGCCGAATTCCACTATCATCTCCACCATCGCGGATCATCCTTTGATCTCCTCATGAATTGTACCAAGTTCTAGTTTTCTACCTTACTACTACTACAATTTAGTTATCCTTATTCAAAAAATCTAAAAAAATCATTCCTATATTGCTGCATAAACTTTTCGTCATAAAGTTTTCATCTCTACGATGAAAGATGCACTGTAGAATTCTAACCGCATAAGCACTGTTTGTTTGATTTTGCTACTGCATTTCTTCTATCTAAATCTCTATGAAATTTTTGTGATGACTTTGACACTTCTAACAATAGATTCTCCTTTAGTTTCATCAAAAAATTCTCAATATAAACCACTAATTTTTTATGTCTAAGCTGCTACACTTTAGACATAAAAATCTGCTGTAGTACCTTTCCGTGATCCTCAATTTTATCAAACCTCTTGTTGTTGTTTTCTTTTACAAAATTTTTAACAGTATTAAGTCTCCCTTACCACTAGATTCCCTTTGAGTTTTACTTGAATCTCTATTGAGAATTGTAGGAAAAAATTACATCCTTACTATTGGAATTTTTTTATCGAAAAATCTATTGCTGCACCTTTGTCCTTTTTCATCTCCATAACCTACCAAACCCTAGCCACCTTGCTGGCATCAACTAAGACATCTTTAAGGCATCTTTCTAGCCTTAAGATGCAGCCATCATAACCTATTTTTATAACCCTAACAGTGTTAAAAAATGTACCTCAATCCAGTAAACCATTATAGCCGAACCCTTCTATCATCGATCTATTGTCCGAACCTTCCACCACCCCATGCCATTAATCCATCAGCAAAAAAAGACAGACATCTCTGATCTAGTGGCATATGCGATGGCTTCTCAAGATCCAATTAATGCCAAATTTGAAGCAATGGAATCTTGGATTGAATCGTGGCTTGAATCGTGCTTGGAGGACAAATTGCGCTCTTTGTTTGCAGAATTCAGAATTGGGTAACCACTTAGTCCAACCAAATTTTAGTGAGGAGAGAGTTCAGAAAGGCCTCTAGAGAAGAAGGGATAGCCCTCGGACATGCTTTAGCCACATATGAGGGTGGACTTCCCGCAATGGGAAGGAGACCCGGTGGGGTGGATTTCGTGCGCCGAATGTTACTTTCGCTATTACCGAACATCGAATGATGCTATAATGGAAATTGCTATCATCCACCTTGAATGAGATATTATTCAATGGTACAATTGGTTAAAAAATAATCCTGGGGCTCTGACATGGAATCAATTTAAGAATGCACTGCTGAAATGTTTTAGACCTATGGAGTATGAAAATATCAACAGCCTTGAATTCGACAAACCTCTATGATTCAAGAGTACCAAACTAAGTTTGAGAAGCTATCCTACCTTGCTCATGATTAGACTGACCATCAATTATTAGGAATATTCATTGAAGAACTCAAGCCAGAGATAAAAGGGGAGGTTAAGGCGCAGTAGCCCCGTGCCATGATGGCTACGATTTCTTTCACCCGAATACAAGAAGAATGGCTTAACCAAGATGCTCGGAGGATGAGAACCTCTCCTAGGCCCATTACATATAAACCTCCTTTTACTCTTAGCCATCTTTCACAGCTAAAAAAATTGATAAGAGAAGAACTACTTGACCGATTAGCAAAGGGTCTTTGTTGGCATTACTCGTTCGCCTATGTTTAATGGGTCAGATTATACGTATTGGAAGACTCGTATGAGGATTTTTCTCATTTCTATGGACTTCGAACTTTGGAACATTGTTGAAAATGGCTTTGCAAAATCTTCTCTTCCGATGAGTGAGTGGAATGAGTTGAAAAGGAAGATTTTTGCTCTCAATGCAAAGGCTATGAATGCCTTATTTTGTGCGCTTGATAAGAATGAGTTTAATCGGGTTTCTATTTGTGAATCGGCATTTGATATTTGGCACACTCTTGAAATCACTCATGAAGGCACTAGCCAAGTGAAAGAGTCCAAAATCAATATTCTTGTGCATTCTTAGGAACTTTTTCGGATGAAACCAAATGAGTCCATTAGAGACATGTACACCCGCTTTACGGATGTCATCAATGGACTTAAAGCTCTTGGTAAAGGTTTTTCTAATTTTGAGTTGGTAACTAAAATTTTAAGATCCCTTCCAAAGAGTTGGGATCCAAAGTTTACGGCCATTCAAGAGGCCAAGGATCTTAAAATATTTCCGCTTAAGAACTTATTGGGTCTCTAATGACCTACGAGATGACATGCCATGCTCATGAAGAGCTTGAGAACCCCCTTCCAAAGAACAAGAAGGATATGACACTTAGAACACAAGAAGACCACTTGAAAGGAACATCAAGTGATGAGGACAGTGACAATGACATTGCACTTTTAACTCGAAAGTTTAAGAAATTTATAAGAAAGAACAAATTTAAAAATGACACAAAATAAATTTGAACACAAAAGGACCAAGTTATTTGCTACGAATGCAAGAAGCCGGAACACTTCAAGAATAAATGCCCTCAAGCCAAGAAGAAGCAATTCAAGAAGAAGAAAGCTTTGAAGGCCACGTGGGATGATTCAAGTGACTCCGAGGTTGAAGAAGCTAGCAACAAAGAGGAGGCCAATTTCATGCTAATGGCATTAGGAGAAGAGGTTAGTGAGTTATTTAATGAAGAGTTATCTTTCGATGAACTTTCTATCGCTTTTCATGAGTTATTTGATGAATGTAGAACTCTTAGTAAGAAGTTCAATTTGCTTAAGAAAGAGCATGCTTTATTACAAAATAAGTTCAATAGTCTCCAAACCCCTTCTCTACCCCCATGCTCTAAGTGTGAACACTTAGAAGCAATAAAAAGGGAGAACTTGCTACTCAAAGAGACCCTAAACAAGTTTAAGGTCGGTAGCAAGGGCTTGGACATGATCCTTGCTAACAAGGGTCATGTTGGAAATAGGAGTGGAATTGGATTTGTGAGTGGATCTCACCAAAATCCCACCACCTTCATTAAAGGACCTACATTGCATGTATCACCCCATTTGAAATGTAATTTTTGTGGTAAAATGGGACATGTTGCTTACAAATGTCCATTCAAGAAATTTAGTCCACAAAAATTGATATGGGTTCCTAAAGGAACCATAAACAACTCAATGTTGAATTACAAATTAAGTAGATCAATTTGTAAGGCACCCAAAATCAAATGGGTACCTAAAAACCATCCTCTTTGTAGACAAACTCACAAGCTAGGAGCAAGAAATGGTATCTTGATAGTGGATGCTCAAGGCACATGACCGAGATCCATCTCATTTCTCTATGCTCACTAGCAAAGAAGAAGGGTATGTCACCTTCGAGACAACAACAAGGGTAAAATCATTGGCAAGGGAACCATAGGTAACAAATCAAGTTTTTCAATTGATGATGTGTTGCTAGTTGATGGTTTAAAACATAATCTTTTAAGCATTAGTCAATTATGCAATAAAGGTTATGTTGTTAGATTTGAATCTAATGTTTGCATTATTGAAAAACCAAACAATGACATATCCATGATTGCTTTAAAACAAAACAATGTCTACACTATAAATATTGATGAATTAAGTAATGAAATGTGTTTTTCGGTTTTGAATGATGATGCTTGGCTTTGGCATAGGAGATTAGGCCATGCAAGCATGAAACTAATTTCTAAGATTTCATCTAGAGAGTTAGTAAGAGGTATCCCAAACATGAAATTTATCAAGGACAAGGTATGTGATGCATGTCAACTAGGAAAACAAATAAAACTAGTTTCAAATCAAAAATCAAATTAGCACCACTAGACCATTGCAATTGATCCATTTGGACTTATTTGGACCAATTGACATAACAAGCCTAGGAGGTAGCAAATATGCCTTTGTAATTGTGGATGACTATAGTAGATACACTTGGACCTATTTCTTGGCTCACAAAAGTGATTGTTTCAAATGTTTCTCTAAATTTTGTAAACTCACTCAAAATGAAAAAGGTTTTATGATTTCATCGATTCGAAGTGATCACGGAGGTGAATTTCAAAATCATGACTTCCAAAATTTTTGTGAAATAAACGGATATAACCATAACTTCTCTACTCCAAGAAATCCACAACAAAATGGAGTAGTGGAAAGGAAAATAGAAGTCTGCAAGAAATGGCTAGAACCATGTTAAATGAATATAATTTACCAAAATATTTTTAATAAGCCGTGAATACGGCTTGTTATGTTATGAATAGAGTTCTAGTGAGACCATCCCTATCTAAAACTCCATATGAATTATGGAATGATAAAAAACCCAATGTTTCTTATTTTAAAGTTTTTGGTTGTAAATGTTTTATTTTAAATGAAAAGGATGCCTTAGGAAAATTTGATGCAAAATCCAATGAAGGCATATTTCTTGGTTATTCTTCCGTTTCTAAGGCTTTTCGTGTTTTCAACAAAAGAACCTTAGTTATAGAAGAATCTATTCATGTGGTTTTTAATGAAATTTCTGAATTTAAGAAGAAAGATTTTGATGATGATTTTGGCTTTGATAATTTGAATTTGAATGAACCCTCTCTGACAACTTGGATGCATCTTCTTCCCAAACTTCCTTACCCAAGGAATGGAAGTATGTAGATGCTCATCCCAAGGAGTTAATTATAGGAGATGCATCGAAAGGGTTTAAACTCGCTCTTCTTTCAAAGATTTTTGTGCCCATGCCATTTTTCTTTCTTAAGTTGAACCAAAATGCATTGATGATGCCTTGAAAGATGATTCTTGGGTTATCGCAATGCAAGAAGAATTGAATCAATTTGAGAGGAATGAGGTATGGAAGCTTGTTCCTAGACCTAATGACCACTTAGTTATTGGTACTAAGTGGGTCTTTAGAAACAAGCAAGATGAATGTGGTATCGTGGTTAGAAACAAGGCTAGACTAGTGGCCAAAGGTTTCAACCAAGAAGAGGTATCGACACTGAAGAGACCTTCTCTCCAGTGGCAAGATTAGAAGCCATTAGGATGCTCCAAATTATTTCAAATTAGAATCCATTAGGATGCCTATGCTAGTAGTAATGATTTCAAATTATTTCAAATGGATGTCAAAAGTGCATTCTTAAATGGTTTTATTTCAAGAAGTGTATGTAACAACCACCCGGATTTGAAAATTCTCTTCTCCCTAACCATGTGTTTAAGCTAACTAAGGCTTTATATGGTCTAAAACAAGCCCCTAGGGCTTGGTGTGAGAGGCTTAGTTCTTTTTTAATTTCAAATGATTTCACTAAAGGCAAGGTTGATACTACATTGTTTATTAAATATTTTAAAAATAATTTTCTTATTGTTCAAATTTATGTTGATGATATTATTTTGGTTCTTCTAATAAATCACTATGTGAATCATTTGCCAAGAATATGAGTGATGAATTTGAGATGAGCTTAATGGGAGAACTAAATTTCTTTTCAGGATTACAAATTAAGCAACTAAGTGATGGTATATTTCTAAATCAATCAAAGTATACATTAGAATTGTTAAAACGATTTAACATGGATGGATCAAAAGACATTAGCACTCCTATGAGCACCTCCACTAAGTTAGATATAGATGAAAAAGGAGAAAGTTTTGATCAAAAAACATATAGGGGCATGATAGGTAGCTTGCTTTATCTCACTGCAACCAGACCTGACATCATGTTTAGTGTGGGTTATGTGCAAGATTCTAAGTTAATCATAAGCTATCTCACTTCAAAGCCATTAAGAGAATCCTTAGATATCTTAAAGGGACTCCGAATCTTGGATTATGGTATCCAAAATCTGATAACTTTGATTTGAAAGCTTATGCAAATGTGGATTTTGGTGGATGTAAAATAAATAGAAAAAGTACATCTGGAACATGCCAATTTTTAGGATATGCACTTGTTTCTTGGACTTTCAAGAAACAAAATTCAGTTGCACTATCTACGGTAGAAGCCAAATACATAGCTACAAGTGCATGCTGTGTATAGGTTATTTGGATGAAATATACGCTAGAAGACTATGGAATTTATTTAAAGAATATTCCTATAAAATATGATAACATAAGTGCTATCTGTCTAACTAAAAATCCGATTCAACACTCTCAAACTAAGCACATTGGTATTAGGCATCATTTTATACGTGATCATGTCAGTAGTAAAGATGTCACCCTTGAATTTATTGATACAAATCAACAATTAGCAGACATTTTTACAAAACCCTTAAATGAGAAACAATTTAATTTGATTAGAAGAGAATTAGGTATGTTAAATTGTCCTAATAAATGAGCTTTATTGTATGAGATTTTTTTTTGAAATTTCGGTTTTCATCGATTTGACTTCTTCTCGGATTTCTTTTTGAAATTTTGGATTTCTTTTTGACATCATCCTATCCTTAAAATCTCTGAAAACAAATTCAGAATAATTTTTTTTAAAAAAAAATATTTTGTGGGGCCAATGGTAGCACCGCTGGTATTCGGCACCAGTGGTAGCACCGGTTGTGATAGTACTACCTGAACACCCCCATATTAAAGGGGGTGTTAGGGTCGGTGGTAGAACCAATCGAAAACTCTCCCCCTTTCATTCTTCTTCCTCCTAAGCACCTCTAAGCCTTTTCCTCTCCATTCTTCCTCCTCCTAAAGGGCAATCAAAGGCATTTTTGTGATCCAAGCTCCTCACCTCTAGGAAACACAAACAAGGTAATAGCTGAAATTTTCTCTTCTACTCATAATTGCTTGTCTTTTCCTTATTATTTCCTTTTGTTTGTTCATCATGAATAGATATAGACATGGCTCCTAATAGATATAGACATCAACAAGAGGGAAAGGGAAAAGGTTGGAAGGAGATTCATTTGATCCAACCCTTTTTAGATCTAATGAGGTAGCCTTAAGATACCCAAATTTTGATTGTAAAACCATACATAAGGGTAAACATGTTGATCTAGGTGAACTAGGAAACCTAGAACCTATTAGATGGTTTGCTAATCTAAATGCTCTACCTATCTTGCAAATTAATGAACCAATCTACCTAGGTTGGTTAAGCTATTTTATGCTAACATGATTATTAAAGATGATGTTTTGTCCACCTATGTGTTAGGAACCACAATTTAGATTTTTGATCGTATCATATGTGAGTTACTTGGAATTAAAGAAACGAATAGAGGATGTTATTTTAGAGGGCAATGGGATATGGATGCAATCAGACAACTCGAAGCCTTAGAAATGATTTTTGCTAATCCTAACTTAGGCATTATCCTAAAAGCTGCGAGCGTATTACCTTTTAACTCGAAATTACTTCATCACATTATGATAAGCATTCTACTTAAGCAGTTTCATCACGATGAAATGAGTATGTTGGAGGCGAGTACGATGTATTGGATTATGACTAGACAAAACAACTGCTTTGGTTATTTGATTAGACAACATATGATAGAAATTTTCTCTAAAGATTCGATGTTGTCATATGGTGGGTTGATCACTAGACTCATTTTTCCCATAACATTTGTGTGTCACCCAACGACGAAGTAATGCAAGTTGATAGATATAACACAATTAATAAAAGTCTCTGAAGCTTAGATGCACCTTTAGAGATGGCATATGGATTAGGCAACCTAGAAGGGTTGATATAGTTCCCCCACTAGTAGAGCAACCTGAAACACCAATTTTTAGGGGAAATGAATCTCCTCCGCCTAGTCCCATTGATCCAGCACCATCTGAGCCAGCTCTTGCTCCATCTACTAAAGATCCGATCATGCGTGCCTTGAATCAAATCACATCACAACAAACTGAAATTTTGAAGGAAGTGCAACAAATGAATCGCAAAATAGATCACTTGTATAGGCATCTTGGTATTCCTCCTCCGGAGTAGCTATTGTTTTCTTTTTAAACACTTGTCCTGTTATACTTATGACTACTATGGATGATGTTGTAACTTTCATTTCATCTACTCAGCTTTTGCGTGAAGTTTTTTTTTTTTGATTTGATCATAATTTTGACTTGATACCTTCTTCCTTGTGCCTACTATGGTTTACACTCTAATATCATTTTAATGACATGATACTTTCCTCGAATGGTTTCTTGCTCTCTCTATGACAATGAATGGTTTCTTCACCTTCATTATTTTTGTTGATGACAAAGGGGGAGAAAAATGTAAATTGTTATGATGGAGAAATTGTTGCTATATTGGAATAAAATGCTTAAAGTGAAATATGAATCAATTGTATCACATTGCAAATGCTTAAGAACTCTTATTCTTGAGATAAGCTACTTTTTCATGTGATATCATGACTTGATATTAAAACACTCTTTTGGATATCACTTGATCTTTATCATGTTTGAATTAATATTTCTGGTTATTATAGGTGTAAATACTTTGACATTGTTTAAAATACATTGCTTTGAGTATTTATGCCTAAGCTTATTAAGCTTTATGTTGAATGAAATCTATTCGATTTGGCTTAAATTCAAAAGATTGAATTTAAGTGCCTTTTACCTTCTAATGATATGGCATATAGATAGGGGGAGTTGAGTTTAACTCCATCATCAATTGATTGTCATCATAGAAAAGGGAGAGATTGTTGAATCTTGGATTTTGATGATAAAATCAATTGGTGAAATATTTATTCTAATCTATATTGTCAAAGATAAGTGTGCAGGATTAACTACGATGGGTCAGAAACATAAAGTGATTTGCCGAGGTCAAGTCCGTCGGGTGTTCAAGAGTTCATCGGAAGTCCAAAGGATCGTCGGAAGTGTTGCCGGAACCAACCAAGATCGAATCAGGGACTTGCCAAAGTTTTCGAAAGTTCGTCGCAAAGATCGTTGAAGGTTCGTGGAACTTTGCCGAGAAGGTTCAGAAGCTTGTTGAAGACTCGTTGAGCGTGCCATACAAGCCGGGAGCATGCTGGGAATTCGCCGGAAGAAATCCGAGGGAAATATCGGAGGACCACCGAAGTCTCATCGTAAAGCTCGCTGGAATAAGACTTGAAGAATAGCGGTTTAAATCACTGTTAATTATGTTTTAATTTCATCGTTGGCACGTACTTAGGGCAAGGATTTCGAATTAATCCTGCTCTAAATTGGTAGGGGCCAACCGGGCCCTTACTAGGCTTTTGGGCCTTGAACAAGGCCCATTCAGACCGCGACAATGTCTTTGGGCGGTGCACTTGACCTAGAGCGGTAGTACCGCCCAGCTACAATATACAGAGGCAGTAGTACCGCCTGCTCCAAGCGGTAGCTGATTTTAAATTTGGAGCCCAAATTTGAAACCATTTTGGATCTATAAATACCCCCCCTTTCTCAACTGAAAGGGCACCCTTTTGAGAGTTAGAATCTTGAGTTTAAGTCTTTGAATAGTCTTGAAAAGCCTTGTCTCTTGCTAAGTGTTCACCTCCTTCTTCTTCTTAAGAAATTTTGTAAGAGTGTGAACCTCTTATAAAGGGTTATAAAAAGGGGTATTTGGTCCTTCCCCTTCAAAGGATTTGCTAGTGGAAGTGCGGAGCCTCATCGTGAAGGCTTCAAGAGTGGATGTAGGTCATTTGACCACTATACATCATTGTGTTCATGAATGTGTGAGTGTTTACATTTCTGAATCATTTTATTACTTAGCTGCAAATTGCTTAGTTCCTTGCTATTTCCTTTACTCAAGCAACTTCTTATAAGTTCTCTTTCATCGAATCAAAATCTTCCTACGAATTTGTCTTTGTACGAAGTCGGCTTCAAAGTTACGTTTTTAATCCGCTGCACTAATTCACCCCCCCTCTTAGTGCCTTTTCAATCCTAACAGTTAATCCTATAAACTAAATTTGGGCCAACTAGGCTCTTATTGGGCCTAAAACAGGGCCTATTTAGCTTTGCTGAATGGGCCAGGTGGTGGAACCGCCTATGCCAAGCGGTGGAACCGCCTAGCAACCGAGTGCCAGGTGGTGGCACTACCCAGCGCCAAAGTGCAGCGGTGGTAGCACTGCTGCCTTGGGCAATGGAAGCGCTTGTGCACTGTCAGTCTGACAACTGACAAGCGATGGCACCGCCCCTGACATTCTTGGATGAAAGAGGGTCTAGAACTGAAAAAAAGAAGGGAGAAACTCTCTTGAAAGTGTTCAAAATCTTTCTTCTTAGTTTGAAGTGTGTTCTAGTCCAAGAAAGGGTGAAAGGCTTTGTAAGGGTTATCTCCTAAGCCCATTAAAAGAAGAGGTGCTATAAGAGAGTTCATCCTCGCTCGTTAGAAAGAGGATAGCTAGTGGAAAAGCCGGTGGCCACAAGTGAAGAGGAATCAGGAGTGGACGTAGGTCGTATAACCGAACCACTATAAATCGATTTGCATTTACTTTCTCGTAACTTACTTTGCTGCAAACCATCTTCATTTGCTGCCTTACTTACTCAACTTCCTCTTCATCTTCTTACGTATGCTTTAAAATTAAAACGCAATCAAATCGGTTTTAAACGAAATGTTGCTTTTATTGCATGAAGTTTTTGATACTTATTTTAATCATCGAAAGTTTATCATTCTTTACTGCTGCACTAATTCACCCCCCCCCCTTCTTAGTGCCACTCGATCTCTAACAATTGAACAATTGGTATTAGAGCCACGTTATTTCTCATTCGGATTTACACCCGTAAGAAATGACTTTTCATGGCTTTCAAGAGGGCTTTTTGGTTTTTCGTCCACCGTTCTTTAACGGTTCGGACTACACATATTGGAAAACTCGAATGAGAGTTTTCTTGATTTCTCTCGATTTAAACTTATGGAACCTTATTGAAAATGAATTTCAACTTTCCTCTAAACTGACGAATGAATGGTCGGATTTGGAGAAAAGATCGTTTTCTTTAAATGCAAAGGCTATGAATGCCTTATTTTGGGCTTTAGACAAAAATGAGTTCAACCAGATTTCTATATGCGAAATGGCTTTTGACATTTGGCGAACTCTTGAAATCACGCATAAAGGAACGAGTAGAGTCAAAAACTCGAAAGTTAATATTTTGATACACGATTTTGAGGTTTTTCGAATTGCACCAAGTGAGACTATCGATGATATGTGCTCCCGTTTCTCGGATGTCATCAATAGTCTAAAAGCTCTCAGTAAATGTTTTTTGGATTTGAACTCGTAAGCAAGATTTTAAGGTCCCTTCCAAAAAGGTGGGATCTTAAAGTAACCGCAATACAAGAGGCTAGAGATTTAAATAATTTACGTATTGAAGAACTAATTGGCTCACTAATGACATATGAAATGAACCTCCCAGAACATTTTAAACTTGATGAACACTTGAACTACCTTTCAAAGAACAAAAAGAATTTGGAACTCCGAACTATGAAATGCCACTTGAGTGATGACCCAAGTGATGAGGACAATGAGAACTTTGAACTTCGAACACTAAATCTTAATAAGTTTAAAAAAAATCTAAAATGAACAATGAACTTGAACGGAGGAAGAGACCAAAGAAGATGAAGGTACCCAAGGAAGCATCAAGTGACGAAATGGTGAATTGGGCTTTGACGGGCTTCGACTACAAGGTAAGTAACTTAACTCCCTTGAATTATTTTGAAATTACATGATGCTTTCCATGAATGCTTAACTTAGCTAGTAGGAATTTTTCATACTTTTCTTGTGTTTTAGAAATAAAAAATATTTTAAAAAATTATATTATGCTTTTCCTTCTAGTATTTTTGAAAAGTAAAAATATAAATGATGATTGTATGATTTGTGATAATGTTTGTACACCTAATAGGATCAACCCATGCATGTGTCTCTTGATGGTTTATATTGTCTCTAAACATGATGCTTAATGATTTTATATCATGCATGAGTTTTTGAAAACTTCTATCTTGAATTAATGGGTCTTAATCTTTTTCTTTTTGATAAATTTTTTAGATGATACTTGTCTTCATGAAATCAAAAGACCTAACCCACAAATTTTCAGAATAAAAAAAAATATGGTTTTAATATTGCCTTATATTACATTTGGACTTGATGATTTTCATGACGAAAATTATTTTTTAAATTTATAAAATGATGCATGATTTTACCAAAAATTTGAGCATCGATCATCTTGTTATAACTAATATAAGAAAGAATTAAAATGATTTTGATGATGTTTTTATTTTTGAATATGATGTATGACATTTTCATAAGAAAATTTTGAACATTCTTATGAAAGATCAAATAACTGAAATTGAAACTCTAAAGATGAGAAAATGCACTATCATGATGTTTGATGCATTTGATCTTAATGGGTTTAATGACAAACTTATATTTTGAATTTATACAATGATGACTTCCATATAAATATTTGAATATATCTTATGAAATCATCATTGATAATGATAAAATAAAAATATTAAAAGTTTGTTATCATGCTTAATGACTTTGTGATATCATATCTTGATGACAAACTCATGTTTTGGTCTTAAATTTGATACTCATCTTTTGAAACATGAACACACTTGTTTGAAACAAAATGAAACACATTATCATAATAAATTGAATCTCATAATGTGTTATATTATTGCCTTGACAATTTTTATAATGAAGTTTGTCTTTCGGTTTTGAATATTTTGATTTGGCATATAAAGGCAAAAGACATACTTATATGATGAAACATAAAGAAATTATATTTACAATATTATTGAGATTAATGATTTTATGATATCTTATGAATCTCATAAATTATGAAAGTGATTTTGATGATTTGTTTATGAGTTCGGAGTTGATGATTTGAACTAGAATGAGTCTTATCTATATCATGATCTTGATAACTTGAGTTCTTCAAGATCTCTTGCTCCATACTCTTTTATGATTCTCGCATGTTATTGAAAAAAATACAAATGAATCATAAATTATTTTCTCTTGACTTTTTGATACTCAACTTGAGAAAATGTGCTTTGATGATTGAAATATTAATGCAAACGTTTGATATATCACTTGTCATGGTTTGAATATCGATGTAAGAGAAATTTTGCTCTTCTTGATATCTTTTATGAATTTGAATAAGACTTGCTAAAGATTCTTGATTCATCTCTTAAATGCTTGGAATCATAACTTGACTTGTGTGAATCAAGATGCATGAAACAAATTGTTCTCTTTGCTATTTGCTATCTAATGAATCATGATTGATATTATTGCTATTTTACCTCCTATGATTCATGTTGTAAAATTTTATAAATCATGATGCAATAAAATTTCTTATGCAACAATCAAGTGCTCATGTGATTCTTTGTTAAAGAAAATATTTTAGTGAAATCATGATCTTGCAAATTATAACTTGAAGTTCTTTATAAATCAATATCATTTGTATCTTGTCTTTTGATTTTTTGAAATTCAATACTTGAATTTTTATGAATTTGTGATCTTGATATCTTGATTCTTATGAAATGTGATCTTGATGAAAAATCTTATACATGAATCAAGGTGCTCTTTGTGCTATTCATTCTCAATTGAATCATGTTCTTCTTGAGCCTTGATATCATATCCTAGAAATGACATGATTTGTTTGTCTTATATGGTAAATTGAATATTTGATATAAATGAAATTTGCCTTGTGATGAATCAATGAATCATAACTTGATCCTTGATATTGATATGCTTTTATATATCATGATTCTTGGTTATATGACATTTATCTTGAATTGAAAATTGATAAATATGAACTTAGATCTTGCTAAAAAGAAAGTTATGAATCATGAATGATATCTTTTAGTTTTGATCCTTGTTGAATTTACATATTGATATCCTTCATGACATGATTTCTTTGTATTGTTGTCTTGTATGCATCATGTGATGATTGATATATTGATTGATGCAAATTTATAATTGATCATTGGTTCCTCCTTCTTTTTGATAATGATAAAGGGGGAGTTAAATTGCTAGCTTGTGCATCAAAAGAGAAAAATTTACTAGCTTAAACATTGAGAAGCAAAATGTTGCTATCTCAAGAGAGGCAAAAATCTTGCTCAACTTCACTTTTTCAACAAAATTGCTTGCATCTTTGTGACAAATTATTGTTGAATCTCATGCAAGATTATTTATAGTATTAATCCTCCCTTTCTTTTTGACATTGATAAAGGGGAGAAGGCTCTTGCTAGATTGCATATTAAAAATGAATGCAAAAGTCCTAGCATGCAAAGAAAGCAAAACTTGCAAGCTTGCTCTTCTCAAAAGAGAAGAAAGAAATTACAAAATTGCATGCATATCGCAAAAGAAGTCAAGAAACTGCACATCTTTGAATATAATTTGCTTGCACTTCTCAAAGGAACATAGAAAAAGTTGCTATCATAACGACAAGTGCTATCTTGCCTATCATGATGTGATTAATAGCTAGTATGATTGTAAAATTTGCATATTCTTTTAAATTAGTTATGATACAACTTCTCCTTTTTGTTGATGACATAGGGGGAGAAGTAGATTGATGACTTCATGCATTGTATTGAATATTTTATATATTTACATGATGGTTTGATAATTCTCATATTTTGTGATGAATGTTGCTTGGATTTGGGATAATTCAAGTGTTTCTATCAATGACATATTGATAGGGGGAGTTTGGTTAAACTTCGGGGAGTTAAGGTTAACTCCGTTAGTCATCAATTAGTTGTCATCATCAAAAAGGGGGAGATTGTTAAATCTTAGATTTTGATGATGAAACTAATTGATTGTGGTTTATTGTTTAACTATATTTTTGAGTTATGCAGGTCTACTATCGATCAGGATTAGATAGTTGACGCTAGAGGAATTAACGTTGTGCCAGGTGATCACATCTGGATATTAGATGTCGAGCCGAAGGTTCAATCGACAATCAACGGAAAGCTTCGTACGTCGAGCATCGGGCCAAGAAGAGTGTGTTGCACCAAGGATATCGGGGTTGCGGAGGTCAACCACCGATTGGGCAACGGATCGCTAGAGAGGATGATGTGTTGAAGAATTGGACGAAGCACCGATAAGCCAATGATGTGCTGGGCAACTGAATGTCAATTTGCATTATAATAATTGTCTAGATCGAAGTAGAGTTTTGGTTTATGTGTGCAGGATTAACTACGATGATGATGAAGACGTAAAGCGAAACAAAGTGCTGGAAGACAAGTGGGATGGATCGTTGGGAGTTCGAGAGTTCGACGGAAGTCCGAAGATTCATTGGGAGCATTGTCGAAACTGGTCGAGAACGGGTAGGGAGCTTGCCGAAGGGTTTCCGGAAGTTCGCCGGAAGGTTTGCCAGAAGTTCGCGGAGCTTGCCAATGAAGCTCATTTGAACTTGCCAAGATCATTGTGTAGCTCGAGAGCTTACCGGGAGTCTGCAGAATGGTTTCTGAGGGTTCGTCGGAAGACCGTCGGAAGTTCGCCGAAAGAAGTCTTGTCTTATGGACTTAATGCTAGTTATAAGTGCCCTACAAGCCAATCACATGAGTGATAGCACCTGTAACATGCTGCGTCAATCTCTTTGTTTATGATTATTGGCATTATCTCACATTATCTAGATATATATTGTGATGTCCTTCGATCTGTGCAATGGGAATTGGATCGTGATGAGATTACGATAATGAGACCGATTCACCTTTAAACATAGACCCTAAATTATCCTGATCATAGGTTACTCAAGAAGGATATCGAGATAACCAGATAGATTGGTGTGCTGTATAACTGTTCATATGATGGAGGTAGCTGGTCTTATAGCTACTCATGTGGGGACACTAAGGGTACAGTGCAGGTGCTCATTTGAGAATGAGTTCACTGATTGATCCGCCTACGAAATGCTGGATGGTTATTGATACCTCACGTCAGACAACGATTCCGTAGTCCCAGTAGTGTATTTGGTCCTTAGACTTGAGACACCAAGGATGTCCTGTATGAGTACTCCACTCTTTGATACCGGACTTATAGGTTTGAAAAGTTTCATATCTAGTATAGCCGGTCATTGGGAGTGGTAGCCAACCTTACAAGGGCTATTGAGCGTCAATAGAGGATCATCCGCTCTCGGTATCATGAGAGGAATATCTTATATGCTCTTGCTTGAACAAATCCTTGGCCAAGGTTATTCGGATTAAGAGAGAAAGAGTTCTCCGGGAGAATCCGACAAGAGCAAGACTCGATGAGAGACCATATGGGCCTGACAGCACCATGCCCGGTATAGGGTCTCTAGGATATTAAATGGATGAGAGATTATAGATACATGGTAACTGAGGATAAATAGGTCCAAAGGATTGGATTCCCCTGTATCGTTTGGGGGCCGCGGCATAGTGGCCTAGTACGTCCATAGTCGATGAGTTGGGTGAATTATTATAGAGATAATAATTTACTAAATCAGAAGGAGTTCTGACAAGTATGACTCACGGCCAGCTCGATATTGGGCCTAGAGGATCACACACATATGGTAGGTGTTGCGACAAGTAGAGGTTTGGATATGAGATATTCGTTGAACCCCCTATCTTATTGGATATCCATTAAGCCTCTGAATTATTGGATCCTGAGATGAGATCCAATAATTGCTAATAAGAGATTATTGGGTAGAAACCCACTAATCTAAGAGGCTTGGGTGATTGGATAAAGATCTATACCCAATAGGGCAAAAAAGATCCATTAGGGTTTTAAGTGGGCCTCTATAAATAGGAGGGAACTAAAGCTCTATAGGCTGAGAGTTTTTGGTAGCCACCTCCTATTCTCCTCTCCCTAGAGAGAGAGGTGCATCATTGTAATCCCTGCTGTGTGGATACCGCTAGAGAGGAGGATGCTTGATTTCCTTCATCCTCCCCCATAGATCTATAGGAATTCAGGGAATACGATCTCCCTAGGTATCTTCTTTTACACGTGCAATTTTACGGATTTGTTTTTAATGCATCGATCTTCGCACGATGATAGAAACTTTCTAATGGAAAATCTGGGGTGTTTTGTTTTTGTTCTTCCACTGCGCATGTGATGTCGCTCCCCTTGTGATTTTCCCAACAGTGGTATCAGAGCCAGGTTGTTTGTGCGAAGATCAGATCTTAAACTACGTGTGTTATATTTTGATTTCGATGCAAAATCGTTGGCGAAAAGAGAAAAGCAATGTTCTTTGCCCACTCGTGCAACAAGACGCCTGCAGCTGCCGCGGCTCTACACCGCACAAGCTGCAGGCAGCCCACAGCGCGTGGTGCGAGGCGGCCGCGGCGTAGGCAGCGGCGCGGCGGCAGCGGTGGCGCCGCCGCGAGGCGCGGCGCGGCTGGCGAGGCGCAGCCGCCGCTGCGACAAGGCGCCATTGCCAGTCCCCGCGGACTGCCATGCGCGCACAGCCAAGCGCGCGACCTGCGCCGCCACGCGGCGCGCGCCCGTAGGCGCGACACCACCCGCGGGCGTCGCCAGAAGGGAAGGTACGCCCACCCGGTGGCCGCAGCCGCCGTAGCAACGTAAAGGCCGCAAACTCACCTTCGAGGGTTTAGGGCTTTAATTTTGATTTTGTGCCTTTCAGAAAATTAAATATGTTAATTAAATAGTTTAATTAACTATTATTTTTATCTAGTAGTCCTATAAAATGATATATACATGCGATGTATGATATGGATAGATGATCATGGACCTATGATGTGATGTGTGTACATGTGATTATTATTATTGGGGTCTGTGAGCCTTTATTTTTTTCGTTTATTGTTGGGCCTGTGTGCCTGTAATTATATTGTAATTACACGAGGAAGCGTAGCGGTAGCGTGACTCACGAGGCCAAGACAGATGATCCGACGCATAAAGATGTGTTAAGATGCCGACAGATCCGACGAAGTGAGATGGACGATCACAGGACATAGAGATGCACTGAAGTACACATAGATTTTGATGTGAGTGATTGGGCCCTCTGGCTCGAGCCTGATCACATTAGGATATGGTCCATGATCATCTGGTGTGATTGTTCATGTGATGTGTGATTAGTTATACACCTACTAGATATGTTTATATATATTTGCATGCGATGTAGATATATATATATATTAAATACGTATGTGTGTGACACATTATGTTAGGAGACCAAATCAAAAATCCTCTCCATTAATAATATTAAGTCGGTAAACATGAGGCAATTAGATTGACCCACGTGGCCTTCCATCGTTATAGCTAGGAGCCGATTCCCGGTGTAGGTTGAGTTGGTCGAGTCCCTCGAGACTCACCTATATCACGTCTCACCATCTTATCTATGACATAGAGATGTCAGAGGTGACTTGAGGACATGGTATGCTTGGTCGGGTCTCTCGAGAGTATATCACCTAATCAGACTCATCTGGTAACGATGTTAATGACTTAACCGAACATTATGATTGGTCGAGGCCATGGTGGTTCGGAGGCCAAAAAGGATAGAAATCACAAGGAGTTGTGATTGGCAAGAGTTGCCTACCTTTACGGGCTTAACGTGATTGGTCGAGTCCCTCGAGGTTACGTTAAGACACCGATTGGATCCTGATCCTCACTAGAGATCCACCAGGGGTCTCCGATTCACATACCGGAGGGTGTTGTGTGTCTCGCAAAAAATTAGTAGGAATACATTAAGATATAAGTCCTTATCTTAATAGTTTAAATTTCTATAAAGTCTGCATGTTATTTATTTCTGCTACATCTTTTATTTCAGAAAAATGTCGCTTTCAAATCCTTTACGTGACATACTTGATGCCAACCGCCTCATTGGTCCAAATTATACGGATTGGATTCGTAATCTGAGAATTGTTTTCACGACGAAGAAAATCACGTATGCCCTTAATACAGTGATCCCTACACCCGACGAAGGGGCAAGCAAGGATGAGATCGCTCATTATGTGAAGTACTTAGATAATTTCACTCTTGCTCAGTGTTATATGTTGGCCTCTATGACTACTGAGTTACAGAGACAACATGAAAATATGGAAGCTAATTCTATACTCTTGCATCTCCTCAAACTATTTGAGGAATAGGGAAGAACTCAGCGATATGAGATATCAAAGAGTCTTTTCCGTGCTAGGATGACTGAGGGGACACCGGTTTAGAACCATGTCCTTAAGATGATTGAGTGGATCGAGAAACTCACAGGTCTAGGAATGGTCCTAGAGGATAACCTGTGTGTGGATCTTGTGCTTCAGTCCCTACCAGATTCCTTTTCTCAGTTCATAATAAATTTTAATATAAACAAACTTGAGGTGACCCTCCTAGAGTTCCTTAATATGTTGAGAGAAATAGAGAGTACCACCAAGAAAGAGAAGCTGGTTCTCTACACTGGTAAGACCAGAAAGAAAAGGAAGGCTGAGAAGACCCTTAAGAAGGGCAAGGGCAAGGGAAAAATGGGTAAGGCAAAGGTTGCCAAGAAAGACCCAACAAAGGACAAAGGCCAGTGCTTCCACTACAGCAAAGATGGGCACTGGAAGAGGAACTGCAAAGAGTACCTTGTAGAGAGGGCGAAATAGAAGCTTGCAGAAGCTTCAGGTACATTCATGATCAGTCTCCATTTGTTAGAACCTTATGATAACACATGGGTATTGGATACCGGGAGTGCTTATCATATTTGTAATTCATTGCAGGTTCCGGCAGGACCTAGGAGATTGAATAGAGGCGAGATGGACCTTAAGATGGGCAATGGAGCAAAGGTTGCTTTGTAGTGGTGTGGCAAGGTCACCTTACATCTGCCTGGTGGAGCTATTATTGCATTAGATGCATGCTATTATGTTCCTTCTATTATCAAAAACATTATTTTCATTTCATGTTTGATAGTTATTGGATATAAATTAGTTTTTGAGAACAATGGTTGTTCAATAATATTAGATGATCATATCATCACGAGAGGAACATTGCATAATGGTTTATTTATGATAGATACAGCTCCACATATCATGAGTGTAAGTGAGTCTAAGAGGAAACGAGAAGTGGAGAACCAAATAAGAAGGAGTATTAAAACCCTTCGATCAGATCGAGGAGGTAAGTACTTGATTACAGAGTTCACCCAATTTCTCAAAGACTTGGGATTTTATCCCAATGGACACCTCCTTATACACCACAGCTTAATGGTATATCAGAAAGGAGGAATCACACATCGTTAGACATGGTGCTTCCATGATGTGTTTCACGACCTACCCATCTCATTCTGGGGATATGCCCTAGAGACCGCAGCTTACCTTCTGAACAGAATTCCAACTAAGTCAGTGATGTCTACTCCATATGAGATATGGAATGGGAAGATGCCTGATCTTAAGATTGTTAAGATTTGGGGCTGCCCTGCCCACGTTAAGAGACACAACCCTGACAAGTTGGAATCTAGGATGGAACGGTGCAAGTTCATGGGATACCCCAAGAAACTTATGGGTATTATTTCTATCACCCTGAGGACCAAAAGGTCTTTGTAGCCAAGAGAGCAGTGTTCCTTGAGAAGGAACACATTCTTGGTGGAGACAGTGGGAGTATGATAGAGTTGAGCGAGGTTGGAGAACCTAGCTCAAGCACTATTCCAGAATCTATTCAGATACCTAACACACAAATTCTAACTTTACATAGGTCCGATAGAATATTTCATCCTCCTAAGAGATATGTGGGACATATCAGAGGAGAGAATGATAAGGATATTGATCCTCAGACCTATGAGAAGGCTATTATGAGCATAGACTCTGGGAAATGGCAAGAAGCCATGAATTCATAAATGGATTCCATGTACTCCAACAAGGTTTGGAACCTAGTTGATGCACCCGAGGGTATTGTACCCATTGGTTGCAAGTGGATCTTCAAAAAGAAGATTGGAGTAGATGGAAAGGTAGAGACCTATAAAGCAAGGCTAGTGGCTAAGGAGTATCGTCAAAGCCAAGGTGTTGACTATGACGAAACTTTCTCACCTGTAGCCATGCTAAAATCCATTCGAATTCTATTGGCTATTGTAGCATACTATGATTATGAGATTTGGCAGATGGATGTCAAAATCGCATTCCTCAATGGTAACCTCAATGAGCAGGTGTATATGATACAGCCTGAGGGATTCGTGTCCAAGGATAACCTAGATAAGGTGTGCAAGTTGCTTGGTCCATTTATGGATTGAAGCAAGCTTCCCAAAGTTGGAACATAAGATTTGATGAGGCGATCAGATCTTATGACTTCATTAAGAACGAAGATGAACCTTGTGTGTACAAGAAATTAAGTGGGAGCACTATCACCTTTTTGGTATTATATGTGGATGACATCCTGATCATTGGGAATGATGTAGGAATGCTCTCCATAGTTTAGACTTGGTTATTTAGGCACTTCTCTATGAAGGACTTAGGGGAAGCATCCTACATATTGGGGGTATGGATCTATAAAGATAGATCCAAGAGGATACTTGGCTTGTCCCAATCAAGGAACATAGACACCATTGTCAAAAGGTTTGGCATGAAAATTCCAAGAGAGGTCTCATACTAATGAGACATGAAATATCACTTTCTAGGAGTATGTCCCCAAAGACTCTTGAAGAAAGGGCACACATGGATATGATGCCATATGCATCAGTAATAGGATCTATCATGTATGCTATGCTATATACCAGGCCTGATATAGCGTATGCTCTGAGTGTTACGAGCAGATATCAGGCAGATCCAGGCTTGGAGCATTGGAAAGCAGTAAAATTTATCCTTAAGTACTTGAGAAGGACTAAGGATCTTTTACTAATATATGGAGGTAGTAGCCTCAAGGTTGAGGGCTACACGGACTCAAACTTCCAGTCCGATGTCGATGTAGCAAGTCTAATTTAGGGTATGTGTTCACCCTAAATGGAGGAGCAGTATGTTGGAAGAGTTTTAAGCAAGACACTACTGCTGACTCGACCATAGAGGCAGAATACATTGCTGTGATAGAGGCAGCAAAGGAGGGAGTCTGGATGAAGAAGTTCATCACAGATTTGGGAGTCATATCGAGTAGTGAAAAGCTGATTCCCTTATATTACGATAACTACGGGGTGATTACTCAAATAAGGGAACCCGAGTCTCATCAGAAGTGTTCTAAGGAGGTTCCAACTTATTGGAGAGATCGTGGCCCGAAAAGATGTAGTAATGGAAAGAGTTCCATCCGAAGATAACATTACAGATCCACTGACAAAGCCATTGACTTAGATTGTCTTTGAGCATCATAGAGGTCTGATGGGGATCAGACATGTTGGTGATTGGCTTTAGGTCAAGTGAGAGATTGCTAGTTATAGGTGCCCTACAAGCTAATCACATGAGTGATAGCACTTGTAACACGCTGCGTCAATCTCTTTGCTTATGATTATTGGTATTATCTCACATTATCTAGATATATATTGTGATGTCCTTGGATCTATGCAATGGGAATTGGATCATGATGAGATTACGATAATGAGACCGATTCACCTTTAAACACAGACCCTAAATTATCCTAGTCATAGGTTACTCGAGAAGGACATCGAGATAACCAGATAGACTGGTGTGTTGTATACCCATTCATATGATGGAGGTAGCTGGTCTCATAGCTACTTGTGTGGGGACACTAAGGGTACAGTGTAGGTGCTCATTGGAGAATGAGTTCACTGATTGATCCGCCTTTGAAATGCTGGATGGTTATTGATACCTCACGTCAGACAGTGATTCCGTAGTCCCAGTAGTGTATCTGGTCCTTAGACTTGAGACACCAAGGATGTCCTGTATGAGTACTCCACTCTTTGATACCGGACTTATAGGTTTGGAAAGTTCCATATCTAGTACAACCGGTCATTAGGAGTAGTAGCCAACCTTACGAGGGCTATTGAGTGTCAATAGAGGATCATTTGCTCTTGGTATCATTAGAGGAATATCTCATGTGCTCTTGCTCGAACAAATCCTTGGCCAAGGTTATTTGGATTGAGAGAGAAAGAGTTCTCCAGGAGAATCCGACAAGAGCAAGACTCGAGGAGAGACCGTATGGGCCTGACAACACTAAAAGGATCGGAAAGGCACTAAGAGGGGGGGGGTGAATTAGTGCAGCGGATTAAAATCGTGCTCTTGAAATCGATTTCGCTAAAACACAAGTTCGTAGGAAGATTTCGATTCAACAAAAGAGAACTTGGAAGGAATTACTTGCGTAAAGGAAATAACAACTTGCAGTAAAATAAACACTCACACATTCATGGACACAGTGATGTATAGTGGTTCGGTCAAATGACCTATATCCACTCTTGAAGCCCTTTACGATGAGGCTTCGCTCTTCCACTAGCAATTCCTTTGGAGGGGAAGGATCAAACACCCCTTTTACAACCCTTTACAAGATGTTCACACTTGTACAAGATCTTTCAAGAAGAAGAGGAAGGTGAACACTTAGCAAAAGAAACAACACTTTTCAAAGCTCTCAAAGGCTTAAGACTTAGACTTTTCTTACTCAAAGGGTTACCCCTTTCAGCTGAGAAAGGGGGGGTATTTATAGATCCAAAGTGGATTTGAAATTGGGCTCCAAATTCCAAGTGAATTTGGAGTTCCCGATTGTCAAGGCGGTGCCATCGTCGGGCTACGCCGTCCATTTGATCGACGATAAGGCGGTACCACCGCCTGCAGGTGGTACTACCGCTTCGTCCGAGATCGGGCGTGCCACCGCTTTAGCCAAAGCGTTCCACCGCCGACAATGCATGTGGTGCTACCACTCCGGGCGGTTCCACCGCCCCAAGGCAGGGTGGTTCCATCTCTTGCCTCATTCGGCCAAGGCTGAATGAGCCCCGCTTGAGCCCTAACTTGGCCTGGAGACCTAGTTGGCTCCCACTGAATTCAGGCAGGATTTTTCCTAAATCCTTGCCCTACTCATGTGCAAACTACGAACACAACTCAACATGATTTAATCCGACGCTCCTCAAGTCAACTTCCGGTGAGCTTTACGGCGAGTTTCCGGCAAGCTTCCGATGCTTTCCTCAGATTGCTTCCAGTGGTCTCCCAACATACTCCGGATTGCATGGCGAGCTCAACGAGTCTTCGGCTAGCTTCCGAATCTTGTCGGCAAGTTCCGCGAACCTGCGACGATCTTTGAGATGGACTTCCAAAACTTTGGCAAGTCCTCGATTCGATCTCGAATGGTTCCAACACTTCCAACATCTCGGACTTCCGATGAACTCTTGAACCCCCGACGGACTTGACCTCGGTAAATCATTTTATGTTTTCTTCCCATCGTAGTTATTCCTGCACACTCATCTCAACAAAGTAGATTAGAATAAATATCTCACCAATTGACTTCATCATCAAAATCCGAGATTCAACAATCTCCCCCTTTTTGATGATGACAATCAATTGGTGATGGAGTTACTCTTAACTCCCCCTATGTATATGCCATAAAAAAAATTTGCTTGAATTCAATTCTTGAATTCAACACAATAATTTTAACTTCAAGTTCTCAAATAGGGTATTAAGGATATCAATGAAGTATACATGATTAAAAACATGATATCAAGAACCCAAATAAACTTGTAAGGCATGGAGGATGCATATAACTGTCAACATATGGCAATACACATATTATTTCTCCCCCTTTGTCATCAACAAAAAGGAAACGAGGGAAATCATTTTTAACAATAAAGGATGGCCGAAAATAGCACAAATGTAGAAAAGAAAATCAGAGAGCCAAAAATCATTAAGTAGATGAAGATGCAAGATGTATGTCAAGATGTAATATAACATGTATGTCAACACAAGTTTACATCATTCAAAAAGAAATACAGCAAGCTATTCCCCATGAGGAATGCCAAGATGCCTATACATGTTATCGATCTTTAAATTCATCTTCCGCATTTCCTTCAAAATTTCAAGTTGCTGTAGTTTTACTTCATTTAACTCTCTCATGATCGGATCGACAGAAGATGGAGCAGAAAATGTCACTGATGTAGCTGCAACAGAAGGATCAGGAGGAGTAGATTCATTTTCCCTAAGGACTGGTGTTTCAGGATGGTCTATGGGTGGGGGAAGTATTTCACATCTCCTAGGTTGTCTAACCCCTATTCCATGTTCGAATGTACACCTAAGTCTTACGAGTAGTTTAATGTCAATGATATTAAATCTATCCACTTGTATTGCTTCTTCATCGATGGAATGCAAATATTATGAGCATGCAATAGTCTAGTTATTAAACCTCCATATGGTAACATTGATCCTTTAGAGAGGACCTCTATCATGTCTTTGCTGATTAGGTAACCAAAGCAAAAATGTTGTCTAGTCATGATCCAATATAAGGTACCTAATTCATGGAAACTGATCTCATCGATGAAACTGATTAGGAATGATAATGCTTATTAGAATGTGATGCAAAATTTTAGAGTTAAAAGGCAGTAAATGTTCACAACTCTTAGGGAGTATACCTAAATTTGGGTTTGCAAACACAGTTTCTAAAGCTTCAGAGTGGGTAGCACCAACTGCGTCCATATCCCATTTTCCTCTAAAATAACATCCAAGCTCTTTTTCAATAATTCCAATTAATGAGCATATAGTATTATCACATATTTGAATCTCATTACCTAGAAGATAAGTTGACAAGTTATCATCATTCACGTTAGATTAGCATAAAATAATTTAACTAAGCGTGGATAAACAGTTCCATAATTTGCAAAATAGGTAAGGCTTCTAAGTCTGCAAACCACATAATAGGTTCTAAGTTTCCTAATTGATTCAAATCAACATATTTTCCTTTATGGATGGGTCTAGAACCAAATTCAAAAATCTAAGGAGGCCTCTTGTGATTTAAACAGGGAATGGTCAAATGATTCTACGTCCATCCTTTTCCTTTGTCTCTTGATGTTCTTCTAGGAGCCATTTCTATGATTGAACAATTAATCAATTGAAAGATTGAACAATTAACCAATTTGAAGAAAGGAATGAAACTAGAGAAATAATTCTGTTTTTACCTTAGATTACTCCTTTGAGGTGTAGGAAGCTTGAATCAACCAGTAATCTCTCCTTAGATGGCAAAATGATGTTTGGGAGAGGTGAGAAATGTGTTGGAGCGGTTCTACCGAAAGGGGGCAGAGGGTTCGGGCGGTTCTACCGCCGGCCCTAACACACCCTTTATAACAGGTGTTCGGGCGGTACTACCAGCGGTTCCACACCGCTGATCACCAGTGCCACAGAGTTGGCGGTGCTACACGTAAAGTCCGGATTTCATCATAATAAATTTTTTAATTAAAAATGGTCTCAGAGATAGAATGAAGTCAACAAAATCCGGATGAAATCAGTGGAATCAAATCAGAATAAATTCAATCGATGAAAAACTAAATAAATCCGGATGTATGGAATCAAATCAATGAACACCATAATTTCAATGAAAGATATCATCAAATAGAGCTTACTTATTTGGACAGTTTAACATGCCTAATTCCCTTCTAATAAAGTCAAATTGTTCTTTATTTAAAGGTTTCATAAAAATGTCTGCTAATTGATGATTTGTATCAACAAATTCAAGGGTGACATCTCTACTACTTACATGATCACGTATAAAATGATGCCTAATGTCAATGTGCTTAGTTCGAGAGTGTTGAATCGGATTTTTAGTCAGACAAATAGCACTCGTGTTATCACATTTTATAGGAATGTTTTTCAAGTAGATTCCATAGTCTTCTAGTGTATTTTCATCCAGATAACCTGTGCACAACATGCACTTGCAGCTATGTATTCAGCTTCTGTCGTAGATAGTGCAACCGAATTTTGTTTCTTGGAAGTCCAAGAAACAAGTGCATGTCCTAGAAATTGGCATATTCCGGATGTGCTTTTTCTATCTATTTTACATCCACCAAAGTCCATGCATAAGCATTCAAATCAAAATTATTAGATCTTGGATACCATAATCCAAGATTAGTACCTTTAAGATATCTAAGAATCCTCTTGGACTTTCAAGTGAGATAGCTTAGGATTAGCTTGGAATCTTGCACACAGCCCTACACTAAACATGATGTTAGTGCAGTTTGCGGTGAGATAAAGTAGGCTACCTATCATGCCCCTATAAGTTTTTGATCAAAACTTTCTTTATTTTCATCCATATCTAATTTAGCGGAGGTACTCATTGGAGTGCTAATTTCTTTTGATCCATCCATGTTAAATCGTTTTAACAATTCCAATGTGTATTTTGATTGATTTAGAAATATACCATCACTTAGTTGCTTGATTTGTAATCCTAAAAGAAATTTAGTTCTCCCATTAGGCTCATCTCAAATTCATCACTCATATCCTTAGCAAATAATTCACATAGTGATTTATTACAAGACCCAAAAATAATATCATCTACATAAATTTGAACAATAAGAAAATTATTTTCAAAATGTTTAATAAACAATGTAGTATCAACCTTGCCTTTTAGAAATCATTTGAAACCAAAAAAGAACTTAGCCTCTCATACCAAGCCCTAGGAGCTTGTTTAAGACCATATAAAGCCTTAGTTTAAACACATGGTTAGGAAATAGAGAGTTTTCAAATCCGGGTGGTTGTTCAACATACACTTCTTCGGAAATAAAACCATTTAAGAATGAACTTTTGACATCCATTTGAAATAATTTGAAATCTTTATTACTAGCATAGGCAAGGAGCATCCGAATGGCTTCCAATCTTGCCACCGGAGCGAAGGTTTCTTCATAATCGATACCTTCTTCTTGGTTGAAACCTTTGGCCACTAGTCTAGCCTTGTTTCTAACCACGATACATTCATCTTGCTTGTTTCTAAAGACCCACTTAGTACCAATAACTAAGTGGTCATTGGAATCTAGGAACAAGCTTCCATACCTTATTCCTCTCAAATTGATTCAGTTCCTCTTGCATTGCGATAATCCAAGAATCATCTTTCAGGGCATCAACAATGCATTTTGGTTCAACTTGAGAAAGAAAAGCAGCATGGGCACAAAAATTTTTGAAAGAAGAGCGAGTTTGAACCCCTTTCGATGTATCTCCTATAATTAACTCCTTGGGATGAGCATCTACATACTTCCATTCCTTAGGTAAGGAAGTTTGGGAAGAAGATGCATCCAAGTTGTCATTTTGAGGAGAGGTTCATTCAAATTCAAATTATCAAGACCAAAATCATCATCAAAATCTTTCTTCTTAAATTCAATTTCATTAAAAACCACATGAATAGATTCTTCTATAAGTAAGGTTCTCTTGTTGAAAACACGAAAAGCCTTTGAAACCGAAGAATAACCAAGAAATATGCCTTCATTGGATTTTGCATCATTTTCCTAAGGCATCCTTTTCATTTAAAATAAAGCATTTACAACCAAAAACTTTAAAATAAGAAACATTGGGTTTTTGTCATTCCATAATTCATATGGAGTTTTAGATAGGGATGGTCTCACTAGAACTCTATTCATAACATAGCAAGCCGTATTCACTTGACCCAAAAATATTTTGGTAAATTATATTCATTTAACATGGTTCTAGCCATTTCTTGCAAAGCTTCTATTTTCCTTTCCACTACTCCATTTTGTTGTGGATTTCTTGGAGTAGAGAAGTTGTGATTGTATCCGTTTATTTCACAAAATTTTGGAAGTCATGATTTTGAAATTCACCTCCATGATCACTTGAATTGATGAAATCATAAAGCCTTTTCATTTTGAGTGAGTTTACAAAATTTTGAGAAGCATTTGAAACAATCACTTTTATGAGCCAAGAAATAGGTCCAAGTGTATCTACTATAATCATCCACAATTACAAAGGCATATTTGCTACCTCCTAGGCTTGTTATGTCAATTGGTCCAAATAAGTCCAAGTGGATCAATTGCAATGGTCTAGTGGTGCTAATTTGATTTTTTGATTTGAAACTAGTCTTTATTTGTTTTCCTAGTTGACATGCATCACAAACCTTATCCTTAACAAATTTCGTGTTTGGGATACCTCTTACTAAATCTCTAGATGAAATCTTAGAGATTAGTTTCATGCTTGCATGGCCTAGTCTCCTATGCCAAAGCCATGCATCATCATTCAAAATCGAAAAGCACATTTCATTACTTAACTTATCAATATTTATGGTGTAGACATTGTTTTATTTTAAAGCAATCATGGATATGTTGTTGTTGGGTTTTTCAATAATGCAAACATTAGATTCAAATCTAACGACATAACCTTTATCACATAGTTGACTAATACTTAAAAGATTATGTTTTAAACCATCAACTAGTAACACATCATCAATTGAAAAGTTCAATTTGTTACCTATGGTTCCCTTGCCAATGATTTTACCCTTGTTGTTGTCTCTGAAGGTAATATATCCTTCTTCTTTGCTAGAGAGCATAGAGAAATAAGATGGATCTCCGGTCATTTGCCTTGAGCATCCACTATCAAGATACCATTTCTTACTCCTAGCTTGTGAGTTTGTCTACAAAGAGGATGGTTTTAGGTACCCATTTGATTTTGGGTGCCTTACAAATTGATCTACTTTCTTTGTAATTTAACATTGAATTGTTTATGGTTCCTTTAGGAACCCATATCAATTTTGTGGATTAATTTTCTTGAATGGACATTTGTAGGCAACATGTCCTGTTTTACAACAAAATTACATTTCAAATGAGGTGATACATGCAATGTAGGCCCTTTAACAAAGGTGGTGGGATTTTGGTGTGAACCTCTCACAAATCCGATACCACTTCTATTTCCGACATGACCTTTGTTAGCAAGAATCATGTCTAAGCCCTTGCTACCGACCTTAAACTTGTTTAGGGTCTCTTTGAGTAGCAAGTTCTCCCTCTTTGTTGCATCTAAGTCCTTCACACTTAGAGCATGGGGGTAGAGAATGGTTTTGAAGACTATTTAACTTATTTTGTAAAGCATGCTCTTCTTAAGCAAATTGAACTTCTTACTAATAGTTCTACATTCATCAAATAACTCATGAAAAGCCATAGAAAGTTCATCGAAAGATAACTCTTCATTAAGTAACTCACTAACCTCTTCTCCAATGCCATTAGTGCAAAGTTTGCCTCCTCTTTGTTACTAGCTTCTTCAAAGATCGGAGTCACTTGAATCATCCCACGTGGCCTTCAAAGCTTTTTCTTCTTGAATTGCTTCTTCTTGCTTGAGGGCATTCATTCTTGAAGTGTCCCTTCTTGCATTCGTAGCAAAGGACTTGGTCCTTTTTGTGTTCAAATTTACTTTTTGTGTCATTTTTAAATTTGTTCTTTCTTACAAATTTCTTAAACTTTCGAGTTAGAAGTGCAATGTCATTGTCACTGTCCTCATCACTTGATGTTCCTTTCAAGTGGTCTTCTTGTGTTCTAAGTGTCATATTCTTCCTGTTCTTTGGAAGGGGGTTCTCAAGCTCTTCATGAGCATGACACGTCATCTCATAAGTCATAAGAGATCCAATAAGTTCTTCAAGCAGAAATACTTTAAGATCCTTGGCCTCTTGAATGGCTGTGACCTTTGGATCCCAACACTTTGGAAGGGATCTTAAGATTTTAGTTACCAATTCAAAATTAGAAAAACCTTTACCAAGAGCTTTAAGTCCATTGATGAAATCCAGTGAAGCGGATGTACATGTCTCAATGGACTCACTTGGTTTCATCCGAAAAAGTTCATAGAATGCACAAGAATGTTGATTTTGGACTCTTTCACTCGGCTAGTGCCTTCATGAGTGATCTCAAGAGTACGCCAAATATCAAAAGCCGATTCACAAACGGAAACCCGATTAAACTCATTCTTGTCAAGTGCACAAAATAAGGCATTCATAGCCTTTGCATTGAGAGCAAAAATCTTCCTCTCCGACTCATTCCATTCACTCATCGGAAGAGAAGATTTTGCAAAGCCATTTTCGACAATGTTCCAAAGTTCGAAGTCCATGGAAATAAGAAAAATCCTCATACGAGTCTTCCAATACGTATAATCCAACCCATTAAACATAGGTGGACGAGTAATGGAGAGACCCTCTTGCATACCGGAGTAGGTCATCTCTCTTGGGTTTTAAACCAATATGAGAGCAAACCTTGCTCTGATACCAATTGAAAGGATCGGAAAGGCACTAAGAGGGGGGGGGGTGAATTAGTGCAGCGGATTAAAATCATGCTCTTGAAATCGATTTCGCTAAAACACAAGTTCGTAGGGAAGATTTCGATTCAACAAAAGAGAACTTGGAAGTAATTACTTGCGTAAAGGAAATAACAACTTGCAGCAAAGTAAACACTCACACATTCATGGACACAGTGATGTATAGTGGTTCGGTCAAATGACATACGTCCACTCTTGAAGCCCTTTACGATGAGGCTCCGCTCTTCCACTAGCAATTCCTTTGGAGGGGAAGGATCAAACACCCCTTTTACAACTCTTTACAAGATGTTCACACTTGTACAAGATCTTTCAAGAAGAAGAGGAAGGTGAACACTTAGCAAAAGAAACAACACTTTTCAAAGCTCTCAAAGGCTCAAGACTTAGACTTTTCTTACTCAAAGGGTTACCCTTTCACCGAGAAAGGGGGTATTTATAGATCCAAAGTGGATTTGAATTGGGCTCCAAATTCCAAGTGAATTTGGAGTTCCCGATTTCTGGTCAAGCGCGGTGCCACACGCGGTCGATCATTTGATCGACGTAAAGGGCGTACCACCGCCCTGCAGCAGCGGTACTACCGCTTGTCCGAGATCGGGCGATGCCACCGCTTGAGCCGGTTCCACCGCCGATGCAGGCGGGTGCTACCACCAGTGGGCGGTTCCACCGCCCCAAGGCAGGGTGGTTCCATCTCTTGCCTCATTCGGCCAAGGCCGAATGAGCCCTGTTTGAGCCCCAACTTGGCTCAGTGGAGACCTAGTTGGCTCCCATCGACCAGGATTTTTCCTAAATCCTTGCCCTACTCATGTGCAAACTACGAACACAACTCAACATGATTTAATCCGACGCTCCTCAAGTCAACTTCCGTGAGCTTTACGGCGAGTTTCCTCAAGCTTCCGATGCTTTCCTCGAGTTGCTTCCTGGTCTCCCAACATACTCCGGATTGCATGGCGAGCTCAACGAGTCTTCGGCTAGCTTCCGAATCTTGTCGGCAAGTTCCACGAACCTTCGACGATCTTTGAGATGGACTTCCAAAAACTTTGGCAAGTCCCTGATTCGATCTCGAATGGTTCCGGCAACACTTCCGAACATCTCTCGGACTTCCGATGAACTCTTGAACCCCTGACGGACTTGACCTCAGTAAATCATTTTATGTTTTCTTCCTATCGTAGTTATTCCTGCACACTCATCTCAGCAAAGTAGATTAGAACAAATATCTCACCAATTGACTTCATCATCAAAATCCGAGATTCAACAAACACCATGCCCGGTATAGGGTCTCTGAGATATTAGATGGATGAGAGATTATAGAAACATAGTAACTGAGGACAGATAGGTTCAAAGGATTGGATTCCCCTATATCATTTGGGGGCTGCGGCGTAGTGGCCTGGTACGTCCACAATCGATGAGTTGGGTGAATTATTATAGAGATAATAATTTACTAAGTCAGAAGGAGTTCTGACAAGTATGACTCACGGCCAGCTCGATATTGGGCCTAGAGGGTCACACATATATGGTAGGTGTTACGATGAGTAAAGGTTCGGATATGAGATATCCGTTGAACCCCCTATCTTATTGGATATCCATTAAGCTCCTGAATTATTGGATCCTGAGATGAGATCCAATAATTGCTAATAAGAGATTATTGGGTAGAAACCCACTAATCCAAGAGGCTTGGGTGATTGGATGAAGATCCAATACCCAATAGGGCAAAAAGATCCATTAGGGTTTTAAGGGGGCCTCTATAAATAGGAGGGAACTAAAGCTCTATAGGCTGAGGGTTTTTGGTAGCCACCTCCTGTTCTCCTCTCCCTAGAGAGAGAGGTGCATCGTCGCAATCCCTGTTGTGTGGATACCGCTAGAGACAAGGACGCTTGACTTCCTTCATCCTCTCCCATAGATTTGTAGGAATTCAGGGATATACGATCTCCCTAGGTATCTTCTTTTAGATGTGCAGTTTTATGGATTTGTTTTTGACGCACCGATCTTCGCACGATGACAGAAACTTTCTACGGGAAATCTGGGGTTTTGTTTTTGTTCTTCCACTGTGCATGTGATGTCGCTCCCCCTTGTGGATTTCCCAACACTTTATAATAGCTTAGAAAATATCTTTAAAATTTATAGTTAGCACATAATTTGGTTTAGGATTAGGTGTTAATCCTATAAACCAAATTTGGGCCAACCGGGCTCTTATTGGGCCTAAAATAGGACCCATTCAGCTTTGCTGAATGGGCCAGGCGGTGGAACCACCCAACAGCCGAGCGCCAGGCGGTGGCATCACCCAGCCTAGGGCGGTGGCACCGCCTAGCGCTAGAGTGCAGCAGTAGTAGCACCGCTGCCTTGGGTGGTAGAACCGTCGGTGCATTGTCAATCTGACAACTAACAGGCGGTGGCACTGTCTCGGACAAGTGGTGGCACTGCTAGCACTGGGAAACCCAAACAGAATTCAAATTTGGAGCTCAAATTTGAATTCTCTTGAGGCCTATAAATACCCGTCACATTCTTGGATGAAATGGGGTCTAGAATTGAAAAAAAAGAAGGGGGAAACTCTCTTGAAAGTGTTCAAAATCTTCCCTCTTAGTTTGAAGTGTATTGTAGTCCAAGAGAGGGTGAAAGGCTTTGTAAAGGTTGTCTCCTAAGCCCGTTAAAATGAGAAGTGCTGTAAGGGAGTTCATCCTTGCCCGTTGGAAGGAGGATAGCTAGTGGAAAAGCTAGTGGCCTCAAGTGAAGAGGAATCAAGAGTGGATGTAGGTCGCATGACTGAACCACTATAAATCGGTTTGCATTTACTTTCTCGCAACTTACTTTGCTGCAAACCATCTTCATTTGCTGCCTTACTTACTAAACTTCTTCTTCATCTTCTTACATATGCTTTAAAGTTAAAACACAATCAAATCGGTTTCAAACGAAACGTTGCTTTCATCGTACGAAGTTTTCAAAACTTATTTTAATCATCGAAAGTTTATCATTCTTTACTACTACACTAATTCACCCCCCCCTCTTAGTGCTGCTCGATCTCTAACAGAAAGATGATTCTTGGGTTATCGTTGTTGAATCTCGGATTTTGATGATGAAGTCAACTGGTGAAATATTTGTTCTAATCTACTTTGTCGAGATAAGTGTGCAGGAATAACTATGATGGGAAGAAAACATAAAGTGATTTACCGAGGTCAAGTCCGTCGGGGGTTCAAGAGTTCATCGAAAGTCCGAGGATTTTCGGAAGTGTTGCCGGAACCATCCAAGATCGAATCAGGGACTTGCCGAGGTTTTCGGAAGACCATCTCAAAGATCGTCGAAGGTTCGCAGAACTCACCGAGAAGATTCGGAAGCAAGCCGAAGACTCGTTATGCTCGCCATACAATCCGGAGTATGCTGGGAGCCTACTAGAAGCAATCCGAGAAAAGCATCGGAAGGCTGCCAGAATCTCGCCGTAAAGCTCGCCGGAAGCTGACTTGAAGAGTGTCGGATTAAATCATGTTAAGTTATGTTTTATGTTCGTAGTTTGCACATGAGTAGAGCAAGGATTTAAGAAAAAATCCTGCCTAAATTCAGTAGGGGCCAACCGGGCCTTTACTGAGCCAAGTTGAGGCTAAAACAGGGCCCATTCGGCTTTGTCCGAATGGGGCAGGCGGTTGAACCGCCGCGCGTAGCACCGCCTCAGACAGCGCGAACCGCAGTGGTAGCACCGCCACACAAGCCTGGAACGCGGTGGCGGTGGCACCGCCACACCGATCGAGCAAGAGCACCACCGCCAGGGCGTATACGTCACCAACTAGATAGTGACAAAGTGCAGGCACAGCCTGAACTAGATGAACACAAATTGATTTCAAATTTGGAGCCCAAATTTGAATCCACTTTGGATCTATAAATACCCCCCCTTTCTCAGCTGAAAGGGTAACCCTTTTGAGCAAAAAATTCTAAGTCTTGAGCTTGTGAAGAGTCTTGAAAAGTCTTGTGTTTTGCCAAGTGTTCACCTTCTTCCTTTCTTGAGAGATCTTGTACAAGTGTGAACGTTTGTAAAGGGTTGTAAAAGGGGTGTTTGGTCCTTCCCCTTCAAAGGATTGCTAATGGAAGAATGGAGCCTCATCGAAAAGGCTTCAAGAGTGGATGTAGGTCATTTGACCGAACCACTATACATCATTGTGTCGATGAATATGTGAGTGTTTACATTCTTGAATCTTTTCATTACTTGGCTGCAAGTTGTTTAGTTCATAGTTATTTTCTTTACGTAAGCAATTACTTTCAAGTTCTTTTTCGTCAAATCGAAATCTTCCTACGAATTTGTGCTTTTTGCAAAATCGGTTTCAAGAGTACGATTTTAATCCGCTACACTAATTCACCCCCCCCTCCCTCTTAGTGCCTTTTAGATCCTTTCAATTGGTATCAGAGCAAGGTTTGCTCTCATATTGGTTTAAAACCCAAGAGAGATGGCCTACTCCGGTATGCAAGAGGGTCTCTCCATTACTCGTCCACCTATGTTTAATGGGTCGGATTATACTTATTGGAAGACTCGTATGAGGATTTTTCTCATTTCCATGGACTTCGAACTTTGGAACATTGTTGAAAATAGCTTTGAAAAATCTTCTCTTCCGATGAGTGAATGGAATGAGTCGGAGAGGAAGATTTTTGCTCTCAATGCAAAGGCTATGAATACCTTATTTTGTGCACTTGATAAGAATGAGTTTAATCGGGTTTCTATTTGTGAATCGACTTTTGATATTTGGCGCACTCTTGAAATCACTCATGAAGGCACTAGCCGAGTGAAAGAGTCCAAAATCAACATTCTTGTGCATTCTATGAACTTTTCGAATGAAACCAAATGAGTCCATTGGAGACATGTACACCACTTTACGGATGTCATCAATGGACTTAAAGCTCTTGGTAAAGGTTTTCTAATTTTGAATTGGTAACTAAAATTTTAAGATCCCTTCCAAAGTGTTGGGATCAAAGGTCACGGCCATTCAAGAGGCCAAGGATCTTAAAGAATTTCCGCTTGAAGAACTTATTGGATCTCTAATGACCTACGAGATGACGTGCCATGCTCATGAAGAGCTTGAGAACCCCCTTCCAAAGAATAGGAAGGATATGACACTTAGAACACAAGAAGACCACTTGAAAGGAACATCAAGTGATGAGGACAGTGACAAAGACATTGCACTTCTAACTCGAAAGTTTAAGAAATTTATAAGAAAGAACAAATTTAAAAATGACACAAAAGTAAATTTGAACAAAAAGGACCAAGTCCTTTGCTACGAATGCAAGAAGCCGGGACACTTCAAGAATGAATGCCCTCAAGCCAAGAAGAAGCAATTCAAGAAGAAAAAAGCTTTGAAGGCCACGTGGGATGATTCAAGTGACTCCGATGTTGAAGAGGCTAGCAACAAAGAGGAGGCAAACTTCGCTCTAATGGCGTTAGGAGAAGAGGTTAGTGAATTACTTAATGAAGAATTATCTTTCGATGAACTTTCTATGGCTTTTCATGAGTTATTTGATGAATGTAGAACTATTAGTAAGAAGTTCAATTTGCTTAAGAAAGAGCATGCTTTATTACAAAGTAAAGTCAATAGTCTTCAAAACCCTTCTCTACCCCCATGCTCTAAGTGTGAAGACTTAGATGCAACAAAAAGGGAGAACTTGCTACTCAAAGAGACCCTAAACAAGTTTAAGGTCGGTAGCAAGGGTTTAGACATGATTCTTGCTAACAAAGGTCATGTCAGAAATAGAAGTGATATCGGATTTGTGAGTGGTTCTCACCAAAATCCCACCACCTTTGTTAAAGGGCCTACATTGCATGTATCACCTCTTTTGAAATGTGATTTTTGTGCCAAAACGGGACATGTTGCCTACAAATGTCCATTCAAGAAGATTAATCCACAAAAATTGATATGGGTTTCTAAAGGAACCATAAATAATTCAATGATAGATTACGAAGTAAGTAGATCAATTTGTAAGACACCCAAAATCAAATGGGTACCTAAAAACCATCCTCTTTTGTAGACAAACTCACAAGCTAGGAGCAAGAAATGGTATCTTGATAGTGGATGCTCAAGGCACATGACCGGAGATCCATCTCATTTCTCTATGCTCTCTAGCAAAGAAGAAGGATATGTCACCTTCGGAGACAACAACAAGGGTAAAATCATTGGCAAGGGAACCATAGGTAACAAATCGAGTTTTTCAATTGATGATATGTTACTAGTTGATGGTTTAAAACATAATCTTTTAAGTATTAGTCAACTATGTGATAAAGGTTATGTTGTTAGATTTGAATCTAATGTTTGCATTATTGAAAAACCCAACAACAACATATCCATGATTGCTTTAAAACAAAACAATGTCTACACCATAAATATTGATAAATTAAGTAATGAAATATGCTTTTGGTTTTGAAATGATGATGCTTGGCTTTGGCATAGGAGATTAGGCCATGCAAGCATGAAACTAATCTCTAAGATTTCATCTAGAGATTTAGTAAGAGGTATCCCAAACACGAAATTTGTTAAGGATAAGGTATATGATGCATGTCAACTAGGAAAACAAATAAAGACTAGTTTCAAATCAAAAAATCAAATTAGCACCACTAGACCATTGCAATTGATCCATTTGGACTTATTTGGACCAATTGACATAACAAGCCTAGGAGGTAGCAAATATGCCTTTGTAATTGTGGATGACTATAGTAGATACACTTGGACCTATTTCTTGGCTCATAAAAGTGATTGTTTCAAATGTTTCTCTAAATTTTGTAAACTCACTCAAAATGAAAAGGCTTTAGGATTTCATCAATTCAGTGATCATGGAGGTGAATTTCAAAATCATGACTTCAAAATTTTTGTGAAATATGGATACAATCACAACTTCTCTACTCCAAGAAATCACAACAAAATGGAGTAGTGGAAAGGAAAAATAGAAGTTTGCAATGGCTAGAACCATGTTAAATGAATATAATTTACCAAAATATTTTTGGGCGAAGCCGTGAATACGACTTGCTATGTTATGAATAAGTTCTAGTGAGACCTATCTAAAACTCCATATGAATTATGGAATGATAAAAAACCCAATGTTTCTTATTTTAAAGTTTTTGGTTGTAAATGCTTTATTTTAAATGAAAAGGATGCCTTAGGAAAATTCGATGCTAAATCCAATGAAGGTATATTTCTTGGTTATTCTTCGGTTTCTAGGGCTTTTCGTGTTTTCAACAAAAGAACCTTACTTATAGAAGAATCTATTCATGTGGTTTTTAATGAAATTTCCAAATTTAAGAAGAAAGATTTTGATGATGATTTTGGTTTTGATCATTTGAATTTGAATGAACCCTCTCCTCAAATGACAACTTGGATGCATCTTCTTCCCAAACTTCCTTACCCAAGGAATGGAAGTATGTAGATGCTCATCCCAAGGAGTTAATTATAGGAGATGCATCGAAAGGGGTTTAAACTCGCTCTTCTTTCAAAAATTTTTGTGCCCATGCCGCTTTTCTTTCTCAAGTTGAACCCAAATGCATTGTTGATGCCTTGAAAGATGATTCATGGGTTATCGCAATGCAAGAAGAACTGAATCAATTTGAGAGGAATGAGGTATGGAAGCTTGTTCCTAGACCTAATGACCACTTAGTTATTGGTACTAAGTGGGTCTTTAGAAACAAGCAAGATGAATACGGTATCATGGTTAGAAACAAGGCTAGACTAGTGGCCAAAGGTTTCAACCAAGAAGAAGGTATCGATTATGAAGAGACCTTCACTCCGGTGGCTAGATTGGAAGCCATTAGGATGCTCCTTGCCTATGCTAGTAGTAAAGATTTCAAATTATTTCAAATGGATGTCAAAAGTGCATTCTTAAATGGTTTTATTTCCGAAGAAGTGTATGTCGAACAACCACCCGGATTTGAAAACTCTCTATTTCCTAACCACGTGTTTAAGCTAACTAAGGCTCTATATGGTCTAAAACAAGCCCCTAGGGCTTGGTATGAGAGGCTTAGTTCTTTTTTAATTTCAAATGATTTCACTAAAGGCAAGGTTGATACTACATTGTTTATTAAACATTTTGAAAATGATTTTCTTATTGTTCAAATTTATGTTGATGATATTATTTTTGGGTCTTGTAATAAATCACTATGTGAATTATTTGCTAAGGATATAGTGATGAATTTGAGATGAGCCTAATGGGAGAACTAAATTTCTTTTTAGGACTACAAATCAAGCAACTAAGTGATGGTATATTTCTAAATCAATCAAAATACACATTGGAATTGTTAAAAACGATTTAACATGGATGGATCAAAAGATATTAGCACTCCTATGAGCACCTCTAAATTAGATATGGATGAAAATGGAGAAAGTTTTGATCAAAAACTTATAGGGGCATGATAGGTAGCTGCTTTATCTCACTACCGGACGACATCATGTTCATGTTCAGTGTAGGGCTATGTGCAAGATTTCAAGCTAATCCTAAGCTATCTCACTTGAAAGCTGTCAAGAGGATTCTTAGATATCTTAAAGGGACCCCTAATCTTGGATTATAGTATCCAAGGTCTGATAATTTTGAATTGAAAGCTTATGCTGATGCGGACTTTGGTGGATGTAAAATAGATAGAAAAAGCACATCTGGAACATGCCAATTTCTAGGACATGCACTTGTTTCTTGGACTTCCAAGAAACAAAATTCGGTTGCACTATCTACGGCAGAAGCTGAATACATAGCTGCAAATGCATGCTGTGCACTGGTTATCTGGATAAAAAATACACTAGAAGACTATGGAATCTACTTGAAAAACATTCCTATAAAATGTGATAACACGAGTGCTATTTGTCTAACTAAAAATCCGATTCAACACTCTTGAACTAAGCACATTGACATTATGCATCATTTTATATGTGATCATGTAAGTAGTAGAGATGTCACTCTTGAGTTTGTTGATACAAATCATCAATTAGCGGACATTTTACGAAACCTTTAAATGAGGAACAATTTGATTTTATTAGAAGGGAATTAGGCATGTTGAACTATCCAAATAAGTAAGCTCTATTTGATGATATCTTTCCTTGAAATTATGGTTTTCATTGACTTGATTCCACACATTATGGTTTTCATCGATTTGATTCCACACATTATGGTTTTCATCGATTTGATTCCACACATTCTGATTTGATTCCACACATTCTAATTATTGTTTTTTTAAAACTTGATTCCACACATTTTGATTCCACACATTCCACACATTTTAATTTTTTTTTCTTGATTCCACACATTCATCAAATTCTTTTTGACTTCATCCCATCTCCAAGACCATTTTTTTTAATTTATTTTTTTTTAAAAAAATAGAAAAATTGATGAATCATTTTTTTCACCGCCTCTAGAAGCCTAAGAAGGAGATCTAACTTTGATTCAAGCTTCCTACATCTCAAGGGAACAATCTAAGGTAAAAACAGAATTATTTCTCTTATTGTCTAGTTTCATTCCTTTCTTCAATTGATCAATTGTTCAATCATAAATAGAAATGGCTCCTAGAAGAACATCAAGAGACAAAGGAAAAAGGATGGAGGTAGATTCATTTGACCAATCCTTGTTTAAATCACAAGAAGCTTCCCTTAGATTTTCTGAACTTGGTTCTAGACCCATTCATAAAGGAAAATATGTTGATTTGAATCAATTAGGGAACCTAGAACCTATCATGTGGTTTGCAGACTTAGAGGCTTTACCTATTTTGCAAATTATTAAACCTATTTATCCACGCTTAGTTAAATTATTCTATGCTAATTTAACTGAGAATGATGATGGCTTGTCAACTAATCTTCTAGGTAATGAGATACAAATATGTGATAATACTATATGCTCATTGATTGGAATTATTGAAAAAGAGCTAGGATGTTATTTTCGCGGAAAATGGGATATGGACACAGTTGGTGCCACCCACTCTGAAGCTTTAGAAACTGTGTTTGCAAACCCAAATTTAGGTATAATCCCCAAGAGTTATGAACATTTACTACCTTTTAACTCTAAAATTTTGCATCACATTCTTGTTAGTATTATCATTCCTAAACAGTTTCATCTTGATGAGATCAGTTTCACTGAGTTAGGTACCTTATATTGGATCATGACCAGACAACATTTTTGTTTTGGTTACCTAATTCGGCAGCACATGATAGAGGTCCTTTCTAAAGGATCAATGTTACCATATGGAGGTTTAATAACTAGACTATTGCATGCCCACAATATTTACATTCCACCAGATGAAGAAGCAATACAAGTGGACAGATTTAATATCATTGACCTTAAACTACTTAGGCGACTTAGGTATTCATTCGAGCATGGAGTAGGGGTTAGACAACCTACGAGATGTGATATACCTCCCACACCAGAAGACCATCCTGAAACACTAGTCTTTAAGGGAAATGAATCTCCTCCTCCTGATCCTTTTGTTGCAGCTACATCAGTACATTTCCTGCTCCATCTTCTAACGATCCGATCATGAGAGAGTTAAATGAAGTAAAACTACAGCAACTTGAAATTTTGAAGGAAATGCGGAAGATGAACCTAAAGATCGATCACATGTATAGGCATCTTGGCATTCCTCCTGAGGAGTAGCTTGCTGTATTTTCTTTTTGGATGATGTAAACTTGAGTTGTATGTTGACATATATGTTGTATTATCTTCATTACATCTTGACATATATGTTGTGTTGTCTTCTTTACATCTTCTTGGCCACTGTGAAATGATTTTCGGCTTTCTGGTTTTCTTTTCTACATTTATGATATTTTTCGGCCATCCTTTATTGTTACATATGAATCCCTCGTTTCCTTTTTGTTGATGACAAAGGGGGAGAAATAATATGTGTATTGCCATATGTTAACAATTTCCAAGTTGTTGCGAATTAAAATGTTTATTTAGGTTCGTGATATCATGTTTTTAATTGTGTATACTTCATTGATATCCTTGATACCTATTGTCCAACATCAAGTTATTACGAGTTAAAATGCTTATTTAGGTTCGTGATATCATGTTTTTAATTGTGTATACTTCGTTGATATCTTTGATACCTATTTAACATCTTATTGTCCAACATCTACTTTGTCATCATGAAGTTAAATTTATTGTGTTGAATTCAAAATTGAATTCAAGCAATGGCATGTAGATAGGGGGAGTTAAGTGTAACTCCATCACCAATTGATTGTCATCATCAAAAAGGGGGAGATTGTTGAATCTCGGATTTTGATGATGAAGTCAAAGTGAAATATTTGTTCTAATCTACTTTGTCGAGATAAGTGTGCAGGAATAACTACGATGGGAAGAAAACATAAAGTGATTTACCGAGGTCAAGTCCGTCGGGGGTTCAAGAGTTCATCGGAAGTCCGAGGATTTTCGGAAGTGTTGCCGGAACCATCCAAGATCGAATCAGGGACTTGCCGAGGTTTTCGGAAGTCCATCTCAAAGATCGTCGAAGGTTCGCGGAACTCACCGAGAAGATTCGGAAGCAAGCCGAAGACTCGTTGTGCTCGCCATACAATCCGGAGTATGCTGAGAGCCTACTGGAAGCAATCCGAGGAAAGCATCAGAAGGCTGCCGGAATCTCGCCGTAAAGCTCGCCGGAAGCTAACTTGAAAAGTGTCAGATTAAATCATGTTAAGTTATGTTTTATGTTCGTAGTTTGCACATGAGTAGAGCAAGGATTTAAGGAAAAATCCTGCCTAAATTCAGTAGGGGCCAACCGGGCCTCTACTGAGCCAAGTTGAGGCTAAAACAGGGCCCATTCGGCTTTGTCCGAATGGGGCAGGCGGTTGAACCGCCCAAGCCTGGGCGGTGGCACCACTGGTAGCCACTGTGGCACCGCCATGTAGCACCCAGTGGCGGTGGAACCGCACTGAGCGGTAGCACGCCTCGCATACGATAGGCGGTGGAACCACTTTGGTGGCACCGCCCCAATCACCGCTAGAGCGGTATGCACACGCTCGCGCGTGGCACCGCACCGCACGTCGAATTGATTTCAAATTTGGAGCCCAATTTGAATCCACTTTGGATCTATAAATACCCCCCCTTTCTCAACTGAAAGGGTAACCCTTTTGAGCAAAAAATTCTAAGTCTTGAGCTTGTGAAGAGTCTTGAAAAGTCTTGTGTTTTGCTAAGTGTTCACCTTCTTCCTTTCTTGAGAGATCTTGTACAAGTGTGAACTTTTGTAAAGGGTTGTAAAAAGAGTGTTTGGTCCTTCCCCTTCAAAGGATTGCTAGTGGAAGAGCGGAGCCTCATCGAAAAGGCTTTAAGAGTGGATGTAGGTCATTTGACCGAACCACTATACATCATTGTGTCGATGAATGTGTGAGTGTTTACATTCTTGAATCTTTTCATTACTTGGCTGCAAGTTGTTTAGTTCATAGTTATTTCCTTTACGCAAGCAATTACTTTCAAGTTCTTTTTCGCCAAATCGAAATCTTCCTACGAACTTGTGCTTTTTGCAAAATCGGTTTCAAGAGTACGATTTTAATCCGCTGCACTAATTCACCCCCCCCCCCTCTTAGTGCCTTTTAGATCCTTTTAATCGTAATACAAGAGGAATTGAACCAATTTAAGAGGAATGAGGTGTGGAAGCTTGTACCTAGACTTAGTGACCATTTAGTTATTAGTACTAAATGGGTCTTTAGAAATAGTAAGATGAATTTGGTATCATGGTTCAAAACAAGGCTAGATTAGTTGCCAAAGGTTTCAACCAAGAAGAAGGTATCGACTACAAAGAAACTTTCACTCCTGTGACAAGATTATAAGCCATTAGGATGCTCCTTTCCTATGCTAGTAGTAATAATTTTAAATTATTTCAAATGGATGTCAAAAGTGCTTTCTTAAATGGTTTTATTTTTGAAGAAGTATTTGTTGAACAACCACCCGGTTTTGAAAACTCTCTTTTTCCTAATCATGTGTTTAAATTGACTAAGGCTCTCTATGGGTTAAAATAAGCCCCAAGGGCTTGGTATGAGAGGCTTAGTTCTTTTCTTATTTCAAATAATTTCACTAAAGGTAAGATCGATACTACATTATTTATTAAATATTTTAAAAATAATTTTTTTATTATTCAAATTTATGTTGATGATATTATCTTTGGTTCTACAAATGAATCATTATGTGAATCATTTGCTAAGTGTATGAGCCAAGAGTTTGAAATGAGTCTAATGGGTGAACTTAGATTCTTTTAAGGATTACAAATTAAACAACTTAGTGATGGTGTATTTCTTAGTCAAACCAAATATGCTTTAGAATTATTAAAACGGTTTAATATGGATGTTTAAAAAGCCATCAACACTCCTATGAGCACCTCCACTAAGTTAGACATAGACGAAAGTGGAGAAAGTTTTGATAAAAAAATATATAGGGGAATGATAGGTAGTTTACTTTACCTCACCGCAACTAGACTAGATATCATGTTTAGTGTAGGACTTTGTGCTAGATTTCAAGCTAATCCTAAGTTGTCTCATCTTAAAGCCATTAAAAGAATCCTTAGATATCTTAAAGGAACTCCTAATCTAGGATTATGGTATCTAAAATCTGATAACTTTGACTTAATAGCTTATGCGGATGCCGATTTTGGCGGATGTAGAATAGATAGAAAAAGCACATCTGGAACATGTCAATTTTTAGGACATGCACTTGTTTCTTAGTCTTCCAAGAAATAAAACTCGATTGCACTATCTACAGAAGCTGAATACATAGCTGCAAGTGCATGTTGTGCACAAGTTATTTGGATGAAAAATACATTAGAAGATTATGAAATTTATTTAAAGAACTTTCCCATTAAATGTGATAACACTAGTGCTATTTGTCTAACCAAAAATCCTATTCAACACTCTAGAACTAAGCATATTGATATTAGACATCACTTCATATGAGATCATGTCAATAATAATGATGTCATTCTAGAATTTATTGATACAAAATACCAATTAGCGGACATCTTCACAAAACCCCTAAATGAAGAATAATTTGACTTCATTAGAAGAGAATTAGGCATGCTAAATTGTCCTAATGCATGAAGATGTTGTATGTTCCTTTTCCAAAATTTTTCAACCTCGGTTTACATAATCTCAACTTGATATTATTTTTGGATTTTGGATGACATCTTTTCGATATCATATTTTGAATGAAGCTCTCATTTTTATCCTTCGATTGTAACATTTTGATTCTCCTCCTTAGATTGATGAAGATCATGCCTTTTGATGAAGTATTAAAATTGGCTTTATACTCCTTCTACCTCTATTGGAATGATTAAATGAATCTCATGATTTTCATATCATTTGAAGCTTAATGTCATGAAATTTTTGCATAATGATTAAGCTCTCAAGAGTTTATTATACTCTCTTCGGACTTTATTCTTAACTCTTGATCTTTTATGACTTGATTATTTTTTCTCCACCTCATGAGAATGCTAAGTTGAATCTCTCGTTATAAAACTTTTGATGTTGATGCATTGCACTTCATAAATGCCAAGTTGAACTTTATCATGATCTTTCTCTCACAAATTTTTTTACATGAGCTCTTATTAGTATATTTGACAAATGACTAAATGTTTGATGAATGGCTTCAATGATCTATATTTCCAATTTACAATTTTATGTTTGAATTTTCAAAATTGTATCTTGAACCTCTTTCATGTATGAATCCTTCATAACTTGATCATTTTTCAGATTTCATAGACATGAATAAAAATGATCAAATCATTTTTTGGATTTATCCGTCTCAGATGATATATTTTGCATTATGTTCAACTCGATTTCTAAGCAAATATTAGCCTCATATATCATATGTTTTGATATGTTTGATAAATGATATGCATCATGATACCTTATGATGATCTCTTTTTTAATTCTTCTTTTTGTTGATGACAAAGGGGGAGAAGTAAGTAACGATGAATGATTGAAAATCTTAATATTTTGGTATCACGTATGTTATACCTAAAGTGATGTTGATTTATTATGATTGTGTATATTGTACTTCGATGATTTAAAATTATGAAGCACAATGTATGAAATCTTGAAACAATATGTTATATATGATCAAAATTGTTTCACTTGAATTCAAAGGTTATTATTTCTTTTGAATTCAAGTTTATCTTATTTCGATATGGCATATAGATAGGAGGAGTTGAGTTTGACTCCATCAATTTGTTGTCATCATCAAAAAGGGGGAGATTATTGAATCTCATATTTTGATGATGAAATCAATTGATAAGTTTATTATCTAATCTATACTTAGAGATATGTGATGCAGGACTAACCTTGATCAAAAGAAAACAAAACAATTAAAATAAGAAGAATCAAGTAATGGGCCGGAGTCAAAGTTTGGGCATCGGGTCGGAAGAATCAAACAATGCGCCGAGAACGGATGTTATGGGAGTCAACATGTCGGTCGGGCACTTCACCGAAGGTTCGGACGATGCACCGGAAGTTCACTAGAAGATCATTGGAAGGTTGTCGAAGTTCATTGGGAGAACCAATGACATGCTAGATAACTTAGATTCGTAGCTTGTAGTTGTTTATGTCTTAATGGTCGATGGTTAGGTCAAAATTATGTTGGTTTTGGGTGAAATCATACCAACTCAATTAGGGGCTAATTAGGCCTAAATTGGGACTAATTTGGGCTCATTAAGAGGCCCATTCAGTGGCCCAAATGTTCTTGTAGGCGGTGGCACCGCCAAACTGGCGATAGAACCGCCTATGAGTTGGAAAAGTGAAAAAGCATACTTTTTCAGGCTACAGGTGGTGGCACCACCGAGTTTGGGTGGTGGTACCACTCTAGGCTGGTGGTAGCATCGCCAGAACCTTTGTTTTTGAGGTTCTACGAGCGGTTGCACTGCCCAATGCAGGTGGTAGTATCGCTCATACACAGAAGACCCAAAAATTTAATTTTTGGCTTTATTTTTGGAGTCATTTTATGGCCTATAAATACCCCACTCATCCTTGCAAGGATAACACAAGAAAAATTAAGCTAAAACTCTAGTGTATCAAGTTGTAATCTTAAAAAAGTCTTGAGTGTTCTCTCCCTCCTCTTGAAAAGTTTAGAAGTTTGTCTAAGGGAGGTGTGAGACTTATAGAGGTTATCTCCTAAATCTTTGAAAAGGAGAAAGAGTTGTAAAAGGGTGGTTGATCTTCACCCATTGAAAGAAGATCATTAGTGAAAGCCGGTGACCTCAACGAAGGAGGAATCGGGAGTGGACGTAGGTCGGAGGACCGAACCACTATAAAATCGGTTTGTGTTTCTTTTCTTGCAATTTACATTTCTACAAATCCTTTACCTTATTGCAATCACTTGAATCCTTCTCTTTCACTTACGAATCTCTTTAAGTTAAAACGCAATCGAAGTTGGTTTTCATCAAAACATGATTCTTCTTGAATGAAGTTTTTCGAAATTACACAAATCAATGTTTTTAACCACTGCACTAATTCACCACCTCCCCTCCCCTCTTAGTGCCACTCTAGATCCTAACAAGTATAATTAGGTCTAATTGGGTTAGAATTAGCATACAAAATGAAAGCTTTGGTGTCATCCATTGAATAAACACATGTGACCCATCCTTAGGTTAGCTAAAGACACGTCTTCCAATTTTTTTTTAATCTTAATGTGAATCTTTCACAAATCATATTCCAATTTTTAAGATTCACACTTTGGTCTCTAGCAATATCACTCTCATCCTTGGTTAGATATAAAACTATTTAGAAAGAAAAAGGAAAACTCTATTGTAATAGTGTGAAAAATTCTTCTTGTATTTACAAATTTGGTGCTTAAAAGGGGTTTTTATAAAATAGGTACTCATATTTTAAAAGGAGAATTGAGTTTTAAGGTAGTTATTTGGGCTCATCTACAGAATTTAAGATGGGTAGTAATATTATAATTAAACTCTCATATGAAATTTAGAAATGAGAAAATAAACATCGGTGTGCATTTTACATTTATGTATCATTGCCATTGCCCTTTCCTTGCTTAATTTCCTACTGCTCTATTGCCCTCATTCATTACAAACATTTTTAAGTTTACAACATTTCTGAAATGAATCTTTCATCAAAATAGACTTAATTGTTGAAATGTATTTTGATTGAAATAGTTTTTCGAAATCGAAATTGACCAATGTTTTTTACCACTATACTAATTCATCCTCCCCCCTTCCCCTCTCTTAATGTTGAACTTGATCCTAATAATTGGTATCAGAGCCTCAGTATTTCTTATTTAGATTAACATCCAAGAGAAATGACTCTTTTCGGCTCTCAATAAGGTCATTCTATCATTCATCCTCTCATATTCAATGGGATGGACTACATTTATTGAAAAACTCGAATGAGAGTTTTCTTGCTTTCCTTAGATTTAAATTTATGGAATATCATCGAAAATAGATTTCAAAAGTCTTCTCTTCCAATGAACGATTGGAATGATTTGGAGAAGAAGACTTTCTCCTTGAATGCAAAGGCTATGAATGCCTTGTTTTGTGCCTTACACAAGAACGAATTCAATCGAGTTTCTATCTACGAAATGGCTTTTGATATTTGGCATGCACTTGAAATTACACACGAAGGCACTAGTAGAGTTAAGGATCTAAGATAAATCTTTTGATGCATAATTTTAAACTTTTTTAAATAGCACCAAGCAAAACTATTAGTGACATGTACACCCGTTTCACGGATGTCATCAATAGTTTGAAAAGTCTTGATAAATATTTTTTTAATTTTGAACTTGTAAATAAAATTTTAAGATCCCTTCTAAAAAGGTGGGATCCGAAAGTAATGGTGATACAAGAAACAAAAGACTTGAACATTTTTTCATTAGCTCATTGATGACATTTGAAATGAACTTCTTAGAACATGACGAACATGAGAACCGTCTTTCAAAGAATAAGAAGGATTTGAGACATCAAATAATAGAATACCACTAGAGTGATAACTCAAGTGATGATGATGATCTTGAACTTTTGACTATAAAATTTAAAAAATTCATAAAACAAGAATTAAAGAACAAAAATAAACTTAAAAAGAAGAATGTGCCAAAGAAGAAGAAAGAACTCAATGACAAATCAAGAACATCTAAAGGTGGGATGACAAACTATGCCTTGACGGCTTTCGACAATAAGGTAAGTAACTCACCCAAAATATTTTTCCATTATTATGAAATTACTTGATATGTTTTATGAGTTGCTTAATTTAGTTTGTAAGAAAGTTAAAAAAAATTGTAAAAATCTATCATGCTTTTCTTTTTAGTGATTTTTAAAAATTAAAATTATTGATCATGATAATTGCATGTTTTATGATAAAGAAACAAAATATTGATCTAATGCTTGTACACCTAATAAGATTAATTCCATGAATATTTATCTTGATGATTTCTATATCGCTTTTCATAATGCATGATTTTGGCATAAAAACTTGGGCATGCTTATATGAAATCATGCTTGATAATTTTAATGATGTAATGAAAATGTTAAATGTTTGTATCATGCTTGATGATTTGAAATCTTATGTTTTGGAATAATGTATTTTTGGTTTTTATGACAAAACATGTGAATCGATTTTAAACGTTGATACATGATTTTATTTAAAAGACTTAAGCATACTTATATGAAACAAACAACTTAAATTCCAACACATTAAAAAAAGAAAAATGTAGTATAATGATAAATCAAATTTTTTGTTTGAAGATGACATATGTTTGACATGTTATATTTTTGGCCTTGATGATATTTTTGATGAAATTTTCCTTTCGGTCTTAAATGTTGATACTTGTTTTTATTTAGCATTAAAGGAAAAGACATGCTTATAAGAAGTAAATTACATAAATTGAAACACATAAAAGGAAATACATTTTCTATCTTATCGAGATTAATGAATCCATTTATGTTACTTTATGAATCTCATGAATCTCTAAAAAGTAATTTTGATATTTTGATGATTTGACAAATTGATTGAAAATTATGATAAATGTTTTGAAAATAAATGTGTGTATCATGGTTGATGATTTTTCCATTTTGAAACTATGTATGATGAGTAATGATGGTTTGAATGCATGAATCGATAACCTTTTTTTCAACCGAATCATGAACTTTCTTTTGATTTCTTGACTTGAGATATCTTTTATGGGAATCAAATTTTTTATCCTCTATGATTCCTTCTTTTTACCATTTACTAAAGAAGAAAATAATCAAATCATGATCTTGATTTCTTGATAATTGATACTTAAGATTTTTTCTTTATGAAACAAGATCTTTGATCTCCCAAGGTTTCTTTTTGTTGTCTACTAAGAGAGGAGATTTGTCAAAATGAATGATGTCTTTTGATATTCATGAATTGATTTTTGTTGATTTTTTATATTAAATATCCTTCATGACATGATTTCTTTAGCTTATATGTATCATGTGATGATTAAAATATTGATTGATGTAAATTTTTTAATTGATGTGAAAAGTTGTTGTAAAAAGAAGAAACTATATCATTGCATTATTCCCTTCCTTTCAACAATGACAAAGGGGGAGAAAGATTGCTAGCTTACAAAGGAAGTATTTTGCTAGCTTGTAAACTTCAAAGAGGAAGCAAAAAATTGCTAGCTCAATCAATGCAAAGGAAGCAAAACTTGCTAACTTGCACTTCTCAAAAGAGAAGAAAAAACTTGCCATCTTGAATATCATTAAAAATTGGCAAGCTTGAAATCTCAAGAGAAGCAAAGTGCTATCTTGCCTATCTTAAGAAGCAAAAGTATAAAATTGTACATCTTTAAAACTTGATGATTTTGTGATCATGAATATTGTAAAGTGATAAAATTGCTAGCTCGTATGTTATAAAAATTATATATCTTAAATACTTGCTTGTTACACTTCTTCTTTTTGTTGATGACAAAGGGAGATATGATGATGATGATCATGCATTAAATGATGTATTGAACATTTTTATTATTGCATGATATATTCAAATTTTTTATATTTTGAATTGTCTATCAATATAGTATATTGATAAGCAGAGTTTATCTAAACTCCATCATCAATTGGTTGTCATCATCAAAAAGGGGGAGATTATTGATTGTTGAAACCAATTGATAGTGTTAGTGATCTAATTGCATTTTGAGTGATGCAGGACTACCTATAATCAGGAGTAGATAATTGAAACAGGAAGAATCAATGTTGGGTCGGAGGATAACATGTCAGAAGGTTGAATGTTGAGCTAAAGGATCGGTCATTGTATTGACAGAAGGTTTTGGATAATAGACTTAGGCATTAAGTCAAGAAGTGTGAAATTATGCTAAGAAGATCGAAGTTGTAGAGGATAACTGTCGATTGAGCAATAGCCACAAGGGAGGACGATGCGTTGAAGAATCGGATGAATTGCCAATAGACTAATGACATGGTGAACTTAATTGATTAAGGTTTATAATAATTATCTAAATCGAAGTAGGTTTTATGACTAATTGCATTGGAATTAGGCCAACTCAATTAGGGGCTAATTGGGCCCAAGTTTGGGTTGTATTGGGCCAAGTGAAAGGTCCAAAAAGTGACCCAAGGGATGGGTCAGGCGATGGCACCACCAGAACAGGCGGTGGAGCCACTAGTGGCTCGATCTCCAAGATAATCTCTAAGATTGTATCAGGTAGTGGTGCTGCCTAGTGTCAGGCAGTGGTATCGTCAGATTGGGCAGTGGTATCACCTAGTGTCAAAAAGCTTGGGCGGTGATACCACCCAACATTGGTGGTGGTATCGCTAGTACCCCAAAACTTCGGAGTGTTTGAATTTTGGCTTTAAGATTTGAAGCCACTTGGGGTCTATAAATACCCCAGCTATTCTTGCTTGGGATAGCAAGAATTAAGTAAGAAATCAAAGGGAAAACTCTATGATTCTAAGTGTAGAAATCCCTCCTAAATCTTATAGTTAGTTTCTAAAAGAGGTGTGTGAGGGAAGACTTATAAAAGAAAGAGTTTGTATGGGTAATTACTCTTCGCCCATTTGAAAGAAGACTATTAGTGAAAGCGGTAGCCTCTGCAAAGGTGGAATTAGGAGTGGACGTAGGTCGGATGACCGAACCACTATAAATCGGTGTGTTCTTTCCTTACTGTGCATTTTCTATTCTGCTCTTTATTTATATTGCAAATTGCCCTCCTTGCTCACTACTGCTCTCTACTCATTATGAATGATTTTCAAGTTAGAGTATTTCCGATATGATTTCATTGAAATGGACTTAATCTTCGAAACGTGTTTTGAATCAAACCGAAGTTTTCGAAAATTGACGTAATCTTTACCGCTGCACTAATTCCCCCCTCCCCGTCCTGTTAGTTCCAAACTTGATCCTAATAGAGGAAGCAAATAACACCATCAAGAAAGGGAAACTAGTTCTCTATATTAGTGAGTGCTAGTTGTAGGTGTCTTGTAAACTAATCACATGAGTGATGACACGTGTGATATGATATACACATTTTTGGCTTCTCACTTTATATTACTTGTTGTATATATATATATATATATATATATAGTGATGTCCATGGATCTATACAATAGAATCGGATCATGATGAGATCACAATAATGAGACTGATTCGCCTTTAAATATATACCCTAAATAATATCAGCCATAGGTTACTCGAGAAGGACATCGAGATAACCATATAGACTAGTGTGCTATATACCCATCCATATGATGGAGGCGGTTGGTCTTGTAGCTGTGTGTGTGGGGACACTAGCAATACAATGCACGTGCTCATTAGAGAATAAGTTTACTGATTGATCCGCTTACGAAAAACTGGATAGTTGATGATATCTCATTATTAGATAGTGATTCCGTACTCCTAGTAGTGTATTTGGTCTTTAGACTTGAGACACCAAGGATGTCTTATATGAGTACTCCACTCTTTGATACTAAACTTATAGGTCTGGAAGTTCCAGATCTAGCACAACCGGTCATCAAGTGTGGCAGTCAACCTTACGAGGGCAATTAAGTGTTGGTAGAGGATCATCCGCTCTGAGTGTCATGAGAGGAATATTCCATGTGTTCATGCTTAAGCAAATCCCTAGCCAAGGTCATTCGGATTGAGAGAGAGAGAGTTCTCCGAGAGAATCCAATTAGAGCAAGACTCAAGTAGAAACCATTTGGGCCTGACAACACCATGTCCGGTATACGATCTCTAGGCTATTAAATAGATGAGGGACTATAGATATATGGTAATTTAGGATCGATAGGTCCAAAAGATTAGATTCCCCTATATTGTCTAGGGACTACAACATAGTGGTCTAATACATCCGTAGTCGATGAGTCGAGTGAATTATTATGAAGATAATTCATTGAGTTAGAAGGAGTTCTAATAAGTATGACTCATAGCTAGCTTGATATTGGGTCTAAAGGGTCACACTCATATGATAGGTGTTACGACGAGTAGAGGTTCAAATATGAGATATCCGTTGGAGCCCTTATCTTATTGGATATCCAATAAGCCCCTGAACTATTGTATCCTATGGATGAGACCTAATAAGGGCTAATAAGAGATTGTTGGGTAGAGACCTACTAATCTAAGAGGTTTGGGTAGTTGGATGATATCCAATGAATAATAGAGTAGGATCCATTAGGGTTAAGTAGACAAGGAGCCTCTATAAATAGGAGGGAACACAAGGGCCATAAGCTAGGCCTCTCTTAGTTACCACCTCAAATTCTCCTCTCCCTTTGAGGAGCATCTTTACAACTCCTACTGTGCGGATCATCACTAGAGAGGAGTGTTGAATTTTGAGATTTTGATGATGAAATCAATTGATAAGTTTATTATCTAATTTATATTTTGAGAAAAGTGTTGCAAGACTAACTTCGATTATAAAAGATAAAACAATTAAAGCAAGATTAGATGTTGGGCCGGAGTTAGAAATTAGGCATCGTGCTAGAAGAATCGGACATTGCACTAAGATCGAAAGTTGCAAGAGTCAACATGCTAAAGAATTAGGTGATATGCTGAAGATTTGAATAATGTGTTGGAAATTCAGATGATGTTCAGATGAAATGACATGCTGGGCAATAAAGAATTCTTGTCTTTATGTCTTAATTATCAAAGGTTAGGTCAAAATTGAGTTAGATTCAAGTGTAACAATACTAACTCAATTAGGGGCCAATTGGTCCTAAATTAAAACTAATTTAGGCTCATTTAGAGGCCCATTCAATGACCCAAAAGTTGAGTTTGGTGATGGCACCACTAAGATAGAACCAGCATGATGGAAAGTAAAAAATATACTTTTGAAAAGTGGTGATCTTTTCTAATCTAGATAGTAGTACTACCAGCATTAAAGCTGGCATGCAGTGGTACCACCCAGGCTGGCGATGGTACTAGCAAAGTCCCTATTTTCAAGGTGCTATAGATGGTAGCACCCCAAGGAGGTAGTATCGCCTTTCATGAAAAAATTTGAATTTTGGCTTCGTTTTTAAAGTTATTTGGGGCCTTTATACCCCACTCATCTCTATTAGGATTACACAAGAAAAAGTGAGTTAAAACTCTGGTGAATCAAAGTTGTAATCTTAAAAATTATTGAGTATTCCTCCCCTCCTATTGAAAAGTTTAGAATTCTATCTAAGGGAGGTGTGAGACTCGTAGAGGTTATCTACTAAACTTGTAAAAATGAGAAAGAGTTATAAAAGGGTGGTTGATCTTTGCTTGTTGAAAGAAGATCAATAGTGGAAGCCAATGACCTTGATGGAGGAGCAATCAGGAGTGGACGTAGGTCATGACGATCGAACCATTATAAAATTGGTATGCCTTCTCTTCTTTGTTGCTTAATTATTTTACAAATTGGTTTACTTACACATTATAGTCCTACAAACGTTTTTAAGCTTAAACACTTTTCTAATAGAGGCTTTATCGAATGAATCTTCAAATCAATAAAAGTTTTCAAAAGCACTAATTCACCCCCTCCTCTTAGTATCAATTCGATCCTAACAATTGATATTAGAGCTAAGGTTTTTCTCGTTTGGTATAACACCCAAGAGAAAATGACTTTTACTAATAATTAGGTAGGTCTTTCTATCACTCATCTTCCTATGTTTAATGGAACAGACTACATGTATTGGAAAACAAGAATGAGAATTTTTTTGCTTTTTATGGATTTTGATTTATGGAACATTATTGAAAGTGGTTTTGAAAAGTCTTCTAAACCAATGAATGAATGGAATGATTTGGAGAAGAAGATTTTTTCTTTAAATGCTAAAGCGATGAATGCTTTATTTTACGCTCTTGATAAAAATAAATTTAATCAGGGTTTTATATGCGAAACTACACATGAGATTTGGCACACACTCGAAGTCACACACGAAGTAGGGTTAAAGAGTTAAAAATTAATCTTTTAGTTCACAGCTATGAGTTGTTTCATATGAAACTAAGTGAGATCATTGAAGACATGTACACCTGTTTTACGGATGTCATCAATGGTTTAAAAGCACTTGGTAAAAGTGTTTCTAACTTTTAACTTGTTAATAAAATACTAAGATCCCTTCCAGAAAGTTAAGATCCTAAAGAAATAGCAATATAAAAAGCAAAGGACTTGAACAATTTTTTGCTCGAAGAACTTATCGGGTCTTTGATGACTTATGAAATAATATGTATTGCATATAATGAACTTGAGAATAACCTTCCATATAACAGGAAGGACTTAGCACTTAGAACCAAAGAAGATCACTTTAGAGAAAACTCAAGTGACGATGATGATGATGATGATGATAACTTAGCATTTCTTATACGAAAGTTTAAAAATTCTTAAAAAGGAACAAAATAAAATAAGATACTAAGAACAAAAGTGAACTAAAAAAGGACTTAATAATATGCTATGAATGCAAAAAGCTAGGATACTTCAAAAATGAATATCCCCAAGTGAAGAAGAAGCTACCAAAAAAGCACTAAAGCTACTTAGGATGACTCAAGTACATCCAATGAGCCTACCAACAACGAGAAATTACATTTGCATTGGTGTTGAAATCATGGGAGCTCACATGTAGTGGAAGAATAAACAACACAAATTTTAGAAGTTTCCTCTGTAAGATCGGTGCATCAAAAACAAATCCATGAAAATGCATGTGTTAAGAAGATACCTAGGAGATCGATAAAATTCCTTATTTGTAAAGGATGAAAGAGGTCAAGCATCCTGCTCTCTAGTGGTATCCACGGGATTAGGCATGCGCCTCTCTAAAGAGGCGAATGGAGGTAGCTACCAAAAACCCTATTTATCTCTTTCTCTCCTAAAAAAGGCCTCCGAAAATCCTAATGGACCTTTTATATTGGGTATTGGATCTTTATCCATTACCCAAGCCTCTTGATTAGTGGTTTCTAATAATCTTATTATAATTATTGATCTCATCTAAGATCCAATAATTCAAGGCTTAATGGATATCCAATAAGATAGTTTAGTGGATATCTAAATAGAACCTCTACTTCGAATCTACCATATGTGTGTGACCCTCAGGTAATATCAAGTCGTGAGTTATATACTCCTTTTGATATAGTGAATAAATTTTATAATAATTCAAACTCATCGAATGATGCTAGGCCACTCTGTAGTGAGAGATATAGAATCTAATTTTCTATTCGATTAGTATCTATAATCTCATCCATCTAATATGACTTTATCTGGCATGGTGTTGCTGGATACGGTCTCTCCTCAAATCTTGCTCTTTTCTCCCGAGAACTCTTTTCAATCTAACTTTGCAAATTTGTTGAGCAAGAACCATAGGAAGACATTCTTCACTAATCTAAAACGGTTGCTACCATAATAGACTATCCTTTCGCTATTAATGGTGAATAAAAAATGATCAAATGCAAAATTTGTAGAATCTTTGCACGAACAACTTTTGGCTCCGATAAATGTTGGAAAATCTCATGAGGAGTGACATCACATGTCTTAAGAACAAAAAAAAAAATGGATTTCAAGTGAAAGTTTCCATCGTGCGAAGATTATGCGTCAAAATAAATCCATAAAATTGTATGTATTGAAAGAAGAGATACCAAGGCGATCATATCCAATTTCACACCAGATATAGGATGAATTGCGCTCCTCTCTCTGGTATCCAGCACAGATCTGTACCTCTCTTTGACTGAGGTGGCTATCAACCTACTATGGAACTCAGGTTCCCTCCATTTATAGAGGCACAAAAACCCTAATGGATCTTTTGCTATTGGGCATTGATCTCATCCATGCAAGCCTCTTTGATTGCTTGGGTTTCCTCAATAATCTTATTAGCAATTATGATCTCATCTCAAGATCCAATAATTCAAATAAATGGACATCATAAAGGTTTGGATATCTCATATCAACCTCTAAATCGCAACACCTACCATGTGTGTGACCCTTTAAAATCGAGCTGGTCGAGATACTTGTAACTCCTTGACATAGTGAATTATATTTTATAATAATTCAACTCTCATTGACAATACCAGCCACTACAATCCCCAATACAAAGGAATCGATCCTTTGGACCTATATCCTCCCGATTACCATGTATCTATAATCTCTCTATCATCCCAAGACCCTATCTGCATAGTGCTATCAGCCTACACCTCTTCTAGTCTTTGTATGGATTCTCCCAAGAACTCTTTCTCTCTCGTCAAGATAACCTTATTGCAGAAAGAACACATGAGATATTCCTCTCATGATCGAGAGCGGATGATCATCTATTGATACTCAATAGCCCTCGTAAGGTTGGCTTCACTGATGATGGTGTACTAGATATGAAACTTTAAACCTATAAATCGGTATCAAATGAGTACTCATAGGATATCCTTGGTGTCTGATCTCAGATCTTAACTCTGAATTTTTATGTAGGTATCAATAACATCAATATTAATAGGCGGATCAATCATGAACTCATTCTCAATGAGCCCTTCCTTAGTGTAACGAGTAGCTATGACCATTTATCCTCTATGTGACATATAGACAATCTATGGTTATCTCGATGTCCTTCTCTAACCTATGACTAGGATAATTTATCTATGTTTAAAGGTGAATTGGTCTCATTATCGTATTCTCATCGATCCAATTCTCATTCATGAATCTAGGACATCATAATATATATCATAATATGAGATAATGCCAATAATCATAAGCAAAGAGATTGACGTAGCTTGTTACAAGTGCAATCACTCATATGATTGGCTAGTAGGGCACCTATACTAGCATTAATGGCATTTGACAATGAGATATGTAACTCAAACGAATATTCCTTATCTTACGATGAATTATTCAATATATTTAATGATTTATTTGATAATTTTAAATTAGTTAGTTAAAAGTATAAATTGTTAAAAAAGGATCATGCTTCTTTTGCTAGTGAATTTGATAAATTAAAAAATGAGCATGATGATTGTATGTTATCTCCTTGCACTAAATGTAAAGAGATAGATTTACTTAACAAAGAAAATGTTCTACTACAAGAAATATTAAAAAAAATTAAAAATAGAAAACAAATCTCCAAACATGATCCTTGCTAATAAGGGTCATATTTATAGAAAGAAAGGAATTGGCTTTATGAGTAACACTTAACAAAAATTTAACTATCTTCATTAAAGGACCTACATTATATATTTCACTCGAAAATAAATATAATTTTTATAGTAGATTTGGACATTATGCCTATAAATATTCATTTAAAAAGTATAAACCACATAAATTAGTTTGGGTTCCTAAAGGAACCATGAATAAGTCAATGCCAATAGTTAAGATAGGTAGATCTATTATTAATGAGGGACTCAAAGTTAAATAGGTACATAAAAGATAACCCCCTTTTTATAGATATGTTTACAATCAAAAGCTAGAAGTAAGAGTGTTAGGATCCTTTTATTTTTTGAACTTTTGAATAATATTTATTGAGTTTGTTTAGTTCAGTAAGAGTTAGATAGGGATTTATTTAATATTTATTTATTATTAAGAGTCCAAGTTCTGGTGGACTTGGGGTGAAACTCTATAAATATGGATGTATCTATTTCTTTTTATCAAGCAATGAAAATATTATCTCAGCCATTTGTAAAATCCTAGGAGGCCGATCCCCTCGAAGTGATCATCCCCTTTTCTTCGATTTCTTCTATAATAAAACCCTAGAGGACTTATTATTTAGTATCAAAGCAGTGATCTTTGGCATTCTTGCTATAATCATCGCAGTTATCATCATCTCAAAAAAAAGGAAAGAAAGAAAGAAAGAAGTTAGCAGCCACATCCTTATTGAGTGAGAAAGAACTTCCCAAGTCCTTAACCGTCACTGCTTCTTCTGAGCTACTGACCACCCCCATCGTCACTGCCCACGCTAACATTGCCTTCCAACTGCTTGCCTTCTAGCCCTAAGTAGCCGTTGTGCCTCCCAACCGAGAGCATCATGAGGGCAATGATTCTTGGCAGAAGAAGCTACGGTCCTCAGCAACCTTTGTTTCCCAGCCGTGGTCCTTAGCATCTCTATAGCCACCTCAATCACACCACCATCGGAGACAGCATTGCTAGCATCGCCTTCCAGCCATGCACCTCCTAGCCCTAAGCAGCCGTCGTGCCTCCCAATCGAGAGCAGCATAAATAGTTCTCGATGGAAGAAGAAGGGCTACCATTGCTCTTCCCGGCCAACGAACCACCCCCCTCTCCCACGCCCATCCAAATCATGTGGTCACTAGTGGCCCATTCCATCACAGCTACATGATCACCTCCTAGCGACCGTATTGAGCCCTCGACGGTGCTGCCCCCAATCGCACCACCATCGTAGTGACCACCACCACCATTGCTTCCTAGCCAACGACCACCACCGTTGCTTCCTGCCCTCATCTCTCTCCCCCCCTCGCCACCTCCCAGTCTTATCAACACTGCCTCCTCCCTTCCTCTGCATCCTCTACCACAAAAAGCAGCCTACCCCTTGCTCTGCATCCTCTACTATAGAATGTAGCCTCCCCCCTTGCTTTGTATCCATTGCTGCAGCCATCGGTTACCACCATTGTTTCCTCTCGATCATTGTCAACACCACTTCCCAACCGCACCACTACTATTAGGATCAGATAGGCACTAAGAGGGGGGGTGAATTAGTGCAGCGGATTAAAATCGTAAGTTTGAAACCGATTTCGGTAAAATAGTTAGTTCGTATGAAAACTTCGATCCGACAAAAAATGACTTGGTTGAAGTAGCTTGAGTAAGGATAATGGAAAACTAAATGGTTTGCAGCCAAATAAAAGGATGAAATAGAAATTTAAATACTCACACATTCAAGAACGCAAGGATGTATAGTGGTTCGGTCAAAGTGACCTACATCCACTTCCGAAGCCTTCTCCGATGAGGCTCCCAACTTCCACTAGCAAATCCTTTTGAAGGGGAAGGACCAAACACCCCTCTTACAACCCTTTTATAAGTTCACACTCTTACAAATTTTTTAAAGAGAAAGAAGGAGGTGAACACAAGCTATTGAAAACAAGACTTTTGCAAGATTTTAGCTCAATTTCTAACTCTCAAAAGGGTGCCCTTTCAGCTGAGAAAGGGGGGTATTTATAGATCCAAAGTGGATTCAAATTTGGGCTCCAAATTTGAAATCAAATTGGAGTTCCCGGTGCTAGTGGTGCTACCGCCTATCAGTCGTCAGACTGACAGTGCGCAGGTGGTACTACCGCCTCAGGTAGGCGGTGCTACCACCATTGCACACTAGTTCTGGGTAGTACTACTGCTCAGCATTTGACTGCCAGGCGGTTCTACCGTTTGGCCCATTCAGCAATGCTGAATGGGCCTTGTTCAAGGCCCAAAAAGGTCTAGTAAGAGCCCGATTGGCCCCTACCAAATTTGAGCAGGATTAATTTGAAATCTTTACCCTAAGTATGTGCCAACTATAAAATTGAAACATAATTAATAATGATTTGAACTAACATTCTTCAAGACTTATTCCATCGAGCTTTACGATGAGGCTTCGACGGTCTTCCGATACTTCCCTCGGATTTCTTCCGACGGATTCCCAGCATGCTCCTGGCTTGTATGGCACGCTCAACGAGTCTTCGGTAAGCTTCTGATCCTTCTCGGCAAACTCCGTGAATCCTTTGATGATCTTTGCAGCGAACTTCCGAAAACTTTGGTAAGTCGCTGATTCGATCTCGGTTGGTTTCAATAATACTTTCGATAATCCTTCGGACTTCCGATGAACTCTTGAACACCCGACGGACTTGACCTCGGCAAATTGCTTTATGTTTCTAACCCATCGTAGTTAATCCTGCACACTTATCTTTGATAATATAGATTAGAACAAATATTTCACCAATTGATTTCATCATCAAAATCCGAGATTCAACAATCTCCCCCTTTTTGATGATGACAATCAATTGATGATGGAGTTACTCTTAACTCCCCCTATCTATATGCCATATCATTAGAAGGTAAAAGCACTTGAATTCAATCTTTTGAATTCAAGCCAAATCCAATAGATTTCATTTAACATAAAGCTTAATAAACAAGCTTAGGCATAAATACGAAAACCGTATTTCAAACAATGTCAAGGTATTTACACCTATAATAACAGAAATATTAATTCCAACATGATAAGGATCAAGTGATATCCAAAGAGTGTTTCAATATTAAGACATGATATCAAATGAAAAAGTAGCTTATCTCAAGAATAAGAATTTTTAAGCATTTGATGTAATACAATTGATTCATATTTCACTTTAAGCATTTACTCCAACATAGCAACAATTACTCCATCATAGCAATTTACATTTTTCTCCCCCTTTGTCATCAACAAAAATAATGGAGGTGGAGAAACCATTCATTACTTCGTAGAAGAAAAGAAAAAACCTCATTTATCAGGCCATGAGAGGGAGAATACAAATGTCGATCAATTATTGAGCCATGGAGGGAGCATGAAATCATTCGAGGAGGATATCAAGTCATAAAGTAATATGAAAGTGTCATCCAAAAATTACGATCGAACCGAAAAAAAAAATTCATTCAAAAGCTGATTAGATGAAAATAACATCATGCAACATCATCCATAGTAGTCATAAGCATAACAAGACAAGTGTTTAAAAAGAGAACAATAGCTATTCCGGAGGGGGAACGCCAAAATGCCTATACAAGTGATCTATTTTGCGGTTCATTTGTTGCACTTCCTTCAAAATTTCAGCTTGCTGCATGTGATTTGATTTAAAGCAAGCATGATCGGATCTTCAGTAGATGGAGCAGGAGCTGGCTCAGATGGTGCTGGATCAACGGGACTAGGCGGAGGAGATTCATTTCCCCTAAAAATTGGTGTTTCAGGTCGCTCTACTGGTGGGGGAACTATATCAACCCTTCTAGGTTGCCTAATCCATATGCCATCTCTAAAGGTGCATCTAAGTCGCTTCAGGAGACTTCTATTAATTGTGTTATATCTATCAACCTGCATTATTTCCTCGTCGGGTGACACACAAATGTTATGGGCAAAAATGAATCTAGTGATCAACCCGCCATATGACAACATTGAGTCTCTAGAGAAAATTTCTATCATGTGTTGTCTAATCAAATAACCAAAGTAGTTGTTTTGTCTAGTCATGATCCAATACATCGTACTTAGTTCTAACATACTCATTTCATCAGGGTGAAACTGCTTCAGAAGTAGAATGCTTATAATGATGTGATGAAGTAATTCGAATTAAAAGGTAATAAGTATTCATAGCTTTTAGGAATGATGCCTAGGTTAGGATTAGCAAAGATCATTTCTAAGGCTTGAGTGGGTTGCTCATTGCATCCATATCCCATTGCCCTCTAAAATAACATCCTCTATTCTTTTCTTCAATTCCAAGTAGCTCACATATGGTACGATCAGAAATCTGAATTGTGGTTCCTAACACATAGGTAGTCAAAACATCATCTTCAATAATCATGTTAGCATAAAATACCTTAACCAACCTAGGGTAGATTGGTTCATTAATTTGCAAGATAGGTAGAGCATTTAGATTAGCAAACCATCTAATAGGTTCTAGGTTTCCTAGTTCACCTAGATCAACATGTTTACCCTTATGTATGGCTTTACAATCAAAATTTGGGTATCTTAAGGCTACCTCATTAGATCTAAAAAGGGTTGGGTCAAATGAATCTCCTTCCAACCTTTTTCCTTTGCCTCTTGTTGATTTCTTAGGAGCCATATCTATTCATGATGAAGAAACAAATGGAAACAATAAGGAAAAGACAAGCAAATGTGAGGAGAAGAGAAAATTTTAGATTTTACCTTGTTTGTGTTTCCTTGGGAGGTGAGGAGCTTGAATCAAGAAAATGCCTTTGATAGCCCTTTAGGAGGAAGAAGAAATGGAGAGAAGAGAGTTTGGAGGAGTTTAGGAGGAAGAAGGATGAAAGGGAGGATGTTTTGGTGGGTTCTACATGACCCTAACACCCCCTTTTATATGGGGTGTTAGGTGGTACTACCACCAACTAGTGGTGCTACCCTGAGCTAGTACCCAAGCGGTACTACCACCGGTTCTAGTGGTGCTACCACTGCCCCCAAAAAAAAGTTTTTTTTTAATTTTTTCTAGTGTTGAAATGGGATGTAATCATAGATCACTCCTTCAGATATAGAATTAAAATAAGGGAGGCAAATCCACGAGGGCTGAGTTTTCGTAAAATCCATAAAAGCCGAAAGAAAATCTATATATAATGCTACTCATACACAAGGACAATTTAACATGCCTATTTCCCTCTTAATGAAGTCAAATTGTTCTTCATTTAAAGGTTTTTAAAGATGTCCGCTAATTGATGTTTTGTATCGATAAATTCAAGAGTGACATCGTTATAGTTAACATGATCTCGTATAAAGTGATGTCTTATGTCAATGTGTTTAGTTCTAGAGTGTTGAATAAGATTTTTGGTTAGACAAATAGCACTTGTATTATCATATTTTATAGGAATGTTATTTAAATGAATTCCATAATCTTCTAGTGTATTTTTCATCCAAATGACTTGAGCACAACATGCACTTGCGGCTATGTATTCGGCTTCCACCGTAGATAGTGCAACCGAATTTTGTTTCTTGGAAGTCCAAGAAACAAGTGCATGTCCTAAAAATTGGCATGTTCCGGATGTGCTCTTTCTATCTATTCTACATCCACCAAAATCCGCATCTGCATAGGCTTTTAAATCAAAGTTATCAGATTTTGGATACCATAATCCTAGATTAGGAGTACCTTTAAGATATCTAAGAATTCTTTTAATGGCTTTAAGGTGAGACAACTTAGGATTAGCTTGAAATCTCGCACAAAGTCCTACGTTAAACATGATATCTAGTCTAGTTGCGGTGAGATAGAGCAAGACTACCTATCATCCCCTATATGTCTTTTGATCAAAATTTTCTTCACCTTCATCCAAGTCTAACTTAGTGAAAGTACTCATTAGAGTGTGAATGGCTTTTGAACTATCCATATTAAATCGTTTTAACAATTCTAATGTATATTTGGATTGATTAAGGAATATGCCATTACTAAGTTGTTTAATTTGTAATCCAAGAAAGAAGGTTAATTCTCCCATTAGACTCATCTCAAATTCATGACTCATACACTTGGCAAAAGATTCACATAGTGATTCATCCGAAGAACCAAAAATAATGTCATCAACATAAATTTGAACAATAAGAAAATTATTTTCAAAATGTTTGATAAACAATGTAGTATCAACCTTGCCTTTTGTAAAATTATTAGAAATAAGAAAGGAGCTAAGCCTTTCATACCAAGTTCTAGGAGCTTGTTTTAGTCCATAAAGAGCCTTAGTTAATTTAAACACATGATTAGGAAGAAGAGAATTTTCGAATCTAGGTGGTTGTTCAACATATACTTCTTCGAAAATAAAGCCATTTAAAAAAGCACTTTTGACATCCATTTGAAATAGTTTAAAATCATTACTACTAGCATAGGCAAGGAGCATCCTGATGGCTTCTAATCTTGCCACAGGAGTGAAGGTCTCTTCATAATCAATACCTTCTTCTTGGTTGAAACCTTTGGCCACTAATCTAGCCTTGTTTCTAAGCACAATACTGTATTCATCTTGCTTGTTTCTAAAGACCCATTTAGTACCAATAACTAAATGGTCATTAGGTCTAGGAACAAGCTTCCATACCTCATTCCTCTCAAATTGATTTAACTCTTCTTACATTGCGATGACCCAAGAATCATCTTTCAAGGCATCATCAATGCACTTTGGTTCAATTTGAGAAAGAAAAGCGGCATAAGCACAAAAATTTTTAAATGAAGAATGAGTTTGAACCCCTTTAGATGTATCTCCTATAATTAACTCCTTGGGATGGGCATCTACATACTTCCATTTCTTGGGTAAGGAAATTTGAAGAAGATGCATCAAGTTATCATTTGAGGAGAGTGTACATTCAATTCAAATCATTGAAACCAAGATCATCATCAAAATCTTTAGATTTAGAAAATTCATTAAAAACCACATGAATAAATTTTTCTATAACTAAAGTTCTTTTATTTGAAAACCCGAAAAGCTTTAGAAATAGAAGAGTAACCAAGAAAGATGCCTTCATCGGATTTAGCATCGAATTTTCCTAAGGCATCCTTTTCATTTAAAATAAAGCATTTGCAACCAAAAACTTTAAAGTAAGAGACATTGGGTTTTTTATTATTCCATAATTCATATAGAGTCTTAGATAGGGATGGTCTTACTAGAACTCTATTCATAACATAGCAAGCCGTGTTTACGGCTTCGGCCCAAAAATATTTTGGTAAATTATATTCATTTAACATGGTTCTAGCCATTTCTTGCAAATTTCTATTTTTCCTTTCCACTACTCCATTTTGTTGAGGATTCCTTAGAGTAGAGAAATTATGGTTATATCCGTTGATTTCACAAAAATTTTGGAAGTCATGATTTTGAAATTCACCACTATGATCGCTCCGAATTGATGAAATCATGAAACCTTTTTCATTTTGAGTAAGTTTACAAAATTTTAAGAAACATTTGAAACAATCACTTTTGTGAGTCAAGAAATATGTCAAGTGTATCTACTATAGTCATCCATAATTACAAAGGCGTATTTGCTACCTCCTAAAGCTTGTTATGTTAATTGGTCCAAATAAATCCAAATGGATCAATTGCAATGGTCTTGTGGTGCTAATTTGATTTTTTTGGCTTGAAGCTAGTTTTTATTTATTTTCCTAGTTGACACGCATCATATACTTTGTCCTTAACAAACTTCATATTGAGAATTCCTCATACTAATTCTCTAGATGAAATCTTAGATATTAGTTTCATGCTTGCATGGCCTAATCTCCTATGCCAAAGCCAAGCATCATCATTCAAAACCAAAAACACATTTCATTACTTAATTCATCAATATTTATGGTGTAGACATTATTTTATTTTAAAGCAATCATGGATATATCATTGTTTGGTTTTTCAATGATGCAAACATTAGATTCAAATCTAACAACATAACCTTTATTGCATAATTGACTAATGCTTAAAAGATTATGTTTTAAACTATCAACTAGCAACATCATCATCAATTGAAAAACTAGATTTGTTACCTATAGTTCCCTTGCCAATGATTTTACCCTTGTTGTTGTCTCCGAAGGTGACATACCCTTCTTCTTTGCTAGTGAGCATAGAGAAATAAGATGGATCTCCGGTCATGTGCCTTGAGCATCCACTATCAAGATACCATCTCTTGCTCTAGCTTGTGAGTTTGTCTATAAAAGAGGATGGTTTTAGGTACCCATTTGATTTTGGGTGCCTACAAATTGATCTACTTAATTTGTTATTCAACATTAACTTGTTTATGGTTCCTTTAGGAACCCATATCAATTTTTGTGGACTAATTTTCTTGAATGGACATTTATAAACAACATATCCAGTTTTACCATAAAAATTATATTTTAAATGGCGTGATACATGTAATGTGGGTCCTTTAATGAAGGTGGTGGGATTTCGGTGAGATCCACTCATAAATCTGATTCCACTTCTATTTCCAATGTGACCCTTGTTAGCAAGGATCATGTCCAAGCCCTTGCTACCAACCTTAAACTTGTTTAGGGTCTCTTTGAGTAACAAATTCTCATTTTTTTATTGCTTCTAAGTGTTCACACTTAGAGCATGGGGGTAGAGACGGAGTTTGGAGACTATTGAACTTATTTTGCAATAAAGCATGCTCTTTCATTAGTAAGTTAAACTTCTTACTAATAGTTCTACATTCATCAAATAACTCATGAAAAGTGATAGAATACTCATCGAAAGATAATTCTTCATTAAATAACTCACTAACCTCTTCTCCTAAGGCCATTAGCGCGAAGTTAGCCTCCTCTTTGTTGCTTGCTTCTTCAACCTCGGAGTCACTTGAATCATCCCATGTAGCCTTCAATGCTTTCTTCTTCTTGGGTTGCTTCTTCTTGGCTTGGGGGCATTCATATTTGAAGTGTCCCAGCTTCTTGCATTCATAGCAAATAACTTGGTCCTTTTTATGTTCAAGTTTATTTTTTGTGTCATTTTTAAATTTGTTCTTTCTTATGAATTTTTTGAATTTTCGAGTTAAGAGTGCAATGTCATTATCACTATCCTCATCACTTGATGTTCCTTTCAAGTGGTCTTCTTGTGTTCTTAGTGCCATATCCTTCCTGTTCTTTGGAAGGGGATTCTCGAGCTCTTCATGAGCATGACGTCATTTAGGTCATTAGAGACCCAATAAGTTCTTCAAGGGAAAAGTCTTAAGGTCCTTGGCCTCTTGTATGGCCGTAACTTTTGGATCCCAACTCTTTGGAAGGGATCTTAAAATCTTAGTTACAAGTTCAAAGTTAGAAAAACCTTTACCAAGTGCCTTAAGTCCATTGATGACATCCGTAAAGCGGGTGTACATGTCTCTAATGGACTCACTTGGTTTCATTCGAAAAGTTCGTAAGAATGCACAAGAATATTGATTTTGGACTCTTTCACTCGGCTAGTGCCTTCATGAGTGATCTCAAGAGTACGCCAAATATCAAAAGCCGATTCACAAATTGATATGCGATTAAATTCATTTTTATCTAGTGCACAAAACAAGGCATTCATAGCCTTTGCGTTTAAAGCAAAAACCTTCTTCTCCGATTCATTCCAATCGCTCATCGGAAGAGAAGATTTTTGAAAACCATTCTCAACGATATTCCAAAGCTCAAAATCCATAGAAATAAGAAAGATCCTCATACAAGTCTTCCAATACGTATAATTTGACCAATTAAACATAGGCGGACGTATAATGGAATGACCCTCTTACATACTGGAATAGGCCATCTCTCTTGGGTTTTAGACCAAATATAAGAGTGAACCTGCTCTGATACCAATTGTTAGGATCGGATAGGCACTAAGAGGGGGGGTGAATTAGTGTAGTGGATTAAAACCGTAAGTTTGAAACCGATTTCGTTAAAATAGTTAGTTCATATGAAAACTTCGATCCGACGAAAAATGACTTGGTTGAAGTAGCTTAAGTAAGGGTAATGGAAAACTAAATGGTTTGCAGTCAAGTAAAAGGATGAAATAGAAATTTAAACACACACACATTCAAGAACGCGAGGATGTATAGTGGTTCGATCAAAGTGACCTACATCCATTTTCGAAGCCTTCTCCAATAAGGCTCCCAACTTCCACTAGCAAATCCTTTTGAAAGGGAAGGACTAAACACCCCTCTTACAACCCTTTTACAAGTTCACACTCTTATAGATTTTTCAAAGAGAAAGAAGGAGGTGAACATATGCTATTGAAAACAAGACTCTTGCAAGACTTTAGCTCAATTTCTAATTCTCAAAAGGGTGCCCTTTCAGCTGAGAAAGGGGGGTATTTATAGATCCAAAGTGGATTCAAATTTGGGCTCCAAATTTGAAATCAAATTGGATTTCCCGATGCTGGCGATGCTCTACTGGTGCTATCGCGTCAGGTGGTGCTACCGCTTTGTCGTCGTCGATAGTGCACAAGCGGTACTATCGCCCTAGGTAGGCGATGCTACCGTCGCTGCACACTAGTGCTGGGCGGTACTACCGCCTAGGTGTACTACCGCCGCTTCGGTTCTACCACTTGGCATAGGCGGTTCTACTGCTTGGCCCATTCAGCAATGCTGAATGGGCCTTGTTCAAGGCCCAAAAAGGCCCAGTAAGAGCCCGGTTGGCCCCTACCAAATTTGAGCAGGATTAATTCGAAATCCTTGCCCTAAGTACATGCCAACTACAAAATTGAAACATAATTAATAGTGATTTGAACCGACATTCTTCAAGTCTTATTCCAGCGAGCTTTACGATGAGGCTTCGGCAGTCTTCCAATACTTCCCTCGGATTTCTTTCGGCGGATTCTCAGCATGCTCCTGGCTTGTATGGCGCACTCAACAAGTCTTCTGCAAGCTTTTGAACCTTCTCAGCAAACTCTGCAAATCCTTCGACGATCTTTGTAGTGAACTTCTGAAAACTTCGGTAAGTCCCTGATTCGATCTCGGTTGGTTCCGGCAATACTTCGACGATCCTTGACTTCCGATGAACTCTTGAACACACTGCACACTTGACTGTGAAAAAAATATGTTTCTAACCCATCGTAGTTAATCTTGCACACTTATCTTTGACAATATAGATTAGAACAAATATTTTACCAATTGATTTCATCATCAAAATCCGAGATTCAACAACTACAACATCAACCCTGGTTGCTCGACGATCGCTCCCTTGGGTCATAGCAACTATAGCCACAATGATGCCACTTAGCAACGCTGAATAAGGCAATGCTGATGCCCTTGACCCGATATCAAAAATAGGAGTTAGGGATTACAGATCTACAATCTTACGTAATGGCTACTGATAACTCAATGAAAGCCCAATTAGAAGCATTGGAAACCAGAATTGAGAACCGGTTGAAGGAAACTCTTAATAATTTCAAAAAAAAGTTTATTGAAAAGCTTCAGCAAATTTTAGCAAGATGAAAGTTCAAGCCTTATATTGAACCGATCTGGAGACATGGATAAAAGGAACTAAGAACATGACACAAGCTATCCATGCATGAAGGTGGAATTTCCAAGATGGGAAGATGGAGATCCGACTAGTTGGATTTCTAAGGTAGAAATTTTTTCTTTTTCACAGAACTCCAAAAGAATCCAAGATGGAAATAGCCTCAATCTTGCTAGATAGAGATGCAATCCAGTGGTATGATTAATACGAAACTTGCCACGGAGTTTCCTCATAGGAGCAATTTAAGAGAGGGCTTCTTGTTCGCTTTGGACCATCTGAATATAAGAATATTGATGGGCAGCTTGCTAAAATTCATCAGACATCTATGGTGCTAGAATATCATAGTAGATTTAAATAATTATCAAATCAAGCCAGAGATTGGTCTGAACAGCAATTGGTGGGAACATTTATCAAAGGACTTGATCCAGAATTCAAGTGTGAAGTCAAAGCTCACCAACCCTGCACTATGAAAGCTACAATCTCATTTACACATTTGCATGAAGAAAAAATTAGCAGGAAAAATCATCGAAATAGAAGTGATAACAAACAAATGATCAGCAAGCCACCAGCCCATCTATTCCCAACCAAAATGCTAACACAAAAAAAAAGCTTAAGGAAAGAACAGCGAAGGGTTTATGCTGACATAGTGATGAAAAGTGGAGTAAGGAGCACCGCTATAAATAAGGGCATCTTCTAGTAGTTGAACTAATTGGGGAGGAACCGGAAGCTGACAATGTAGACTCCAATCATGAAGGTATAGATTCTGAGGAAGATATTGGACCTATCATACATACAATATATGCATAAGCTGACTATTCTAGCCCATAAGCTTTAAAAGTTGGAGGAATTTTAGAACATCAGCCTATCATATTGATACTATTAGCACTAACAATTTCATAGACAGTAAGGTTGTTGACTGATCAACCTACAATATTGAAGACTGTGATAAATTAAAAATAAAGATCACTGATGGACGAATTTTAACTTGTGGCAGTAAATGTTCGAAGATAAAGCTGATTATACAGGGCCAAGAATTGCTGGTGGATTTCTTTTTGCTACTCTTGGAAGACTTCGAAGTGGTGCTTAGAATTGAATGGCTATCAACCCTGGGTGATGTTTCTTGGAATTTTTCTAAACTAATCATGAAATTTTTTATTAATGGAAAGCAGGTGATCCTAAAAAGAAAATGCAGAAGTAAGATCACAACTGCCATTAGCCATCGGATGAAGAGGTTCTTTCAGAAGACTACAATGACTACTACACTGAAAGGTCAACCAATTGCTTACATTATCAAAATGTGAAGACCATAGCTACTTAATCAATGAATTGTGATGAGTCATAAATACCCTATGATTGAAGTGCTGAAAGAGAAGCTTCCCAAGTTTGATGTTACTCAATCTTGAGGATAAGGCTAATTTGAAGTAGGAGGAATTGTTAGGATCCTTTTATTTTCTGAACTTTTGAATAATGTTTATTGAGTTTGTTTAGTTCAGTAAGAGTCAGATAGGGGTTTATTTAATATTTATTTATTATTAAGAGTTTAAGTTCTAGTGGACTCTGGGTGGAACTCTATAAATAAAGATGTATCTATTTCTTTTCATTAAGCAATGAAAATGTTATCTTAGCCATTTAGCAAACCCTAGGAGGTCGATCCCCTCGAAGTGATTAAGGAGGCCAATCCCCTCAAAGTGATCATCCCCTTTTCTTCTACTTCTTTCGCTTCTTCTACGATAAAACCTTAGGGGCCTTATCAAAGAGATGGTATATTGATAGTGAATGCTAAGGTATATGACTAAAAATCCAACACACTTCTCTAAGCTCACTAGCCAAGATGAAGGGTACGTCACCTTCGGAGATAACAACAAAGAAAAAATTATTGGCAAAGGAACCATAGGTAATAAGTTAAACCTTTTGATTGAAGATGTGTTATTAGTAGATGGTTTAAAACATAATCTACTAAGCATTAGTCAATTGTATGATAAAGGATATATCATCAAATTTGAATCTAATGCTTGTATAATTGAAATACCACACAAAAATAGATCTATGATTGTCTTAAAAAATAATAATGTGTATACTATTAATATTGATGATTTTTGTGATGAAACATGTTTTTCGACTTTAAACGATGATGTATGGCTTTGGTATAAGAGACTAGGTCATACTAGTGTGAAACTAATCTCACAAATTATAACTAAAGAACTAGTAAGAGGAATGCCTAGCATTAAATTTGTCAAAGACAAAGTTTATGATGCATGCCAATTAGAAAAATAAATAAAAAGTAGTTTTAAATTAAAGAATCAAATAAGCACCTCTAGACTATTATAATTAATTAATATGTACTTATTTGTACCAATTGATACAACAAGTCTAGGAGGTAGTAAATAGGCTTTTGTAATTATTGATAATTATAGTAGATACACTTGGACATACTTCTTGACACATAAAAGTGATTGCTTTAAATAGTTTTAAAAAATTGTAAACTTATTCAAAATGAAAAGGGTTTTATGATTTCATTTATTTGTAGTGATCATGGTAGTAAGTTTCAAAACCATGATTTTCAAAATTTTTGAGTCAAATGGGTACAATCATAATTTCTCTAGTCTAAGGAATTTACAACAAAATGGAGTAGTTGAAAGAAAAAATAGGAGCTTACAAGAAATGGTAAGAACCATGTTAAACGAACATAGCCTACCCAAATATCTTCGGGCTGAAGCTATTAACATAACATGCTATCTCATGAATAGGGTTCTCATAAGACCATTACTTTCCAAAACTCCTTATGAATTATGGAATAATAAAAGACCTAACATTTTATATTTTAAAGTTTTTGATTATAAATATTTTATTTTAAATGAAAAAGATGTCTTTGGATAATTTGATGCAAAATCTGATGAAGACATACTTCCAAGGAATCCTTACTTAAGGAATGGAAGAATATTGTTACTCATCCTAAGGAGCTAATCATTAGAGATACATCAAAAGGTGTTGAAACTTATTCTTCTTTTTAAAAATTTTATACGAATGCAGCTTTTTTGTCTCAAATTGAACCAAAATACATTGATAAAGCTCTAAAAGATGATTTATGAGTTAACGCAATACAAGAGGGGTTAAATCAATTTAAGAGAAATAAGGTGAGGAACCTTATTCCTAGACTGAGTGACCATTTAGTAATAGGCACTAAATGGGCCTTTAGAAACAAGCAAGATGAACATGATTAGATTAGTGGCATGATATCTATACATGTTGTAATAATTTTAAGTTATTTCAAATGGATGTTAAAAGTACTTTTCTTAATGGCTTTATTTCTAAAAAAGTTTATGTTGAGCAACTACCCAGATTTGAAAATGTTTAATTTCCAAATTATGTTTATAAGTTATCTAAGGCTCTCTATGAATTAAAATAAGCTTCAAGGGCTTAGTATAAGAAACTTAGTTAATTTTTTATTAAGAATAATTTTTTGAAAGGCAAGATCGATACTACATTATTTATTAAATATTTTAAAAATAATTTTTTTATTATTCAAATTTATGATGATATTATTTTCAATTCTTCAAATGAATCTTTATGTGAATCTTTTGCCAAAAGTATGAGCCAAGAATTTGAAATGAGCCTAATGGATAAATTAACTTTCTTTTAGGATTACAAATTAAGTAATTAAGTGATGAAACTTTTATTAGTCAAACTAAGTATACTTTAGATCTATTAAAATGATTTAATATGGATAGTGCTAAAGCTATTAATACACCAATAAGCACTTCCACAAAGTTAGATATGGACCATGATGGAGAAAATTTTGATAAAAAAACTTATAGGGGTATGATAGGTAGTTTACTATATACCTCACCGTAATTAGATTGGACATTATGTTTAGTATTAGACTTTGCACTAGATTTCAATCTAATCCTAAACAATCCCATTATAAAGCAGTTAAGAGGATTTTTAGATATTTAAAAGGAACCCCTAATCTAGGATTATGGTATCCAAGATCAAAAAATTTTAAATTAATTTCCAATGCTAACTTTGTTGGATGTAGAATAGATATAAAAAGCACATCTAAAATATATCAACTTCTAGATCATACACTTGTTTCTTGGTCTTCCCAGAAATAAAATTTTGTTGCATTAACTACAATTGAGGTTGAATACGTTGCAGCAGGTGCATGTTGTGCACAAGTTATTTGGATAAAAAACACTTTAGAAGATTATGGACTATATTTAAAAAATATCCCTATAAAATGTGATAATACTAGTACAATATGTTTAACAAAAATCTCATTCAACATTCTAGAACTAAACATATTGATATTATGCATCATTTTATTAGAGATCATATTAATAACCATGATATATCTTTAGAATTTATTGATACAAAATATCAATTAGCTGATATTTTTATAAAACCATTGAATGAGGAATAATTTGATTTTATTAGAAGAGAATTAGACATGTTAAATCTTCCAAATGCATGAGTTCCTCTTATATATTTTTCAAATTTCTCAGTTTTTATAAATTAAGTTTTCTCTTTAAATCAAGATCATTTCCTATCATTCCTTCTCCTTGTAATTTACAAAAGAAAAAACTTGATTTATGGACTATTGGTATACTTGATCTTTTATGTGATAATTATTTCCTATGAATCCTTCCTTTTCTATTTATAAAAATAGAGGCTTGATTCAAGGACTTTTGGTACTTATGACTTGATTCTTTTCTTTATGTGATGAATGAGTTCCTCCCTTCTTCCTCTTATTTTTTTTTATGACAAAAGAGAGAAAGTAACTTACTAGTATCTCAAGAAAAGCAAAAATGCTAGCTTGCACATCTCAAGAAGAACCAAAAGTACTTGTACATCTAAAGAGAAGTGCTATCCTGCAAATATTACTATTTGCTAGCTTGCCCATTTCAAGAAGCAAAAGTTGTTATCTTGCAAAAGTTTTGCTTAACTTCATGTCTCACAAACTTGCTAGCTTGCAAGTCCAAAATGTGATGTAAAACTTGTTGAAATACTACCAAGCTTGAATGTTTCTCCTTTTTGTTGATGACAAAGGGGAGAAATGATGAATGAAGTAATAAATGTTATGCCCAAAATGATTGAAAATTTTAATATTTTGGTATCATGTATGTTATGCCCAAAATGATGTTGATTTTGGTATCATGCATGAAATGATGAATGGTTGAAAATTTTACAAATGGAAATTTGAGAGGTGAACACTCTAATTTTTTAAGGCTATTTCACTATAGTTTTGACTTAGTTCTTATCACTTCTTAATGTCCTTGACCAATTGAGAAGTAAGAGGTATTTATAGGCTCAATTAACTTCAAAATTGAAGCTAAAAAAGGTCCTATCCTAGATTTCTGAGAGTTGACAGTACCACCGCTTCTCACTAGTGGTACCATTGCTAGTTGACCCTAACATTGGATGGTACCACCGCCTAGTCTAGTGGTACTACCATTTGACAAAGCCTCATGCTCTATGGTGGGGCGGTATCACCACTGACCTAGGTAGTACCGTTGACCTAGGCAGTACTACTACCCAATGGTCCAAGGAATCTATACCCTGGGCAGTTCCATCACCCTAGTTTGGCGGTGCCACCATTAGATAGGGTTCAATAACTTTGGATGTACCTTAAATTTAGCCCAATCCAATTTAATCTCAGGCCCAATTAGCTCCTATCAGGGTTAATTGGATTACTTCCCAATCTTAATCCTAATAATATGCTAACTATAAAATTAAAGACATATACTAAGTAATTATATAATTTGGCATATCAAGACTTCTTCTGACGAGCTTCTGATGAACTTCCGGTAGACTTTCGATGAACCCTCGAATATCCTCCGACGGACTTCCGACGAACCCTCGGACATCTTCTGGTGGACTTTCGATAGGCTCCCAAACTTTACGATGACCTTGGCAAGTTCTGACGAGTCTTCTTTAGCATGCTCCAATCTTTCTCGGTGAGCTTCGTAAACTTCCGATGAACCTTTTTGTGAACTTCCGACAACCCTTTGATAAGCCCCCAATTTATTCTTGGCTAATTCTGATAGCACTTCTGACCAACCTTCAGACTTTCGGTGAACTCTCGAACTCCCAACAATTCAATCATACTTGACTCCAGTACTTTGCTTTATGTCTTCATCGCTATCATAGTTAATCCTACACACTTTTATCAACATATGGATTAAATCAAATAACTTATCAATTGACTTCATCATCAAAATCTGAGATTTAACAATGCCAAGACCGAAAGTTGCAGGAGTCAACATGCTAAAAGATCAAGTGATACGCTAAAGATTCAGACGACGTGCTGGATGTTCCGATGATGTTCAAGTGAAATAACATGTCGGGCAATAAAGAATTCTTGTCTTTAGTTGTTTGTCTTAATTATTGAAGGTTAGGTCAAAATTGAGTTAGATTCAAGTGTAACAATGCTAACTCAATTAGGGGTCAATTGAGCCTAAATTGGAACTAATTTAGGCTCATTGGAAGGCCCATTCAGTGACCCAAAAGTTGTGTCAGGTGGTGGTACCGCCAAACTGGTGGTGGAACTATCTATGAGTTGGAAAAGTGAAAAAATATACTTTTCCAAACTGTAGGAAATGGTAACACCCATTTTGGATGATGGTACCACTAACATTAAAGCTAGAAAATGGTGGTACCACCCAAGCTAGTGGTGATACCACCAAAGTCTCTGTTTTCAAGATGCTGCAGGCAGTAGCATTGCCTAATGCAGGCGGTGGTACTGCCTATACTCGAAGACCCAAAACTTTAAATTTTGATTTTATTTTTAAAACCATTTGGGGCCTATAAATATCCCACTCATCTTTGCTAGGATTACATAAGAAAAAGTAAGCTAAAACTCTAGTGAATCAAAGTTGTAATCTTGAAAAGTGTTGAGTGTTCCACCCCTCCTCTTGAAAAGTTTAGAATTTTGTTTAATGGAGGTATAAGACTTGTAGAGGTTATCTCCTATACTTATGGAAAGGAGAAAAAGTTATAAAAGGGTGGTTGATCTTCACCCATTGAAAGAAGATCAATAGTGGAAGCCAATGACCTTGACGGAGGAGGAATCGGGAGTGGACATAGGTCATGACCGAACCACTATAAAATTAGTATGCCTTCTCTTCTTTACTACTTAATTATTTTACAAATTGCTTTACTTACATATTATAGTCCTATGAACATTTTCAAGCTTAAACCCTTTTCCGATACAAGCTTTATTGAATGAATCTTTAAATCAATGAAAGTTTTTCAAAAGCACTAATTCAAACCCCCTCCCCAACTCTCTTAGTGCCGATTTGATCCTAACAAGGAGGATAGTTGACTTCCTTCATCCTTTCCTATAGATCTATAGGATTTTAAGGATATACGATCTCCCTAGGTAACACATCTTTCTTATCCACGTAGTTTTTAGTTTTATAATTTTTATGCAATAATCTTCATACAATGATGAAACCTTTTTATAGAAATCTAAGGTTTTCTTTTCTGTTCTTCCACTATGCATGTGATGTCACCCTTAGATTTTTCAACAGTGGTATCAGAGCCAAGTTGTTCATGCTAAAGATTAGATTTTAAACTACATATGTTGTGTTTTAGAAAAGCTTTTGACACCAAAATTATTAATACAAAAGGCATAAAAGGGCAACAACTATTGCTGTCTTCACGGATTGGCCAAAGGCTGCTTGCAGCTTTGGTTGAGAGCTCCCTTGCTCTCGACCCGACCACCTGTAGGCAAGGGCCGTAGGTAGCCAATGGTTCTCTACCTGCAATGGCGCTGGCTGCCTATAGTGGTGGTGCTTACTAGCAGGGTGCTCACAAGTAGGCCACCTGCAACATAAGGCATAATACTCACCTGTAGAGGCGACCACCGCCCGTGGGCAAAAGCGCCACTTTCTTGCAAGGGTGGCATCACTCATGGGCGAACCGCTAGCGAGGTTGCGATGATCGCAACACAATAGGAGGAGACTTAAGTTTTTTGTATAAAAGATAATTTTACCCCTCTCAATTTTAGAAATTTCAAGGTTTGTCTTTTCTATCCAAATTACATAAATACCCATCATAAATTATAAAATTTTCTATATATCCTAAATTTTAATAAAATGTTAGTTAATTAAAAGGTTTAATTAACTATTATTATTTATCTAGTTGTCATACATAATAATATGTACATATGATGTATGATGTGGATGGATAATTATGGACCGTGTGATGTGATGTATGTGTGTGATTTAATTATTATTATTATTATTGAGGCCTATGAGCCTCTATTTTTTCTTATTTATCATTGGGCCTGTATGTATGTGATTATATTATAATTACACGAGAAGGTATAACGGGAGCGTAGAAGAAACAATGGGACCCAAGAAGCTGAAATGGATGAGATAAGATGAACGATCACGAGGCATAGAGATGAGCTGCTACACACATAGATCATGATGTGAGTGATTGGACCCATTGGCTCGAGCTTGATCTATTACGATCAAGATTGGCACTAAGAGGAAGGGGGGGGGGGGGGGTGAATTAGTGCAGCAGTTAAAAATATCAATTTCAAAAATCTTTCGATTTTGCAAGAATCATAGCAATAAAACATATAGCTTCAAAAACGATCGTAGAAGAATAGAGAGGAAGTAGAGCAATTTGTAGTTAAGTGAAAGAGCAAAGAATATAAATAGCAAAGCACAAAAAAAGAGAGAACACACTTATTTATAGTGGTTCGATCGTCTAACCTATGTCCACTCCCGATACCTCTTCTGTTGAGGTGACCGGCTTCCACAATTGATCTTTCTTCAATAGGCAAAGATCAATCACCCATTTATAGATCTCTTTACAAATTGCTCACTCTCATTTTATAAGTTTCTAAGTTTAGAACAGGTGGAGGTGAACTATCAAAGTTTACAAGTAGCGATTTCACTATAATTTTAGTTTTTTTATTTACTTCTCTATGTCTCACAAGTAAGTGGGATATTTATAGGCCTCAATTAGCTTAAAAAATGGAGCCAAAAAAGGTTTTATCTAAGATTTTTGGGGTATTAGCAGTATAATTGCTTGTCCCTAATGGTACCACTACTAGTGGTCTCTAACACTAGGTGGTACCACCACCCAGTATGGTGGTACTACCACCAAACAGAGTCTCGGCTACTGGACCTGAGCGATACCACCGCCTAGTCTAGCGGTACCATCGCTTATACTACCTAGGAGACTAAGGCCTAGGTAGTTCCACCACCTAATTATGGTAGTGCCACTATTAGATAAGGTTCAACAACACTATTTGGGCCAATAATACAACCCAAACCAGTCCGGATTCGGGCCCAATTTGCCCCTAACTAAGTTAGTGTGTTTACCTCCTAATCCTAACTCTAATTACACACTAACTATAATAATTAAGACATCTACTAGTGTAAGCAAGTTTGATAGGTCAAAAATTCTTTCGATGAGCTTCTGATGATCTTTCGACATACTTCCGACGAACTCTTGATGATCTTCCAGTGGACTCCCAATAAGCTCTTGAACTCTCGATGATCTTCTCAACAAGCTCCGATGAGCTTCTTTGGCGAGCCCTGATCTTCTCGGTGAGCTCCGGCGAACTTCCGATGAACTTCTTGGTGAACTCCTGATGTACATTTCGGTAATCTCCCGATGAACTTTCGGACTCCCGACGAATCGTTTGATCTTTGACTCCAGCACTATATTTGCTTTATGCCTTGTTCAGTATTGTAGTTAATCCTACACACTTTTCTCAACATATAGATTAGATCAATAATTTATCAATTGATTTCATCATCAAATTTGAGATTAAACAATCTTTCCCTTTTTGATGATGACAACCAATTGATGACGGAGTTAACCTTAACTCCCCCTATCTATATGCCATACTTGAGAAAAGACAAACTTGAATTCACAACCTTTGAATTCAAGCTATAGCCGATAAGTTTCATCAATATGCACAAAATGATACTAGAAGCATTATCATGATTCTTCATTTCAAGCACGATACTACGCATTTACCAAAATTTATCAACATGATGTCAAAACATGATAACCATTCATCATTTCAAGTATGATGCTAAGAATGATACCAATTTCAAGTACGATACCAAATTATAGTCATGATGATAGACATTCATCATTTTAAATATGTTACCAATTTCAAATACGATAGTAAGCATGATAAACATTTATCATTTCAAGTATGAAACATTTCAAGCATGATACTAATTTCTACGAGACTAATTTCTAAGCACAATACTCACGATACCAAGCATTCATCAATTTGTCATTTTCTCCCCCTTTGTCATCAACAAAAAGGAAATGGGCAATCATCTTTACATCATTTCACGCAAGCAAGTTTTACATTATTGCAATAGCAAGATAGTGACTTTTCCATTGTGAAGGAAATGTGCAAACTAGCACTACTCTTGCTAGCACTTCTTTTTAGCTTTGAAGTAGGTAAGCTAGTAAAGATAAAAAAAAAGGTAAATTAGCACAACTTTTCTAGTACTTTGGATGAGTAGGGTTCTTCTTGAAAAGAGAAGGAAGGAGTTCATTCATCAAGAAGAATCGAGCTATCGAAAATCCATGAATTATACAAGGAAAGGAATCCATTCAAGCTATCGAAAATTCTTTCATGAATCCATTAAACTTCTACTTTCATCAAGAACTAAGGGATTCAAGACATAAGAAAAAAAATGTGGCTAGAAAAAAAATAGGTTCATAATCATTGCACAAAAATTCGCACAAAAATCACACAAAAATCAAGTGTATCAATAAAATCCATGAATGACACTTCTTCTTTCGTAAGTATAGGGGGATTGTAAAAATCATCAAGTGATGAAGCAAGGGTATCAAAAAACCATGAATAGAATAAGATATAAAATAAACTCGATAAAAGCTCTGTTAATAAAAAAAAATCAAAAAAGTATGAAAAAGTATATAAGAAATTCATGTATTTAGACAATTTAACATGCCTAATTCTCTTCTAATGAAATCAAATTATTACTCATTTAAAGGTTTTGTAAAAATATAAGATAATTGATGTTTTGTATCAATAAATTCTAAGGTTACATCATAGTTATTAACATGATCTCTTATAAAGTGATGCCTAATATCAATAAGTTTAGTTCTAAAATGTAGAATGAGATTTTTTGTTAAACATATTGCACTTGTGTTATCACATTTTATAGGAATTTTCTTTAAGTAAATTTCATAATATTCTAATGTATTTTTCATCCATATAACTTGTGCATAATATGCAATTGTTGCTATATATTTGGCTTCGGCTGTAGATAGTGTTAGGATCAAGAATGACACTAAGAGGAGGGTGAATTAGTACAGTAGTTAAAAATGTTGATTTATGTGATTTTGGAAAACTTTATTAAAAATGATATCGATTGTGCTTAAGCTTAAAGAGACTCGTAAGTGAGTAATGGTAGTAATGAAAAGTATGGAATTGAAATTGTAAAGAGCAAAATAGAAAAGAACATAACACATCATATTTTGATAGTGGTTCGGTCATCTGACCTATGTCTTCTCCCGATTCCTCCTTCGTTGAGGTCACCGGCATTTACTATTGATCTTTCTTCAAGGACAAATATCAATCACCCCTTACAGTACTCTTTACAAACTACTCACTCTCCTTATACAAGCTTCTGACACTTGATTCGGAGGAGGTGAACCCACAATATTTACAATCAATTTTACTATAGTCTCAATTCTTTTTATTCACTTCTCTATGTTGAGCAAGCTTAGAAGTAAGGGGTATTTATAGGCCTCAATTGGCTTAAAAAATAGAGCTAAAAAATGTCTCATCTTGAATTTTCGAGGTCCTAGTGGTACCACCACCAATTGACTATTATACTGGGTAGTACCACCGCCTAATCTGATGGTACTATCACCAAATAGAGTCCTAGCTACTAGAACTGGGTAGTACCACCACCTGGTAGTTAATAATAGCCTAGCAGTACCATCGCCCAGACACTTGGGAGATTGAGCCCTAGGCAAACTTTCGACGAACTTCTCGATGAACTTCTAATATATGTTGTGGCAAGTTCCCAATGAATTCTCGACAACTTCCAACAACACTCTTGATGAACTTTCAGTTTTGAAGAATTCTCGGACTCCTAACGTATCGTTCGATCTTGACTTCGACACTTCATTTTGCTTTATGCCTTGATCGCTATCGTAGTTAATTCTACACTCTTTTCTCAACATATAGATTAGATCAATAATTAATCAATTGATTACATCATCAAAATTTAAGATTCAACAATCTCCTCCTTTTTGATAATGACAATCAATTAATGACGGAGTTAACCTTAACTCCCGTAATCTATATGCTATACTTAATAAAAGACCCACTTGAATTCAAAGCCTTTGAATTCAAGCTCCAAACGATAAGTTACATGCATTTCAACTTATTGACATGCACAACATGATGCTAAGCATGATTTTTCATCTCAAAATATGATATCACGTATTTATCACAATACCAAAATGATGACAAAACATGACAATCATTTTCAAGTCCAATATCAAATGATGATAGACAATCATCATTTCAATGCATGATACCAACTTCAAATATGAAATTTAGCATGATACAAACTTCAAGTTTGATACCAAATGATAATTCATCATATCGAGGCATGATACCAATTTCAAGTAGCATGTTAAGCATGATAAGTTCGATACCAAATCAAAATGATAGACATTCATCATTTCAATACTAAATCAAGGATGATAATGAGGATAATTTGAAGTATGAAACTTTTTCAAATATCCATGCTACATTTCAAGCATTTACGATATATTTATGATACATACAATACATTTTATGCTTTTATGATACATTTTCAAGTATTTACGATGCATTTAACGATATCAATCATATTTCAAGCATTCATCATACTAAGCATGATACGTCTCAAGTTTTCATCAATTTGTCACTTTCTCCCCCTTTGTCATCAATAAAAAGGAAATGGGCAATCATTTTATGCAAGCAAAATTTTAGATGTTGCGATAGGATTCTTCTTGAAAGGAAGAAAGGAGAAGGAAAAGTCCATGAATAGTCCATTCATCAAGAAGAATCGAGATATTAAAAGTCCATGAATAATACAAGGAAAACAATCCGTTCGAGCTATTGAAAATTCATTTCATCAAGAGCTAAAGAACTCATGACATAGAAAGAAGTGAATGAAATTCATACTTCTATCAAATAAACTTCAAGAAGTAGAAGGAAAAGAAATCATTCAAAAAATTCATAAAACTTCTACTTTTCATCAAGAGCTCATAAAAATTCATACAAGAGTCAAGTGTATCACTTCATGACGTAAATGATATTTCTATAAAATCCATAAATGTCACTTTTATCAAATAAAATCCATGAATGATATTTTCATGAAGTAAAGTTTGTGAATAAAATCTATGAATGTCGTTTCTATCAAATAAAATTCATGAACACTGTTTTTATCAAATAAATTCATTCATAAATGTTGCTAAAACTTGTACAAGCATGAAATCCGAAAATGAGTCAATAAAATTCGTGAACGAGGGGATGGTTTTAAGAGTATCAAGAGAAAATCTGTGAATGATATTTTAAGAGTATCAAGTGATGGAGCAAGGTTATCATACAAAATAAACTCATGAAATGAACTCGATACCAAGATAAGGGAAAGATGATATGAGATAAATTTGATAAAAAAACTCCAATTATGATAGATCGAAAAAATCAGAAAAAGTATACATAAAACTCAAGCATTCAGACAATTTAACATGCCTAATTCTCTTCGAATGAAATCAAATTGTTCTTCATTTAATGGTTTTATAAAAATATTGACTAATTGATGTTTCATATCAATAAACTCTAAGGTTACATCATGATTATTAATGTGATCTCATATAAAGTGATGCCTAATATTAATATGTTTAGTTCTAGAGTATTGAATATGATTTTTTATTAAACATATTGCACTTGTGTTATCATATTTTATGAGAATATTTTTTAAGTGAAATCCATAATCTTCTAATGTATTTTTTATCCATCTAACTTGTGCACAACATGCACTTGCTGCTATATATTCAACTTCGGCTGTAGATAGTGCAACCAAATTTTGTTTCTTGGAAGATCAAGAGACAAGTGTATGGCCCAAAAATTGACATATTCCTATTGTACTTTTTTTGTATATTCTATATCTAGCAAAACCGACATCAGCATAAGCAACTAGTTCAAAGTTTTCAGATTTTGGATATTATAAACCTAGATTAGGGGTTCCTTTAAGATATCTAAGAATTCTTTTAACGGCTTTAAAATGTGATAACTTAGGATTAGATTGAAATCTAGCACAAAGTCCTACACTAAACATAATGTTTGGTCTAGTTGTAGTGAGGTATAGTAAACTACCTATCATACCCCTATAAGTTTTTTTATCAAAGCTTTCTCCACTTTCGTCCATATCTAACTTAGTGGAGGTACTTATTGGTGTATTGATAGCCTTTGAACCATCCATATTAAACCATTTTAGCAATTCTAATGCATATTTGGTTTGACTAAAAAAAATACTATCACTAAGTTGTTTGTAAGCCTAAGAAGAAAGTTGGTTCTCCCATTAAGCTTATTTTAAACTTTTGGCTCATAAATTTGGCAAAAGATTTGCATAAAGACTCATTTATAGAACCAAAATAATATCATCAACATAAATTTGAACAACAAAAAAATTATTTTTAAAATTTTTAATAAATAATGTAGTATCGACCTTGTCTTTAGAGAAATTATTTTGGATAAGAAAGGAGCTAAGTCTCTTATACCAAGCCCTTGGGGCTTGTTTTAATCTATAGAGCCTTAGTTAACTTAAACACATGATTAGAACAAAAAAATTCTCAAATCCGGGTGGTTGTTCAACATATACTTCTTAAAAAATAAAGTTGTTTAAAAAAGTACTTTTGACATCCATTTGAAATAACTTAAATTATTACTATAACCATAAGTAAGGAGCATCCTTATGGCTTCTAATCTTGCCATAGGAGCGAAGGTTTCTTCATAAATGATACCTTCTTCTTGGTTAAAACCTTTGGCCACTAATCTAGTCTTATTTCTAACAATGATACCAAATTCATCTTACTTGATTTTAAAGATCCATTTAGTACCAATCACTAAATGGTCACTAGGTCTAGAAATAAACTTCCATACCTCATTTCTTTCAAATTGATTCAACTCTTCTTGCATTACAATAACTCATGAATCATCTTTTAAGGTCTCATCAATGCATTTAGGTTCAATTTGAGAAAGAAAAGTGGCATTGGCACAAAAATTTTTAAAAGAAGAATGAGTTTGAACACCTTTTGATGTGTCTCCTATAATTAGCTCCTTAGGATGAGCATCTACATACTTCCATTCCTTAGGTAAGGATATTTCGGAAGAAGATACATCCAAGTTGCTAGTGGGAGGAGAGGTTTCATTCAAATTCAAAGCATCAAAATCAAGATCATCATCAAAATCATTTTTCTTAAATTTGAAAACTTCATTAAAAACAACATGAATAGATTCTTCTATAACCAAAGTTCTTTTATTAAAGAGATGAAAATCTTTAGAAGTAGAAGAATAACCAAGAAAAATACCTTCATTAGATTTTGCATCAAACTTCCCTATGGCATCTTTTGCATTTAAGATAAAGCATTTACAACTGAGAAATTTAAAATATGAAACATTGGGTTTTTTGTTATTCCATAATTCATAAGGAGTTTTGGAAAGTAATGATCTTACTAGAACCCTATTCATGATATAGCATGTTGTATTAATGGCTTTGGCCCAAAAATATTTGGGTAGGCTATGTTCATTCAACATAGTTCTTGTCATTTCTTGTAAGCTCGTATTCTTTCTTTTTACTACTCCATTTTGTTGAGGATTTCTCAGAGCAGAGAAATTATGGTTATATCCATTTAATTCACAAAATTTTTAGAAATCATGATTTTGAAATTCACCACCGTGATCACTATGAATCGATGAAATCATAAAGCCTTTTTCATTTTGAACAAGTTTACAAAACTTTAAAAAATACTTAAAGCAATCACTTTTATGTGCCAAGAAGTATGTCCAAGTGTATCTACTATAATCGTCTACAATTACAAAAGCGTATTTGCTACCTCCTAGGCTTGTTATATAAATTAGTCTAAACAAATCCATATGGATCAATTGTAATGGTCTAGAGGTGCTTATTTGATTCTTTGATTTGAAACTATCTTTTATTTGTTTTCCTAGTTGACATGCATCACACACTTTGTCTTTGACAAACTTAATGTTAGGAATACCTCTTACAAGTTCTCTAGATGAGATTTGAGAGATTAGTTTCATGCTAGCATGACCTAATCTCCTATGCCAAAGCCAAGCATCATCGTTTAAAATCGAAAAGTACATTTCATTACAAAGATCATCAATGTCAATAGTGTATACATTATTTTATTTTAGGGTAATCATAGATGTGTTTTTGTATGGTTTTTCAATAATGCAAGTATTGGATTCAAATCTTATGATGTATCCTTTATCACATAATTGACTAATGCTCAAAAGATTATGCTTTAAGCCATCTACTAACAACACATTTAATAAAAAAGTTTGATTTGTTACCTATGGTTCCTTTGCCAATGATTTTTCCCTTATTGTTGTCTCCGAATGTGACATACTTTTCTTCTTGGCTAGTGAGCTTAGAGAATTGAGTTGGATCTCCGGTCATGTGCCTTGAGCATCCACTATCAAGGTACCATCTCTTGCTCCTAGCTTGTGATGGTAAATATGTCTACAAAAAAGAGTGATTTTTAGGTACCCATTTGACCTTGGGTGCCTCAAAAATCAATCTACTCAACTTATCATTTTGCATAGAGTTCTTTACGGTTCCTTTAGGAACCCAAATTAATTTGTGTGGACTATATTTCTTAAATGGATATTTATGAGCAAAATATCCGAGTTTGTAACAAAAGTTACATTTGGTGTGGGGTGATACATGCAAGGTAGGGCCTTTAACAAAGATGGTTAGCTTTTGGTGAGAACCACTCACAAAACTGATTCCATCTCTTCTATGAACGTGACCCTTATTGGCAAGGATCATGTTCAAGGACTTGCTACCAATTTTAAACTTTTCTAGAGTTTCATTGAGTAGCAAGTTTTCCTTCTTAAGTACCTCTAAGTGTTCACACATGGTTCATGGAGTTTTTCAAATTCACTATTTAAAAAGGCATACTTCTTTTTTAAAGAATTATACTTTTTGCTAATTAATCTACATTCATCAAATAAATCATGAAAAGCACTCAAAAGTTCATCAAAGATAAATTTGCATCTAATGAACTACTTACCTCATCTTCGATTGTCAGTAGCTCATAGTTAGTGATCTCCTTGTTACTATGCTCTTCATCTTCGGAAGCGCTCATATCATCCTACATTGCTTTGAGTACCTTCTTCTTCTTTGGTTGTTTCTTCTTCACTTGGGGAGATTCACTTTTGAAATATCCCAACTTCTTACATTCATAGTATATAACTTTTTCTTTCTTAAGTTCAATTTTATTTTTAGAGTCATTTTTAGATTTGTTTCTTCATATGAATTTTTTGAACCTTCTTGTGAAGAGTGCCTACTCATCATCATTGTCCTCGTCACTTGAACTTTCCTTCAAGTAGTCTTCATGAGTTTTTAGTGCCATATCCTTTTTGTTCTTTGGAAGGTTATTATCAAGCTTTTTATGAGCATTGCAAGTTATCTCATAGGTCATTAAAGACCCGATAAGTTCTTCAAGTGAAAAATTATTTAAATCCTTGGCCTCTTGAATGACCGTTACTTTAGGATCCCAACTCTTTGGAAGGGATCTTAATATTTTATTAACAAGTTCAAAGTTAGAAAAATATTTACCAAGAGCATTTAGACCATTGACAACATCTGTAAATTGGGTGTACATGTCTCCAATAGTCTCACTTAGTTTCATCTAAAACAATTCATAATCATGAACTAAAAAATTTATTTTAGACTCATTTACTCTACTAGTGCCTTCGTGTGTGATTTCAAGGTTGTGTCAAATATCAAAAGCTGTTTCACAAAAAGATACTCGATTGAATTCATTTTTATCTAAAGCGCAAAATAAGGCATTCACAGCCTTGACATTTAAAGAGAAAGTCTTCTTCTCCAACTCATTCCAATCATCATTGGAAGAGAAGACTTTTGAAAGTCATTTTTGATAATGTTCTATAATTCAAAATCTATAAAAATTAAAAAGATTCTCATCCTAGTTTTTCGATATGTGTAATCTGTCCTATTAAACATGGGAGAACGTGTGATTGAATGACCCTCTTGGTTGTTGGCAAATGTCATTTCTCTTGGGTTTTAAACCAAAATGAGAGTAACCTCACTCTGATACCAATTGTTAGGATCAAGAACGACACTAAGAAGGGGGGGTGAATTAGTGCAGCGGTTAAAAATGTTAATTTATACGATTTCGAAAAACTTTGTATGTTGAAAATAATTTGTTCAATAAAAATAATATCGATTATGCTTAAGCTTAAAGAGACTCATAAGTGAATAATGGTAGTGATGAAAATTATGGAATCAAAATTATAAGGAGCAAAATAGAAAAGAACAGAACATACTGAATTTTTATAATGGTTCGGTCGTTCGACCTATATCTACTCCCGATTCCTCCTTCGTTGAGGTCACCGGCATTTACTATTGATCTTTCTTCAATGGCAAAAATCAATCACCCCTTATAGTACTCTTTACAAGCTGCTCACTCTCCTTATATAAGCTTCTAACACTTAGACTCAGAGGAGGTGAACTCACAATGTTTACAATCAATTTCACTATAGTCTCAATTCTTTTTATTCACTTTTTTGTGTTGAGCAAGCAGAGAAGTAAGGGGTATTTATAGGCCTCAATTGACTTCAAAAATGGAGCCTAAAAAGGTCTCATCCTTAATTTTGGGAGTACTGGTGATATCATCGCTAGTTGACTTTGACACTAGGCAATATTACTGCCAAACAAAGTCCTAGCTACTAGGCGGGATACCATTGCCCAATCTAGTGGTGGTCTGGCGGTACCATCACCTGGTAGTTAATAACTGCTCGGCGGTACCACCGCTTAATAGTCAATAACTATCTGGCGGTACCATCGCCTAGTCTGGACAGTACCACCACCCGGACACTTGGGAGACTAAGCCCTAAGCGATTCCATCGCTCGTCTGGTGGTGCCATCACTAGAGAGGATTCAACAACATTGTTTGGGCCTTGAGTCTGGCCCAAACCAATCTAATTATAGGCCCAGTTTAATGCATTACCTCCCAAGCTTAGCTCCCAAGCTTAATGAGATTAAGCTTAGCTCCCAAGCTTACCTAACAAAGTTAGGTAATGAGATTACCTCCCAAGCTTAGCTCGAATTATATGCTAACTATGACATTTAATGCATATACTAAAGAAAACAAGTTCGGTAAGTCTAAGTTTCTTTCGGTGAGCTTCCGGCGATCTTCCGATGGACTTCCGATGAACTCTCAGTAATCTTCCAGTGGACTCCCAATAAGCTCCTAGACTTCATGACAATCTACTTGGCGAGTTAAGACGAGCTTCTTTGGCAAGCTCCAATCTTCTCAACAAGCTCCGATAAACTTTCGATGAACTTCTCGGGGAACTTCTGACATACATTTTAATAAGTTCCTGATAAACTTTTGGCATTTTCTGACAACACTTCCGATGAACCTTCAGACTCTCGACAAACTCTCGGACTCCCAACGTATCGTTCGATCCTAACTCTAGCACTTCATTTTGCATTATGCCTTGATCACTATCATAGTTAATCTTGCACACTTTTCTCAACATATAGATTAGATCAATAATTAATCAATTGATTGCATCATTAAAATTCAAGATTCAATAGATAGTGCAACTGAATTTTGTTTCTTCGAAGACCAAAAGACAAGTGCATGACCTATTGACATGTTCCTATTGAATCTCGGATTTTGATGATGAAGTCAACTGGTGAAATATTTGTTCTAATCTACTTTGTCGAGATAAGTGTGCAGGAATAACTACGATGGGAAGAAACATAAAGTGATTTACCGAGGTCAAGTCCGCCGGGGGTTTAAGAGTTCTTCAGAAGTCCGAGGATTTTCGGAAGTGTTGCCGGAACCATCCAAGAACGAATCAGGGACTTGCCGAGGTTTTCGGAAGTACATCTCAAAGATCGTCGAAGGTTCGCAGAACTCACCGAGAAGATTCGGAAGCAAGCTGAAGACTTGTTGTGCTCGCCGTACAATCCGGAGTATGCTAGGAGCCTACTGGAAGCAATCCGAGGAAAGCATCGGAAGGCTGCCGGAATCTCGCCGTAAAGGTCGCCGGAAGCTGACTTGAAGAGTGTCGGATTAGATCATGTTAAGTTATGTTTTATGTTCGTAGTTTGCACATAAGTAGAGCAAGAATTTAAGGAAGAAATCCTGCCTAAATTCAGTAGGGCCCAACCGGGCCTCTACTGAGTCAAGTTGAGGCTAAAACAGGGCCCATTCGGCTTTGATTCGAATGGGGCAGCCAGCCACTGGGCGGTGGAACCGCCCGACTGGCGATGGCACCGCTTAGCTGAAGCGTAGCACGCTGGTCGTGCGTGCACACAATACCTGGCGGCGATGGAACCGCTGCGGGCGGTAGCACCGCTCCTGTACATAAACAGTGGTGGGCCTGCGTGGCACCGCCTAGTCACCGATTGAGGCGTAGCACCGCTGCTGAGTGAGTGGCACCGCCATGCGTCGATCAAGCAGATAGTGACGATGTGTGGCACCTCTCGACCATCAGATCTTGGAACTCCAAATTGATTTCGAATTTGGAGCCCAATTTTGAATCCACTTTGGATCTATAAATACCCCCCCTTTCTCAGTTGAAAGGGCAACCCTTTTTGAGCAAAATTTCTAAGTCTTGAGCTTGTGAAGTGTCTTGAAAAGTCTTGTGTTTTTGTTCACCTTCTTCCTTTCTTGAGAGATCTTGTACAAGTGTGAACTTTTGTAAAGGGTTGTAAAAGGGGTGTTTGGTCCTTCCCCTTTAAAGGATTGCTAGTGGAAGAGCGGAGTCTCATCGAAAAGGCTTCAAGAGTGGATGTAGGTCATTTGACCGAACCACTATACATCATTGTGTCGATGAATGTGTAAGTGTTTACTTTTTGAATCTTTTCATTACTTGGCTGCAAACTGTTTAAGTTCATAGTTATTTCCTTTACGCAAGCAATTACTTTCAAGTTCTTTTTCGACAAATCGAAATCTTCCTATGAACTTGTGCTTTGTGCAAAATCGGTTTCAAGAGCATGATTTTTATCCGCTGCACTAATTCACCCCCCCCCCCTCTTATTGCCTTTTAGATCCTTTCAGTTCCGAATGTGCTTTTTCTATCTATTCAATATCCTTCAAAGTCAACATTAGTATAAGCAATTAATTCTAAGTTTTCAGATTTTGGCTATCATAATCCTAGACTAGGAGTTCTTTTTAGGTATATAAAAATCCTTTTTGTTGAATCTCGGATTTTGATGATGTAGTCAATTGATGGGTTATTTGATCTAATATATATTATTGAGATAAGTGTGTAGGATTAACTATGATAGCTTGAAGATATAAAGAAAATTATTAGAATTAAGTTGTTGGGAGTTCGAGAGTCCATCGAAAGTTTAAAGGATCATCGGAAGTGGTGCTAGAACCAACCGAAAAAGAATCGGGGACTTACTGAAGGTTTCGGAAGTTCGTCGGAAAGATCATCAGAGGTTCGCGGAGCTCACCGAGAAGGTTCAGAAGCTTGCCAATGACTCGTTGAACTCAGCACAGAGTCCAGAAGCCTACTGGGAGTCCACCGGAAGAAATCCGAGGGAGTGTCGAAAGTCCGCTGGAAGTTCGCCAGAAAGCTCATCGGAAGAAGACTTGACATTGCCGATTTAAAATTACTTAGAATTATGTTTCAATTTCATCGTTAGCATGTAATTAGGGTAAGGATTAGGTAATAATCCTATTTAACCCTGGTAGGGGCCAATTGGGCTTTATCTGGGCTGATTTGAGCCAAAATTAGGGCCCATTCAGCCTTGGCCGGAATAGTCGTGGTTGCACCGCTGCACTAGTGATGGCACCACCCCGGGAACAACTTCCCAAGTGTTCTGGGTGATGGTTGCCCCAGGTCAGCGATGGTACTGCCGACTTTAATGCTTGGTTGGTGGTGGTACCGCCTGGCAGGTGGTGGTACCGCTAGATCACAAAGCCCGAGGACTTTGTCAGGCGGTGGTACCGCTAGTGCCAGGTGGTGGTACCGTCAATACCCGGTAAAATTGGGATGGGACTCTTTTTAGCTCTATTTTTGAAAGCCAATTGAGTTTATAAATACTCCTCTTTTCTCATCTAAGAAAGCATCTTTTGAGAAGTTAAAAACTAAGTCAAAGCTATAGCAAATTCTTATTTCAATAGCTTAAGTGTTCACCTCCTTCTTTCTTTATGAAAAATCTATAAGAGAGTGAACCACTTGTAAAAGTTTGTAAGAGGGGTATTTAGTCCTTCCCCTTTAAGAGATTTGATAGTAGAAGATGGGAGCCTCATCGGAGGAGGCTTCAGAAGTGGATGTAGGTCTTTCGACCGAACCACTATATATCGCTGTATACTTTGGATGTAAGTTTTTAAATATTCTACATCTTATCTTTACTTAGATACAAATCGCTCAGTTTTCTTCTTCCTATTCTCAATTACATTCACTCAAACTATTCTAGCTAAATCCATTTTTCGTTGGATAGAAATTTCCATACGAATCAACTATCTTCGAAATCGGTTTCAAGTTTATGAGATTTAATCTACTACAGTAATTCACCCCCCCTCTCTTAGTGCCGCTCAGATCCTAACAATTGGTATCAGAGTCTGGTCACTCTTATTTGGTTTAAAACCCAAGAGAGATGGCTTATTCCGGCATGCAAGAGGGTCATTCAATTACACGTTCACCAATATTCAATGGGTCAGATTACATGTATTAGAAGACTTGTATGAGGATCTTTCTTATTTCCATGAATTTTCGAACTTTAGAATATCATTGAAAATGGATTTCAAAAATCTTCTCTTCCGATGAGCGAATGAAATGAATCGGAGAAGAAGGTTTTTGCTTTAAATGCAAAGGCTATGAATCCCTTATTTTGTACACTTGATAAAAATGAGTTTAATCGCGTTTTAATTTGTGAATCGATTTTTAATATTTGGCATACTTTTGATATCACTCATGAAGGCACTAGCCGAGTGAAAGAGTCCAAAATCAATATTCTTGTGTATTTTTATGAACTTTTTCGAATGAAACAAAGTGAGTCCAATGGAGACATGTACACCCGCTTCACGGATGTCATTAACAAACTCAAAGCACTTGATAAAAATTTTTCTAATTTTGAACTTGTAACTAAAATTTTAAAATCCCTTCCAAAGTGTTGGGATCCAAAAGTTATTGCTATTCAAGAGGCCAAGGACCTTAAAACTATTCCTCTCGAAGAACTCATTGGGTCTCTAATGACCTACGAAATGACATGCCATGCTCATGAAAAGCTCTCCCCTTCCAAAGAACAAGAAGGATATGGCATTAAGAACATAAGAAGACCACTTGAAAGGAACATCAAGTGATGAGGATAGTGACGATGACATTGCACTCTTGACTCAAAAATTTAAAAAATTCATAAGAAGGAATAAATTTAAAAATGACACTAAAAATAAACTTGAACAAAAAAAGGACCAAGTCATATGTTACGAATGCAAGAAGCCGGGGCACTTCAAAAATGAATACCCCCAAGCCAAGAAGAAGCAACCAAAGAGGAAGAAAGCTCTAAAGGTGACGTGGGATGACTCAAGTGGCTCCGAAGACGAAGAAGCAAGCAACAAAGAGGAGGCCAACTTCACGCTAATGGCTTTAGGAGATGAGGTATGTGAGTTTATTAATGAAGATTTATCTTTCGACGAACTTTCAATAGATTTTCATGAATTATTTGATGAGTGTAGAACTATTAGTAAGAAGTTTAATTTATTAAAGAAGGAGCATGCTTTATTACTAGATAAACTTGATAGTCTTCAAACTCTCTCTTTATCTCCATGCTCTAAGTGTGAACACTTAGAAGTAATAAAAAATGAGAACTTGCTACTTAAAGAGACCCTAAACAAATTTAAGGTCGGTAGCAAGGGCTTGAACATGATCCTTGCAAACAAGGGTCATATCGCAAATAGAAGTGGAATTGGATTTGTGAGTGGATCTCACCAAAATCCTACCACCTTCATTAAAGGACCCACATTACATGTATCACCTCATTTGAAATATAATTTTTGTTATAAATCCGGACATGTTATTTACAAATGTCCATTTAAGAAAATTAGTCCACATAAATTGATATGGGTTCCTAAAGGAACCATAAATAATTCAATGCTAAATGATAAAATTAGTAGATCAATGTTAATGGTATACCTAAAATCAAATGGGTACCTAAAAACCATCCTTTTTGTAGACACACTCACCATCACAAGCTAGGAGCAAGAGATGGTATCTTGATAGTGGATGCTCAAGGCACATGACCAGAGATCCATCTCAATTCTCTATGCTCACTAGCAAAGAAGAAGGGTATGTCACCTTTGAAAACAACAAGGGTAAAATCATTGATAAGGGAACCATAGGTAACAAATCAAGTTTTTCAATTGATGATGTGTTACTAGTTGATAGATTAAAACATAATCTTTTGAGCATTAGTCAATTATACGATAAAGGTTACATCGTTAGATTTGAATCTAATGCTCGCATCATTGAAAAATAAAACAACAACATATCCATGATTGCGTTAAAACAAAATAATGTCTACACCATTAACATTAATGAACTTAATAATGAAATGTGCTTTTCCATTTTAAATGATGATGCTTAGCTTTGGCAAAAGAGATTAGGCCACGCAAGCATGAAACTAATATCTAAAATTTCATCTAAAAAACTAGAACGAGGAATTCCTAATATCAAGTTTGTCAAGGACAAAGTGTGTGATGCTTGTCAACTAAGAAAACAAATAAAAAGTAGTTTCAAACCAAAAAATGAAATTAGCACCTCTAGACTATTACAATTGATCCATATGGACTTATTTGGACCAATTGACACGCCTAAGAGGTAGCAAATATGCCTTTGTAATTGTAGATGACTATAGTAGATACACTTGGACCTATTTCTTGGCTCACAAAAGTGATTATTTCAAATGTTTCTCTAAATTTTGTAAACTTACTCAAAATGAAAAGGGTTTCATGATTTCATCAATTCGGAGTGATCACGGTGGTGAATTCCAAAACCATGACTTCCAAAATTTTTGTGAATCTAATGGATATGACCACAACTTCTTTACTCTGAGGAATCCTCAACAAAATGGAGTAGTAGAAAGAAAATATAGAAATTTATAAGAAATGGTAAGAACCATGTTAAATGAACATTGTTTACCCAAATACTTTTGGGCCTAAGCCATTAATACGGCTTGCTATGTCATGAATAGGGTTCTAGTAAGACCATCTCTATCCAAGACTCCATATGAATTATGGAATAACAAGAAACCTAATGTTTCTTAATTTAAAGTTTTCGGTTGCAAATGCTTTATCTTGAATGAAAAGGATGCCTTAGGAAAATTCGATGCCAAATCCGATGAAGGCATCTTTCTTGGTTACTCTTCCATTTCTAAAGCTTTTATGTTTTTAATAAAAGAACTTTAGTTATAGAAGAGTCTATTCATGTAGTTTTTAATGATGTTTTCGAAGTTAAGAAAAATGAATTTGATGATGATCTTGGTTTTGATGGTTGAAATTTGAATAAACCCTCATCTCAAAATAGTAACTTGGATGTATCTTCTTCCCAAATTTCCTTACCTAAGGAATGGAAGTATGTAGATGCCCATCCTAAGGAGCTAATTATAGGAGACACATCAAAAGGGGTTCAAACTCGTTTCTCTTTTAAAATTTTATGTACCCATGCCACTTTTCTTTCTCAAATTGAACTTAAGTGCGTTGACAATGCCGTGAAAGATGATTCTTGAGTTATCACAATGCAAGAAGAATTGAATCAATTTGAGAGGAATGAGGTATGGAAGCTTGTTCCTAGACCTAGTGACCATTTAGTTATTGGTACTAAATGGGTCTTTAGAAACAAGTAAGATGAATGTGGTATCGTGGTTAGAAACAAGATTAGATTAGTGGCCAAAGGTTTCAACCAAGAAGAAGGTATCGATTACGAAGAAACCTTTGCTCCTATGGCAAGATTAGAAGCCATTAGGATACTCCTTGCCTATGCTAGTAGTAATAACTTTAAGCTTTTTCAAATGGATATCAAAAGTGCTTTCTTAAATGGCTTTATTTCCGAAGAAGTGTATGTTGAACAACCACTGGATTTGAAAACTCTCTTCTTCCTAATCATGTGTTTAAATTAACTAAGACTCTCTATAAATTAAAATAAGCCCCTAGAGCTTAGTATGAGAGGCTTAGTTCCTTTCTTATTTCAAATAATTTGACTAAAGGTAAGGTCGATACTATATTGTTTATTAAATATTTTAAAAATAATTTTCTTATTGTTCAAATTTATGTTGATGATATTATCTTTGGTTTTACAAATAAATCGTTATGTGAATCATTTTCCAAGTGTATGAGTCAAGAGTTTGAAATGAGCTAATGGGTGAACTAACCTTCTTTTTATGATTACAAATTAAACAACATAGTGATGGTATATTTCTTAGTCAAACCAAATATGCTTTGGAATTGTTAAAACGGTTTAATATGGATGGTTCAAAAGCCATCAACACTTCTTTGAGTACCTCCACTAAGTTAGATATGGATGAAAGTGGAGAAAGTTTTGATTAAAAAACATATAGGGGAATGATAGGTAGTTTACTTTACCTCACCACAACTAAACCCAATATTATGTTTAGTATAGGACTTTGTACTAGATTTCAAGCTAATCCTAAGTTGTCTCATCTTAAAGCCATTAAAAGAATCCTTAGATATCTTAAAGGAACTCCTAATCTAGGATTATGGTATCCAAAATCCAATAACTTTGATTTAATAGCTTATGCGGATGCCGATTTTGGCGAATGTAGAATAGATAGAAAAAGCACATCCGGAACATGTCAATTTTTAGGACATGCACTTGTTTCTTAGTCTTCCAAGAAACAAAACTCGGTTGCACTATCTATGACTAAAGCCAAATACATAGCCGTTAGTGCATGTTGTGCACAAGTTATTTAGATGAAAAATACATGAGAAGATTTTGGAATTTATTTTAAGAACATTCCCATAAAATGTAATAACACTAGTGCTATTTGTCTAACCAAAAATCCAATTCAATACTCTAGAACTAAGCATATTGACATTAGACATCACTTCATATGAGATCATGTCAATAACAATGATATCATTCTAGAATTTATTAATACAAGACATCAATTAGCATATATTTTCACAAAACTCTTAAATGAAGAATAATTTAACTTTATTAGAAGGGAATTAGGCATGTTGAATTATCCTCATGAATGAGTTTATTTTATGCCTTTTTCAGAAATTTTTCATCATCTTTTCGGTTTTCGTGGATTTGACTTCATCCTTTTTGATTTCGTATTATCTTATGACATCTTAAAGAGTGATACAAGACATCATTCTATTTTAATCAAACACATTAAACTTCTATGAAACAGAGGATAAAAAATAAAAAAACTAAGTAATTGATCAAAAAGGAGTTGTTGCAACCCTTCTAAAATCGTTTAAGAGTGCCAGCGGTGGCACTGTAAGGACTGGTAGTAGCACCGCCCAGGCGGTGGCACCGCTCAATTGGCAGTGCCACTGCCCGAGAGCCCCCTTATATAAAGGGGAGTTAGGGCCGGTGGTGGAACCGCCCCCAACCTATGGAACCACTCCCAAACTCTCTTCCCATCCTCTCTAAACCTCATTTTCTCCCTTTAGAAGACTAAGAGGTTCCATCTTGGATCAAGACCTCTACCTCCCAAGAAATCTCATATAAGGTAACATTTGAAATTTTTTTCTTCTTCTCAATACATGGCCTATTCTTTAAAATTTTTCTTGCTCTATCATCATGATTAGATATGGCTCCTAGGAGATCATCAAGGGACAAAGGGAAAAGGATGGTAGGAGATTCATATGACCCATCCCTTTTTAGATCTAATGAAGTAGCCCTTAGGTATCCTAGTTTCGAAGCAAGAACCGTGCATAAGGAAAACATATTGATTTAGGTGAACTAGGAAGCCTAGAACCCATTAGGTGATTTGTCGATTTAGATGTCTTGCCCATTTTACAAATTGATGAACCAATTTACCCTTGGTTAGTTAGGTTATTTTACGTAAATTTAAGATTGGATGATGATAACATGACAATCTACATTTTAGGAACCCGAATTCGAATTTTTGATAGTATAATATGTTAGCTAATTGGAATCTTCGAAAAAGATAGGGGTTGTTATTTCAGAGGACAATGGGATATGTATGCAATCGGAGTAACCTACTCCGAAGCTTTAGGGACTATTTTTGTAAATCCTAACCTAGGTATAGTCCCTAAAAGCTATGAGCATTTATTACCTTTTAGTTCTAAAATTCTTCATCACATCATCATAAGCATCCTTATTCCTAAACAATATCACCATGATGAGATTAGTCAAATAGAGTTAGGTACCATGTATTGGATAATGATTGGACAAAATAATTATTTTGGATACCGATCCGACAACATATGATGGAAATAATATCTAAAGACTTGATGTTACCATATGGGGGGTTAATCACTAGATTGCTACATGCACATAATATTAGAATATCACCCGATGAAGAAGTGATAAAAGTAGACAAATATAACATTATTAATAGAAATCTGCTCAAGAGACTTAGATACATTTTTAGAAATGAAATATAGACTAGGTAGCCTAGAAGGACCAATCTAGCTTCCCCTCCAATAGAACAACTTGAGACACCAATCTTTTGGGGAAGTCAATCTCCTCCTCCTAGTCACTTTGGTGCAGTACCATCAGAACCAGCTCCTGCTCCATCCTCTGAATATCCAATTATGATAAAAATAAATCAAATCAAATCACAGTAAGCTGAAATTTTAAATGAAGTACGACAGATGAACTAGAAGCTAGATCACTTGTATAGGCATTTTGGTATTCCACCTGAGGAATAGCTATTGTATTGAACCTTTTGACTCTTGTAAACCTCTATGCTACTTTGACATACTTTTGAAATTGTCCTAATATATGATGTTATATGTTTCTTTCCAAAATTTTTCAACTTCGGGTATCTTCATGATATCATCTATTCGGATTTTGAATGACATCTTTTAAATGGAGCTCTCTTTTTTTCCTTCGATCGTAATATTTTTAATCTTGATGATGCTTTCATGATATTGTAATATTTTGAATGATTTGTGTCTTCTTCGAATAATGGATCTTAATGATATAGTAAAATTGATTTTAGACTCCCTCCACCTCTTTTAAGCATGTTTCATTTCATAAATTCATAAATGCCAAGTTGAAGCTTGATCAATTTTGATATCTCATTCTCATGAATTGATCATTTTAATGTCTGAATCCTTTCATCCTCTTTCATGTATGAATTTATCATAGCTTGATAAATGAAGATTGATCATTTTTGGATTTCATAAACATGATTAAAAATGATCAAATCACTTTTTGGGCTTATCCATCATCCATGACATATGATAGTCTCATTCTTATTTTGATATATTATAAATGACTAGCATCATGACATTATATGTGACTACTTTTATCATGTTATTACGAATTCACTACTTTTATCATGTTATTACGAATTCACCTCCTTTTTATCATATTATAAATGACTAGCATCATGACACTATATGTGACTACTTTTATCATGTTATTACGAATTCACCTCCTTTTTGTTGATGACAAAGGGGGAGAAGAATGTAGCAAATGAATTGATGACTAATGCCAAAATAAATTTACATTTTTTATAATTGCTTGTGCCATGCTTTGTAATAAAAAATTAATTGCTATCCATAAAAGTATCGCAATGTATCGCAATATATCTCAAATGCTTAAAATGTAAATTTTTTAGAGATTGCTATCATGTCATATTTAATAATTGGTATCTTTCATTGATATGATAAGTTATCATTTGATGATGTATTATTGCTTAATGATATCATGCCTTGTATTTATGGTTTTTATATCGATATCATTTGATACATATTGTATTTCAAACTATAATTGGTATCTCTTGTCAAAATGATGAATGTCTATCATTCAAATTAAAAATAGGTGTTATGACATTATGAAAAATATGAAGTTTCATATTTATGGATAAAAGAACATGCTTGTTAATAATGATGATAAGTTCAACGGATGGAACTTATCGGTTTCGGTTTGAATTCAAAGAGATTGAATTCAAGTATTTTCTTTCTCATAATATGGCATATAGATAGGGGGAGTTAAGATTAACTCCATCATCAATTGATTGTCATCATCAAAAAGAGGGAGATTGTTGAATCTTGGATTTTGATGATGTAGTCAATTGATGGGTTATTTGATCTAATCTATATTATTGAGATAAGTGTGCAAGAGTAACTATGATAGCTTGAAGATATAAAACAAATTACTGGAGTCAAGTTGTTGGTAGTTCGAGAGTCCACCGGAAGTCCGAAGGATCATCGGAAGTGCTGTTGGAACCAACCGAGAAAGAATCGGGGACTTGCCGAAGGTTTTGGAAGTTCACTGGAAAGATCATCGGAGGTTCGTGGAGCTCATTGAGAAGGTTTAAAAACTTGCCAAAGACTCATTGAATTCGGCACAGAGTCCGGGAACCTACTGGGAGTCCGCCGGAAGAAATCTAAGGGAGTGTCGGAAGTTCGCTGGAAAGCTCACCAGAAAAAGACTTGACATTACCAATTTAAAATTATTTAGAATTATATTTCAATTTTGTAGTTAGCATGTAATTAGGGTAAGGATTAGGTAATAATCCTGTTTAACCCTGGTAGGGGCCAATTGGGCCTTATTTGGGTTGATTTGGGATAAAGTTAGGGCCCATTCAGCCTTGTTGGAATAGTCTGGCGGTGGCACCATGTAATATCCCTCATTTCTAAAATTTATATAAGGATTTATTTTGAATCATTCATAAAGATCTATTTGAAAAATTCAAGGACTTATTTGTCAAATTGGAGGACCTATTTGTAAATTTAGAAATTTCAAGGGCTAAATTGTTAAGTTGAAAAAAAAGAAAGAAAAAAAAATGTCAGCCCCCCATGCACCTCTATTTCCAATGTGGTGCATTGGGAAATAGAGGAGAGGCAGGTGTCATGCGTAGGAGAAGAAGTAGAGAAGCAAAGAAGAAGAAGAGAAGAGAAGAAGAAGAGAAGGAGAGGAAAGGAAGGGAAATGGCAGAGAAGGGAGCTGTGCTCCTCTGCCTTCTGCACAAGGACATAGATCGGTGGATGAGGAGACAGAGAGGAAGAAGAGAAGAAGAAAAGGGGAAGAAGGAGAGAAGAGAAGAAGAGAAGAGGAGGAAGGGAAGAGTGAGAGAAAGAAAGCAAAGGAAGGAAGAAGAAGAAGAGAAGAGGAGCAGGGAAGGAAGGCTATGGCTATAGTTGTGGCAGCTACAGTAGGGAAAGAAGAGGCTATGGCTGAGAGAGAAGAAGGAGAGAAAATAACGCAGGGGAAGAGGCTGTGGTTGTGGCTGCGGCCATGGCTGCGGCAGCTACGACTATGGCAGCTATGGTTGGGAAAAAGAAATAGAAAGCAGGTGACTATGACCTCCTATGTTCTGCATGAGCTGCAGCTATAGAGAAAGAAAGAAGATAGGTGAAGAAAATGACACATGGAGAGGAGATGGAGGAAAGGTAGAAGGATTTGGGCTTGCAATTTCGTTGGATCGAATCCTTCGAAAGGCAAGTGTTCCACTCCTTTCTACTGTAATTCAAATCTTTGTTTTTTTGCCTTTGATATAAGATATTTGAATTATTCTAGCCTTGAAATCTGATATCTCTATTGTTTGAATGTAAATATTTGAATCTAAAAAATTATCAAGATTCTGACCCTTCTACCTTGTTTTGGCTATAAACCCTTGCACAGATTTCCAAATCAGGAAAAAGTTATTTGATCTAAATATAGACTTGTAAACCTTTCTTTTGACAGCTTATTTATATGATTTGGAGTAAATTTGCCTATCCAACATCAAATTGAATCAGCTCTATGAAATCTATAAAAAAAGACAATAAGTTCTGACCTTTTGATACTAAACTGCCTATAACTCTCTATTGGGAACTCTGATTTATATGAAACTTACTTTGTTGGAAACTAGACTTGTCGATCTTTCTTTTGCTACATAAATTGAAAGGTTTCGAGTCCAAATGACTGCCCAGACTTCTGTTGAATTCGACCTTATAGTTTCTGCAAAATAGAGATTTTGTTCATTGACTCTTGGTTACCGAATCATTTATAACTCTTTGATTGAAATCATATTTGTATGAAACTTATTTTACCTGAAAGTAGATCTATTTAGCTTTCCAATGATACCTTCCCTGAGTAATTTGGATTATAATTGATTGTCCAAATAATTCATGCAATGTACCTTTCAAATTCTACTAGAATCAAGTTCTTTTGTTGATGTTGTCAATTCATGTTTCATCCTATTGGAAACTGATTCAGCTAAATTCTTTTTCAGTTGAGTTTTATATTAGTCCTTTGTAATTCTTGTATTGTTCATCCTGAAATTGATTGTATATCTAAAATTTATTATGTAATGTTCATGTAGGCACTACCTTGTTTCGTAAAGGCACACGCATATTTTCGTTGTTTCACATGTGCTTCCGACATGTGCCACTATTATTGTTCATACTATCCTTTTGTACTCTGGTGTCTTATGGGATGATTTGAACTTTTGTTAGAAATAGTAAAGGGTATATGAACCACCCCTGACCTGTTGAATCTTGGATTTTGATGATGAAACTAATTGAGTGTGATTTGTGGTCTAACTGCGTTTTGAGTTACGCAGGTCTACTATCGATCAGGATTAGATAGTTGACGTTGGAGGAATTGACGTTGCTTCAGAGGTAATCACGTCAGGATTTTGGATGTCGAGCCGGAGGTTTGGTCGACTATCGGCAGGAGGCTTCGGACGTCGGGCATCGGGCCAAGAAGTGTGGAGTTGCGTCATGGATATCAGGGTTGCGAAGGTCAATCGCCGATTGGGCAACAAGCCGCAAGAGAGGGTGATATGCCGAAGGAATGAATGAAGCATCGACCAATGACGTGCTGGGCAACTGAATGTCAATTCATGTTGTAATAACTGTCTAGATCGAAGTAGAGTGTTTGTTTATTTGTGTGCAGGATTAACTACGATGACGATGAAGACGTAAAGCGAAACAAAGTGCTAGAAGACAAGTGGGATGGATCATTAGGAGGTCAAGAGTCTATCGAAAGTCCGAAGGATCATCGAAAGTGCCGCGGAGCTAACCAAGATGAAATTGGGGACTTGCCGAAGGTTTGGGAAGTTCGCCGGAAAGATCATCGGAGGTTCGGAGATGACCGAGAAGGTTCAGAAGGGTGCCAAAGACTCATTGAACTCACCATAGAATCTGGGAGCCTGTTGGGAGTCCGCCGGAAGGAATCCGAGGGAGTGTCAAGTCCACCGGAAGATCGCCGGAAAGCTCTTCGGAAGATAACTTGATGGTGTCGGTTTAATTTTGCTTTAGAAGTTCATAGTTAGCACTTAATTAGGGTATAGACTAGGTGTTAATCCTGTCTAGACCTGGATTGGGCCTATTGGGCCTTTATTGGGCTGTATTGGGCCGAAGGTTAGGCCCATACAGTTTCTGCCAAGGGCAGGCGGTAGCACCGCCGGACCCAGGCGGTAGCACCGCTTGTTGACCGAACCTAGGTGGTAGCACCGCCCCAGGCAGGCGATGGTACCGCTTGACAGGTGGTTGCAACCACCTGTGTCAGGCGGTAGTACCGCTAGTGCCAAGCGGTAGTACCGCCAGCACACTGACACACGCAATGGTGTGTCAAGCGATAGTACCACCAGTGCCAGGCGGTAGTATCGCCTACAGTCCGAAATTTCGAACGAGACCTCTTTGAGCGGGATTTTTGAATCCCAAAATGCTCTATAAATACCCCTTTACTTCTAGCTGGTTGGGTTACCTTTTGCAGTGTTAGAATTGAGTCTAAGCTATAGCTAATTTCTGCTTTCAATTGCTCAAGTGTTCACCTCCTTCTTCTACTTGTAAAAATTCTATAAAGAGAGGGAACCTCTTGTAAAAGGCTGTAAAGGAGTGTTTGGTCCTTCCCCTTCAAGAGACTTGCTAGTGAAAGTTGGGAGCCTTATTGGAGGAGGCTTCAAGAGTGGACGTAGGTCTTTTGACCGAACCACTATACATCGCTGCGTTTACTTGCTGTGTGAGTACTTAAAATTCTGCATCATAAATTTCTTAAGCCACAAACTGATCGGATTTCTTCTCCCTACTTCAACTATCATTTACTTGAATATTTTCAAGTTAAAGTCTCTTTCGGTGAATCAAGTTCTTAAGCAAATTTTCAGAATCGGTTTTCAAGCTTTATTCATTTTAATCCGCTGCACTAATTCACCTCCCCTCTTAGTGCTGCTCCGATCCCGATAATTGGTATCGAGCCACGTTCTTTCTCTTCGATTTACACCCGTGAGAAATGGCTCTAAATGGTTTTCAAGAGGGCGGTTTTTCGTCCACCGTTCTTTAACGGTTCGGATTACACATATTGGAAAACTCGAATAAGAGTTTTCATACTTTCAATGAATTTGGATTTATGGAACATCATCAAAAATGGCTTTCAACCTTCCTCTAAACCGATGAATGAATGGTCGGATTTGGAGAAAAGGTCTTTTTCTTTAAACGCAAAGGCTATGAATGCCTTATTTTGCGCTTTAGACAAGAACGAGTTCAATCGGATTTCAATGTGTGAAACGGCTTTCGATATTTGGCGAACACTTGAAATCACGCACGAGGGAACTAGTAGAGTTAAAGACTCGAAAGTAAACCTCTTATTGCATGATTTTGAGCTATTCCGAATGACACCAAGCGAAACTATCGGCGATATGTACACCGCTTCACGGATGTCGTCAATAGCTTGAAAAGTCTTGGTAAATGTTTTTCGAACTTTAGATTTTAAGATCCCTCCCAAAGAGTTGGGATCCAAAAGTAACCGCAATACAAGAGACTAAAAATTTAAATGATTTTTCATTGGAAGAACTAATCGGTTCACTAATGACATATGAAATGAGTTTCTTCGAACATTTGGAACATGATGAACATATGAACCACCTTCTAAAGAATAAGAAGGATTTGGAACATCGGACAAATGAATGCCACTTGAGTGATGACTCAAGTGATGAGGACAATGAGGACATTGAACACATAACAATGAATGTTAACAAGTTCATTAAATAAAAATTAAAAAGCACAAATGAACTTGAATGGAGAAAGAGACCAAAGAAGAAGAAGAAGGGTTACAAAGAAGAATCAAGTAGAGAAGAGGCAAAATGGGCTTTGACGGTTTTCGACAATGAGGTAAGAAACTCACCCAAGTTGCTTCTACCTTATTTTGAAATTACATGATGCTTTCCATGAATGCTTAACTTAGTTAGTAGGAATTTTTTTCATGCTTTTCTTGTGTTTTTAGAAATTAAAAAATATTTTAAAAATTATACTATGCTTTTCTTTATTGTATTTTTGAAAAGTAAAAATATGAATGATACTTGCATGATTTGTGATATTACCTAATAGAATCAACCCATGCATGAGTATCTTGATGGTTTACATTGTCTCTAAACATGATGCTTGATGATTTTATATCTTGCATGAGTTGTTGAAGTAATGTTGATTTAAAAAACTTCTATCTTGGATTAATGGGTCTTGACCCTTTTATGATGAAATTTTTAGATGATACATGTCTTCATGAAATCAATTATAAAGACCTAACCCATAAATTTTCCAAATGAAAGAAATGTGATTTTAATGTTGCCTTGTATTACATTTGGACTTGATGATTTTCATGACGAAAATTATTTTTCAGATTTATAAAATGATGCATGATTTTACCAAAAATTTGAGCATCGATCATCTTGTTATAACTAATGTAAGAAAGAATTAAAATGATTTTGATGATATTTTCATTTTTGAATATGATGTATGACATTTTCATATGAAAAATTTGAACATTCTTATGAAAGATCAAATCACTTAAATTGAAACTCATAAAGATGAGAAAATGTACTATCATGATGTTTGATGCATATGATCTTGATGGATTTAATGACAAACTTATGTTTTGAATTTCTACAATGATGGGTTCCATATAAATGTTTAAACATACATTATGAAATCATCATTGAAATGAAAATACTAAAAGTTTGTTATCATGCTTAATGACTTTGTGATATCATATCTTGATGACAAACTCATGTTTTGGTCTTAAATTTGATACTCATCTTTTGAAACATGAGCACACTTGTTTGAAACAAAATGAAACACATTATCATGATAAATTAAATCTCATGTCTTGAAACAATGTTGTTTTGACAATGTTTATAATGAAGTTTGTCTTCGGTTTTGAATATTTTGATTTGGCATATAAAGGCAAAAGACATACTTATATGATGAAACATAAATTATATTTACTATCTTATCGAGATTAATGATTTCATGATATCTTAAGAATCTCATAAATTATAGAAGTGATTTCGATGAATTGATTATGATTTGATAATTTGAACTTTTCTCTCATGTTTCAATACTACTTTGTATGCTTCATGACTTGTTGATTGAAATAATGATGTAGACTTTTGATGTATCACTTGTCATGATTAATGCAAATTGCTAGCATTTTGAATCTCAAAAATGATTGCTTCTTTTTATCATTTACCAAAGAGGAGAACAATTCAAGTTTATGTTTTTTGTGAATCTCATAAACTATGTTAATGATTTTGATGATTCGAACTTGAGTGAGCTTTATCACAATCCAAGTCTTGATATCTTAATACTTGATACTTGGAATTCTTATGCATGAATCAAGTTACTTTTTATGCTATATCTTTTTAAATGAATCATGAGCCTTGATGTCATATATTTCATGACCCTAAAAGTGACATGATTTCTTTGCCTTGTGTGGTAAATTGAACATTTGACATAAATGAAATTTGTTTTATGATGAATCATGAATGATGTCTTTGGTGTTGATCCTTATTGATATTTCATATTGATATCTTTCATGAATTCTTTGCATCTATGTTTTGTATGCATCATGAAAAAATTGAAATATTGATTGGTGCTAAATTATTTCATTGAAATATTATTCATCCCTTCTTTTCGATAGTGACAAAGGGGGAGTTAGCTTGCTAGCTTATGTATCACAAGTGAAAATGACAAACATAGCTAGCTAGAACTTGCAAAAGGCAAAACTTGCACTTCTCAAAATGAGAAGAAAGAAATTGCAAAGTTGCATTATTTTTTAACTCATGAGCTTACAGTTTTAAAATGTTATAAATTTTACAAAAATTACTAGCTCATTGCATACAAAAAGTTGATAGCTTGCAAAAAGAAAACTTAGTTGCAAAAGAAAAAAATTAAAAGGGAGCTAGTTTGCATATCGCAAAGTATGCTAGCTTATCATTATTGCTTGCTTGCTATAAATTTCCCTCATACCATGATTTGTTTATAACTCCCTTGAATTCATGACTTGATATGTTAAAAATTCATGATGTAAATTTGTTATTTTATCATGATTGACTAATTGTATTCTTCTCTTCTTTTTGACAAAAACAAAGGAGGAGAAGATTTATTGCTAGCTTGCATGATTAATTTGCTAGCTCATTCAAGAGGAACAAAATTGCTAGCTTGTGTATCAAAAGAGAAAATTTTGCTAGCTTGAACATTGAGAAGCAAAAAGTTGCTATCTCAAGAGAGGCAAAAATCTTGCTCAATTTTACTTCTTCAAAATTGCTTACATTTTTGTTACAAATTATTGTTGAATCTCATGCAAGATTATTTGAAGTATTTGATCCTCCCTTTCTTTTTTATGCTAACAAAGGGGAGAAAGTTTTTAGCTCGAACATTGTAAAAATTTACCATCTTGATTCCTATTTTGCAACTTCATGAGAAGCTAAGAATTGTTATATCAAAGGATGCAAATATTGCTATCGTGAGAAACAAGGTGCAAACTTGCACATCTCAAGAAGCAAGTGAAAATTACCATCATTGCCCATCCTTGAAACTTGCTATGATTGAATGGTATTATTTGATGTTGTATTGCAAAATGTTCTATGATGTGAAAAATAGCTAGTGTGTTGTAAAAATTTGTATATCTTTTAAACTAGCTATGATGCTACTTCTCCTTTTTGTTGATGACATAGGGGGAGAAGTAGATTGATGACTTCATGCATTGATTGAATATTTTATATTTGCATGATGGTTTGATGATTTTCTCACTACATGAATGATACATGTTACTTGGATTTGGGATAATCCAAGGGTTCTATCAATGGCATATTGATAGGGGGAGTTTGTGTTAAACTCCGGGGAGTTATGGTTAACTCCGTTAGTCATCAATTAGTTATCATCATAAAAAATGGGGAGATTATTGAATCTCAGATTTTGATGATGAAACTAATTGAGTGTGATTTGTGGTCTAACTGCGTTTTGAGTTACGCAAGTCTACTATCGATCAGGATTAGATAGTTGACGTTGGAGCGGGCCAAGAAGTGCGGAGTTGCGCCATGGATATCGGGGTTGCGGAGTTCAACCGCCGATTGGGCAACAAACCGCAAGAGAGGGCGATGTGCCGAAGGAACGGATGAAGCGCCGACCAATGACGTGCCAGGCAACTGAATGTCAATTCATGTTATAATAACTGTCTAGATCGAAGTAGAGTGTTTGTTTGTTTGTGTGCAGGATTAACTATGATGATGATGAAAACGTAAAGCGAAACAAAGTGCCAGAAGACAAGTGAGATGGATCATTGGGAGGTCAAGAGTCCACCAGAAGTCCGAAGGATCATCGGAAGTGCTGCCGGAGCCAACCGAGATGAAATCGGGGACTTACCGAAGGTTTCGGAAGTTCGCTGGAAAGATCATCGGAGGTTCGTGGAGATGATCGAGAAGGTTCGGAAGGGTGCCAAAGACTCATTGAACTCACCATAGAATCTGGGAGCCTGTTGGGAGTCCGCCGGAAGGAATCCGAGGAGCTAAGATCGTGAAAGCTCTTGGAAGATAACTTGATGGTGTCGTTTAATTTGCTTTAGAAGTTTATAGTTAGCACTTAATTAGGTATAGACTAGGTGTTAATCCTGTCTAGACCTGGATTGGTGGGCCTATTGGGCCTTTATTGGGGTGTATTGGGCCGAAGGTTAGGCCCATACAGTTTCTGCCAAGGGCAGGCGGTAGCACCGTCAGACCCAGGTAGTAGCATCACTTGTTGATGAACCTGTGCAAGTAGCACCACGAGCAGGCGGTGGTACGGCATGGTGGTTGGAACCACTGTGTCAAAGCGGTAATACTTGATGTCAGCAGTACCGCCACACCCAAAATTCTGGACGAGACCTCTGTGAGCGGGATTTTTGAATCCCAAAAATGCTCTATAAATACCCCTTTACTTCTAGCTGGTTGGGTTACCTTTTGTAGTGTTAGAATTACGTCTAAGCTATAGTTAATTCCTGCTTTCAATTGCTCAAGTGTTCACCTCCTTCTTCTACTTGTAAAATTTTGTAAAGAGAGGGAACCTCTTGTAAAAGGCTGTAAAGGGGTGTTTGGTCCTTCTCCTTCAAGAGACTTGCTTATGGAAGTTGGAAGCCTCATTGGAGGAGGCTTCAAGAGTGGACGTAGGTCATTTGACCGAACCACTATACATCGCTACGTTTACTTGCTGTGTGAGTACTTAAAATTCTGCATCGTAAATTTCTTAAGCCACAAACTGATCAGATTTCTTCTCCCTACTTCAACTTTCATTTACCTAAATATTTTCAAGTTAAAGTCTCTTTCGGTGAATCAAGTTCTTAAGCAAATTTCTGGAATTGGTTTTCAAGCTTTATTCATTTTAATCCACTGCACTAATTCACCCCCCCCCCCCCCCTCTTAGTGCATATCCAAAGCCTTGTTTATGTGTTTATATGTGCGCTTTGGATGAGATAAAATGAATAAATGTCAAATATGATATTTGAGCTTCTGTTTCTGATTTATTCTTTTGATATGCTCTGAGATGTCTCATATGTCATTATTAACCTTTGAAATATGTTCTAAAACCATTCCATATGCTATTGATGTTATTCCAAAATGTTTCATTAGTTATTAATATGCTGCAAAACATTTCGTATGCTGCTGAATATGCTTTGAAACATTTCACATGTCATTGATATGCTCCGAAATGTCCTATGTGCCATTGATACGCTCTGAAATATCTTGTGCATCAATTATATGCTTTGTAATGTCCTACATGTCCTTTGATATGCTCTGAAATACTATTTACATCATCTAATAAGTTCCAATTACTCTTTACTCAATTTATTATGAACCAAATATATTTTGAATGAAATGATATTTACAATTCTATATCTATTGAGTTGATATCCATGAATTCTTGTATCTCTGCCTTGCATTTGGATACCAAGTCTGTTTGAAGCTATTCTCTTCTTGTTTAGATAGGGTCATACCTCCTTAACGTGATAGAGATGGTATCAGATTATGATTTGAGGATCACAGAAATATTGATATGTTTGATGTGTAAAATATATTGAGGTTTAGTAAATTATATAGAAATCGATGAAAATTTATTGATGTCTTTTAGGAATCTAGGATATCGAGGACATCTGGTCTCTTGCTTCATCTTCTTCTGAGTAATTGAGTGGGATGAAAGGGTTGATCAGGGATATTAAATTAGAATAGACTAGGAAGGGAATAATTTAAGGAGCTTTGTCTCTCTTTTTGTTTCCATGGTAAACCTGATCCATTGATGGTAGAATAATGGTTGATGCTAATGGAAAAAATATTTGATGTCTTAAATTGTCCAAATGAATCAGAAGATTTATTTGGCCATCTTATGTTTGAGGGAGAGATTAAGCAGTAGTGGAAAACCATAAAAAGAATTTCTAGAGATTAAGAGCAGAAATAGCAAGGATAAGTTTACCAACAAAAAAGAGAGAGAGAGATAAGAAAAAGAAGGGATCATTCCTCTAGTCAAAGTGATTTGGAAGCATTATTCTATTGATGGAACTATTTTGGAGCTAAGGGGGGAACGAAGGAAAAAAATTTATCTTCATCTTTTCGTCGATTAAGATAGACCAATTTAGAGGACTAAATTTTCTTTTAAGAGGGGGGGGGAGAGAATATCCCTCATTTCTGATATTTATATACGGATTTATTTTGAATCATTCATAAGGATCTATTTGTAAAAGTTGAGGACTTATTTGTCAAATTGGAGGACCTATTTGTAAATATAAAAATTTCAAGAGCTAAAATGTTAAGTTGAAAAAAAAGAAAAAAAAATGTCAACCCCCCATGCACCTCTATTTCCCACGTGGTGCATTAAGAAACAGAGGAGAGGCAGGTGTCATGCATAGCAGAAGAAGAGAAGAAAAAAAGAGGAGAAGAGAAGAAGAAGAGAAGGAGAGGAAAGGAGGGGAAAAGGCAGAGAAGGGAGCTGTGCTCCTCTGCCTTCTGCACAAGGAGGTGCATCGGTGGATGAGGGGATAGAGAGGAAGAAGAGAAGAAGAGAAGGGGAAGAAGGAGAGAAGAGAAGAAGAGAAGCGGAGGAAGGGACGACGAAAGAGGGCTGCGGCATGGCTATGGTTGTAGCTGTCACTGCAGCTATGGCTGTAGCTGTCATTGCAGCTATGGCTGGGAAAGAAAGCAGAGGAAGGAAGAAGAAGAGATGAGGAGGAGGGAAGGAAGGCTATGGCTGCAGCTATGGCAGCTGTGGCAAGGAAAGAAGAGGCTATGGCTGAGAGAGAAGAAGGAGAGGAAATAGCGTAGTGGAAGAGGCTGTGGTTGTGGCTGCGGCTACGGCAGCTGTGACTACGGCAACTGCGACTACGGTAGCTATGGTTGTGAAAAAGAAATAGCAAGCAGGTAACTATGACCTCCTACGTTCTGCAAGAGCTGCAGCTACGGAGAAAGAAAGAAGATTAGTGAAGAAAATGACACATGGAAAGGAGATGGAGGAAAGGTAAAAGGATTTGGGCTTATAATTTCATTGGATTGAAATCTTCAAAAGGCATGTGTTCCACTCCTTTCTACTACAATTCAAATCTTTGTCTTTTGCCTTTGATATGAGAAATTTAAATTATTCTAGCCTTGAAATCTGATATCTCTATTGTTTGGAATGTAAATGTTTGAATTTGGAAAATTATCAAGATTTCGACCCTTCTACTTTGTTTCGGCTATAAACCCCTGCATAGATATCCAAATCAAGCAAAACCTATTTGATATGAATATATACTTGTAAACCTTTCTTTCAATAGCTTACTTGTAGAGTCAGCTCTACAGAATCTATAAAACAGAGACAATAAGTTCTGACCTTTTGGTACTAAACTGCCTATAACTCTCTATTGGAAACTCTGATTTATATGAAACTTACTTTGTTGGAAACTAGACTTGCCAATCTTTCTCTTAATACTTTGATTGAAAGGTTTTGAGTCCAAATGAATGCTCAGACTTCTGTTGAATTCGACCTTATAGTTTCTACAAAATAGAGATTTTGTTTATTAACTCTTGGTTGCCGAATCATTTGTAACTCTTTGATTGAAACCCCTATTTATATGAAACTTATTTTACTTGAAAGTAGATCGATTTAGCTTTCCAATGGTATCTTCCTTGAGTAATTTGGTTCATAATTGATTATCCAAATAATTCATGCAATGTACCTTTCAAATTATGCCAGAATCAAGTTCTTTTGTTGATGTTGTCTATTCATGTTTCATCCTATTGGAAACTGATTTGTTGAATCTCTGATTTTGATGATGAAGTCAATTGATGGTTATTTGATCTAATCCATTTGTAAGATAAGTGTGCAAGATTAACTATGATAAACATAAAGTAAATTATTGGACTCAAGTTGACTGGAAGTTCAAGAGTCGACCGAAAGTTCGAAGGATCATCGGAAGTGCCATCGGAGCCAACCGAGATGAAATCGGGGACTTGCTGAAGGTTTTGGAAGTTCATTGGAAAGATCGTTGGAGGTTCACAGAGATCACCAAGAAGGTTTAGAAGGTTGCCAAAGACTCGTTGAACTCGCCATAGAATCTGGGAGCCTATTGGGAGTCCACGGAAGAAATCCAAGGGAGTATCGGAAGTCCGCCGGAAGATCGCTGGAAAGCTCTTCAAAAAATAACTTGACGATGTCGATTTAATTTAGCTTTAAGTTCATAGTTAGCACTTGATTAGGGTATAGACTAGGTGTTAATCCTATCTAAACCTGTAATGAGCCAACTAGGCCTTTAAGGGGCTATGTTGGGTTGAAATTTAGGCCCACACAGCAATTGGGAAGGTCTAGTGGTGGCACCGCATGTGAAGGCAGTGGTGGCACCGCTTCTGCAAAGTGTGGTATCACGACATGGAGTTGCAACCACCGTGTCTAGTAGTCAGAAATGTCAAGCGGTGGTACCGCTAGTGCTAGGCGGTTGTACTGCCTGCACCCCAAAAATTTGGGATGGGACTCTTTTGAGTGCCATTTTTGAATCCCAAAAGAGTCTATAAATACCCCTTTACTTTTAGCTAGTAGAGCACCTTTTGAAGTGCAAAAATCGAGTCTAAGCTATAGCAAATTCCTACTTTCAATTGCTCAAGTGTTCACCTCTTTTCTTCTTCTTGAAAAATTCTGTAAAGAGATGGAACCTCTTGTAAAAGGCTATAAAGGGGTGTTTAGTCCTTCCCCTTCAAGAGACTTGGTAGTGGAAGTTGGGAGCCTCATTGGAGAAGGCTTCAAGAGTGGACGTAAGTCATTTGACCGAACCACTATATATCGCTGCGTTCATTGGTTGTGAGTGTTTAAATTTCTATATCGTAAATTTCTTAGCTATAAATTGATCGAATTTCTTCTCGCTACCTTCTATTTCATTTAACTGAATCATTTCAAGTTAAATTCTCTTTCGTTGAATCAAGTTCCTATACGAATTTCCAGAATCGGTTTTAAAACTTTCTAACTTTAATCCAATGCACTAATTCACCCCCCCCCCCCTCTTAGTGCCGCTCCGAACATGACAATTGGTATCAGAGCAAGGTTCACACTCTTATATTTGGTTTAAAACCCAAGAGAGATGGCCTATTCCGACATGCAAGAGGGTCACTCCATTATTCGTCCGCCTATGTTTAATGGGTCGAATTATATGTATTAGAAGACTCGTATGAGGATCTTTCTTATTTCTATGGATTTTGAGCTTTGGAATATCATTGAAAATGGTTTTGAAAAATCTTCTCTTCTAATGAGCCAATGGAATGAGTCAAAGAAGAAGGTTTTTGCTTTAAACGCAAAGGCTATGAATGCCTAGTTTTATGCACTAGACAAAAACGAATTTAATTGCATTTCGATTTGTGAATTGACTTTTGATATTTGGTGCACTCTTGAGATCACTCATGAAGGCACTAGTTGAGTGAAGGAGTCCAAAATCAACATTCTTGTGCATTCTTACGAGCTTTTTCGAATGAAACCAAGTGAGTCCATTAGAGACATGTACACCCGCTTTCACGGATGTCATCAATGGACTCAAGGCACTTGGTAAAGATTTTTTGAATTTTGAACTAGTAACAAAAATTTTAAGATCCCTTCTGAAAAGTTGAGATCCAAAGGTTACGAACATTCAAGAAGCCAAGGACCTTAAAACTTTTCCTATCGAAGAACTTATAAGGTCTTTAATGACCTATGAAATGACATGCCATGCTCATGATGAGCTAGAGAACCCCCTTCCAAAGAACAGGAAGGATATGGCATTAAGAACTCAAGAAGACCACTTGAAAGGAACATCAAGTGATGAGGACTTTGACGAAGACATTGCACTCTTAACTAGAAAATTTAAAAAATTCATTAAAAAAGAGAAATTTAAAAATAAATTTAAAAACAAACTTGAACCAAAAAAGGACCAAGTCATATGTTATGAATGCAAGAAGCCGGGGCACTTCAAAAATGAATGCCCCTAAGCCAAGAAGAAGTAACTCAAGAAGAAGAAGGCATTGAAGGCTACATGGGATGACTCGAGTGACTTCGAGGATGAAGAAGCAAGCATCAAAGAGGAGGCCAACTTTGCTCTAATGGCTTTGGGAGAAGAGGTAAGTGATTTACTTAATGAAGATTTATCTTTCGATGAGCTTTTAATTGCTTTCCATGAATTATTTGATGAATGTAGAACTATTACAAAAAGATTCAATTCTTTAAAAAAGGAACATGCTTTATTGCTAGATAAATTTAAGAGTCTTGAGCATGATTCTCTCCCTCTACTCCTATGTTCTAAGTGTAATCACTTAGAAGCAATCAAAAAGGAAAACTTACTACTCAAAGAAACCCTAAATAAGTTTAAGGTCGATAGCAAAAGCTTAGACATGATCCTTGCAAACAAGGGTCACATCGGAAATAGATGTGGAATTGGATTCGTGAGTGGATCTCACTGAACTCAAACCATATTCGTTAAAGGGCCAACATTACATATATCCTCTCATTTAAAATGTAATTTTTATTGCAAATTTGGACATGTTATTTATAAATGTCCATATAGGAAACTTAGCCCACATAAATTAGTATGGGTTCCTAAAGGATCAATTAGGAACTCGTTGAATAATGATAAATCTAGTAGATCAGCTTTTGAGGCACCCAAGTCAAAATAGGTACCGAAAAACTATCCTTTCTTGTAGGTAAAAACACCCACTCAAGCTAGGAGCAAAAGATGGTACCTTGATAGTGGATGCTCAAGGCACATAACCAGAGATCCATCTCAATTCTCTAAGCTCTCTAGCCAAGACGGGTTTGTCACCTTTGGAGACAACAACAAGGGTAAAATCATTGGCAAGGGTACTATAGGTAACAAATTAACCTTTTCAATTGATAATGTGTTATTAGTAGATGGTTTAAAACATAATCTCTTGAGCATTAGTCAATTATGTGATAATGGTTATATTGTAAGATTTGAATCTAATGCTTGTATCATCGAAAAACCACACAACAACTCATCTATAATTGCAATCAAGCAAAATAACATCTACACTATTAACCTTGATGACCTTAGTAGTGAAATATGTTTTTCGGCTTTGAATGATGATGCTTGGCTTTGGCATAGAAGATTAGGTCATGCTAGCATGAAACTAATCTCTCAAATCACATCTAAAAACCTTGTAAGAGGCATTCCCAAGGTTAAGTTCATTAAAGATAAAGTATGTGATGCTTGTCAACTAGGAAAGCACATTAAAACTAGCTTCAAGCCAAAAAATCAAATAAGTACCTCTAGACCATTACAATTGATCCATATGGATTTATTTGGACCAATTGACACAACAAGCCTAGGAGGTAGCAAATATGCCTTTGTGATTGTAGATGACTATAGTAGATTCACATGGACCTATTTCTTGACTCACAAAAGTGATTGTTTTAAATGTTTTTCTAAATTTTATAAACTCACTCAAAACGAAAAGGGTTTCATGATTTCATCAATTCAGAGTAATCACGGTGGTGAATTCCAAAACCGTGACTTCCAAAATTTTTACGAATCAAATGGGTATAACCACAACTTCTCTACTCCAAGGAATCCTCAACAAAATGGAGTAGTAGAAAGAAAGAATAGAAATTTACAAGAAATGATAAGAACCATGTTAAATGAACATAGTTTACCCAAATATTTTTAGGCCGAAGCCGTAAATACGGCTTGCTTTGTCATGAATAGGGTCCTAATAAGACCATCTCTATCCAAGACTCCTTATGAATTAAGGAATAACAAAAAACCTAATGTTTCTTACTTTAAAGTTTTTGGTTGCAAATGCTTTATTTTAAATGAAAAGGATGCCTTAGGAAAATTTGATGCTAAATCCGATGAAGGCATTTTTCTTGGCTACTCTTTCGTTTCTAAAGCTTTTCGTATTTTTAAGAAAAGAACCTTAGTTATAGAAGAGTCTATTCATATGGTTTTTAATGAAGTTTTCGAAATGAAGAAAAATGATCTTGATGATGATTTCGGTTTTGATAATTTGAATTTAAATGAACCCTCTTCTCAAAATAGCAACTTGAAAGCATCTTCTTCCGAATTTTCCTTACCTAAGGAATGGAAGTATGTGGATGCCTATCCTAAAGAGCTAATTATAGGAGACACATCGAAAGGGGTTCAAACTCGTTCCTCTTTTAAAAATTTTTGTGCTCATGCCACTTTTCTTTCTCAAATTGAGCCTAAAAGCATTGACAAAGCCTTGAAAGATAATTCTTAGGTTATTGCAATGCAAGAGGAATTGAATCAATTTGAGAGGAATGAGGTGGAAGCTTGTTCCTAGACCTTGTGACCATTTAGTTATTGGTACTAAATGGGTCTTTAGAAACAAGCAAGATGAATATGGTATCGTGGTTAGAAACAAGGCTAGATTAGTGGCCAAAGGTTTCAACCAAGAAGAAGGTATCGTACGAAGAAACCTTCACTCCTGTGGCTAGATTAGAAGCCATTAGGATGCTCCTTGCCTATGCTAGTAGTAATAACTTTAAGCTTTTTCAAATGGATGTCAAAAGTGCTTTTTTGAATGGCTTTATTTCCGAAGAAGTGTATGTTGAACAACCACCCGGATTTGAAAACTCTCTTCTTCCCAATCATGTTTTTAAACTAACTAAGGCTCTCTATGGATTGAAACAAGCCCCTAGGGCTTGGTATGAGAGGCTTAGTTCTTTTTAATTTCAAATAATTTTACTAAAGGCAAGGTTGATACTACATTGTTTATTAAACGTTTTGAAAATAATTTTCTTATTGTTCAAATTTATGTTGATGATATTATTTTTGGTTCTTCAGATGAATCACAATGTGAATCATTTGCTAAGTGTATGAGTCATGAATTTGAAATGAGTCTAATGGGTGAGTTAAACTTCTTTTTAGGATTACAAATTAAACAACTTAGTGATGGTACATTTATTAATCAAACAAAGTATACATTAGAATTATTAAAATGATTTAACATGGATAGTTCTAAAGCCATCAACACTCCAATGAGTACTTCCACCAAGTTAGACTTGGATGAAAATGGAGAAAACTTTGATCAAAAACATATAGGGAATGATAGGTAGCTTACTCTATCTCACCGCAACTAGACCGGATATCATGTTTAGTGTAGGTCTATGTGCAAGATTCCAAGCTAATCCTAAGTTATCTCACCTTAAAGCTGTTAAAAGAATCCTTAGGTATCTTAAAGGAACTCCTAATCTAGGATTATGGTATCCAAAATCTGATAACTTTGAGTTAAAAGCTTATGCAGATGCCGATTTTGGCAGATGTAGAATAGATAGAAAAGCACATCCAGAAAATGCCAATTTCTAGGATATGCACTTGTTTCTTAGACCTCCAAGAAATAAAATTCGGTTGCACTATCTACGGCAGAAGCCGAATACATAACTGCAAGTGCATGTTGTGCACAAATTGTTTAGATAAAAAATACTTTAGAAGACTATGGAATTAATTTAAAAAATATTCTAATAAAATTCGATAATATAAGTGTTATTTGTCTAACCAAAAATCTCATTCAACACTCAAGAACTAAGCACATTGATATTAGGCATCACTTTATACAAGATCATGTCAATAATAATGATGTCACTTTAGAATTTATTGATACAAAACACCAATTAGCAGACATCTTCACAAAACCACTAAATGAAGAATAATTTGACTTCATTAGAAGAGAATTAGGCATGCTAAATTTGTCCTAATGTTTAAAAGTGTATGTTTGTTTTCCAAAATGTTTAAACTTTGGTTTTGATAGTTTCACCATTATATTATCCATTCGAACTTTCAAATGATATATGAAACTTTCATTTTTAATCATTGATCTTAATATTTTGTTTTGAATAAAAAACTCATCCTTCGATTGAAATGTTTCAATAAATATTTCTGATGAAGCCTTCATGATGATGTTTTGAATGATTAAAAGATGATGAAGCCTTCATGTTGATAAAACTATTTCAACTTTGGTTTTAATATTCTCATTTTTTTTAACATCATGCCCTTCAATAAAGATCATGTCTTTTGATGATGCATATATAACATCATACTCTCCTTTGTGATGACTAAATAGATTATATAATTTAAATATGAAACTTGACATATGCATAGATCAATGTCATGAATTCTGCATAAAAATCAAGCTCTTAAATGTTTATTTAAGATTTTATTCATGTGCTAATCATTATGACTCAAGGTTTTATGATCTTCTCTCTTCATAAATGACAAGTTGAATCTCATCATGAATTTTGATATCTCTCTTTTTTTTAACATGTTTGATGATTGGCTTTATGTTTATGATATCTTCTCCCTTCACAAATGACAAGTGATGCATCCTTTGGCTTTATGCTTATGCTTGGATTTTTTTAAGTCTTGAACCATGAACGATCACCTAAAATTCTTATCCATTTTCGCCTCAATGATCATTTTTCGGATTTCATAAGCATGAATAAAATGATCAAAATATTTTTTAGATTTATCTATCGAGAATGACATATTTTGGCATTATGATTTAATTACCTTCTTTTGGTATCAAGTTTCTATTATATACTTTAATCACCTCCTTTGTTGATGACAAAGGGGGAGAAGAATGTGAAATTGATGACTTGTTGAATGCAAAATAATTTGATGACTTGATAAATAAAGTGTAATGAAAAAATGTCTCATAAGATTTAATTTTGCAATTCATTTGCTCTTACCATGCTTTGTGTCAAAACAGGTTGCAATCCTTAAAAAGCATCACAATGAACTTTTTAGTACTACAATACATCACATGCATCACATTTTGAAATTTAAAGTTGGAATTCTTACTATATCATGTTTATCAAATGGCATCTTTCAAATGACATGATAAGTTTTCATCTCATGATGTATCCAATATGATATCACACTTTTCAATCATGAGATCCTTGTTGTAATTTCAAATTATTGGTATCTTTTGTCGAAGTGATAGATGTTTATCATCCTTCGACTTGAAAATTAATGTCATGCATTGATATTTTTCTTATGAATGAAACCTCATGCTTGTTGAGCATTAATGATAAGTTCAACGGATGAAACTTATCAGTTTTGGTTTGAATTTAAGAGATTGAATTCAAATATTTTTACTTTCTCATTATATGGCATATAGATAGGGGGAGTTAAGAATAACTCCGTCATCAATTGATTGTCATCATCTAAAAGAGGGAGATTGTTGAATCTTGAATTTTGATGATGAAGTCAATTGATGGTTATTTGATCTAATCCATTTGTGAGATAAGTGTACAGGATTAACTATGATAAACATAAAGCAAATTATCGGAGTCAAGTTTACTGGAAGTTCAAAAGTCTACCGGAAGTCCAAAGGATCATCGGAAGTGCTGCCGAAGCCAACCGAGATAAAATCGGGGACTTGCCGAAGGTTTCGAAAGTTCACCAGAAAGATCATCGGAGGTTCGTGGAGATCACCGAGAAGGTTCAAAAGGCTGCCAAAGACTCGTTGAACTCGCCATAGAATCCGGGAGCCTCTTGGGAGTCCGTCGGAAGAAATTCGAGGGAGTATTGGAAGTCCGCTGGAAGATCGCCGGAAAGCTCTTCAGAAAATAACTTGATGATGTCGGTTTAATTTAGCTTTAAGTTCATAGTTAGCACTTAATTAGGGTATAGACTAGGTGTTAAACCTATCTAAACCTGTAATGGGTCAATTGGGCCTTCAAATTTAGGCCCACAGAATTGGGAAGGTCTTGGCACCCGTGGCATCGCTAAATGGTTGAAGGCCAAGTAGTGGCACCACCCCAAGTAGGTGATGGTACCGCCTGATAGGTGATTGCAACCACCTGTGTCAGATGGTAGTACCACCAGTGTTAGGCGGTGGTACCACCTGACAAGTGGTTGCAACCACCTGTGTCGGCGATAGCACAAGCAAAGGTTGTACCACCTGCACCCCAAAAATTCAGGATGGGACCCTTTTGAGCACCATTTTTAAATCCCAAAAGAGTATAAATACCTCTTTACTTCTAGCTGGTAGAGCACTTTTTGAAGTGCAAAAATCGAGTCTAAGTTATAGCAAATTCCTGCTTTCAATTGCTCAAGTGTTCACCTCTTTTCTTCTCCTTATAAAAATTCTGTAAAGAGAGGGAACCTCTTGTAAAAGGCTGTAAAGGGGTGTTTGATCCCTCCCCTTCAAGGGACTTGGTAGTGGAAGTTGGGAGCCTCTTAGGAGGAGGCTTCAAGAGTGGATGTAGGTTATTTGATTGAACCACTATACATCGCTGCGTTCATTGGTTGTGAGTGTTTAAGTTTTTGTATCGTAAATTTCTTAGCTACAAATTAATCATTTTAAGTTAAAGTCTCTTTCGTTGAATCAAGTTCCTATACGAATTTCCAGAATCGGTTTTCAAACTTTCTAATTAATCCGCTGCACTAATTCACCCCCCCTCTTAGTGCCGCTCTGAACCTGACATGATTCAGTTAAATTCTTCTTCAATTGAGCTTTATATTAGCCCTTTGTAATTCTTGTATTGTTCATCCTGAAATTATTTGTATACCTGAAATCTATTATGTAATGTTCATGTAGGCACTACCTTGTTTCGTAAAGGCACATGCATATTTTTGTTGTTTTGCATGTGCTTCCGATATGTACCAATGTTATTGTTCATGCTACCCTTTTGTACTCTAGTGTCTTGTGGGATGATTTGGACTTTTGCTAGAAATGGTAAAGTAGGCGTCATAGTCTACAACATGTGTAGTCATGGCTGTTTTTTTGTTTATCTCCTCTTGGAGATGAGTCTGGTGGAGTGAGTCCATTCTACCTTTCTAAGGTGAGGTGCATTCTCCTAGACTACTCCAAGAGATCTCAGGCTATAGTCTACGGCTTGTATAGACAAAGCTACTTTATGCAAACTTCATACTAAATACAATTACATTTACTTACCAAAAAAAAGTATAAAGTTTGTACAAATTAGCTTTGTCTACACAAGTCATAGACGAAAGCCTAAGATCTCTTAGAGTAGTCTAGGAGAATGCACCCCACCTCAGAAAGATGGAATGGTCTCACTCCACCAGACTCATCTCCGAAAGTAGTTAAACAGAAAAGTAGTCATGACTACACATGTTATAGACTATGACGTTCTACTATATGCAATAAATAGCAAAATATAATATAACCAACCATTCCTGAACGACCTGAGAATACATTACATTTTTGAAGCAGAGAATCACACAATATAGCAACCTTTCTAAAATTAAAGAATTGTATTTTTTTTTGATAAGTAAATGTAATTGTATTTAGTATGAAGTTTGCACAAAGTAGCTTTGTCTACACAAGCCGTAGACTATAGCTTGAGATCTCTTAGAGCAGTCTAGGAGAATGCACCCCATCTCAGAAAGGTGGAATGGACTCATTCCACCAGACTCATCTCCAAGAGAACATAAGCAAAAAAGTAGCCATGACTACACATGTTGTAGACTATGACGCCTTACGAAATTCAATAAATAGCAAAATGCAATAACCAACTATTCCTAAACGACCTGTGAATACATCACATTGTGGAAACATAGAAACACACAATACAGCAACCTCAATCTAGAAAACATTAACGAATAACAAAATTGAATCTGATAAAGATATCTTTTTCGCTACTTGTTAAATGCTTCATTTCCAGATCCTGCTCCATACATGATCTTGAGTCGCTAAGTATCTCGAGCAATAGGTGAGTATTATGTGTGTTGTGGCCCTCAAAGATTCCACAACACCTCTCCCTCCAAATCCACCATATAGCACATCTGAAGGTAATTTTTGCTAGTTGTGTAAGAAGCCCTTTTCTTGAGAAGCTTTCAGCAGCTTGTTCTAGTTCCTGATGTAAGTTTGGCCTTGGTAGCCTATGGAGTTCAAATCTCTTCAAAATCTCCACCCATATCCAATTAGTGTAGTCGCAAGCAAAATAAAGATGATCAATATCTTCTTCCTGTTGCATACAAAGAGAGCATCGGTTAACAATATATATACCTTTTCGCTTCATATTATCCATTGTAGGTAATTTGACAAGAAGGGCCTATCATGTACATAAGGAATGTCTCTGCGAGCCTGGTCTATCACATGTCCAATTGCTTGGGATCCACTTGTTGTTTCTTTGTTTGATTCCATGATGTAGCACTAAATTTTTCATTGTCATGAAGCCAATTAAGCATATCCGAGGAGTTGTTCTTGATTGGAAGAGTTGTAATAGTCGCCAAAGTGATATCATATCGGAGAAATAGGACTAGGAAGACACCAGTGCCGTTAACAATGAATTCGTAAACCGCCCAATCTTTAGAGGTCCCAAGATCTCTTCGCATTCTATCGCCATACAATTGAAATATACTCTTCCCATTCACCCAAGGATCATACCACATATTAATTCTCGTTCCTAAGAGATTGTATAAGAAATATGTTTGGTCACCAATTTCTTGCCTTCAAAATTCCTTTCCAAGCAAAGCAGAATGATATGTTTTTTCTGAAACTTCCCAAATTGATTCCTTTGATAGGTATCTAGCAGAAACCCATTGTGACCTTAAGGATTTGTTTTGCATAAGATCTCATAATTTCTATACCAAACAAGCTTTATTCCAATCTCTCAAATTTCGTAAATTTAGTCCCCCCTCATCTTTCGGTCTGCAGATGTTATCCCAATTTACCATATGCATTGCCTTACCATTTGTACCATTCCAGAAGAAGTTCTTAAATAGTCTTTCAATATCCTAAAGAAGTCCAACATGCAAAAGAAATGCATTAGACCAATAAATAGAGTAAGAGAACAACACCGATCGGATGAGTTCAAGTCGCCCTGCTTTTGAAAGAAGTCTAGTTTTCCAAGAGGAAATTCTACTCTTTATTTTTTGCAGGATAGGCTGACAGTGAGTTTTGTGGATGCTAGTGGATATAAGTGGGAGACCCAAATAAGGAACCAGCATACTTCCTTCGCTAATCCCCAACGTTTGCATAATAAAGTCTTTATCTGTAATGCAAGGACCCATATAGACTTTACTTTTTGCATGATTGAGTCAAGGCCGAAACCAAACCAAAATCTTTCATAATAGTAGCCAAATTTCTCATCAAGTAGAGTCATTACGTAAGAAATATAATAAGATCATCTCAAATGTTATATGAGATATATGAAGAGAACCAAAGATGGGGTACCTTAATCATCGCCAAAGAATGATCGCTCCTCCAACATACAGTTGAGTCCTTCCATTACAATTGTGAAAAGATACAGAGAAAGTGGATCTCCTTGTCGAATGCCATTCGTACTTCCAAAAAAACCAATAGGGAACCATTAAAGAGAATCGAAAATTTTAGAGTTTCCAAACAGCATTGAATCCAATTAACCCATTGTTGAGGGAAGTTCATACTAAGGAGCATCCTGTAGATGAAGTGTCGATTAACTGAATCAAATGCTTTTCGTAAGTCAGCCTTTAAAACAGATTTTTGTCCTCTTGATTTGGAATGCAAATCCTTGACCAAGTCATTAGCAAGAAGAACATTGTGATGTATACTGGCCCTTTAATAAAAGCAAATCGAGTCGGACTAATGATCTTGTGCATAATATGTCGATTCGATCCGCAAGTAACTTGATATGATCTTGTAAGTAAAGTTACATAATGAAATGGGCCTGTAATGCTCTAGTGAATCAGCCCTTGTATTCTTCGGAACTAAAGAAATAAAAGTGCAATTTATCTCTTTAAGAATATGTCTTGAAGAGAAAAAATGCTGACAAGCTTTAATCACGTCATCACCAATGATAGGCCATGCAATTTGATAAAATTCAACTGGAAATCCATCTGGACCAGGGCTTTTGTGCTTCGGTGATTTAAAGACTACACTTACAATTTCTTCATATGTAATTGGTGCATTGAGAATCACGATGGCATCCGAATCAAGCTTTCTAGTAGGCTCCACCTGAATATTATTAGGTTGCTCCTCTTGATTGAGTAGAGAATAAAAAAATTGTTCAGTGTGTGCTTTAACCTCATCCAAGTTCGTAATAAGATTATCGTCGTTATCTTTACATTTTTTGATGCGCTTAATGGCCCTTCTAGCAAAGAATGGCAAGATAGAAAACTTAGTGTTGGAATCCCTAGAGTAAGCCGATTGCCGAGATTTCTGTTTTTGCAAAACTTTCCTCCCGCTTTAAGGCTTGCATGAACCGATGCCCGGCTTCGCGCTTTACAAATAAGATTCTCGTCAAAGGGTTGGAGATGCATCTCTTGCTGCACTGCCATTAGCTCCTTTTTGCTTAATTTAACTCGGGTGTTAATATTGCCAAAGATGTTTGTATTCCACTTCTTAAGTGCTGCTTTACAGGCTTTTAGCTTCGACATAAAATGTACTGAGGGGAACCATGCACAAGAATATCTCCAAGCTGATCTGATAACCTCAAGGAACCGAGGATGAGTAATCCACATGTTAAAGAATCTAAATGGTTTCTTGCCTTTGGGTGTTGCTTTGTCCGCATGTATATACATTGAAGAGTGATCGAGAATAATCAACATCATACTCCGTATGAATCAGATAAATCATAGCCATGCATGATTAATCGCATACACTATCAAGTCGAGCCATTATTTTCCTGGGCAGCACCTTGATTACTCCATGAAAACCAATCTCTACAGATTTCATATCGATCAATGCAGAAAGATCTATGTAATCATTAAAATTCTAAGTCGACTTTTCAAAGTGGTTTGCCCCCCACTTTTTCATTTGTATACCTAACAGTATTAAAGTCACCAAGAACAATCCAAGGTAGTAAGACAACCATTTGCAAGGATAGTTAGATCACCATAGAGCGTTTCTTTCATGCATACTGTTCGAAGCATATATACCAGTAATATGAAAATGACAGCCATTCTTTTTGTCTTCTATCTTAAGATGGATGAATTGTGTAGTAGCAGAAATAAACCATGCACTAACATAATTGGGATGCCATAAGACCCATATTCTACCATAAGTGTCACTAGAATCATTGGTAAGAAGTTCTGCCTCCCGCCATATTAAATTCCTTTGAACACGAACCCGAGATGGTTTAATTTTTGTTTCCATAAGAATAACAATATCACAAGCAGCAAACTTGATTATTCTATTGAGCTCCCGACATTTTTCAGGTTTATTAAGTCCACGAACATTCCAACATATTATCTTCATCAGAAATAAAACAGAAGGAAAGGAAAATAATTCTTCCTAAGTAGAAGGGTGCGTCTTAGGAAGTACCTCCTTTTTCTTATCCTTAGATTTCACATTGTCCTCCTGCACCATATCCTTACCTTTCAAGCCTTTATTCTTATTTTTTCCACTTCATCCACAACTTGTAAATGTTTAAATTTGAAAGCACCTTGAGCGTCCTGGTTAGTTGGATCCAGAATGTCCTAGTTGGTAAGGTGTGCAGGGGCATGTGATTGAGACACAATATCCTGGATGACACGATGAGTGGAACGTGGGATCCCTGTTGATAATATAGGAAGAGATGAAGGTTTTTCTTTCTCCTGTGTGTGGGTAACCTGGGAAGCTGTTGTTGTGAAAGACTCTGATATATTAGGAAGAGGTAAAGTTCCTGATTTGTCTTTCTGATTGTGATGCTGCCCAAGCGAGTCAGAATGCTCGCTCGTCTTCACCGCACTACTACTAATGATGGAGCCCTGCCTTGCTCATCAGTAGTCATAATAGTACTATCAACCCCATGCTGAGATGACTGGCATTGACGGTAAACCTGAGTGATTGGTTTCTGAGTTTGCTGATAAGCTCCATGTGCATGACCAAAAGAGTTACAAATCTTACAATGCTATGGTTTCCAAGAATATGAAACATGCACCTTACGTGGTCCCATCAAGATCACGATAAAAACCTCATTTGAAGATCATCATCGAAGAAACCATTACACATGCTCGCAAAAGCCAATCTCGCTGTGCGTTGCTTTGTCAATATACAATGGTTGTCCCAATGTGCTACATATAACTTAGCAATAAAACGTCGACTCCAAAGATGCAAGAGAAGACCATGAAAGGATACCCATAAAGGAATAGACTATAGACTGTCTAACTTCAAACGGATATCAGGAGACCAACGCCGGAGAATCATCGGATGACCACGAATAGTCCAAAACCCTTCAAGAATTCGCTATAAATCCTCTGCAGAATAGAGTTTGCATATAAGAAAACCATTCTCTAGCATATGCAAATCAAATGCCGATGTGCCCCATCGAGTCTTGATGAATGAGGATAATGAAAAATATGATGTCTTTAATCCGACCACATAACCAACAAGTGCTATGGACCACGTCTTAATCGCTTCTTCGTAATCAACAATCTCATACACGCAATCTTCCGATCAGCTGGTTTCGTGCATAGAAATCCAAGCTAAGATCTGAGCTTCCAATCGGAGCCTTGAAGAGGCTTGTCTAAGGTCAAGGATATCTAGAAATGAGAGTAGGAGGCCGCGATCTAGAACGCGACCTACCTCTATGCTGCGCCTCAAAGAACCGTATAACTTGAGAAGGGGGCCTCATCTTCGAATCAACCTCCGCCACCGTCACTCCATTCTCGATTTGTTGCCACAACTATCAAATGCAGATCTACCCCAAAACAACAGAGATCTGGATGCACCGCAACAGAACTGCCAGCAGCCGTGACCTCCTCACCCAACAACCACTCGACGGGCAATGCTGGGAAAGAGCGCCCAGAACTCTTCAAATAGAGAAGCAGCCTTCGCCTCTCTCGTCAGGCAGACACGCGAAGCAAAGGGTGGAGAGCGATTCTGCCACCTCTTCCTCCCTCTCGACCTAGATCCAGATCCGCCGGTACAGAGCAGTGAGAGAGCAGAATCGCACCTCTGTTCTTCGCAGCAGCAGAGAGAGGCAAGGGATGGAGCGCACCAGGGAGAAGACGATCGCCGCCCAGCCAAAGCCCCTTTCCCCGCTCTCAGAAAGGGACGCCGCCACCGCCTCCCAACCCATGTGCGATGCAAGCGACGCCTCCTTGTCCGAGAGTAGCGATCGCCAAGGGAGAAGCAACCACCGCCCGCTCTCCGGCGCTGGGAGAACCGCCGCCAGGCCCCTTCTCGCTCTAGCCTTTCTCCGTGGCTTCACTTTCTCAACGCTGCTCGATCTCACAATCAAAGAAGAAGCGAGTTCCTACACCACGTGGAGGATGGGAAGAACCACCACCCAAGGGAGAAGAAGCAGATCCATACCACCTCTTCTCTCCCTAGAGAGAGAAGAGAATCACTTAGAGAGAGAATCACCTAGAGAGAATCTTTAACAAGTAAAAAGATCTTTTCAAATTAATTTTATAATTCTTAATTTAAAAATTAAAGAATTGTAAATTGAATTAGGAAGATCTTTTTCTACTTGTTAAATGCTTCATTTCTGATCTCGCCCATATATGATCTTGAGTCACTAAAATCTCGAGCAAAAGATGAGCATTATGTGTGTTGTGGCCCTCAAAGATCCTGCCACACCTCTCCCTCCAAATCCACCAAATAGCACATCTGAAAGTAACTTTTGCCAATTGTGTAAGAAGTCCAATTGTGTAAGTTTGGTGTGATGTGGTACCTATGTATGCTGGTCACATGTTGTTGGGGAGACCATGGCAATATGATCGTAGGGTAATACATGATGGGTTCAAGAACCGTTATTCCTTGATCATGGATGACATCACCTGACCATTACCTCAAGACATTGAAGACCATATGATAAAATCACATGAGGAGCTTGAGTCTTCATTAACCAAACCTTTGGGAGGAGCAAGAAAGAGAGAAAGAAAAAAATGAGATGAGTGATAAAAATAAGAGTATTGGGAAACACAAGGAGAGAAAATAGGAAGGCTTATGAAAGAAAATGAGTGTTTATGCCAAAATGAGTGATGTCTAAAGGCCTTAACCATAGGCTCTACTTTACTTATGTAATAAGGACATTTTGATTTCTTCTAACAAAATTGACAAAGTTTGTGTTATTGTTGATCTTGTAGGAAAATGAGGATATATTTCAAGAAGTTCCCAATGGTTTACCACACCAAGAGGAATTGAGCATCAAATTGATTTCATTCCTGTGCAAGCATACCAAATAGGCCAGCATATAGATGCAACCAAGAAGAGACTAAGGAAATCCAATAGCAAGTCGAGTTATGGAAAAGAGGTATAGAGAAAGCATGAGTCCATGTGCCTCTCTTTTTCTGTGCCTAAAAAGGATGGATCGAGAATGTGTGTTGATTGCAGAGCCATCAACAAAATCATGGTAAAGTATCAACATCCTATTCCCTAGGCTAGATGACATGTTAGATGAATTGCATGGTTCTTGTCTATTTTCAAAATTGATTTGAAATCTGGATATCATCAAATAAGAATGCATGAGGGTGATGAATGAAAACCGCTTTCAAAACTAAACATGAATTTATATGAATGGTTAGTGATGCCTTTGGCCTAACTAACGACCTAGCACTTTTATGAGATTGATGAACCATATTTTGTGTGCTTACATTGAAAGTTTGTAGTGGTTTATTTTGATGATATACGTATAGCAAAAATTTAGATGAACATGTAACACATTTAAAAGCTATTTTTGATGTGCTTAGAAAAGAAAAGTTATATGCTAATCTACAGAAATGCACTTTTTTAATTAATGAAATTACTTTTCTTGGATATGTTGTTAATGATAAAAGAATACATATTGATCAAGAAAAAATAAAAGTAAGTAAGGAGAGGCCAAAACCCACTAGTGTTAGTATTGTTAGAAGTTTTCATAGTCTTACTAGCTTTTATAGAATATTTATTAAAGATTTTTCTATAATTACTGCACCATTAACTAATGCATCAAAAAGAATATTGATTCGATAAACAACAAGATGATACTTTTAACTTGCTTAAAGACAAACTCGAAGACCTTTGTTTGCTTTACCTAACTTGCTAAAACTTTTGAGATTGAGTGTGAAAGTGGAATAGGTATTGAGGAGTTTTAATGCAAGAAGGTAGACCCATTGCATTCTTTAGTGAAGCTTGAGCAAGTCTTAACTTCGACATATGATAAGAATTTTATGCTGTAAGAGTATTAGACATGGAGCACTATCTTTGGTACAAGAAATTCATTATATACACCGATCATGAGTCTTTAAAATATCTCAAAGGACAAGAAAAGCTAAGTTGTAGGCATGCAAAATGGGTGAAGTTTATTGAATCTTTTCCATACATCATCAAGTACAAAAAAGGTAAGGAAAATGTGGTCGCTGATGCTCTCTCTAGAAGGTATGCTCTGATATCTAAACTTGATGCAAAATTATTGAGTTTTGAATACATTAAAGATTTATACAATTCTAACTATGATTTTGTTAATGTTTATGAGGCATGTGAGAAAGGGGGTTTTGATAAATTCTTTAGACATGATGGTTTTCTTTTCAAAGAAAACAAGTTGTGTGTTCCTCAATGTTCAATGAGAGAATTGCTTGTAAGAGAAGCACATTGTGGAGGTTTAATGGGATATTTTGGAGTTAGAAAAACTTTAGATGTGTTAATAGATTTTTTTTTTTGCCACGCATGAAAAGGGATGTTAAAAGATTGTGTGAGAAATGCATCACTTGTAAACAAACTAAATCTAAAGTAATGCCTCATGGGTTGTATATACTCATTCCTATAGCTAGTGAACCTTAGGCTGATATATTCATGGACTTTGTCTTAGGTTTACCTAGGTCAAAAGGAGGGAGAGATTCTATTTTTGTTGTTGTTGATAGGTTTGGCAAGATGACACATTTCATTCTTTGCCACAAAACAGATGATGCAACACAGGTTGCTGGGTTATTTTTTTTTTGTAAGTAAATATAATTATATTTAGTATGAAGTTTGTATAAAGTAGCTTTGTCTACACCATAGACTATAGCCTAATATCTCTTAAAGTAGTTTAGGAGAATGCACCCCACCTCAGAAAGGTGGAATGGTCTCACTCCACCAGACTCATCTCCAAGAGAAGTTAAACAGAAACGTAGTCATGACTATACATGTTGTAGACTATGACGCATTCCTATAGGCAACAAATAACAAAATGCGAACCATTCCTAGACGACCTGTGAATACATCACATTATAGAGACAAAGCACACAGTACAGTAATCACATTCGATAAAGCATTAACGAATTATAAAATTGAATCTGATAAAAATCTCTTTTTCTCTACTTGTTAAATACTTCATTTCCAGATCCTGCTCTATACATGATCTTGAGTCGCTAAGTATCTCGAGCAAAAGATGAGCATTGTGTGTGTTGTAGCCCTCAAAGATTCTACTACACCTCTCCTTCCAAATCCATCAAATAGCACATCTGAAGGAAATCTTTGCCAGTTGTGTAAGAAGCCTTTTTCTTGAGAAGCTTTGCTGCAGCTATTCTAGTTCTTGATGCAAGTTTGACATTGGTAGCCTTTGTAGTTCAAATCTCTTCAGAATCTCCATCCATACCCAATTAGTGTAGTCGTAAGCATAATAGAGATGATCAATACTTTCTTTCTATTGCATACAAAGAGAACATCGGTTAACAAGATATATACCTTTTCGTTTCATATTGTCCATTGTAGGTAGTTTGGCAAGAAGGGCCTGCCATGTGCATAAGGAATGTCTCTGTGAGCCCGGTCTATCCCATGTCCAACTGCTCGGGATCCACTTGTTATTTCTTTGTCTGATTTGATTTCATACAGATGTAGCACTAAACTTGCCATTGTCATGAAGCCAATTAAGCATATCTGATAAGTTATTCATGATTAGAAGAGCTGTAATAGTCGACCAAAGTGATAGCATATCAGGAAAAATAGGATTAGAAAGACACCATGTATCGTTAACGATGAACTCAATAACCTTTCAATCTTTAGAGGCCACAAGATTTCTTCGTACTCTATCACCATATAATTGAAATATACTTTTCCCATTCACCCAAGGATTATGCCACATATTAATTCTGGTCCAAGAAGAGATTGCATAAGAAATATGATTGATCAGCCAATTTCTTGCTTTCAAAATTCCTTTCCAAGTAGCAGAATGATATGTTCTTGTTGAAACTTCCCAAATTGATTCCTTAGATAGGTACCTAGAAGAAACCCATTGTGACCATAAGGATTTATTTTGTAAAAGATCCCATAATTTCTATACCAAACAATATTGATTTATGTTGCTGGGTTGTTTTTCAAAGAAATTATGAGGTTACATGGCATCCCATCCCAAGGACAATTGTGAGTGATAGAGATATAAAGTTCCTTAGCCATTTTTGGAAAACACTTTGGAGTAAGTTATGTACAGGACTATTATATTCAACTACTTGTCAACCACAAACAGATGGACAAACGGAGGTAGTAAATCGAACTTTATTAATACTTTTGAGGGTTATAATTTAAAAGAATTTAAAAAATTGGGAGGAATATTTGCCATATGTGGAGTTTGCTTATAATAGAAGTGTGCGTGTTACAATAAATCATTCCCCATTTGAAGTTGTGTATGGGTTCAATCCATTAACTCCTATGGATTTGCTAGCTTTACCATTGGAAAAGGCCAATTTGGATAGTAAGAAAATAAGTTGATTTTGTCAAAGCATTGCATGAAAAAGTCCGGAGACAAATTGAAAAGAAAACTCTACAATATGAGAGACAACACAATAAAGGCCGAAAGCAAGTAGTATTTGAACCTGGTGACTGAGTTTGGGTACACTTAAGGAAGGAAAGATTTTCTAGTCATAGGAAGTCTAAACTAATGGCCGAATTAATTTCTAACAAAAAAAAAGTCTAAACTAATGTCAAGAGGAGATGATCCATTTCAAGTCCTTCAAAAAAATCAATAACAATGCATATAAGTTGGAACTATCAAGTGAGTATGATAATATTAATATAACATTTAATGTTTCTGATTTATCTTTGTTTAATATAGATGATGTAGGTTATGATTTGAGGACGAATCTTTGGAGGGAATGATCTCTCTAGCGATTCTCTTCTCTCTCTAGGGTGAGAAGAGGTGGTGGCTGCAGGACTCTGTGGATCTGCTACTTTTTCTTCCGTGCGAACGCGTTGGGAGAAAGTGAAGCCACGGAGAAGGTTAGGGCGTAAAGAGGCGGCGGTTCTCCCCTGTTCTGCGCACGGAGAGCAGACAGCGGTGGTTCTTCCTTGTTCTGCACGCACGGTGAGCAGGGTTCCCTGCAGATCTGCGCGCAAGGAGAACAATCCTTTGTTTCTCTTCTCGAGCAGAAACCCCACCTTCTGCATTGCGATCGGTGAACAAAGGAGGCGTCCTCACCTCGGCCAGATCGGGGGCTGCGCTGTCCCCTGCATCACCCCCTTCTGCTTTGGCGTGAGGTGGCGGCTGCTGGGCGGCTGTTCTCCCCTAGGAGGCGGTGGGCTGGGTGGCGTTTTCTTGGAGAAGGCGAGGGAGGCGTCCTCAGGGCGACGGCGGCACGGCTGAATCTACTCCCCTACATCGCCCCTTCTTCTGCATCTGCGGCTGCTTCTCTGGGAAGGGGCGACGGCTGCGATCCGGCGGGTTTGTGTGAGGCACCGCGACTTGCAGAAGCCTGCAGCTGCTTATTGGGGCTGCAGCGGCAGGCTACCTCGGCTGTTCTCCCCTAGGAGGCGGTGGGCTGGGTGGCGTTTTCTTCGCACGCACGGAGAAGGCGAGGGAGGCGTCCTCAGGGCGATGGCGGCACGGCTGAATCTACTCCCCTGCATCGCCCCTTCTTCTGCATCTGCGACTGCTTCTCTGGGAAGGGGTGACGGCTGCGATCCGGCTCAAGCAGGGTTTGCGTGAGAGAGTGCGGTGGGGGTGGCTTCCTCTCTTGCAGAAGCCTGCAGCTGCTTCTTCGCTGTTGGGGCTACGGCAGCAGTTTGCGGCTGCCTCTCCCTAGTGATACTAGCAGCAGGGTAGCTCCGACGATGAGGTTCCCTACCCCTACGTCTCAACCTCTGCTATCTTCATCCCGACGAGACGCTTCTTCGATGCTGCAGCATAGAGGTAGGTCGTGCTCTAGATCGCAGCCTCCTACTCTTATTTTTAGAGATCCTTGATCTTGGACTAGTCTCTTCAAAACTCCGGTTGAAAGTCCGAATCTTAACCTAGATTTCTTTACTCCAGAAATTCAGGCAAATCAGAAGATTGCTGACTGATTCTGTAGAGCTGATTAAGACATGATCCAGGACACTTGTTGGTTATGTAGTCGGTCTAAAGACATCCTATTTTTCATTATTTTCATTCATCAAAACTCGATGGGGAATATCGACATTCGATCTTCATATGTTGGAGAACGATTTTTTTGTGTGCAAACTCTATTCTGAAGAGGATTTGCAATGGATTCTTGAAGGGTTTTGGATTATTCGTGGCTATCCGATGATACTACGGTGCTGGTCCCCTGATGTCCATTTCGAGTTAGACAGCCTACAGTCTATTCCCTTATGGATATCTTTTCATGGTCTTCCATTACATCTTTGGAGTAGATGTTTTATTGCTAAGTCATGCAGCACCCTAGAACAGTCATTGTATATCGACAAGGCAACAACAGCGCAGACGAGATTGGCTTTTGCACGAGCATATATTATGGTTTCTTTTGATGGTGATCTTCCTAATGAGGTTTTTTATCATGATCTAGATGGCACCACCCGTAAGGTACATGTTTCATATTCTTGGAAACTACAACGATATAATATTTGCTACTCTTTCGGTCATGCACATGGAGCTTGTCAGTAAATTCAGAAGCCAATTACTCAGGTTTATCGGCAACGTCAAACACCTCAACATGGGGTCGATCGCTATTATTGAACAAAGCGAGTCTCCTTTAGTGGCGCTGAGAGACGGAATGATGAGTGAGCATTCCGACTCATTGGCAAAGACCATGGCCAGGAGGATAAATCAGGAACTTTAACTCTTCCTATTATATCGGAGCCTTCTACAAAAGCAGTTTCTCATGGTACTCGCGAACAGGAAAAGGAGAAGTTGGAAACTTCATCTCTTCATATATTGCCAGTGGCTACCACAATAGGGATTCCACGTTCTACTCATCGCGCTAACCAGGATATAGTGTCACAAACCAGCTCATATCCTTACAACCAACCAGGACATTTTGAACACAGCTAACCTGGACTTCTTGGCTCAAGGTACATTAAAATTTAAATACTTGCAAGCTGTGGATGAAGTAGAAAAATATAGAAATAAAGGCTTCAAAGATAAGGATATAGTGCGTAAGGAAAATGTCAAATCTAAGGAGAAGAAAAAGGATATCCTTCCTAAGTCACACATACTTCCTTCTACTTAGGAAGAATTATTCTTTTTTTTATAAGTAAATGTAAGTAGATTTAATATAAAAGTTTGTACAAATTAGCTTTGTCTACACAAGATATAGACAAAAGCTTGAGATTTCTCAGAGTAGTCTAGGAGAATGCATCCCACCTCAGAAAGGTGGAATGGGCTCACACCACCAGACTCATCTCCGAGAGTAGTTAAATAGAAAAGTAGTCATGACTACACATGTTGTAGACTATGACGCTCTACTATATGCAATAAATAGCAAAATGTAATATAACCAACCATTCCTGAACGACCTGAGAATACATCACATTTTTGAAGCAGAGAATTACACAATATAACAACCTTTCTAGAATTAAAGAATTATAAAATTGAATCTGAAGAAGATCTCTTTTTCTCTACTTGTTAAATGCTTCATTTCCAGATCCTGCTCCATACATTATCTTGAGTCACTAAGAATCTCGAGCAAAAGATGAGTATTGTGTGTGTTGGCCCTCAAAGATCCTACCACACCTCTCCCTCTAAATCCACCAAATAGCACATCTGAAAGTAACTTTTGCCAATTGTGTAAGAAGTCCTTTTCTTGAGAAGCTTTGTTGGAGCTGTTCTAATTTTTGACGCAAATTTGGCATTGGTAGCCTATTTAGTTCAAATCGCCTCAGAATCTCCTTCCAAACCCAATTAGTGTAGTCACAAGCATAATAAAGATGATCAATACTTTCTTCCTATTGCATACAAAGAGAGCACCGGTTAACAAGATAGATACCTCTTAGCTTCATATTATCTATTATTGGTAGTTTGGCAAGAAGAGCCTGCCATGTGCATAAATAAGCATAATCCATGCAGATGTCCAACTGCTTGGGATCCACTTGTTATTTCTCTGTCTGATTTGATTCCATGCAGATGTAGTACTAAATTTACCATTATTATGAAGCCAAATAAGCATATCGAAAGAGTTATTCCTGATTGGTAGAGTTATAATAGTCGGCCAAAGTGATAGCATATCAGGAGAAACGGGATTAGGAAGGCACCAAGTGCCATTAGCAATAAACTCTGAAACCTTCCAATCTTTAGGGGCCCCAAGATCTCTTCGTACTCTATCACCATATAATTGGAAAATACTTTTCCCATTCACCCAAGGATCATACCACATATTAATTCTGGTCATAGAAGAGATTGCATAAGAAACGTGTTTGATTAGCCAATTTCTAGCCTTCAAAATTCCTTTCCAAGCAGCAGAATGATATATTTTTACTGAAACTTCCCAAATTGATTTCATGAATAGGTATCTAGCAAAAACCCATTGTGACCATAAGGATTCATTTTGCAAAAGATCCCATAATTTCTGTACCAAATAAGCTTTATTCCAATCACGCAGATTTCTCAGATTCAGCCCGCCTTCATCTTTCGGTCTGTAGATGATATCCCAATTTATCATATGCATTGCCTTTCCATCTATGCCGTTCCAGAAGAAGTTCTTAAATAGTCTTTCAATATCCTGAAGAAGTCTAACAGGCAAAAGAAATGCATTAGACCAATAAATAGAGTAAGAGAACAACACCGATCGGATGAGTTTAAGTCGCCCTTCTTTAGAAATAAGTCTAGTTTTCTAAGAGGAAATTCTACTCTTTATTTTTTGCAGGGATAGGCTGACAATGGGTTTTATGAATGCCAATAGATATGAGTAGAAGACCCAAATAAGGAACTGTCATACTTCCTTCGCTAATCCCCAAAGTTTGCATAATAAAGTCTTTATCTGCAATGCAAGGACCCATATAGACTTTAGTTTTTGCATGATTTAGCTGAAGGCCAGAAACCAAACCAAAATCTTTCAGAATAGTAGCTAAATTTCTCACTGAAGTAGAGTCATTGCGAAGAAATATAATAAGATCATCTGCAAATGTTATGTGAGATATATGAAGAGAACCAGCATGGGGTACCTTAATACTGCCAACAATGACTGCCTCCTCCAAAATACAGCTGAGTCCTTCCATTACAATTGTGAAAAGATTCGGAGAAAGTGGATCTCCTTGTCGAATGTCATTCGTGCTTCCAAAAAAGCCAATAGGGGAACCGAACCATTAAAGAGAATAAAGAATTTTGGAGTTTCCAAACAGCAATGAATCCAATTAACCCATTATTGAGGGAAGTTCATACCGAGGAGCATCCTGTAAATGAAGTGTCGATTAACTGAATCAAATGCTTTTTGTAAGTTAGCCTTAAAACAAATTTTTGTCCCTCTTGATTTGGAATGCAAATCCTTAACCAAGTCATTAGCAAGAAGAACATTGTGATGTATACTTCGTCCTTTAATGAAAGCAACCTGAGTCGGACTAATGATCTTGTGCATAATATGTCACATTCGATCTGCAAGCAACTTGGATATAATCTTGTAAGTAAAGTTACATAAGGAAATAGGCCTGTAATACTCTAGTGAATCAGCCCCAGTATTCTTCAGAACTAAAGAAATAAAAGTACAATTTATCTCTTTAAGAATATGTCTTGAAGAGAAAAAATGCTGATAAGCTTTAATCACATCATCACCAATGATAGGCCATGTGATTTGATAAAATTCAGCTGGAAATCCATCTGGACCAGGGCTTTTTGTGCTCGGTGACTTAAAGACAACTCTTACAATTTCTTCATCTGTAATTGGTGCATTGAGGATCACGATGGCATCAGAATCAAGCTTTCTAGTAGGCTCCACCTGAATATTATTAGGTTGCTCCTCTTGATTGAGTAGAGAATAAAAAAATTGTTCAGTGTGTGCTTTAACCTCATCCAAGTTCGCAATAAGATTATCGTCTTTATCTTTACATTTTCTGATGCAATTAATGGTCCTTCTAGCAGCAATGGCAGCATAGAAAAACTTAGTGTTGGAATCCCCTAGAGTAAGCCAATGTTGTCAAGATTTCTGTTTTGCAAAACTTTCCTCTTGCTTTAAGGCTTGCATGAACTGATGTCTAGCTTGTGCCTCTTTACAAATAAGATTCTCATCAAAGGGTTGGAGATGCAGCTCTTGTTGCACTACCATTAACTCCTTTGCTTAATTTAACTCGAGTGTTAATATTGCCAAAGATGTTTGTATTCCACTTCTTAAGTGCTTGCTTTACATGCTTTTAGCTTACGACATAAAATGTACGGAGGAACCATGCATAACATTCCAAGCTGATCGATAACCTCAAGGAATTGAGGATGAGTACACCACATGGTAAAGAATCTAAATGGTTTCTTGCCTCTTGGTGTTGCTTTGTCTGCGTGTATATACATTGAAGAGTGATCGGAGAATAACTGAACACCATACTCCAAAAGTGAATCAGGATAAACTATTAGCCATGCATGATTAATCAAACACCTATCAAGTCGAGCCATTATTTTCCTATGGGCAGCACCTTGATTACTCCATGAAAACTAATCCCCTACAGATTTCATATCGATCAATGCAGCAGTATCTATGTAATCATTAAAATTCTAAAGCTGGCTTTCTGAAAGTGGTTTACCCCCCACTTTTTCATTTGTATACCGAACAGTATTAAAGTCGCCAAGAACAATCTAAGGTCTTGTAAGACAACCATTTGCGATGATAGTTAGATCAGATCCATAGAGCGTTTCTTTCATGCATATTGTTCGAAGCATATATACCAGTAATATAGAATTGGCAGTCATTCTATTTGTCCTCTGCCTTAAGATAGATGAATTATTCAGTAGCAGAAATAAACCAAACACAAACAGAGTTAGGATGTCATAAGACCCATATTCTACCACAAGTGTCCCAAGAACCATTGGTAAGAAGTTCTGCCTCCGGCCATATTAAATTCTTTTGAACACGAACCCGAGATGGTTTAATTTTTGTTTCCACAAGAATAACAATATCACAAGCAGCAAACTTGATTATTCTATTGAGCTTTCCACATTTTCAGGTTTATTAAGTCCATGAACATTCCAACATATTATCTTCATCAGAAATAAAATAGAAGGAAAGGAAAATAAGAAATTCTTTCTAAGTAGAAGCGTGCAACTTAGGAAGTACCTCCTTTTTCTTATCTTTAGATTTCACATTTTCCTCCCGCACCATATCCTTACCTTTTAAGTCTTTATTCTTATTTTTTTCCACTTCATCCACAGCTTGTAAATGTTTAAATTTTAAAGCACCTTGAGCGTCCTGGTTAGTAGGATCCAAAATGTCCTGGTTGGTAAGGTGTGTAGGGCATGTGATTGGGACACAATATCCTGGATGACACGATGAGTGGAACGTGGGATCCCTGTTGATAACAATAAAGGAAGAGATGAAGGTTTCTCTTTCTCTTGTGTGTGGGTAACTTAGGAAGCTTTTGTTGTGAAAGACTGATATATTAGAAAGAGGTAAAGTTCCTGATTTGTCTTTCTGATTGTGATGCTGAGTCGAATGCTCGCTCGTTTTCACTGGCACTACTACCACTAAAGGAGCCCCGCCTTGTTCGTCAGTAGTCATAATAGTACTATCAACCCCGTGCTGAGATGACTGGCGTTGGCGGTAAACCTGAGTGATTGGTTTCTAAGTTTGCTGATAAGCTCCATGTGCATGACCAAAAGAGTTGCAAATCTTACAACGTGTGGCTTCCAAGAATATGAAACATGCACCTTACGGGTGGTCCCATCAAGATCACAATAAAAAACCACATTTGAAAGATCACCATCAGAAGAAATCATTCCACATGCTTATGCAAAAGCCAATCTCATACATCTTTCTTTGTTACTTTGTCAATATACAATGGCTGTCCCAAGGTGCTACATAACTTAGCAATAAAACGTCGACTCCAAAGATGCAAGGGAAGACCATGAAAGGATACCCATAAAGGAATAGGCTGTAGATTGTCTAACTCCAAATAGACATCGGGGAGACTAACAGTAGAATCATCGGATGACGCGAATAGTCTCCAAAACCCTTCAAGGATTTATTTGCAAATCCTCTGCGAATAGAGTTTGCATACAAAAATCATTCTCTAGCATATGCAGATCAAATGCCGATGTTCCCATCGAGTCTTGATGAATGAGGATAATGGAAAATATGATGTCTTTAAACCGACCACATAACCAACAAATGCCATGGACCACATCTTAATCAATTCTTCAGAATCAACAGTCTCGTACACAGCAATCTTCTGATCAGCTTGGGTTTCTGGAGCAAAGAAATCCAAGCTAAGATCCGAGCTTCCAATGAGCCTTGAAGAGGCTTGTCCAAGTCGAGGATCTCTAGAAATGAGAGTAGGAGGCGCGATCTAGACGCGACCTACCTCTATCTTGCGTCCTCAAAGAACCATCTCGCCGAGAAGCAACTTGAGAAGGAGGCCACATCTTGAATCAACCTGCCACCGTCACGCCATTCTCGATTTGCGTTGCCACAACTCAAGGCTGCGTATGAATCAGCCTCAGACACAATCTCTCGATCGGTTTGGGCAAAGAAATCCAAGCTGATCCGAGCTTCCAATGAGCTCGGAGGCTTGTCTAAGGTCAAGATATCTAGAAATGAGAGTAGAAGGCGCGATCTGAACGCACCTACCTCTATCGCATCCTCAGAACCATCTGGCCGGGAAGAAGAAGTAACTTGAGAAGGAGGCCACATCGAATCAACCTCCTCTATCACCATTCTCGAGATGCCACAACTCAAGAGGAACTACTATGTTCAGCGGTGAGAGGCAGCGATCTACCCCCAATCGAGTAGCACCCCTATCAAACAGCTCTCCTGCAGATACGATGCCGCAGCAAGGCTCGAAGCGCCCGCCTGACTCACCCAAAGAACCGCCGCTCCATGCAAGGTCGTGGGGGTGATGTTGGGAAAAAGCGCTCCGCGACTCGCCTCAATAAGGAGAAAACGGAGAAGCAACCTTCTCCTCTCTATTCGTGCAGACTCGCGAAAGGCGGCGTGAGATGATTCCGCTTCGCACCTCTTCCTCTCCTCCTCGGCACGATCCTGAGCCCAAGGTGGCGGAGGATCCTCTGCTCCACGTGGAGAGGAAGAGGAGAAGCGGATCCACCGCCCTCTTCTCACCTAGAGAGAGAGAGAATCGTCTAGAGAGAAGCTCTGGCCAGAGAAGTCACGCTACCACTTTGACCCCGATCGCCTCAGCGCCAACCAGAAGATCCTATCATCTTGGGTACTTGCGAAGCATTTGCCACCTCCCAACACTCCATGTGTAGAAAAATAGAAATAAAAGCGGTAAAGCCTCCTTGTCCATGCGGAGGCAACGACTTCAAGGATAAGAAAAAGGATCCATCTCCGTGCGATAGGAGAACTGCCAGGCCCCTTCGCCTTTATTTTCCTACTTCACTTTTTAGCGCATTGAAGATACTTTATTGGAATGTTCCTATGGACTAAAGGGAAGAACCACCACCCAAGGAGAAGAAGCCGATCCACACCGCCTCTTCTCACCCTAGAGAGAGAAGAGAATCGCCTAGAGAGAGAAGCTCTCGCCTAGAGAGAGAAAGTTTCAAAAAACTACTTAGGAGATTCTGAAGAGATTCGAACTCCATAAGCTACCAATGCCAAACTTGCATTGGCTACCAATGCCTATGCAAGTTTGGCATTCCTATGCATCATAGTTTTACCAATTGTTTTTGTTATTAATACTTAGGAAGAATTACTCCATTTCCCATATGTTTTCTTTTTAATGAAGATTATCTGTTGGAATATTCGTAGACTTAATAAAACTGAGAAATGTCAGGAGCTCAATAGAGTAATCAGGTTTGTTGCTTGTGATATTGTTATTCTTATGGAAACAAAAATTAAACTATCTCGGGTTCGTGTTCAAAGGAATTTAATATGGTCAGAAGCAGAACTTCTTACTAACGATACTTGTGATACTTATGGTAGAATATGTGTATTATGGCATCCGAACTTTGTTAGTCCTTGCTTTATTTTTGCTACAGAATAATTTATCCACCTTTTTTTTTGGTAAGTAAATGTAATTATATTTAGTATGAAGTTTGTACAAAGTAGCTTTATCTACACAAGCCGTAAACTATATAGCCTGATATCTCTTAAAGTAATCTAGGAGAATGCACTTACCTCGTAAAGGTGGAATGGTCTCACTCCATACTCATCTCAAGAGAAGTTAAATAGAAAGGTAGTCATGACTATACATGTTGTAGACTATGACGCATTACTATATAGGCAAGAAATAACAAAATGCGAACCATTCTTGGACGACCTGTGAATACATCACATTATAGAAACAAAGCACATAGTACATCAATCACATTCGATAAAGCATTAACGAATTATAAAATTGAATCGATAAAAATCTCTTTTTCTCTACTTGTTAAATGCTTCATTGTCTTAGATCACCCGCTCCATACATGATCTTGAGTCGCTAAGTATCTCGAGCAAAGATGAGCATTGTGTTGTGGTCAAAGATTCTACTACACCTCTCTTTCCAAATCTTACCAAATAAATCCGGGTAATCTTTGCGGTTGTGTAAGCCCTTTCTTGAAGATTTCTTGATTTGTTCTAGTTCTTGATGCAAGTTTGACATTGGTAGCCTATGTAGTTCAAATCTTTTCAGAATCTCCATCCATACCCAATTAGTGTAGTCGCAAGCATAATAGAGATGATCAATACTTTCTTCCTGTGCATGGATCTCCCTTACATTTTATGCCAAAAGCTTAAAGCATGTAAAGCAGCACTAAAGGAGTGGAATACAAATACTTTTGACAATATTATCACCCGGTTCTAATCAAAAGAAACTAATGGCGATCAACATGAGCTACATCTTGATTCTTTGACGAAAATCTTATTTGCAAAGAGGCGTGTTGCGTGGCTCAGAAAATTGTACCATTTCTTCATTTATGCATGTCATCCTTGCGCAAGGGCCATGCTAATATTCTCTGTATTTTTCTAAATTTATCAAATGTCTCTAAAGAGACAACTAGACTTCTTTCCAAAGCAGGACGACTTGAACTCATCCGATCTGTGTTGTTTTCTTATTCTATTTATTGGTCTAATGCATTTCTTCTAACTTAGACTTCTTCGTGATATTGAACGGCTATTGAAGAACTTTTTCTAGAATGGTATGGATGGAAAGGCAATGCATATGGTCAATTGGGATAGCATTTGTAGACCAAAAGATGAGGGGGGGTTGAATCTGCGAAATCTGAGAGATTAGAATAAAGCTTATTTGGAAAATTGTGGGATCTTTTACAAAATAAATCTTTATAGTCACAATGGGTTTCTTTTAGGTACCTATGTAAGGAATCAATATGGGAAGTTTCAACAAGAACATATCATTCTGCTGCATGGAAAGAAATTTTGAAGGCAAGAAGCTGGTTAATCAACCACATTTCTTATGCAATCTCTTCTGGGACCAGAATTAATATGTGGTATGATCCTTGGTTGAATGGAAAAAGAATATTTCAATTATATGGTGATCGAGTACGAAGAGATCTTGGGGCCCCTAAAGATTGGAAGGTTTCAGTTCATTGCTAAGCACACAATTGTCTTCCTAATCATATTTCTCCGATATGTTATTACTTTGGCATTACAGCTCTTCCAATCAGAATAACTCATCGTATGCTTAATTGGCTTTATGACAATGGAAAGTTTAGTGCTAAATCTGCATGGAATCAAATCGACAAAGAAATAACAAGTGGATCGGCGATTGGACATGGATAGATCGGGCTCACAGAGACATTCCTTATGCACATGGCATGAGCCCTTCTTGCCAAACTACACACAATGGATAATATAGGCGAAAGGTATATATATTGTTAAGATGCTCTCTTTGTATGCAAGAAAGATATTAATCAACTTTATTTTGCTTATGACTACACTAATTGGATATGGAGATTCAGAGATTTGAACTCCATAGGCTACCAATGCCAAACTTGCATTAGGAACTAGAGCAAATGCGAAAGCTTTTCAAGACAAAGGGCTTCTTATACAACTTGCAAAAATTACCTTGGATGTACTATTTGGTGGATTTGGAGGGAGAGGTATAGCAGAATATTTGAGGGCCACAACACACACAATACTCACCTATTGCTCGAGATACTTAGCGACTCAAGATCATGTATGGAGCAGGATCTGGAAATGAAGCATTTAACAAGTAGAGAAAAAGATATCTTTCTCAGATTCAATTTTACAATTCTTTAATTTCCTTTGTATTGTCTGATTTTCTGCTTTAAAATTATGATATATTCACCGGTTGTCCATGTTATTACATTTTATTCTTCGTTGCCTATGGTAGCGTCATAGTCTACAATATATGTAGTCATGATTTCTGTTTAACTACTCTCGGAGCCGAGTCTGGTGGAGTGAGACCATTCCACCTTCCTGAGGTGGGGTGCATTCTCCTAGACTAATCTAAGAGATCTCAGGCTTTAGTCTATGGCTTGTGTAGACAAAGCTAATTTGTACAAACTTTATACTAAATCTACTTACATTTACTTACTAAAAAAAAAAGGGAACCATTGAACAAAACTGAAAATTTTAGAGTTTCCAAGCAGCACTGAATCCAATTAACCCATTGTTGAGGGAAGTTCATACTGAGGAGCATCTTGTAGGAAATTTACAAGGAGTATTACAGACTTTCTCTCTCTAGGTGAGAGCTTCTCTCTCTAGGTGATTCTCTTCTCTCTAGTGAGAAGATACCTTCTTCTCCCTTGGGTAGTGGTTCTTCCCTTCCTCCACGTGCGTAACGCGTTGTGAAGCCACGAGAAGGCTAGATTGGGTTTCTCTCTATGCATGAAGAGAAATCTCCTCTCTTCTTTGACAAGGAGTGTTGCTTGTGGATGCTGCGGCACAGAGTAGGAAAGGGAAGTTGGTGGTCGATAGTCCTCTTCTCTCGTGCTCCATCCCTTGCCTCTCTGTTATGAACTCGCTCTGTAATCTATCGAGAGGAGGGAAGGCTATCATCAAGCAAGGATCGGAGGAGAATTCCGTTGTCTCCTTAAGCAAGTCTTATATCTGCATTTGGATTGAGGGTAGATCTACATTATATGCAACTCGAGAATGGTCCTTTGATTCAAGATGAGGCCTCCTTCTCAAGTTGCCTCTTCTTCTCATGATTCTTTGAGGACGCGATAATTTATCTTATTTCTAGAGATCCTCGATTGACAAGCCTCTTCTTCGAGATCTTAGCTTTTTCTTTGCTGATTGAATATTAAGACATAGTCCATGGATGTTGGTTATTTTAAAGACATCATATTTTATTATCCTCATTAATCAACACTCGATGGGGAACAGCATTTGATCTGCATATGCTAGAGAATGGTTTTTGTATGCAAACTCTATTACTGCAGAGGATTTGCAGCGAATCCTTGAAGGGTTTTGGACTATTCGCTCATCCGATGATTCTCTGACGTTGGTCTCCTGATGTCCATTTGGAGTTAGATAGTCTACAGTCTATTCCTTTATGGGTATCCTTTCATGGTCTTCCCTTGCATCTTTGGAGTCGACGTTTTATTGCTAAGTTATGTAGCACCTTGGGACAACCATTGTATATTGACAAAGCAACAGCAGCGAGATTGGCTTTTGCACGAGCATGTATAATGGTTTCTTCTGATGATGATCTTCCAAATGAGGTTTTTTATCGTGATCTTGATGGGACCACCCGTAAGGTGCATGTTTCATATTCTTGGAAACCACAGTTGTAAGATTTGCTACTCTTTTGGTCATGCACATGGAGCTTGTCAGTAAACTCAGAAACCAATCACTCAGGTTTATTGCCAACGCCAATCATCTCAGCACGGGGTTGATAGTACTATTATGACTACTGACGAGCAAGGCGGAGCTCCTTCAGTGGCAATAGTGCCGGTGAAGACGGCATTCGACGCCGCTTGGCAAGCATCACAATCGAGAAAAACAAATTAGGAACTTTACCTCTTTCTAATATATCAGAGTCTTTCACAACAACAGCTTCCCAGGTTACTCACATACAGGAGAAAGAGAAACCTTAATCTCTTCCTATATTGTCAGTAGGGATCCCACGTTCCACTCATCGTGTCATCCCGGATATTGTGTCTCAATCACATGCCCCTACACACCTTACCAACCAGGACATTCTGGATCCTACTAACCAGGACGCTCAAGGTGCTTTAAAATTTAAACATTTACAAGCTGTGGATGAAGTGGAAAAAAATAAGAATAAAGGCTTGAAAGGTAAGGATATGGTGTGGGAGGACAATGTGAAATCTAAAGATAAGAAAAAGGAGGTACTTCCTAAGTCACACCCTTCTACTTAGGAAGAATTTCTTATTTTCCTTTCATACATTTTATTTCTGATGAAGATAATATGTTGGAATGTTCGTGGACTTAATAAACCTGAAAAATATCGGGAGCTCAATAGAATAATCAAGTTTGCTACTTGTGATATTGTTATTCTTATGGAAACAAAAATTAAGCCATCTTGGGTTCGTGTTCAAAGGAATTTAATATGACCGGAGGCAGAACTTCTTACCAATGACTCTAGTGACACTTATGGTAAAATATGAGTCTTATGACATCCCAACTCTGTTAGTGCGTAGTTTATTTCTGCTACTGCACAATTCATCCATCTTAAGGTAGAGGACAAAAAGAATGACTGTCTTTTTCATATTACTGGTATATATGCTTCGAATAGTATGCATGAAAGAAATGCTCTATGGACTGATCTAACTATCATTGCAAATGGTTGTCTTACAGTACTTTGGATTGTTCTTGGTGACTTTAATACTGTTAGGTACACAAATGAAAAAGTGGGGGCAAAACCACTTTCAGTAAAGCCACTTAGTAATTTTAATGATTACATAGATATCGCTGCATTGATCGATATGGGGATTGTCTTTTATGGAGTAATCAAGGTGTTGCCCATAGGAAAATAATGGCTCGACTTGATAGGTGTTTGATTAATCATGCATGGCTAATAGTTTATCCTGATTCACTTTTGGAGTATGGTGTTCAGTTATTCTCCGATCACTCTTCAATGTATATACACGCAGACAAAGCAACACCCAAAGGCAAGAAACCATTTAGATTCTTTAATATGTGGAGTTCTCATCCTCAGTTCCTCAAGATTATCATCACTTGGAATGTTAATGCATGGTTCCTCCGCATACATTTTATGTCGTGGTTAAAAGCTTGTAAAGCAACACTTAAGAAGTGGAATACAAACATCTTTGGCAATATTAACACCCGAGTTAAATTAAGCAAAAAGGAGCTAATGAGTGCAACAAGAGCTGCATCTCAAGCCCTTTGATGAGAATCTTGTTTTGTAAAGAGGCAAGCATCAGCTCATGCAAGCCTTAAAGCAGAGGAAAGTTTTGCAAAACAGAAATCTCGATAAAGACTAGCTTACTCTAGGGATTCCAACACTAAGTTTTTCTATGCTGCCATTGTTGCTAGAAGGGCCATTAATCGCATCAAGAAATGTAAAGATAACGCATTTATAATCTTATTACAAACTTGGATGAGGTTAAAGTGTATACTGAACAATTTTTTTACTCTCTACTCAATCAAGAGGAGCAACCTAATAATATTCAGGTGGAGCCTACTAGAAAGCTTGATTCGGATGCCATCACGATTCTCAATGCACCAATTACAGATGAAGAAATTGTAAGAGTTGTCTTTAAGTCACCGAAGCACAAAAGCCCTGGTCCAGATGGATTTCCAGCTGAATTTTATCAAATTGCATGGCCTATCATTGGTGATGACGTGATTAAAGCTTGTCAGCATTTTTTCTCTTCAAGACATATTCTTAAAGAGATAAATTATACTTTTATTTCTTTAGTTCCGAAGAATACAGGGGCTGATTCACTAGAGCATTACAGGCCCATTTCATTATGTAACTTTACTTACAAGATCATATCCAAGTTGCTTGCAGATCGAATACGATATATTATGCATAAGATCGTTAGTCCGACTCAGGCTGCTTTCATCAAAGGACGAAGTATACGTCATAATGTTTTTCTTGCTAATGACTTGGTCAAGGATTTGCATTCCAAATCAAGAGGGACAAAAATCTATTTTAAGGCTGACTTACGAAAAGCATTTGATTCCGTTAATTGACACTTCATCTACAGGATGCTCCTCAATATGAACTTCCCTCAACAATGGGTTAATTAGATTCAATGTCGCTTTGGAAACTCCAAAATTTTTGATTCTCTTTAATGGTTCCCCAATTGGTTTTTTTAGAAGCACGAATGGCATTCGACAAGGAGATCCACTTTCTCTGTATCTTTTCACAACTGTAATGGAAGGACTCAGTTGTATGTTAGAGGAGGCAATCATTGCTGGCAATATTAAGGTACCCTATGTTAGTTCTCTTCATATATGTCACATAACATTTGTAATATTTGTAGATGATCTTATTATATTTCTTCGCAATGACTCTACTTCAGTGAGAAATTTGGCTATTCGAAAGATTTTGGTTTGTTCTCGCCTTCACCAATCATGCAAAAAGTAAAGTCTATATGGGTCCTTGCATTGCAGATAAAGACTTTATTATACAAACGTTGGGGGTTAGCGAAGGAAGTATGCTAGTTCCTTATTTGGGTCTCCCACTCATATCCACTGGCATTCACAAAACCCATCACGTCACTTATCCCGCAAAAAAATAAAGAGTAGAATTTCCTCTTGGAAAACTAGACTTCTTTCTAAAGCAGGCGACTTGAACTCATCCGACTGTTGTTCTCTTACTCTATTTATTGGTCTAATGCATTTCTTTTGCACCGTTGGACTTCTTCAGATATTGAAAGACTATTTAAGAACTTCTTCGAACAATGGTACGATGGTAAGGCAATGCATATGATAAATTGGGATAACATATGCAGACCAAAGATGAGGGGGTCAATCACGAAATCGAGAGATTGGAATAATGCTTGTTTGGTACAGAAATTGTGGATCTTATGCAAAACAAATCCTTATGGTCGCAATGGGTTTCTGCTAGGTACCTATCCAAGGAATCAATCTGGGAAGTTTCTACAAAAACATATCATTCTACTACTTGGAAAGGAATTTTGAAGGCAAAAAATTGGCTGACCAAATATATTTCTTATACAATCACTTCTGGGACCTGAATTCATATGTGGTATGATCATTGGGTGAATGGAAAGAGTATATTTCAATTGTATGGTGATAGACTATAAAGAGATCTTGGGGCCTCTAAAGATTGTACGGTTTCTGAGTTCATTGTTAACAGCTCCTAGTGTCTTCCTAGTCCTATTTCTCCTGATATACTATCACTTTGGCCGACTATTACAACTCTTCCAATCAAGAACAACTCGTATATGCTTAATTGGCTTCATGACAATGGAAAATTTAGTGCTACATCTGGAATCAAATCAGACAAAGAAAGAATAAGTGGATCCCAAGCAGTTGGACATGGGATGGACCGTGCTTGCAGATACATTCCTTATGCACATGGTAGGCTCTTCTTGCCAGACTACCTACAATGGACAATATGAAGTGAAAAGGTATATATTTTGTTAACCGATGCCTCTTTGTATGCAACAGAAGAAGATATTGATCATCTTTATTTTGCTTCATGACTACACTAATTGGATATGGGAGGAGATTCTCAAGAGATTTGAACTCCATAGGCTACCAAGCCAAACTTGCATCAGAACTAGAACAGCAAGAAAGCTTCTCAAGAAAAGGGCTTCTTACACAACTAGCAAAAATTACCTTCAGATGTGCTATTTGGTGGATTTGGAGGGAGAGATGTAGCAGAATCTTTGAGGGCCACAACACACACAATACTCACCTATTGCTCGAGATACTTAGCGACTCAAGATCATGTATGGAGCAGGATCTGGAAATGAAGCATTTAACAAGTAGAGAAAAAGATATCTTTATCAGATTCAATTTTGTTATTCGTTAATACTTTCTAGGATGAGTTTCTATGTTTCAACAATGTGATGTATTCACAGGTCATTTAGGAATTGTGTTTTGCTATTTATTGAATATCGTAAGGCGTCATAGTCTACAACATGTGTAGTCATGGCTGTTTTTTTTGTTTATCTTCTCTTAGAGATGAGTCTGGTGGAATGAGTCCATTCCACCTTTCTGAGGTGGGGTGCATTCTCCTAGACTGCTCTAAGAGATCTCAGGCTATAGTCTACGGCTTGTGTAAACAAAACTACTTTGTACAAACTTCAAACTAAATGCAATTAAATTTACTTACAAAAAAAAAAAAGAGGAGCATCTTGTAGAGAAACTATCTATTAGCTAAATCAAATACTTTTCGTAAGTCAGCTTTAAAACATATTTTCGTTCCTCTTGATTGAGAGTGCAAATCTTTGACCAAGTCGTTAGCAAGAAGAACATTATGATGTATACTTCTTCCTTTAATGAAAGCAGCCTAAGTAGGACTAATGATCTTGTGCATAATCATTTGCATTCGATTTGCAAGCAACTTGGAGATGATCTTGTAAATAAAGTTGCATAAAGAAATGGGCCTACAGTGCTCTAGTGAATCAGCCTCTACATTCTTAGGAACCAAAGAAATAAAAGTGCAATTTATCGCTTTAAGAATACGACCTGAAGAGAAAAATGCTTACAAGCTTTAATCACATCATTTCTAATAATCGACCATGCAATTTGGTAAAATTCAGTTGGAAATCCATCTAGACCAGGGCTTTTGTGCTTTGGGTGACTTGAAGACAACTCGTACAACTTCTTCATCTGTAATTGGTGTATTAGGAATCATGATGTCATCTGAATCATGCTTTCTAGTAGGCTCCATATGAACATTATTAGGCTGCTTTGTTTGATTGAGTAAAGACTAAAAAAATTGTTCAGTGTGTGATTTAACCTCATCTAAATTCTCAATAAGCGTACCGTCTTGGTCTTTACATTTCCTGATACAATTAATAGCGCTTCTAGTAGCAATGGCTGTATAGAAAAACTTCGTATTGGAATCCCCTAAAGTGAGCCAACGAGACTTCGCTTTGTAAAACTTTTTCCGCTTTAGAGCCTGCATGAATTGAGACCTAGCCTCCGCCTCTTGCAAATAAGATTCTTGTCAAAGGGTCAAGATGCACTCATGTTGCACCGCAATTAGTTTCTTTTTGCTTAACTAGACCCGGGTGGTAATATTGCCAAAAGTGTTTATATTCCACTCCTTTAGTGCTACTTTACATGCTTTAAGCTTTTGGCATAAGATATAAGGGGGAGATCCATGCATATTAACATTCCAAACTGATCTGATAACCTCAAGGAACTAAGGATGGGTACTCCACATGTTAAAGAATCTAAATGGTTTCTTGCCTCTAGGTATTACTTTGTCTGCATATATATACATCAAGAGTGATCGAGAACAACTGAGCACCATACTCTAGAAATAAATCAGGGTAAACTGTTAACCATTCATGATTAATCAGACACCTATCGAGTCGAGCCATTATTTTCCTGTGGGCAGCACCTTGATTACTCCATGAAAGCCAATCCCCTATAGATTTCATATCAATCAATGCAGCAATATCTATGTAATCGTTAAAACCTTGAAGCTTGCTCTCTGAAAGTGGTTTACCTCCCACTTTTTCATGTGTGTACCGAACCGTATTGAAGTCACCAAGAACAATCCAAGGCACTGTAAGACAGCCATTTGCAATGTTAATCAGACTATTCCATAGAACGTTTCTTTCCTGTATACTATTAGAAGTATATACACGAATATGGAATTGACAACCATTCTTTTTATCCTCGGCCTTAAAGTGGATGAATTGTTCTGTAGCAAAAATAATGCAAGCACTAATATAGTTCGGATGCCATTCTACTATAATTGTCACAAGTATCGTTGGTAAGAAGTTCTGTCTCTGGCCATATTAAATTTCTTTGAACACAAACCCGAGATGGTTTAATTTTTGTTTCACAAGAATAACAATATCACAAGCAGCAGTTTTGATTATTCTATTAAGCTCCCGACATTTCTCAAGCTTATTCAGTCCATGAACATTCCAACAAAGTATCTTCATTAGGAATAAAATAGGTAGGAAAGGAAATAAGGTCTCTTCCTAGGTAGACGGAAGTATGTGCGACTTAATTGTACCATCCTTCTTCTTATCCTTGGGTTTTATAGTTTCCTCCCGCATAATATCCTTACCTTTTAAGCCTTTATTTCTATTTTTATCCACTTCATCCATAGCTTACAAATGCTTAAATTTTGAAGTACCCAAGATATCCAGGTTGGCAGTGTTTGTTGAAGGTTGAGGCTGAAAGTCCTGGCTGGTATCCTGGTTAGCACGATGAATGGGACGTGGGATCCTCGTTGTGGTAGTTCATGTCGATGTAGGAAGAGATGAAGGTTTCTTGTTCTCCTATGCATGGGTAACCTGAGAAACTATTATTGTGACAGACCGATATATTAGGAAGAGGTAAAGTTCCCGATTTGTCTTTCTGATCATGATGCTGCCCAAGTGAGTCAGAATGCTCGCTCGTCTTCACCAGCACTACTGCCCCTGAAGGAGACTCGCTTTGTTCGTTAGTAGTCATAATAGTAGTATCAACTCCGTGCTGAGATGCCTGGCGTTGCCGGTAAACCTGAGTGATCAGTTTCTGAGTTTGCTGACAAGCTCCATGTGCATGACCGAAAGAGTAGCAAATCTTACAATGCTGTGGCTTCCAAGAATATGAAACATACACCTTACGGGTGGTCCCATCAAGATCACGATAGAAAACCTCATCTGGAAGATCACCATCAGAAGAAACCATTACACATGCTCGTGCATAAGCCAATCTCGTCTGCGCTGCTGTTGCTTTGTCAATATACAATGGCTGTCCCAAGGTGCTACATAACTTAGCAATAAAACGTCGACTCCAAAGATGCAAGGGAAGACCATGAAAGGATACCCATAAAGGAATAGACTGTAGACTGTCTAACTCCAAATGGACATCAGGAGACCAACACCGTAGAATCATCGGATGGCCGCGAATAGTCCAAAACCCTTCAAGGATTCGTTGCAAATCCTCTTCAGAATAGAGTTTGCATACAAAAAAATCATTTTCTAGCTTATGCAGATCAAATGCCGATGTTCCCCATCGAGTCTTGATGAATGAGGATAACGGAAAATATGACATATTTAAACCGACCACATAACCAACAAGCGCCATGGACCACGTCTTAATCAGCTCTTCAGAATCAACAGTCTCATACACAGCAATCTTCTGATCAGCCTAGGTTTTTGGAGCAAAGAAATCCAAGCTAAGATCCGAGCTTCTAACCGGAGCCTTAAAGAGACTTGTCCAAGGTCGAGGATCTCGAGAAATGAGAGTAGGAGGTCGCGATCTATAGTAAGACCTACCTCTATGCTGCGTCAACAAAGAACCATCTCATCGGGAAGAAGAAGCAACTTGAGAAGGAAGCCTCATTTTCGGATCAACCCTGTTGCCACCGTCACCAGCCATTCTCGAGTTGCGCTGCCCCAATAAGAGGAGGGGAGGGGGCAATGCAGATCTGCCCCCAATCGAAAGCAGGCAGGCTACCCAGCAGCCGTCACCTGTCGGAGAGAGCAGCAGAGAGAGGCGAGGGAGGGAGCGCGCCCGAGGGATAGCGCTGTTCACACCTCCCTTTCTGTGAGGGACGCCGCCGCCGCCGCCACTACCCAACAGCTCCGACGCAGAAGCAGCGAGACCCGCTGCTCACCGTCGCCCAGTCGCCCCGATTGGAGGAGCGATGGGCAAAGGAGTAGAGGATCTGTGCACCAGCCATGCCCCTTTACCCTTCCTTTCCACAGTCTGCTGGCCTCACTGTAGCAGCACCTCGCCCGCTAGGAAATAGCAGAGTCGCCCTCCCGATCTAACCAGAACTGCCTGTTACGGCAGCCGTAGATGAACCCCTCTATTTAGCACTAGCAGCAGGGAGGTGAGGGTGCTGATGATCTCCTCTATTCCCCTTGCAATGCCAGCAACGAGATGAGGAGCAATGGGCCCTTGCAGCCACGCACAGCAGCCTCGCCTGGCCACCGTAGCCACGTCCGCAAGCTTCTGCACAGTTGCCAAAGGCCGCACCACCCTCGTGCGTGCAGAAGAGTCTCTCCTCTATTCCCCTGTGTGCAGCAGCAGAGAGAGGCGAGGGAGGGAGCGAAAGCCCTCTCCTTTGTCCCCCTACTCCTCTGCGCACCAAGATCGCTCAGCCTCTTCTCACCCTAGAGAGAGAAGAGAATCGCTAGAGAGAGAAGCTCTCGCCTTTTTTCGCCTAGAGAGAGTTAAACTTTAGTCACAATTTATCCACCTTATAGTGCCTTAGATTGTTCTTGGTGACTTCAATACTGTTCGGTACACACACGAAAAAGTGGGGGGTAAACCAATTCCAGAGAGCAAGCTTCAAGGTTTCAACGACATTACATAGATATTGCTACTTTGTTTGATATGAAATCTGTAGGGTATTAGCTTTCATGGAGTAATCAAGGTGCTGCTCACAGAAAATAATGGCTTGACTCGATAGGTGTCTGATTAATCGAGAATGGTTAATAGTTTACCCTGATTCACTTCTGGAGTATGGTGCTCAGTTGTTCTCTGATCATTCTTCAATGTATATACATGCAGACAAAGTAATACACAGAGGCAAGAAACCATTTAGATTCTTTCACATGTGGAGTACCCATCCTCAGTTCCTCGAGGTTATCAGATCAGCTTGGAATGTTAATGTGTATGGTTCTCCCCCAAAAGCTTAAAGCATGTAAAGAAGCACTAAAGGAGTGGAATACAAACACCTTCGGTAATATTACCACCTGGGTCCAGTTAAGCAGAAAGGAACTAATGGCGGTGCAACATGAGCTGCATTTTTAACCCTTTGACGAGAATCTTATTTGCAAAGAGGCAGAAGCTATGTATCAATTCATGCAAGCCTTAAAGCAAGAAGAAAGTTTTGTAAAACAGAAGTCTATACAGCATTGGCTAATTCCAGGGGATTCCAATACGAAGTTTTTCTATACAGCCAATGCTACTAGACGAGCTGCTAATTGTATTAGGAAATGTAAAGACCAAGACGGTATACTTATTGAGAATTTGGATGAGATTAAAGCACACATTGAATAATTTTTTTACTCTTTACTCAATCAAACAGAGCAGCCTAATAATGTTCATGTGGAGCCTACTAGAAAGCTTGATTCAGATGACATCACGATTCTCAATGGCCCAATTACAGATGAAGAAATTGTAAGAGTTGTCTTTAAATCACCGAAGCACAAAAGCCCTGGTCCGGATGGATTTCCAACTAAATTTTACCAAATTACATAGCCGATTATTAGAAATGACGTGATTAAAGCTTGTCAGCATTTTTTCTCTTCGGGTCATCTTCTTAAACGATAAATTGTACTTTTATTTCTTTAGTTCCTAAGAATGTAGGGGCTGATTCACTAGAGCACTATAGGCCCATTTCATTATGTAACTTTATTTACAAGATTATATCCAAGTTGCTTGCAGATCGAATGCAAATGATTATACATAAGATCATTAGTCCTACTCAGGTTGCTTTCATTAAAGGAAGAAGTATACATCACAATGTTCTTCTGGCTAACGACTTTGTCAAAGATCTGCACTCCAAATCAAGAGGGACAAAAATATGTTTTAAAGTTGACTTACAAAATGTATTTGATTCAGTTAATAGACACTTTCTCTACAAGATGCTCCTCAGTATAAACTTCCATCAACAATGGGTTAATTGGATTCAGTGCTGCTTAGAAACTCTAAAATTTTCGGTTCTCTTCAATGGTTCACCCATTGGCTTCTTTGGGAGTACGAATGGCATCCGATAAGGAGATCCACTTTCTCCATATCTTTTTACAATTGTCATGGAAGGACTCAGTTGTATGTTAGAAAAGGCAGTCTTTGATGGTAGCATTAAGGTACCCCATGCTGGTTCTATTCATATATCCCACATAACATTTGTAGATGATCTTATTATATTTCTTCGCAATGACACTACTTCAGTGAGGAATTTGGCTACTATTCTGAAAGATTTTGGTTTGGTTTCTGGCCTTCAGCTAAATCATGCAAAAAGTAAAGTCTATATGGGTCCTTGCATTGAAAATAAAGACTTTATTATACAAACTTTGGGGGTTAGCGAGGGAAGTCTGCTAGTTCCTTATTTGGGTCTCCCACTTATATCCACTGGCATTCACAAAACCCACTGTCAGCCTACCTGAAAAAAATAAAGAATAGAATTTTCTCCTGAAAAACTAGACTCCTTTCTAAAACAGGACGACTTGAACTCATCCGATCTGTACTTTCTCTTACTCAATTTATTGGTCTAATGCATTTCTTCTACCGTTGGACTTCTTCAGGATATTGAACGACTATTGAAGAACTTTTTCTGGAATGGTACGGATGGTAAGGCAATGCATATAGTAAATTGGGATAGCATCTGCAAACCGAAGGATGAGGGGGGGCTGAATCTGCGAAATCTGAGAGACTGGAATAAAGCTTGTTTGGTACAGAAATTATGAGATCTTTTGCAAAACAAATCCTTATAGTCATAAGGAATCAATCTGGGAAGTTTCAATAAGAACATATCATTCTGCTACTTGGAAAGGAATTTTGAAGGTAAGAAATTGGCTGATCAAACACATTTCTTATACAATCTCTTCTGGGACCAAAATTAATATATGGTATAATCCTTGGGTGAATGGGAAGAGTATATTTCAATTGTATAGTGATAGAGTACGAAGAGATCTTAGGGACCCTAAAGATTGGAAGGTTTCTGAGTTCATTGTTAACGGCACCTGGTGTCTTCCTAATCCTATTTCTCCTGATATGCTATCGCTTTGGCCGACTATTACAGCTCTTCCAATCAGGAACAACTCTTCAGATATGCTTAATTGGCTTCATGATAATGGAAAATTTAGTACTACATCTGCATGGAATCAAATCAAACAAAGAAACAACAAGTGGATCCCAAGCAGTTGGACATGGGATAGACCGGGCTCACAGAGACATTCCTTATGCATGTGTGGCAAGCCCTTCTTGCCAAACTACCTACAATGGACAATATGAAGCAAAAAGGTATATATCTTGTTAACCGATGTTCTCTTTGTATGCAACAGGAAGAAAGTATTGATCATCTCTATTATGCTTGCGACTACACTAATTGGGTATGGATGGAGATTCTGAAGAGATTTGAACTACATAGGCTACCAATGCCAAACTTGCATCAAGAACTGGAACAACTGCAGCAAAGCTTCTCAAGAAAAGGGCTTCTTACACAACTGGCAAAGATTACCTTCAGATGTACTATTTGGTAGATTTAGAAGGAGAGGTGTAGTAGAATCTTTGAGGGTCACAACACACACAATGCTCATCTTTTGCTCGAGATACTGAGCGACTCAAGATCATGTATGGAGTAGGATCTGGAAATGAAGCATTTAACAAGTAGAGAAAAAGAGATTTTTATCAGATTCAATTTTATAATTCGTTAATGCTTTATCGAATGTGATTGCTGTATTGGTGCTTCTATGTTTCTATAATGTGATGTATTCACAGGTTGTCCAGGAATGATTAGCATTTTGTTATTTGTTGCCTATAGTAATGCGTCATAGTCTACAACATGTAGTCATGACTATCTTCTATTTAACTTCTCTTGGAGATGAGTCCGGTGGAGTGAGACCATTCTACCTTTCGAGGTGGGGTGCATTCTCCTAGACTACTTTAAGAGATATCAGGCTATAGTCTACGGCTTGTATAGACAAAGCTACTTTGTACAAACTTAATACTAAATATAATTACATTTACTTTAAAAAAAAATGATATGAACCAGCAAGTTGATCATAATTCGATTAAAGACCCTTTAACTATTCACAACAACAGCTTCCCAGGTTACCCACACACAGGAGAAAGAAAAACCTTCATCTCTTCCTATATTATCAACAGGGATCCCACGTTCCACTCATCGTGTCATCCAGGATATTGTGTCTCAATCACATGCCCCTGCACACCTTACCAACCAGGACATTCTGGATCCAACTAACCAGGACGCTCAAGGTGCTTTCAAATTTAAACATTTACAAGCTGTGGATGAAGTGGAAAAAAATAAGAATAAAGGCTTGAAAGGTAAGGATATGGTGCGGGAGGACAATGTGAAATCTAAGGATAAGAAAAAGGAGGTACTTCCTAATACGCACCCTTCTACTTAGGAAGAATTATTTTCCTTTCCTTCTGTTTTATTTCTGATGAAGATAATATGTTGGAATGTTCGTGGACTTAATAAACCTGAAAAATGTCGAGCTCAATAGAATAATCAAGTTTGCTGCTTGTGATATTGTTATTCTTGTGGAAACAAAAATTAAACCATCTCGGGTTCATGTTCAAAGGAATTTAATATAGCCGGAGGCAGAACTTCTTACCAATGATTCTAGTGACACTTATGGTAGAATATGGGTTTTATGGCATCCCAATTCTATTAATGCATGGTTTATTTCTGCTACTGCATAATTCATCCATCTTAAGGCAGAAGACAAAAAGAATGGCTGTCATTTTTATATTACTGGTATATATGCTTCGAACAGTATGCATGAAAGAAACGCTCTATGGACTGATCTAACTATCCTTGCAAATGGTTGTCTTACAGTACCTTGGATTGTTCTTGGTGACTTTAATACTATTAGGTATACAAATGAAAAAGTGGGGGGCAAACCACTTTCAGAAAGCCAGCTTCAGAATTTTAATGATTACATAGATACTGTTGCATTGATTGATATGAAATCTGTAGGGGATTGGTTTTCATAGAGTAATCAAGGTGCTGCCCCACAGAAAATAATGGCTCGACTTGATAGGTATCTGATTAATCATGCATGGCTAATAGTTTATCCTAATTCACTTCTGGAGTATTTCTCCGATCACTCTCTCAATGTATATACCCCAAAGGCAAGAAACCATTTAGATTCTTTAACATGGTTCGTGAGGTTATCGATCACTTGGAATGTTACTATGCATGGTTCCTCCGCATTTTATGTCGGTTAAAAGCATGTAAAGCAGCACTTAAGAAGTGGAATACAAACATCTTTGACAATTTTAACACCCGAGTTAACTTAAGCAAAAAGGAGCTAATGGCAGTACAACAAGAGCTGCATCTCCAACCCTTTGACGAGAATCTTATTTGTAAAGAGGCAGAAGCTAGGCATCAGTTCATGCAAGCCTTAAAGCAGGAGGAAAGTTTTGCAAAACAGAAATCTCACAAGACCGGCTTACTCTAGGGGATTCCAACACTAAGTTTTTCTATGCTGTCATTCTTTGCTAGAAGGGCCATTAACTGCATCAAAAAATGTAAAGATAACGACGATAATCTTATTACGAACTTGGATGAGGTTAAAGCACACACTGAACAATTTTTTTATTCTCTACTCAATCAAGAGGAGCAACCTAATAATATTCAGGTGGAGCCTACTAGAAAGCTTGATTCGGATGCCATCGCGATTCTCAATGCACCAATTACAAATGAAGAAATTGTAAGAGTAGTCTTTAAGTCACCAAAGCACAAAAGCCCTAGTCCAGATGGATTTCTAGCTGAATTTTATCAAATTGCATGGCTTATCATTGGTGATGACGTAATTAAAGCTTGTCAGCATTTTTTCTCTTCAGGACATATTCTTAAAGAGATAAATTGTACTTTTATTTCTTTAGTTCCGAAGAATACAGGGGCTGATTCACTAGAGCATTACAGGCCCATTTCATTATGTAACTTTACTTACAAGATCATATCCAAGTTACTTGCAGATCGAATGCGACATATTATGCACAAGATCATTAGTCCGACTCAGGCTGCTTTTATTAAAGGACGAAGTATACATCACAATGTTCTTCTTGCTAATGACTTGGTCAAGGATTTGCATTCCAAATCAAGAGGGACAAAAATCTGTTTTAAAGCTGACTTACTTAAAAGCATTTGATTCAGTTAATCGACACTTCATCTACAGGATGCTCCTCAGTATGAACTTCCCTCAACAATGGGTTAATTGGATTCAATGCTGTTTGGAAACTCCAAAATTTTCGATTCTTTTTAATGGTTCCCCTATTGGTTTTTTTGGAAGTACGAATGGCATACGACAAGGAGATCCACTTTCTCCTTATCTTTTCACAATTGTAATGGAAGGACTCAGTTGTATGTTGGAGGAGGTCATCGGCAAGATTAAGGTACCCCTATGGGTTCTCTTCATATATCTCATATAACATTTGCAGATGATCTTATTATATTTCTTCGTAATGACTCTACTTGTGAGAAATTTGGCTACTATTCTGAAAGATTTTGGTTTGGTTTCTGGCCTTCAGCTCAATCATGCAAAAAGTAAAGTCTATATGGGTCCTTGCATTGCAGATAAAGACTTTATTATACAAACTTTGGGGATTAGCGAAGGAAGTATGCTAGTTCCTTATCTGGGTCTCCCACTCATATCCACTGGTATCTATCCTACAAAAAATAAAGAGTAGAATTTCCTCTTGGAAAACTAGACTTCTTTCTAAAGCAGGACGACTTGAACTCATCCGATCGGTGTTGTTCTCTTACTCTATTTATTGGTCTAATGCATTTCTTTTGCCTGTTGGACTTCTTCAGGATATTGAAAGACTATTACTTCGAATGGTACGGATGGTAAGGCAATGCATATGATAAATTGGGATAACATATGCAGAAAGATGAGGGGGTGAATCGAAACTGAGAGATTGGAATAATGCTTGTTTGGTACAGAAATTGTGGGATCTTATGCAAAACAAATCCTAATGGTCACAATGGGTTTCTGCTAGATACCTATCAAAGGAATCAATCTGGGAAGTTTCAGAAAAAACATAGCATTCTGCTGCTTGGAAAGGAATTTTGAAGGCAAGAAATTGGCTGACCAAACATATTTCTTATACAATCTCTTTTGGAACGAGAATTAATATGTGGTATGATCCTTGGGTGAATGGGAAGAGTATATTTCAATTGTATGGCGATAGAGTACGAAGAGATCTTGGGGCCTCTAAAGATTGGACGGTTTCTGAATTCATTGTTAACGGCACCTGGTGTCTTCCTAGTCCTATTTCTCCTGATATGATATCACTTTGGCCGACTATTACAACTCTTCCAATCAAGAACAACTCCTCAGATATGCTTAATTGGCTTCATGACAATGGAAAATTTAGTGCTACATCTGCATGGAATCAAATTAGACAAAAGAAACAACAAGTGGATCCCAAGCAGTTGGACATGGGATAGACTAGGCTCACAGAGACATTCCTTATGCACATGACAGCCCTTTTGCCAAATTACCTACAATGGATAATATGAAGCTAAAAGGTATATATATTGTTAACCGATGCTCTCTTTGTATGCAACAGAAGAAGATATTGATCATCTTTATTTTGCTTCATGACTACACTAATTGGATATGGGTGGAGATTCAAGAGATTTGAACTCCATAGGCTACCAAGGCCAAACTTGCATCAGAACTAGAACAACTGCAAAGCTTATCAAAAAAGGGCTTCTTACACAACTAGCAAAAATTACCTTGGATGTGCTATTTGGTGGATTTGGAGGGAGAGGTGCAGAATCTTTGAGGGCCACAACACACACAATACTCACCTATTACTCGAGATACTTAGCGACTCAAGATCATGTATGGAGCAGATCTGAAATGAAGCATTTAACAAGTAGAAAAAGATATCTTTATCGATTCAATTTTGTTATTGGTTAATGTTTTAGAGGTTGAGTATTGTGTGTTTCTATGTTTCACAATGTGATGTATTCACAGTCATTTAGAATAGTTTGCATTTTGCTATTTATTGAATTTCAGAAGGCGCCATAGTCTACAACATGTGTAGTCATGGCTACTTTTTTTGCTTATGTTCTGAGATGAGTTGGTGAATGAGTCCATTCCACCTTTCTGAGGTGGGGTGCATTCTCCTAGACTTCTCTAAGAGATCTCAGGCTATAGTCTACGGCTTGTGTAGACAAAGCTACTTTGTGCAAACTTCATTCTAAATACAATTGCATTTACTTATCAAAAAAATGACAAGAGCTAAAAGCTAAGAGGATGAAAGAAGCTTTAACTTGTTTATTGGAAAACATTTGGAAGGATCAAGCTAGTTAAGACTCGGTCAAGATTTTATGGTTGGAAGAAGAGCCTAAAATGGTTAACATGATCATGAAGAGAGAAGGACAAATTTGAAGACCTCATCTTAAAGAATAAAAGTCCATTCAGCCATGTTTACCAAAATTCATGAATTTGAAATATGAATGTTATTTAATGCATTCATTCCCTTTGTACTATCTCATACTATATAAATGAGTGACTCAATATAAGACAGGACAATTTGGGAAGTATAACAATTCTTCAACACGGTGAGTGTTTTGTTTTAAGTTCTTGCATGAACTTTAGAACTTATCAGCTTTTACGCTTGTGGCGTTCAAACCAAATCTTTGCTTTTCCTTTGACTTATCAGACTTGTTAGTTTGTGGCGTCTTAAGGGAATTCAAAGTATTATTCTAGTTATTTCATCAATTTTCTATTGATAAGTAATTAGAATAGTTTCCCTTACTTTATTCTTGAGCGATCGCCTTGTTTCAATTCGTTGGAGGTGTCAATTTGCATTCCATATGTATCATAGCTCTTTAGCTATCGGGGTGTATGGTTGCTAAATTGATGATTTCCATCATGGATGAATTATTAAGCATACAAGCAAGTTTGGATGGTAATACCCGTATTGGTAGAATATGGTTGGTAAGTTCTCACCTTTGGCCATATTAAATTTCTTTGAACATAAACCGAGATGATTTAATTTTGTTTCACCAAAATAACAATATCACTTGTTGGTTTAAGACGTGGTCCATGGCACTTATTTGGTTATGTGGTTGGACTTAAGACATCCTATTTCCGTTATCCTCATTCATCAAGACTCGATGGGAGCATCAACATTTGCTATCACTTTGGCGATTATTAACTCTTCCAATCAGAATAACTCATCGGATATGCTTAATTGGCTTCATGACAATGGAAAGTTTAGTGCTACATCTGCATGGAATCAAATCGAACAAAGAAATAACAAGTGGATCAGGCGATTGGACATGGGATAGACAGGCTCACAGACATTCCTTATGCACATGGCAGGCCCTTCTTGCCAAACTACCACAATGGACAATATGAAGCGAAAGGTATATATCTTTATTAACCATGCTCTCTTTGTATATAACAGAAAGTATAGATCATATCTATTTTGCTTGTGACTACACTAATTGGGTATGGATGGAGATTGAAAAGATTTGAAATACATAGGCTACCAATGCAAACTTGCATCAAGAACTAGAACAGTGATAACTTCTCAAAAGGACTTCTTACACAATGTGGCTTATCTTGATGTACTATTTGGTGGATTTGGAAGAGAGGTGTAGCAGAATCTTTGAGGTCACACACACAATGCTCACCTTCTGCTTGAGATACTTAGCGACTCACGATCATGCATGGAGCAGGATTTGGAAATGAGGTATTTAACAAATAGAGAAAAAGAGATCTTCCTCAGATTTAATTTTATAATTCTTTAATGCTTCCTTTGATTATCTAATTTTCTGCTTTAAAATTGTGATATATTCACCGGTCGTCCAGGAATAGTTGGTTATTACATTTTACTATTTGTTGCCTATGGTAGAGCGTCATAGTCTACAATATGTGTAGTCATGATATTTGTTTAACTACTCTCGAAGATGAGTCTGGTGGAGTGAGACCATTCCACCTTTCTGAGGTGGGGTGCATTCTCTTATACTGCTCTAAGAGATCTCAGGCTTTAGTCTATGGCTTGTGTAGACAAAGCTAATTTATACAAACTTCATACTAAATCTACTTACATTTACTTACAAAAAAAAGAGCATCAACATTTGATCTTCATATATCTTTGAGAAAATCGTTTCTTTGTATACAAACTCTAATCAAGAGGATTTATGATTCTTGAAGGGTTTTGGACCATACGTGGTCATCCGATGATACTATGACACTGGTCCCCTGATGTCCGTTTGGAGTTAGACAGCCTCTAGTCTATTCCATTATGGGTTTCCATTCATGGTCTTTCCCTGCATCTTTGAAGTCGACGTTTTATTGCTAGTTATGCAGTACCTTGGGATAGCCATTGTATATTTGACAAGGCAAACAGACAGATTGGCTTTTACGAGCATGTGTTATAGTTTCTTGATGAGATCTTTGATGAGGTTTATTATAGGGATCTTGAGGACCACTCGTGGTGCATGTTTCATATTCTGGAAGCTACATGGTGTAAAATTTGTCACTCTTTCAGTTTATACCATGGAGCTTTCAAGCAAAAAACGATCACTCGGGTTTCGAAAACATCGAACAACTCAAGTTGATGCTTGCTATGACTCTTGATGAACAAGGTGCGTCTCGAGCGGTGCATCGATGCGTGAAAAAGCATTCGACTCGCTTGGGCAACAACACGGACAAGGATATATTGAACTTTAATTCTTCCTATTATGCCCCTTCTACAATGAAATTTGACTTCATCTCTTCCTACATCGGAGTTAATACAATGAATCCCACCACTCATCATGCTAACCATATTATATCTTCAATCCCAACAAACCTCACACAAGATATTGAGCCTTGAGGATGCAACTTTCAGCAAATCTCGAGATATCTTGGGTAAAAAGCATTTGCAAGTGGATGAAGTGGAGAAAAATAGAAATAAAGGCTTAAAAGGTAAGGATATTATGTGGGAGGAAACCAAGGATAAGAAAAAGGATGGGCTAAGTCGTACATATACGTCTACCTAGGAAGAGTCCTTTATTTTCCTATCTATTTAATTCTGATGAAGATACTTTGTTGGAATGTTCGTGGACTAAATAAACTTGACAAATATTGGGAGCTTAATAGAACAATCAAGTCTACTGCTTGTGATATTGTTATTCTAGTAGAAACAAAAATTAAATTATTTTGGGTTTGTGTTCAATTTAATATGGCCAGAACTTCTTACCAATGATACTTGTGACACTTATGGTAGAATATGGGTATTATGACATCATTCTGTTAGTGCTTGCTTTATTTTTTTATAAAACAATTCATCCACCTTAAGGAGGATAAAAGAATGTTGTCAATTCCATATTCTTTGTATATGCTTCTAATAGTATCGAGAAAGAAATGTTCTATGGATTGATCGATTAACATTGCAAATAGCTATCTTCGTGCCTTGGATTATTCTTGGTGATTTGATACTATTAGGTACACACATGAAAAAGTGGGGTAAACAATTTGAGAGGAAGCTTAAAGGTTTTAATGATTACATAGATATTGTTGCATTGATTGATATGAAATCTGTAGGGGATTGGCTTTCATGGAGTAATGAAGTGCTGCTGAAAAATAATCGACTATAGTTCTAAGGAGATTGTTAACAATTTACCTTGATTCATAGTATGGTGCCTTGTTTTCTGATCACTCTTGATGTATATACATGCAAAAAGTGATGCGTGCGTGGCGAGTGACTCGACAAAAACTTCAAGGTCGCGATTTTGAAAAAGGTCCTTCTTCCAGGTATAAAGGCCACGCCCAACCAAGGATAAGGATCGGGATTTCTGAAGTTCACCACCAAGGCCTAAAGATTCCACCAAGGATAAAGGACTTGGGATAGGAGAAGCTCACCACCAAGGCCTAAAGATATCACCCACCAAGGATAAAGAGCTTTTGGCTCACCAGGAGTAATCTGCTCAAGGATAAAGAGACCCAGGAGTTATCCACTCTCAGAAGATATTCACTCACGAGAGGAAGTCTCACAAAGGAGCTTTCATTCATTCAATCCCTTACAAATGAGAATATGTCTCATTATATAGAGACTAGACTCAAAACAATATGAGAACTACTCAAACAATAAAGTCTAACAAGACTAACAAACTAGTCTAACAAGACTAACAAGACTAACAAACTAGACTAACAAGACTAACAAAACTAACAAGACTAACAAATATCTACTTCCAAAGATTATTAAATCACTTTGGAACTTATCATAATAACTCCTTTGATGTAGCATCAATCAGCAGCGGATTTTGATATTGGTATCATCATCCTTTATTCCACCAGTAAATTGTAACCGAAGTTAGTTTTGGCATCAATAAGTACGATAGTGTTTGTTTTGCGAAGGAATCAACTTAGGACTTAAGGATTGATTAGTAATCTTGGATGCTCCATCATTCTCCCGGGTTGTTTGAGATTTGTCCTCAAATCGACAAGTCATCATCGTCCAAGTAAGGAGAAAGATCACCTACATTAAAAGTTGCGAAACTCCATATTCTAGGAAGAACAATCTTGTAAGCAATTCGTCAATTCTCTCGATAACTTTAAAGCGGACCATCACTCGGCATGAGCATGTTCTTCGTCGAGATGGAAATCTCTCCTTCCTTAAGTGAAGCACACAAGATCATCCTTTTGAAATTGGGCCTTTTAAACGATTTGCTTTCTTCGGTAAGACTTGGCCTTCTCAATCTTTGATCGAATTTGCTCATGAAGCTTCTTCATCTCGCTCTATCTTTGCCATCAAAGTTTACTTGAGAGTTAGATGGAATTGAAATCAATTCGATGGATGTGAGGATTGATTCCATAAACAACTTCAAATGGTGATCGAGTAGTGTAACTTGGTAATCGGTTGTAAGCAAATTCAGCATGCAACTTCAAATCCCAATCTTTCAGATTTACTCACCATGCGAAGAAGAGTGGTAAATCGATTGGTTACCTCCGTTTGGCCATCGGTTTGAGGATGACAAGTAGTGCTGAATAAAGTTTGGTACCAAGCATTCTCCTAGTGTCTTCAGTAGCTTAAGAACTTGGAATCACGATCACACAATGGTTTTGGTACTCCATGGAGATGAGTAATCTCCTTGAAATATAAGTCAGCAACATGAGATGCATCATCGGTTTGTGACATGGCACAAAATGAGCCATTTTAGAGAACCAATCGATAACCATCATGATGGTATCTTTTCCCCTTTGAGTTCTCGGTAGAGCCACAATAAAATCCATGCTAACATCTTCCCAGGGCTGCAATGGAACAGGAAGTGGAGTATACAACCCTTGATGGAATTGACTTTTTGCTCTTTGACAAGTTGCACACCTCGAGATAATATGCACATCTCCATTCATCTTTGGCCAATAGAAATGTTCTTGAAGAACCTCAAGAGTTTTGTTAACTCCAAAATGACCAGCCATTCCATCACCATGTGCTTCTCGAACATATCCTCATCGATAAGTTCATCGACTTGTCTTTGCAACTCCTTTGTTTCCTCGGATTGCATCGATAAGCTGGTTTGTTCGGTAGAGGGCGGGGATCAAATCAATTTGATGCTCAATACCTCTTATGGGAGGTAATCCAGGTGGCAAATCCTCAGGAACACATGCAAAATCTTTCCACGATGCATCTTTGGATGAATGGGTTGCTCTATCTTACTCTTTTTCTCTACCATAAGCAAAGCAAATACATTTTTGTTTGCTAATGGCTCTCTCAACCTGTGTTTCATTTAAGAACAAACTTTCCTTACGGTGTTTCCCTTCCGATTGATTTGATGTATCAATGAAGGATTCAAGGGTAAAGAGTGATGCATTTTGTTCTTTCGAAAGAGTATGTGTTCTTACGACCATCATAGCATTCATATCATATTGCCAAGGTCTTCCCAATAACAAGTGACATGCATCCATGGGAATCACATCACCTGAGCTTGATCTCGATAGTTCATCCCAATCGAAAGCGATATAAGAGCTCGTTTGGTTACCTTAAGATCATTTCCTTGATTGAGCCATTGGAGCTTATGCGGTTGAGGATGTTTCGTTGTTGGAAGCTTCAATTTGTCAACAAGGTTTGTCGAAAAGCGTTGGTACAACTCCACCATCGATAATCACGAACATACCTTCCGTTAATAGTGCAGCGGTGTGAAAGATGTTCTCCCTTTGCTCATTATCAAGAGAAACTTGATGCAGTGCTCTTCGTATGATCAACATTTCACCATCATCTGCTTTTCACATATTCTCAATTCTTGACAGATCATTTTGGTCATGTTCATCGTTGAAGTTCATTCGATCTTCTCAATTTCTTGAAGAGTCATAACTCTCCGATTTGGACAATTAGCTTGAAAATGCCCATAGCCATGACACTTAAACATTTCCTTGTATCGCCTTCAAGTTTCTTCGAATTCTTTGGAAGGCTTTGCACTCTTCTCCTCTCCTTTGTATTTGGTTGGCGTGCTCTCGATCTTGCTTGAGGAAGCATCCTTAAAATAGGATGTCACCTTGGTTGAGGTTCGGAGGAAAACCTCTTGCCTTTCAGTTGCTTCTCAACTTTTATGGCTAGCTTACAAATATCTTCAAAGGACCAATACGGTTGAAGTTCAACCACATCAGCAATTTCTCTATTCATGCCGAGAAGCGACGGTTTGCTCGGAACTTCTGGGCGTCATCTCATTTTGAGTTGTTCAAACTCACGGATGTATTCTTCAACACTCATCCCTTGTTGTCTTAGGAAATTCAATTTTAGGAAAAGATCTTGCTTATAGTAATCGGGTAAGAACCTCTTTTTCATCAACTTCTTGAGTTTTTCCCAAGACTTGATTTGGCCTTTTCCTTCTCTTGCTCGTTGATGCTTTAGATTCTCCCACCATAGGGAAGCATACTTTGTCAACTTTATGGTAGCAACCTTGCACCTCTTCTTATCCGAGTAGGTCTTGAAGTCAAAAATCCGTTCGATTGTGTGTAGCCAATCCACAAAGTCATCGGATTGAGATTACCTTCAAATTCAGCGTCCACTTTGATGTCTCGATTATTTTCCTTATGCCTCCTCTTCGTCTTTGGATATGAGAATCAGAATCACTAGAGTTGCCCCGTGGAATTGGAATCGCCACTATAACTTTGTGAGATTCCAAATTGTCACGCCGTCGATCATTCGGACGCCTCTCGGTTGGCCTTGTCTTGCGGATCCTCTAGAAAGATTGAGGACTCGCTCCATTTGTTGCTGAAGGTCTTGGATAGCGATCCACTTTCATTGTGCACTTGTTCCAAAGTCAAGCCTCTTGGAACCCGATCATCCATATTGAATAAAGATTGGAAAAATATAAAGGAATCACTCAAACAAGTTCAACCGGGCACTGATACCAACTTGATGCGTGCGTGGGCGAGTGACTCAACAAAAAACTTCAAGATGCGATTTCTGAAAAAGGCGTAACCTTCTTCCAAGGTATAAAGGCCACGCCACCAACCAAGGATAAGGATGGATTTCTGAAGTTCACCACCAAGGCCTAAAGATTCCACCCAGGATAAAGGACTTGGGATAGGAGAAGCTCACCACCAAGGCCTAAAGATATCACCCGACCAAGGATAAAGAGCTTTTGGCTCACCACCAGTAATCCACGCTCCAAGGATAAAGAGACATGAGTTATCCACTCTCGAAGATATTCACTCACGTGAAGTCTCACAAAAGGAGCTTTCATTCATTCCAATCCTTACAAATGAGAATATGTCTCATTATATAGAGACTAGACTCAAAACAATATGAGAACTACTCAAACAATAAAGTCTAACAAGACTAACAAACTAGTCTAACAAGACTAACAAGACTAACAAACTAGACTAACAAAACTAACAAGACTAACAAATATCTACTTCCAAAGATTATTAAATCACTTTGGAACTTATCCTTAATAACTCCTTTGATGTAGCATCAATCAAATAGCATTTTGATATTGGTATCATCATCCTTTATTCCACCGAAGTAAATTGTAACCGAAGTTAGTTTTGGCATCAATAAGTACTGATAGTGTTTGTTTTGCCGAAGGAATCAACTTAGGACTTAAGGATTAATTAGTAATCTTGGATGCTCCCGCATCACAAAGTAATACCGAGAGACAAAAAATCATTTAGATTCTTTAATATATGGAGTACCCATCCTCAGTTCCTCGAGGTTATCAGATCAGCTTGGAATGTTAATGTGCATGGTTCTCCCCCTTACATCTTATGCCAAAAGTAAAGTAGCACTAAAGGAGTGGAATACAAACATCTTTAGTGATATTCCCACCCGGGTCTAGTTAAACAGGAAGGAACTAATGGCGGTGCAACATGAGCTGCATCTTCAGCCCTTTAACGAGAATCTTATTTTGCGAAGCTAGGTATCAATTCATGTAGGCCTTAAGCGGGAAGAAAGTTTTGCAAAGCAGTCTAGACAACATTGGCTTACGCTGATTCCAATCGAAGTTTTCTATCTGACCATTGCTACTAGAAGGGCTTTGTATCGAGAAAATGTAAAGATCAAGGCGGATGCGCTTATTGAGAATTTGGATGAGATTAAAGCACATTGAATAATTTTTTTTCTTTACTCAATCAACAGCGACCTAATAATGTTCATGTGGAGCCTACTAGAAAGCATTCGGATGACATCAATTCTTAATGCAATTACAGACGAAGAAATTGTAAGAGTTGTCTTCAAGTCACCAAAGCATAAAAGCCCTAGTTCGGACGGATTTTAGCTGAATTTTATTAAATTACATGGCCGATCATTGGAAATGATGTGATTAAAGCTTATCGGCATTTTTCTCTTTAAATTATTATTCGCGATAAATTACATGTTTATTTCTTTAGTTCCTAAGAATGTAGGGCTGATTCACTAGAGCACTAGGCCCATTTCATTATGCAACTTTATTTACAAGATCATCTCCAAGTTGCTTGCGATCGAATGCAAATGATTATGCAGATCATTAGTCCTACTCAGTTGCTTTCATTAAAGAGAAGCATACATCATATTCTTCTAACGACTTGGTCAAGGATTTACATTCCAAATCAAGAGGACAAAAATATGTTTTAAAGCTGACTTACGAAAAGCATTTGATTCATTAATAGACACTTTCTCTCAGATGCTCCTCGTATGAACTTCCTCAACAATGGATTAATTGGATTCTGTTGGAAACTCAAAATTTTTATTCTATTTAATGGTTCACCCATTGGCTTCTTTGGAGTATGAATGGCATCCGACAAGGAGATCCACTTTCTCCATATCTTTTACAATTATCATGGAAGGACTCGTGTATATTAGAAAAGTAGTCTCTAATGGCATTAAGGTACCCCCATCTTTGGTTCTATTCATATATCCACATAATATTTCCAGATGATCTTATTATATTTCTTAATGACACTACTTGATGAGAATTTGGCTACTATTATGAAAGATTTTGGTTTGGTTTCTTGATTAAATCATGCAAAAAAAAATCTATATGGGTCCTTGCATTGAAGATAAAGACTTTATTATACAAACTTTGGGCGAGGAAGTCTAGTTTCTTATCTGGGTCTCTCACTCATATCCACTGCATTCACAAAACTCATTGTCATTCTTCAAAAAAATAAAGAATCAAATTTTCTCTTGAAAACTAGACTTCTTTCCAGGCGGAGACTTGGAACTCATCCAATCTGTCTTCTCTTACTCAATTTATTGGTCTAATGCATTTCTTCTGTTGGACTTCATTAGGATATTGAACGGCTATTTGAGAACTTCTTTTGGAATGACACGGATGGTAAGGTAATGCATATGGTAAATTGGGATAGCATCTGCAGACCGAAAGATGAGGGGGGCTGAATCTGCGAAATCTAAGAGATTGGAATAAAGCTTATTTGGTACAGAAATTATGATCTTTTGCAAAACAAATCCTTATAGTCACAATGGGTTTTCTAGGTACCTATCTAAGGAATCAATAGGAAGTTTAGCATATCATTCTATTTGCTTGGAAAGGAATTTTGAAGGCAAGAAATTGGGACCAAACATATTTCTTATACAATCTCTTAGGACGAATTAATATGTGGTATGATCCTTGGGTGAATGGGAAGAGTATATTTCAATTGTATGGCGATAGAATCGAAGAGATCTTGGGCCTCTAAAGATTGGAAGGTTTGAGTTCATTTATTATGACACTGGTGTCTTCCTAATCCTATTTCTCTGATATGCTATCACTTTGGCTATTACAATTCTTCCAATCAAGAACAACTCCTCGGATATGCTTAATTGGCTTCATGACAATGGAAAATTTAGTGCTACATCTGCATGGAATCAAATCGGACAAAGAAACAACAAGTGGATCCGGTTGGACATGGGATAGACCGGCTCACGAGACATTCCTTATGCACATGAGCCCTTCTTGCTAAACTAACAATGGATAATATGAAGTGGAAAGGTATATATTATTGATGCTCTCTTTGTATGCAAGAAGAAGATATTGATCATCTTTATTTTTGACTACACTAATTGGATATGGGAGGAGATTCTGAAGAGATTTGAACTCCATAGGCTACCAATGCCAAACTTGCATCAGAACTAGAGCACAGCAAAGCTTCTCAAGAAAGGGCACAACTAGCAAAAATTACCTTGGATGTGCTATTTGGTGGATTTGGAGGGAGAGGTGTAGCAAAATCTTTGAGGGCCACAATACTCACCTACTGCTCAAGATACTTAGCGATTCAAAATCATGTATAGAGTAGGATCTGAAAATGAAGTATTTAACAAGTAGAGAAAAGATATCTTTATCATTCAATTTTATTCATTAATGCTTTCTAGAATGAGATTGTTGTATTGTGTGTTTCTATGTTTCAACAATGTGATGTATTCACAGGTCATTTAGGAATGATTGGTTATTGCATTTTGCTATTTATTGAATATCGTAAGGCGTCATAATCTACAACATGTGTAGTCATTGCTACTTTTTTGCTTATCTTGTCTTGGAGATGAGTCTGGTGGAGTGAGTCCATTCTACCTTTCTGAGGTGGGGTGTATTCTCTTAGATTGCTCTAAGAGATCTCAGGCTATAGTCTACGACTTATGTAGACAAAGCTACTTTGTGCAAACTTCATACTAAATATAATTACATTTACTTATCAAAAAAATAGAATAACAATATCACAAGCAATAGACTTAATTATTCTATTAAGCTCCCGACATTTTTTAAGTTTATTCAGTCCACGAACATTCCAACAAAGTATCTTCTTCAAAATAAAATAGGAAGAAGAAATCTGTCTTTTCTAGGTGAGCAGTATGTGCTACTTAATAGCATCCTTCTTCTTATCCTTGGTTTCATTTCCTCCCATAATATCCTTATCTTTAAGCCTTTATTTCTATTTTTGTCCACTTATCCAGCTCTAAGATGATTTCTGTTTGTTGAGGTTGAGCACTGTTGATCAAATTTATCTTTGTAACATTTGAGACCATATTAGAATGTGTCTCCTTGCATTAACAGGAAACTATTGTTGTGAAAGACTCTAATATATTAGAAAGAGGTAAAGTTCCTTATTTGTCTTTCTGATCATGATGTTGTCCAAGTGAGTCAAAATGCTCAACTCTTTGCACTATTACTTTGAAGGAGACTGGTTGTTCGTTAGTAGTCATAATAGTATAATTTAGATGAGTTATAAGCGAGTGATCGGTTTGATTTTGACAAGCTCCTTGTGCATAATGAAAGATAGCAAATCTTACAATCTGTAGCTTCTAAGAATATGAAACATGCATCTTTGTCATCAAGATCAATAAATACCTATTGGAAGATCACTCGAGGAAGAAACCATTACACATGCTCGAAAGCCAATCTCATCAATGTTCTTTGTTGCTTTGTCAATATACAATGGCTATCAAATGCCTACATAACAATGAAAAGTTGACTCAAAGATGCGAGGAAGACCATGAAAGGATACCTTAAAGGAATAGACGAGTTTGTCTAACTCCATGACATCGAAGACTACGCCAGAATCATCGGATGGCTGAATACTCCAAAACTTAGATCTTGCAAATCCTCTTGAGAATAAGTTTGCATACAAAAAATTGTTCTCTATAGCATATGAGATCAATGCGATGTTCATGAGTCTTGATGAAACAGAATAATTGACATTTTCACGAGCATGTGTTGGTTTCTTGATGGTGATCTTCATGATTTTTATTGATCTTGATGGACCACGTAAAATACATGTTTTATTCTTGAATGTTGAGTTTGCTACTTTTTTGGTCTGCACATGAAACTCACAGGAAGTGAATCACTTTGAGCAAGAAGTTTTAACAATTACATAGATATTGCTGCATTGATTGGAATGTGATTGGCTTTCATGGAGTAATCAAGGTGCTGCCCAGAAAATAATGGCCCAACTCGATAGGTGTCCGATTAATCACGAATGGTTAACATTTCGATTCATAGAGTATGGATCTATGTTCTCGATCACTCTTTATATACATGCGAATAGCATGAGAGGCAAGAAACCATTTAGATTCTTTAACATGTGGAGTACCCATTCTCAGTTCCTTGAGGTTATCAGATTAGCTTGAAATGTTAATGTGCATGGATCTCCCCCTTACATTTTATGCCAAAAACTTAAAGCATGTAAAGCAGCATTAAAGGAGTGGAATACAAACACTTTTAGCAATATTATCACTCGGGTTCAGTTAATCAAAAAGAAACTAATGGTGGTGCAACATGAGCTACATCTTCAGCCCTTTGACGAGAATCTTATTTGCAATGAGGCAGAAGCTAGGTCTCAATTCATGCAGGCCCTAAAGCAGGAAGAAAGTTTTGCAAAACAGAAGTCTCGACAGCATTGGCTTACTTTAGGGGATTCCAATACGAAGTTTTTCTATACAGCCATTACTACTAGAAGGGCTGTGAATTGTATCAAGAAATGTAAAGACCAAGATAGTACGCTTATTGTGAATTTGGATGAAGTTAAAGCATACGTTGAATAATTTTTTTATTCATAGGCTACCAATGCCAAACTTGCATCAAGAACTAGAACAGCTGCAGCAAAACTTCTCAAGAAAAGTTTATCTTTACACAACTGGCAAAGCTTATCTTCAGATGTACTATTTGGTGGATTTAGAAGGAGAGGTGTAGCAGAATCTTTGAGGGTCACAACACACACAATGCTCACCTTCTGCTTAAGATACTTAGTGACTCACGATCATGTATGGAGCAGGATTTGGAAATGAGGCATTTAACAAGTAGAGAAAAAGAGATCTTCCTCAGATTTATGTAGAGAAAAAATACAATTTATCGTTTTAAGAATATGACTTGAAGAGAAAAAATACTAATAAGCTTTAATCACATCATTTCTAATAATCGACCATGCAATTTGGTAAAATTTAGCTGGAAATCCATCTGGACCAGGGCTTTTGTGCTTTGGTGATTTGAAGACAACTCGTACAACTTCTTCATCTGTAATTGGTGCATTAAGAATCGTAATGTCATCCGAAGAAAGCTTGATTCGGATGACATCATGATTCTTAATGCACCAATTATAGATGAAGAAGTTGTCACCAAAGCACAAAAGCTCGGTCTGGATTTCTAGCTGAATTTTGCCAAATTACATGGTCGATTATTGGAAATGATGTGATTAAAGCTTGTAAGCATTTTTTCTCTTCATGTCGTATTCTTAAAGCGATAAATTGCACTTTTATTTTTATGGTTCCTAAGAATGCAGGGGCTGATTCACTAGAGCACTACAGGCCCATTTCTTTATGCAACTTTATTTACAAGATCATCTCCAAATTGCTTGCAGATCAAATGCAAATGATTATGCACGAGATCATTAGTCCTACTTAGGCTACTTTCATTAAAGGAAGAAGTATACATCACCATGTTCTTGCTAACGACTTGGTCAAAGATTTGCACTCCAAGTCAAGAGAGATGAAATATATTTTAAAGTCGACTTATTTAAAAGCATTTGATTCGCTTAAGATAGTTTCTCTACAAGATGCTCCTTATGAACTTCCTCAACAATGGGTTAATTGGATTTAGTCGCTTGAAACTCCAAAATTTTCAGTTATGTTCAATGGTTCTCTGCTGGCTTCTTTGGGAGTACGAATGACATCCGACAAGGAGATCCACTTTCTCCATATCTTTTTACAATTGTCATGGAAGGACTCAGCTGTATGTTAGAAAAGGTAGTCTCTGATGGCAGCATTAAGGTACCCCATGTTGGTTCTATTCATATATCCCACATAACATTTGCAGATGATCTTATTATCTTTCTTCGCAATGACACTACTTCAGTGAAGAATTTGGCTACTATTCTGAAAGATTTTGGTTTGGTTTCTGGCCTTCAACTAAATCATGCAAAAAGTAAAGTCTATATGGGTTCTTGCATTGAAGATAAAGACTTTATTATACAAACTCTGGGGGTTAGCGAGGGAAGTCTACCAGTTTCTTATCTAGGTCTCCCACTCATCTACTGGCATTTACAAAATTTACTGTCAGCCTATCCTGTAAAAAATAAAGAATAGAATTTTCTCATGGAAAACTAGACTTCTTTCCAAAGCAGGACAACTTGAACTCATCCGATCTATGTTGTTTTCTTATTCTATTTATTGGTCTAATGCATTTCTTCTACCTGTTGGACTTCTTCAGGATATTGAACGGCTATTGAAGAACTTTTTCTCGAATGATACGAATAGAAAGGCAATGCATATGGTCAATTGGGATAGCATTTGTAGACCAAAAGATGAGGGGGGGCTGAATCTACGAAATCTGAGAGATTGAATAAAGCTTGTTTGGTACAGAAATTGTGGGATCTTTTGCAAAATAAATCCTTATGGTCACAATGGGTTTCTTCTAGGTACCTATCTAAGGAATCAATCTGGGAAGTTTCAACAAGAACATATCATTCTGCTGCTTGGAAAGGAATTTTGAAGGCAAGAAACTGGCTGATCAATCACATTTCTTATGCAATCTCTTCTGGGACCAGAATTAATATGTGGTATGATCCTTGGGTGAATGGGAAAAGTATATTTCAATTATATGGTGATAGAGTACGAAGAGATCTTGGGGCTCCTAAAGATTAGAATGTTTCTGAGTTTATCGTTAATGACACATGGTGTCTTCCTAATCCTATTTCTCCTGATATGCTATCACTTTGGTCGACTATTACAGTTCTTCCAATCAGGAATAACTCATCAGATATGCTTAATTGGCTTCATGACAATGTCAAGTTTAGTGCTACATCTGCATGGAATCAAATTAGACAAAGAAATAACAAGTGGATCCCGAGCAGTTGGATATGGGATAGACCGGGCTCACAGAGACATTCCTTATGCACATGGCAGGCCCTTCTTGCCAAACTACCTACAATGGACAATATGAAGCGAAAAGGTATATATCTTGTTAACCGATGTTCTCTTTGTATGCAATAGGAAGAAAGTATTGATCATCTCTATTATGCTTGTGACTACACTAATTAGGTATGGATGGAGATTCTGAAGAGATTTGAACTACATAGGCTACCAATGCCAAACTTGCATCAAGAACTAGAACAACTGCAGCAAAGCTTCTCAAGAAAAGGGCTTCTTACACAACTGCAAAGATTACCTTCAGATGTGCTATTTGGTGGATTTGGAAGGAGAGGTGTAGTAGAATCTTTGAGAGTCACAGCACACACAATGCTCATCATTTGATCGAGATACTTAGGGACTCAAGATCATGTATAGAGCAGGATCTGGAAATGAAGCATTTAAACAAGTAGAGAAAAAGAGATTTTTATCAGATTCAATTTTATAATTCGTTAATGCTTCATCGAATGTGATTGCTGTACTGTGTGCTTTGTTTCTATAATGTGATGTATTCACAGGTCGTCTAGGAATGGTTCACATTTTATTATTTGTTGCCTATAGTAATACGCCATAGTCTACAACATATGAAGTCATGACTACCTTTCTGTTTAACTTCTCTTAAAGATGAGTCTGGTGGAGTGAGACCATTCCACCTTTCTGAGGTGGGGTGCATTCTCCTAGACTATTTTAAGAGATATCAGGCTATAGTCTACGGCTTATGTATACAAAGCTATTTTGTACAAACTTTATACTAAATATAATTATATTTACTTACAAAAAAAAAAATATTTTAAATTTTTGAGATGGTGTGAAAAAAATCGATCAAACATCGACTTTCCGTAAACTTTATGACCGTCACATTTTCTTAGTAAAACCTAGGTTATACAACTTCCTTAGAACTAATAAGTTGGGAATGGTCGATATTTTGGATTTTTGAGATGGTGCAAAAAAATCGTTCAGACATCGACTTTGGGCAAACTTTATGATCGTCATGTTTTTTTGGCCAAATCAAGGTTATTCAACTTCTATAGGGCTAATAAGTTATTTTTTTTTTGTAAGTAAATGTAAGTAGATTTAGTATGAAGATGGTACAAATTAGCTTTGTCTATACAAGCCATAGACTAAAGCCTGAGATCTTTTAGATCAGTCTAGGAGAATGCACCCCACCTCAAAAAGGTGGAATGGTCTCACTCCACCAGACTCATCTCCGAGAGTAGTTAAACAAAAATCATGACTACACATGTTGTAGACTATGACGCTCTACCGTAGGCAACAAATAGCAAAATGGAATAACCAACCATTCCTGGACGACTGGTGAATATATCACAATTTTGAAGTAGAGAATCAGACAATACAAAGGAAGTATTAAAGAATTATAAAATTAAATCTGAGGATGATCTCTTTTTCTTGACTTGTTAAATGCCTCATTTCCAAATCCTGCTCCATACATGATCGTGAGTCGCTAAGTATCTCGAGCAGAAGGTGAGCATTGTATGTGTTGTGACCCTCAAAGATTCTGCTATACTTTTCCTTCCAAATCCACCAAATAGTACATCTGAAGATAAGCTTTGCCAGTTGTGTCAGAAGCCCTTTTCTTGAGAAGTGTTGCAGTTGTTCTAGTTCTTGATGCAAGTTTGGCATTGGTAGCCTATGTATTTTAAATCTTTTCAGAATCTACATCCATACCCAATTAGTGTAGTCACAAGCAAAATAGAGATGATCTATACTTTCTTCCTATTGCATACAAAGAGAGCATCAGTTAACAAGATATATACCTTTTTGCTTCATATTGTCCATTGTGGGTAGTTTGGCAAGAAGGGCCTGCCATGTGCATAAGAATGTCTCTGTGAACCCGGTTTATCCCATGTCCAACTGTGCGGGATCCACTTGTTATTTCTTTGTCTGATTTCATTCTATGCAGATGTAACACTAAACTTTCCATTGTCATGAAGCCAATTAAGCATATCTGATGAGTTATTCATGATTGGAAGAGCGGCAATAGTCGGCCAAAGTGATAGCATATCAGGAGAAATAGAATTAGGAAGACACCAGGTGCCGTTAACAATGAACTTAATCCTTCCAATCTTTAGGCCCCAAGATCTTTGCTCGATTACCATATAATTGAAATATACTTTTTCATTCACCCAAGGATCATACCATATTAATTCTGGTCCAAGAGATTGCATAAGAAATGTGGTTGATCAGCTTGCCTTCAAAATTCCTTTCCAAGCAGCAGAATGATATATTCTTGTTGAAACTTCCCAGATTGATTCCTTAGATAGGTACCTAGAAGAAACCCATTGTGACCATAAGGATTTATTTTGCAAAAGATTCCACAATTTCTGTACCAAACAAGCATTATTTCAATCTCTCAGATTTCGCAGATTTAGCCCCCCCACACTTTTGGTCTACAAATGCTATCCCAATTGACCATATGCATTGCCTTTCCATCCGTACTATTCCAGAAAATATTCTTCAATAGCCGTTCAATATCCTGAAGAAGTCCAATAGGTAGAAGAAATGCATTAGACCAATAAATAGAATAAGAAAACAACAAAGATTGGATGAGTTCAAGTCGTCCTACTTTGGAAAGAAATCTAGTTTTCCAGGAGGAAATTCTATTCTTTATTTTTTAAAGGATAGATCGATGAATTTATGAATGCTGGATATGAGTGGGAGACGGATAAGGAAGTAGACTTCCCTTGCTAACCCCTAGAGTTTGTATAATAAAGTCTTTATCTTCAACGCAAGAACCCATATAGACTTTACTTTTTCAATGATTTAGTTGAAGATCAGAAACCAAACCAAAATCTTTCAGAATAGTAGCCAAATTCTTTATCAAGTAGTGACATTGCGAAGAAAGATACTAAGATCATCTGTATATGTTATGTGGTATATATGAATAGAACCATGATATACCTTAATGCCATCGAGATCGTCTTTTCTAATATATAATGAGTCCTTCCATGACAATTGTAAAAAGATATGGAGAAAGTGGATCTCCTTGTCGATGCCATTCGCATTCTAAAGAAGCCAACGGGGGAACCATTGAACAGAATTGAAAATTTTGGAGTTTCCAAACAACACTGAATCCAATTAACCCATTGTTGAGGGAAGTTCATACCGAGGAGCATATTATAGAGAAACTATCTATTAATTGAAACAAAATGCTTTTCGTAAGTCAGCTTTAAAACATATTTTCGTCCCTCTTGATTTGTAGTGTAAATCTTTAACCAAGTCGTTAGCAAGAAGAACAATGTGTTGTATACTTCTCCTTTAATGAAAGCTTTGAGTAGGACTAATGATCTTATGCATAATCATTTGCATTTGATCTGCAACTTGGAGATGATCTTGTAAATAAAGTTGCATAAAGAAATGGGCCAGTGTTTCTAGTGAATCACTGCATTCTTAGGAACCAAAGAAATAAAAGTACAATTTATCGCTTTAAGAATACGACTGAAGAAAAAATGCTGATACTTTAATCACATCATTTCCAATGATCGGCCATGCAATTTGGTAAAATTCAGTTGGAAATCCATCCGACCGGGGCTTTTGTGCTTTGGTGACTTGAAGACAACTCGTACAATTTCTCCATCTGTAATTGGTGCATTAAGAATCATGATGTCATCCGAATCAAGCTTTCTAGTAGGCTCCACATGAACATTATTAGGCTGCTCTGTTTGATTAAGTAAAGAATAAAAAAATTATTTAGTGTATGCTTTAACTTCATCCAAATTCTCAATAAGCGTACCATCTTGGGCGGACAAGGAGGGCGCCGCTTCTGCAATCCCTAGGGGGCGCTCCCTCCCTCGCCTCTCTCTACTACTCCACGAAGGAGAACAGATCTTCTTTTGAACGGAGGAGAGGGCTGATCATGACGGCCAGCGCTCGCTGACGCTTCTTCCCTAAGTGCGCTCCTCCGCCTCTCTCTGCTGCTGCACGAAGGGGAATAGAGAGCCTTTTCTGCTCTTCTTCTGAACGGTGGAGGAGAGGGCTGAACGGAGGAGGAGAGGGCTTGATTGGGGCTACGGCCGGTGGTTTCTCCCTAGGGTGAGGGACGCTACTGTTGTGCGGCAGCAACAGGGCGCTACATAGAGGTGCGGTGGCTGCTGTGAAAGGGGCGGTGGCTGCCTCGTGCGCCGGGGAACATCTACTGCACTACCAAATCTTTGCATCGCCCCCTTTCCTAGGGCGACTGAACAGAGGAGGAGGGAGATTCTGAACTCCCCTACTCTTGTGGCTTCGCAGCCTCTTCTAATGCTGCAAGGGGGACAAGCGATGGTCCCTGGGGCTGGTGATGCTGGTAGCAAGGTAGCTCCGATGAGGCTCCTTGCCTCTCAAGCTCCTTCGCTCTCTTCCTCCCATCGAGGTGCTCCATCGACAACGCTGCATAGAGGTAGGTCACATTCTAGATCGCGGCCTCCTGGTCTCATATCTAGTGATCCTCGGCCTTGGACAAGCCTCTTCAAGGCTCCGGTTGGAAGTTCAGATCTTAGCTTGGATTTCTTTACTCCAGAAATCTAAGCTGCTCAGAAGATTGTTGTGTATGAGGCTGCTGATTCTAAAGAGCTGATTGAGAGATGGTCCATGGCGCTTGTTGGTTATGTGGTCGGTCTCAAGACATCTTATTTCCCGTTATCATCATTCATCAAGACACGATGGGAACATCAGCATTCGATCTTCATATGTTGGAGAATGGTTTTTTTGTATGCAAACTCTATTCTGAAGAGGATTTGCAACGGATTCTTGAAGGGTTTTGGACCATTCGTGGCCATCCGATGATACTACAGCGCTGGTCCCCTGATGTCCGTTTGGAGTTAGACAGCCTCTAGTTGATTCCCTTATGGGTTTCCTTTCATGGTCTTCCTGCATCTTTGGAGTCGATGTTTTATTGCTAAGTTATACAAGACCTTGAGACACATTGTATATTGACAAGGCAATGACAGATCGCATTTAGATTGACTTTTACACGAGCATGTGTTATGATTTCTTCCGATGAAGATCTTCCGGATGAGGTTTATTATAGGGATCTTGAGGGGACCACTCGTAAGGTGCATGTTTCATATTCCTGGAAGCCACAGCGGTGTAAGATTTGTCACTCCTTCGGTCATGCACATGGAGCTTATCAGCAAATGCAAAAAATGATCACTCAGGTTTACCGACAACGGTAGACAACTCATCATGGAGTTGATGCTGCTATGACTACTGATGAACAAGGTGCGTCTCCTTAAGCAATAACATCGATGACGACAAAAGAGCATTCCGACTCGCTTGGGCAACAACACGGACAAAAAGATACATCTGAAACTTTAATTCTTCCTATTATAGCCCCTTCCACAATAGCAATTTCCCAGGGTACCCAAGAACAAGAGGCGAAGTTGGGAACTTCAACTCATCGTGCTAACCAGGATATTGTATCTCAACCAATCCCAATAAACCTCGCTAGTTAGGATATTCAGCCTCAACAACCTTCAACAAACACTGCCAACCTGGATATCTTAGGTATTTCAAAATTTATGCATTTGCAAGCTATGGATCAAGTGGATAAAAATAGAAATAAAGGCTTAAAAGTTAAGGATATTATGTGGGAGGAAATTACAAAACCCAAGGATAAGAAGAAGGATGGTACTGATAAGTTGCACATACTTCTGTCTACCTAGGAAGAGTCCTTTATTTCCTTTCCAACCTATTTTAATTCTGATGAAGATACTTTGTTGGAATGTTTGTGGACTGAATAAATTTGAGAAATGTCAGGAGCTTAATAGAACAATCAAGTCTGATGCTTGTGATATTGTTATTCTTGTGGAAACAAAAATTAAACCATCTCGAGTTTGTGTTTAAAAAGATTTAATATGGCTAGAGGCAGAACTTCTTACCAACGGTACTTGTGACACTTATGGTAGAATATGGGTATTATGGCATTCGAACTCTATTAGTGCTTGTTTTATTTCTGCTATAGAACAATTCATCCACCTTAAACCCGAGGACAAGGAATAGTTGTCAATTCCATATTACTGGTGTATATTCTTCTAACAGTATGCAGGAAAGAAATGTTTTATGGAATGATATGATTAACATTGCAAATGGCTGTCTTACTGTACCTTGGATTGTTCTTGATGACTTCAATACTATTCGGTACACACATGAAAAAGTGGGGGGTAAACCACTTTCAGAGAGCAAGCTTCAAGGTTTTAACGATTACATAGATATTGCTGCATTGATTGATATGAAATCTGTAGGGGATTGGCTTTCATGGAGTAATCAAGGTGCTGCCCACAGAAAAATAATGGCTCGACTCGATAGGTGTCTGATTAATCGCGAATGGTTAATAGTTTACCCTGATTCACTTCTGGAGTATGTATCTCAGTTATTTTTTGATCACTCTTTAATGTATATACATGCATAAAGTAATACCTGCAGGTAAGAAACCATTTAGATTCTTTAACATGTGAGTACCCATCCTCGCCTTGAGGTTATCAGATCTGCTTGGAATGTTAATGTACATTTTATGCCAAAAGCTTAAAGCATGTAAAGCAGCACTAAAGGAGTGGAATACAAACACTTTTGGCAATATTATCACCCGGGTTCAGTTAATCAAAAAGAAACTAATGGCGGTGCAACATGAGCTACATCTTCAGCCCTTTGACGAGAATCTTATTTGCAAAGAGGCAGAAGCTAGATCTCAATTCATGTAGGCCCTAAAGCAGGAAGAAAGTTTTGCAAAACAGAAGTCTCGACAGCATTGGCTTACTTTATAGGGGAATCCAATACGAAGTTTTTCTATATAGCCATTGCTACTAGAAGGGCTGTTAACTATATCAGAAGATGTAAAAACCAAGATGGTACGCTTATTACAAATTTGGATGAAGTTAAAGCACACACTGAAAAAAAATTTTATTCTTTACTCAATCAAACAGAGCAGCCTAATAATGTTCATGTGGAGCCTACTAGAAAGCTTGATTCGGATGGCATCACGATTCTTAATGCACCAATTACAAATAAAGAAGTTGTACGAGTTGTTTTCAAGTCACCAAAGCACAAAAGCCCTAGTCTAGATGGATTTCCAACTGAATTTTACCAAATTGCATGGTCGATCATTGGAAATGATGTGATTAAAGCTTATCAGCATTTTTTCTCTTCAGGTCGTATTCTTAAAGCGATAAATTGTACTTTTATTTCTTTGGTTCCTAAGAATGCAGGGGTTGATTCACTAGAGCACTACAGGCCCATTTCTTTATGCAACTTTATTTACAAGATCATCTCCAAGTTGCTTGCAGATCGAATGCAAATGATTATGCATAAGATCATTAGTCCTACTCAGGCTGCTTTCATTAAAGGGAGAAGTATATATCACAATATTCTTCTTCCTAACGACTTGATTAAAGATTTGCACTCCAAGTCAAGAGGGACGACTTACCAAAAAAAAAAGTCAAGAGGGACGAAAATATGTTTTAAAGCTGACTTACGAAAAGCATTTGATTCAGTTAATAAACAGTTTCTCTACAAGATGCTCCTCGCATGAACTTCCTCAACAATGGGTTAATTGGATTCAGTGATACTTGAAACTCCAAAATTTTCAGCCTGCTCAATGGTTCCTGGCTTCTTTTGGGAGTACGAATGGCATCCGACAAGGAGATCCACTTTCTCCATATCTTTTACAATTGTCATGGAATGACTGTATGTTAGAAAAGGTCTCGATGGCAAAGATTAAGGTACCCCATGCTGATTCTATTCATATATCCCACATAACATTTGCAAATGATCTTATTATCTTTCTTCGCAATGACACTACTTCAGTAAAGAATTTGGCTACTATTCTGAAATATTTTGGTTTAGTTTCTAGCCTTTAACTAAATCATGTAAAAAGTAAAGTCTATATAGGTTATTACGTTGAAGATAAAGACTTTATTATACAAACTCTGGGGGTTAGCGAGGGAAGTCTACCAGTTTCTTATCTGGATCTCCCACTCATATCCACTGGCATTCATAAAATTCACTGTCAACCTATCCTGCAAAAAATAAAAAATAAAATTTTCTCCTGGAAAACTAGACTTCTTTTCAAAGTAGGACTACTTGAACTCATCCGATTTGTGTTGTTTTCTTACTCTATTTATTGGTCTAATGTATTTCTTCTACCTGTTGGACTTCTTCAGGATATTGAACGGCTATTGAAGAACTTTTTCTGGAATGGTACAGATAGTAAGGCAATGCATATGGTAAATTGGGATAGCATCTGCAGACCGAAAGATGAGGGGAGGTTGAATCTACGAAATCTGAGAGATTAGAATAAAGCTTGTTTGGTACAGAAATTGTGGGATCTTTAGCAGAACAAATTCTTATGGTCACAATGGGTTTCTACTTGGTACTTATCTAAGGAATCAATCTGGGAAGTTTCAGCAAAAACATATCATTCTACTGCTTGAAAAGGAATTTTGAAGGTAAGAAATTGGATGACCAAACACATTTCTTATATAATCTCTTCTGGAACGAGAATTAATATGTGGTATGATCCTTGGGTGAATGGAAAGAGTATATTTCAATTGTATGGTGATAGAGTACAAAGAGATCTTGGGGCCTCTAAAGATTAGAAAGTTTCTGAGTTCATTATTAACGGCACTTGGTGTTTTCCTAGTCCTATTTTTCCTGATATGCTATCACTTTGGCCGACTATTATAACTCTTCTAATCAAGAACAACTCCTCAGATATGCTTAATTGGCTTCATGACAATGAAAAATTTAGTGCTACATCTGCATGGAATCAAATCAGACAAAGGAGCAACAAGTGGATTCCAAGCAGTTGGACATGGGATAGACCGGGCTCACAGAGACATTCCTTATGCACATGATAGGCCCTTCTTGCTAAACTACCCACAATGGATAATATGAAGCGAAAAGGTATATATATTGTTAGCCGATGCTCTCTTTGTATGCAACAGAAGAAAATATTGATCATCTTTATTTTGCTTGCTACACTAATTGGATATGGGAGAGATTTTGAAGAGATTTGAACTCTATAGGCTACCAATGCCAAACTTGCATCAAGAACTAAAACAGCTGCAGCAAAGCATCTCAAGAAAAGGGCTTCTTACACAACTAGCAAAAATTACCTTCAAATGTGCTATTTGGTGGATTTGGAGGGAGAGATGTAGTAGAATCTTTGAGGGCCACAACACACATAATACTCACCTATTGCTCGAGATACTTAGCGACTCAAGATCATATATGGAGTAGGATCTGGAAATGAAGCATTTAACAAGTAGAGAAAAAGATATCTTTATTCAATTTTATTATTTGTTAATACTTTCTAGAATGAGATTGCTATATTGTGTGTTTCTATGTTTCAACAATGTGATGTATTCATAGGTCATTTAGGAATGGTTGGTTATTGCATTTTGCTATTTATTGACTATTGTAAGGCGTCATAGTCTACAACATGTGTAGTCATGGCTATTTTTTTTATTTAACTTCTCTTGGAGATGAGTCTGGTGGAGTGAGTCCATTCCACCTTCTCTCCTAGACTGCTCTAAGAGATCTCAAGCTATAGTCTACGGCTTGTGTAGACAAAGTTAATTTGTACAAAATTTAAACTAAATACAATTACATTTACTTACCAAAAAATAAATAAGTTAAGAATGCTCAATATTTTGAGTTTTCGAGTTGCTACCAACAAAAATGATCAAACATCGAGTTTGGGAAACTTTATGACTGTCATGTTTTTTTTTTTACGAAACCAAGGTTATTCAACTTCCCTATGCCTAATAAGTTGGGAATGGTCAATATTTTAAATTTTCGTGATGGTGCGAAAAATATCGATCAAACATTGACTTTTCACAAACTTTATGACTGTCACGTTTTTTTAGGGAAACCAAGTTTATACAAATTTCCTTGGCCTAATAAGTTTGGAATCGTCAATATCTTGAATTTTCGAGATGGCACAAAAAAACCGATCAAACATCGACTTTCTGTAATCTTTATGACCATCACGTATTTTAGTGAAACCAAGGTTTTTCAACATCGCTAGGCCTAATATGTTGGAAATGGATAATATTTTGAATTTTCGAGATGGTGCAAAAAAATCGATCAAATATCGACTTTGTGCAAACTTTATGACCATCATATTTTTTTGGCGAAACCAAGGTTATTCAACTTCCCTAGGCCTAATAAGTTGAGAATGGTCAATATTTTAAATTTTTGAGATGGTGCGAAAAACCGATCAAACATTGACTTTGTGCAAACTTTATGACCATCATGTTTTTTTTTAAGTAAATGTAAGTATATTTAGTATAAAGTTTGTACAAAATAGTTTTGTCTATACAAGCCATAGACTAAAGCCTGAGATCTCTTAGAGCAGTCTAGGAGAATGCACGCCACCTCAGAAAGGTGGAATGGTCTCACTCTACTAGACTCATCTCCAAGAGTAGTTAAACAGAAAGGTAGTTATGACTACACTTGTTGTAGACTATGATGCTCTACTATAGGCAACAAATAGCAAAATGCAATAACCAACCATTCCTGGATGACCTGTGAATATTTCACATTTTTGAAGCAAAGAATCACACAATACAGCAACCTTTCTAGAAAGCATTAAAGAGTTGTAAAATTGAATCTGAGGAAGATCTCTTTTTCTCTACTTGTTAAATGCCTCATTTCCAGATCCTGCTCCAAGCATGATATTGAGTCATTAAGAATCTCGAGCAAAATATGAGCATTATGTGTGTTGTGGCCCTCAAAGATTCACACCACTCCCTCCAAATCCACTAAATAGCACATCTGAAAGTAACCTTTGCCAGTTGTGTAAGAAGCCCTTTTCTTGAGAAGCTTTGTTGGAACTGTTCTAATTCTTGATGATGACGTGATTAAAGCCCTTTTCACCAGCCATTCTCGAGTTGCGTTGCCACAACTGTCAAATAACAGCAGCACCCCTGTCATGGGAGGCCGCCTGGTACAGAGCAGAGAGGGAGCAGCACGTCGCCTCCTCTGATCTTCTCAACAGTAGAGAGAGGCAAGGGATGGAGCGCGCCCGAGGGAGAAGAAGGACCCTCGATCGCCGCCTAGTAGCCACCCAAACCTCCCTTTCCTGCTCTCCGTGTGTAGAACAGGGACGCCACCGCAGCCGTCGCCCAGATCCACAAACGATGCCCTCCTTGTCCGCAGAGCAGCGACTCACCCAAGGGAGAAGCAGATCCACCGTCTTGCTCTCCGTGCCAAGGGAGAACCACCGCCCAAGAGCCACCACCCCTTTTCTTGCTCTCCATGCGCAGAACAGGGGAGAACCCAACAACCGTCGCCTTTTCTCGCCCTAGCCTTCTCCGTGGCTTCACTTTCCCCCAACGCATTCGCACGTGAAGGAAGGGAAGAACCACCACCCAAGGGAGAAGAAGCAGATCCACAGCGTCCTGCAGCCACCGCCTCTTCTCACCCTAGAGAGAGAAGAGAATCGTCTAGAGAGACAAGCTCTCACCTAGAGAGAGAAAGTTCAAGATTTGACCATCCTCATTATGCACCTTTATTTATTTAGTTCCGAAGAATACAGGGGCTGATTCACTAGAGCATTACAGGCCCATTTCATTATGTAACTTTACTTACAAGATCATATCCAAGTTGCTTGCAGATCGAATGCGACATATTATGCACAAGATCATTAGTCCGACTCAGGCTGCTTTCATTAAAGGACGAAGTATACATCACAATGTTCTTCTTGCTAATGACTTGGTCAAGGATTTGCATTCCAAATCAAGAGGGACAAAAATCTGTTTTAAGGCTGACTTACGAAAAGCATTTGATTCAGTTAATCGACACTTCATCTACAGGATGCTCCTTAGTATGAACTTCCCTCAATAATGGGTTAATTGGATTCAATGCTGTTTGGAAACTCCAAAATTTTTTATTCTCTTTAATGGTTCCCCTATTGGCTTTTTTGAAAACACGAATGGCATTCGACAAGGAGATCCACTTTCTCCATATCTTTTCATAATTGTAATGGAAGGACTCAGTTGTATGTTGGAGGAGGCAGTCATTGTTGGTAGTATTAAGGTACCCCATGCTGGTTCTCTTCATATATCTCATATAACATTTGCAGATGATCTTATTATATTTCTTCGCAATGACTCTACTTCAGTGATAAATTTGGCTGCTATTCTAAAAAATTTTGGTTTAGTTTCTCGCCTTCAGCTCAATCATGCAAAATGTAAAGTCTATATGGGTCCTTGCATTGCAGATAAAGACTTTATTATGCAAACGTTGGGGTTGAAGGAAGTATGCCGGTTCCTTATTTGAGTCTCCCACTCATATCCACTGGTATTCACAAAACCCACTGTCAGCCTATCCTATAAAAAATAAAGAATAAAATTTTCTCTTGGAAAATTAGACTTCTTTCTAAAGCAGGGTGACTTGAACTCATCCGATCGGTGTTGTTCTCTTACTCTATTTATTGGTCTTATTCATTTCTTTAGCCTGTTGGACTTCTTGAGGATATTGAAAGACTATTTAAGAACTTCTTCTAGAAGTGCGGATGGTAAGGTAATGCATATGGTAAATTGGGATAACATCTGCAGACCGAAAGATGAGGGGGGGCTGAATCTGCGAAATCTGAGAGATTGGAATAATGCTTGTTTGGTACAGAAATTGTGGGATCTTATGCAAAACAAATCCTTATGGTCACAATGGGTTTCTGCTAGGTACCTATCTAAGGAATCAATCTGGGAAGTTTCAGCAAAAACATATCATTCTGCTGCTTGGAAAGGAATTTTGAAGGCAAGAAATTGGCTGACCAAACATATTTCTTATACAATCTCTTCTGGAACGAGAATTAATATGTGGTATGATCCTTGGGTGAATGGGAAGAGTATATTTCAATTGTATGGCGATAGAGTATGAAGAGATCTTGGGGCCTCTAAAGATTGGACGGTTTCTGAGTTCATTGTTAACGGCTGCACCGTGTCTTCCTAGTCCTATTTCTCCTGATATGCTATCACTTTGGCCGACTATTACAACTCTTCCAATCAAGAACAACTCCTCAGATATGCTTAATTGGCTTCATGACAATGGAAAATTTAGTGCTACATCTGCATGGAATCAAATCAGACAAAGAAATAACAAGTGGATCCCAAGCAGTTGGACATGGGATAGACCGGGCTCACAGAGACATTCCTTATGCACATGGCAGGCCCTTCTTGCCAAACTACCCACAATGGATAATATGAAGCGAAAAGGTATATATATTGTTAACCGATGCTCTCTTTGTATGCAACAGGAAGAAGATATTGATCATCTTTATTTTGCTTGTGACTACACTAATTGGATATGGGAGGAGATTCTGAAGAGATTTGAACTCCATAGGCTACCAAGGCCAAACTTGCATCAGAACTAGAACAGAATTGCAAAGAAAGCTTCTCAAGAAAAGGGCTTCTACACAACTAGCAAAAATTACCTTCAGATGTGCTATTTGGTGGATTTGGAGGGAAAGGTATAGCAGAATCTTTGAGTACCACAACACACATAATACTCACCTATTGCTCGAGATACTTAGCGACTCAAGATCATGTATGGAGCAGGATCTGGAAATAAAGCATTTAACAAGTAGAGAAAAAGATATCTTTATCAGATTCAATTTTGTTATTCGTCAATGCTTTCTAGGATGAGTTTCTATGTTTCAACAATGTGATGTATTCACAGGTCGTTTAGGAATTGCATTTTGCTATTTATTGAATATCATAAGGCGTCATAGTCTACAACATGTGTAGTCATGGCTACTTTTTTGCTTATGTTCTCTTGGAGATGAGTCTGGTGGAACGAGTCCATTTCACCTTTCTGAGGTGGGGTGCATTTTCCTAGACTGCTCTAAGAGATCTCAGACTTTAGTCTACGGCTTGTCTAGATAGAACTATTATGTACAAATTTCACACTTAATCCAATTACATTTACTTACTAAAAAAGAAATAAAGGTGCAATTTATCTCTTAAGAATATGTCTGAAGAGAAAAATGTCGACAAGCTTTAATCACGTCATCACCAATGATAGGCCATGTAATTTGGTAAAATTCAATTGAAAATCCATTTAGACCAGGGCTTTTGTGCTTCGGTGACTTAAGGACAACTCTTACAATTTCTTCATCTATAATTGGTGCATTGAGAATCACGATGGCATCTAAATCAAGCTTTCTAGTAGGCTCCACCTGAATATTATTAGGTTGCTCCTCTTGATTGAGTAGAGAATAAAAAAATTATTCAGTATGTGCTTTAACCTCATCCAAATTCGCAATAAGATTATTGTCTTTATCTTTATATTTTCTGATGCAGTTAATGGCCCTTCTAGCAGCAATGGCAGTATAGAAAAACTTAGTGTTAGAATCCCCTAGAGTAAGCCAGTGCTTTGTCGAGATTTCTGTTTTGCAAAACTTTTCCTCCTGCTTTAAGGCTTGCATGAACTGATGCCTGGCTTCTGCCTCATTATAAATAAGATTCTCATCAAAGGGCTGAAGATGCAGCTCTTGTTGCACTGTCATTAGCTCCTTTTTGCTTAATTGGACCCGGGTGGTAATATTACCAAAGATATTTGTATTCCACTTCTTAAGTGTTGCTTTACAGGCTTTTAGCTTCTGACATAAAATGTATGGAGGGGAACCATGCACAGTAACATTCCAAGCTGATCTGATAATCTCGAGGAACTGAGGATGAGTACTCCACATGTTAAAGAATCTAAATGGTTTCTTGCCTTTGGGTGTTGCTTTGTCTGTATGTATATACATTGAAGAGTGGAAGTGAATCAGGATAAACTGTTAGCCATGCATCAAACACCTGTCAAGTCAAGCCATTATTTTCTTATGGCCAACACTTTGATTACTCCATGAAAGTCAATCCCTTATAAATTTCATATCAATCAATGCAGCAGTTTCTATATAATCATTAAAATTCTAAAGCTGGCTTTCTGAAAGTTGTTTGCCCCCCACTTTTTCAATTGTATACCTAACAGTATTAAAGTCACCAAGAACAATCCAAGGTACTGTGAGACAACCATTTGCAATAGTAGTTAGATCAATCCATAGGACAATTCTGTCATGCATATTGTTCGAAGCATATATACCAATAATATGAAATTGATAATCATTCTTTTTGTCCTCTACCTTAAGATGGATGAATTATTCAATAGCAGAAATAAACCAAGCACTAACAGAGTTGGGATGCCATAAGACTCATATTCTATCATAAGTATCATAAGAATCATTGGTAAGAAGTTATGCCTTCGACCATATTAAATTCTTTTGAACATGAACCTGAGATGGTTTAATTTTTGTTTCCACAAGAATAATAATATCAGAAGCAGCAGACTTAATTATTCTATTGAGCTCCCAACATTTTTCAGGTTTATTAAGTCTACGAACATTCCAACTTATAATTTTCATCAGAAATAAAAGAAGGAAAGGAAAGAAAGAAATTCTTCCTAAGTAGAAGGGTGCGACTTAGGAAGTACCTCATTTTTCTTATCCTTAGATTTTACATTTTCCTCCCGCACTATATCCTTACCTTTCAAGCCTTTATTCTTATTTTTTTCCACTTCATCCACAGCTTGCAAATGTTTAAATTTTAAAGTACCTTGAGCATCCTGGTTAGTAGGGTCTAGAATGTCCTGGTTGGTAAGGTGTGTAGGGGCATGAGCTGATTGAGACACAATATCCTGGATGGCACGATGAGTGGAACGCGGGATCCCTGTTGTGGTAGTCCCTGACAATATAGGAAGAGATGAAGGTTTCTCTTTCTCCTGTGTGTGGATAACTTGGGAAACTATTGTTATGAAAGACTCTGATATATTATTAGGAAGAAGTAAAGTTCCTAATTTGTCTTTCAGAATATGATGCTGCCTGCGAGTCGTAATGCTTGCTCGTTTTTTACCGCACTACTGCCATCAAGGAGCCTCGCCTTGTTCGTCAGTAGTCATAATAGTACTATCAACCCCGTGCTGAGATGACTGGCGTTGGCAATATACCTGATTGATCGGTTTCTGAGTTTGCTAACAAGCTCCATGTGCATGACCAAAAGAGTAGTAAATCTTACAACGTTGTGGCTTCCAAGAATATGAAGCATGCACCTTACGGGTGGTCCCATCAAGATCACAATAAAAAACCTCATTTGGAAGATCACTATCAGAAGAAATCATTACACATGCTCATGCAAAAGCCAATCTCGTCTGCACTGTTGTTGCTTTGTATTGACAATGGCTGTCCCAAGATGCTACATAACTTAGCAATAAAATGTCAACTCCAAAGATGCAGAGGAAGACTATGAAAGGATACCCATAAAAGGAATAGACTATAGACTGTCTAACTCCAAACGAACATCAGGAGACCAACACCATAAAATCATCGGATGGCCGTGAATAGTCCAAAACCCTTCAAGGATTCGTTGCAAATCCTTTTCAGAATAGAGTTTGCATACAAAAAAACCGTTCTCTAGCATATGCAGATCAAATGCCGATATTCCCCATCGAGTCTTGATGAATAATGATGGGAAATATGATGTCTTTAGACCGATCACATAACCAACAAGTGCCATCGACCACGTCTTAATCAGCTCTTCAGAATCAGCAGTCTCGTACACAGCAATCTTCTGATCAGCATGGGTTTCTGGAGCAAAGAAATCTAAGCTAAGATCCGGACTTCCAACCGAAGCTTTGAAGAGACTTGTCCAAGGTTGAGGATCTCAAGAAATGAGAGTAGGAGATCGCGATCTAGAGCGCGACCTACCTCTATGCTGCGTCATCAAAGAACCATCTCGTCGGGAAGAAACTTGAGAAGGAGCATCTTGTCAGGAGGAAGATAGCGGAGGTTGAGACATAGGGCCAGGGACCTCGTCGTCGGAGCTACCCTGCTACCAGCATCACCAGCCCCAAGGACCACCACTGCCCGGTAGCCGTGTTCCTGCAGTGCAAGCTCCTCTGTTCGCTAGGGAGAGTTGGCTGCAAACTACCGCTGCAGCCCCAACAACGGAGAAGCAGACTGCCTCCGTAGCCCCAACTCCTACAGTTGGCCGAGGTGAGGACGCCGCCCTTGATCTCCTCCTCCTCTATTCAATCCAGAAGAGGAATAGAGGAAAGGGGGCGTGCAGGGAACAATAGCCTCCGGTCTCCGCGCCAGACACGCAGAGATCGCTGCGCAGGCACAGCTGCCGCCGCCTGGGCCGCACCCACCGCCTCAAAACCGATCTCGCTTCGGCCTCTTCTCACCCTAGAGAGAGAAGAGAATCACCCTAGAGCTCTCTCTAGGTGAGAGCTTCTCTAGGCGATATTTTTTTTTTATCTACTTTCTCTCTCGCAGCGAGAGTTTCTCTCTCTAGGCGATTCTCTTCTCTCTCTAGGGTGAGAAGAGGCGGTGACTACAGGACGTTGTAGATCTGCTTCTTCTCCCTTGGGTGGTGGTTCTTCCCTTCCTCCACGTGCAAATGCATTTGGGGAAAGTGAAGCCACGGAGAAGACTAGGGCGAGAAAAGGCGACGCCTGTTGGGTTCTCCCCTGTTCTGCACATGGAGAGCAGGAAAGCTGCATCGCACGGCGAGCAGGGTTCTCTGTGGTTCTGCACGCAAGGAGAACAGAGGCTAAAAAGAGAACTTTGGTTTTTTTCTCTCTAGGGTGATTTTATCTCTCTAGGGCGATTCTACTTCTCTCTCCAAGGTGAGAAGAGGCAACGGCGGCTACCCCTTCTTTGCTGTGATCAGAGAGCACGATCGGCCAGTGTGATCTGTGGAACAGAGGACCTATTGCGGCTTTCCCAGTTCTGACAGGAATTGGGGCTGCATTGATTAGGCACCCCCTCCCTCGCCTCTCTCTGACCTAGGAGGCGAGGGTTCCGCAGATTGGACTGGGCGACACGCTTCTCTCGACCAAGGAGGAGAGGGTTTCAGAGATCGCTTTCTCGCACGCTTGGGCGATTGAACAGAGGAGACAAGGCGGCGATCGCTAGGAGGTGTCTCTCCGGCAGAGCTCGCTCGCGGCATCCTTCCGAGATCTATTGCTTTGACAGTGGGGTGGCGACCGTGCAGCCCCTTTGTTCTGCTCGATTGAGGCAGATCTGCACCGCCCTTTTTGAGTTAGGGCAGCGCAACTTGATGGTGACAAGTGGCGCAGGTAGATCCAAAATGAGGCTTCCTTCTCAAGTTGCTTCTTCTACCCGACGAGATGGTCCTTCGATGATGCAGCATAGAGGAAGGTCGCGCTCTAGATCGCGGCCTCCTACTCTCATTTCTAAAGATCCTCGGCCTTGGACAAGCCTCTTCAAGGCTCCGGTTGGAAGCCCGGATCTTAGCTTGGATTTCTTTGCTCCAGAAACCCAGGCTGATTAGAAGATTACTGTGTACGAGACTGTTGATTTAGAGGAGCTGATTAAGACGTGGTCCATGGCACTTGTTGGTTATGTGGTCGGACTTAAGACATCCTATTTCCCGTTATCCTCATTCATCAAGACTCGATGGGGAGCATCAACATTTGATCTTCATATGCTGGAGAACGGTTTCTTTGTATGCAAACTCTATTCTGAAGAGGATTTGCAATGGATTCTTGAAGGGTTTTGGACCATTCGTGGTCATCCGATGATACTACGACGCTGGTCCCCTGATGTCCGTTTGGAGTTAGACATCCGCCTATTCCATTATGGGTTTCCTTTCATGGTCTTCCCTGCATCTTTGGAGTCAATGTTTTATTGCTACAGTACTGGGACAGCATTGTATATTGACAAGGCAACAAAGAAAACAGACGATTTAGATTGGCTTTTGCACGAGCATTTGTTATGGTTTCTTCCGATAGAGATCTTCCGGATGAGGTTTATTTTAGGGATCTTGAGGGGACCACTCGTATGGTGCATGTTCCTGGAAGCCACAGCGGTGTAAAATTTGTCACTCTTTCGATCATACACATGGAGCTTGTCAGCAAACGCAAAAAACGATCACTGTGTTTATCGACAACGCCACGCAACTCAAGTTGATGCTGCTATGACTAGTGATGAACAAGGTGCGTCTCCCGAAGCAGTAGCACCGATGACGACGAAAGAGCATTCTGACTCGCTTGGGCAACAACACAGACAAAAGGATACATCAGGAACTTTAATTCTTCCTATTATAGCCCCTTCCACAACAGTAATTTCTCAGGCTTCATCTCTTCCTATATCGACAGGAGTTGCTACAACGGGGATCCCACGTCCCACTCATCGTGTTAACCAGGATATTATCCCAACAAACCTTGCCAGCCAAGATATTCAGCCTCAACAGATGCAACTTTCAACAAACACTGCCAACCTGGATATCTTGGGTACTTCAAAATTTAAGCATTTGCAAGCTGTGGATGAAGTGGAGAAAAATAGAAATAAAGGCTTAAAAGGTAAGGATATTATACGGGATGAAATTACAAAACCCAAGGATAAGAAAAAGGATGGTACTAGTAAGTCGTACATACTTCCGTCTACCTAAGAAGAGTCCTTTATTTTTCTACCTGTTTTAATTCTGATGAAGATACTTTGTTGGAATGTTCATGGACTAAATAAACTTGAGAAATGTCGGGAGCTTAATAGAACAATCAAGTCTGCTGCTTGTGATATTGTTATTCTAGTGGAAACAAAAATTAAACCATTTCGGATTTGTGTTCAAAAAAATTTAATATGGCCAGAGGCAGAACTTCTTACCAATGATACTTGTGACACTTATGGTAGAATATGGGTATTATGGCATTCGAACTCTGTTAGTGCTTGCTTTATTTCTGTTACAGAATAATTCAACCACCTTAAGGCCGAGGATAAAAGAAATGATTGTCAATTCCATATTACTGGTGTATATGTTTCTAATAGTATGTAGGAAAGAAACGTTCGGACTAATCTGATTAACATTGCAAATGGTTGTCTTATAGTGCCTTGGATTATTCTTGATGACTTCAATACTGTTCGGTACACACATGAAAAAGTGGGGGGTAAACCACTTTCAGAGAGCAAGCTTAAAGGTTTTAATGATTACATAGATATTGCTGCATTGATTGATATGAAATCTGTAGGGGATTGGCTTTCATGGAGTAATCAAGGTGCTGCCCACAGGATAATAATGGCTCGACTCGATAGGTGTCTGATTAATCGAGAATGGTTAATAGTTTACCCTGATTCACTTCTGGAGTATGGTGCTCAATTATTCTCTGATCACTCTTCAATGTATATACATGCAAACAAAGTAATACCCAAAGGCAAGAAACCATTTAGATTCTTTAACATGTGGAGTACCCATCCTCTCCTAGAGAGGTTATCGATCAACTGGAAATAATGTGCATGATTCAGTTAAGCAAGAAGGAACTAATGGCAACATGAGCTGCATCTTCAGCCCTTTGACGAGAATCTTATTTGCAAAGAAGTAGAAGCTAGGTATCAATTCATGCAGGCCTTACAGCGGGAAGAAAGTTTTGCAAAACAGAAGTCTAGACAACATTGGCTTACGCTAGGGGATTCCAATACGAAGTTTTTCTATACAGCCATTGCTACTAGAAGGGCTGTTAACTGTATCAGGAAATGTAAAGATCAAGATGGTACGCTTATTGAGAATTTGGATGAGATTAAAGCACATTGAATAATTTTTTTATTCTTTACTCAATCAAACAAAGCAGCCTAATAATGTTCATGTGGAGCCTACTAGAAAGCTTGATTCGGATGACATCATGATTCTTAATGCACCAATTATTTAAGAAATTGTAAGAGTTGTCTTCAAGTCACCAAAGCACAAAAGCCCTGGTCCAGATGGATTTTCAGTTGAATTTTACCAAATTGCATGGTCGATCATTGGAAATGACGTGATTAAAGCTTGTCAGCATTTTTTCTCTTTAGGTCGTATTCTTAAAGTGATAAATTGCACGTTTATTTCTTTAGTTCCCAAGAATGCTGGGGCTAATTCACTAGAGCACTACAGGCCCATTTCATTATGCAATTTTATTTACAAGATCATCTCCAAGTTGTTTGCAGATCAAATGCAAATGATTATGCATAAGATCATTAGTCCTACTCAGGCTGCTTTCATTAAAGGGAGAAGCATACATCACAATGTCTTCTTGCTAACGACTTGGTTAAAGATCTGCATTCCAAATCAAGAGGGACAAAAATATGTTTTAAAGCTGACTTACGAAAAGCATTTGATTCAGTTAATAAACACTTTCTTTACAGGATGCTCCTCAATATGAACTTCCCTCAACAATGGATTAATTGGATTCAGTGTTGCTTGGAAACTCCAAAATTTTCTATTCTATTTAATGGTTCACCCATTGGCTTCTTTGGGAGTACGAATGGCATCCGACAAGGAGATCCACTTTCTCCATATCTTTTTACAATTGTCATGGAAGGACTCAGTTGTATGTTAGAAAAGGCAGTCTCTGATGGCAGCATTAAGGTACCCCATGTTGGTTCTATTCATATATCCCACATAATATTTGCAGATGATCTTATTATATTTCTTCATAATGACACTACTTCAATGAGAAATTTGGCTACTATTATGAAAGATTTTGGTTTGGTTTCTGGCCTTCAGTTAAATCATGCAAAAAATAAAGTCTATATGGGTCCTTACATTGAAGATAAAGACTTTATTATACAAACTTTGGGGGTTAGCGAGGGAAGTCTATCAATTCCTTATTTGGGTCTCTCACTCATATCCATTGGGATTCACAAAACTCATTGTCAGCCTATCTTGCAAAAAATAAAGAATCGAATTTCCTCTTGGAAAACTAGACTTCTTTCCAGAGCAGGACGATTGGAACTCATCCGATCTGTGCTGTTCTCTTACTCTATTTATTGGTCTAATGCATTTCTTCTACCTGTTGGACTTCTTCAGGATATTAAACGGCTATTAAAGAACTTTTTCTGGAATGGTACGGATAGTAAGGTAATACATATGGTAAATTGGGATAGCATCTGCAGACCGAAAGATGAGGGAGGGCTGAATCTAGGAAATCTGAAAGATTGGAATAAAGCTTGTTTAGTACAGCAATTGTGGGATCTTTTGCAAAACAAATCCTTATGGTCACAATGGGTTTCTGCTAGGTACCTATCTAAGGAATCAATCTTGGTAGTTCTAGTAAAAACATATCATTCTACTGCTTGAAAAGGAATTTTGAAGGCAAGAAATTGGCTGACCAAACATATTTCTTATACAATCTCTTCTGGGACGAGAATTAATGTGGTATGATCCTTGGGTGAATGAGAAGAGTATATTTCAATTGTATGGTGATAGAATACGAAGAGATCTTGGGGCCTCTAAAGATTGTAAGGTTTCTGAGTTCATTGTTAATGGCTCTTGGTGTCTTCCTAGTCCTATTTCTTCTGATATGCTATCACTTTGGCCGACTATTACAACTCTTTCAATCAAGGACAACTCCTCAGATATGCTTAATTGGCTTCATGACAATGGAAAATTTAGTACTACATCTACACGAATCAAATCGACAAAGAAACAACAAGTGGATCAATCGGACACGCACAAATCGCATCCGATCTGTGTTATTTTCTTATTCTATTTATTGGTCTAATGCATTTCTTCTACTGTTGGATTTCTTCAGGATATTGAACGGCTATTGAAGAACTTTTTCTGGAATGGTACGGATGGAAAGGCAATGCATATAGTCAATTGGGATAGCATTTGTAGACCAAAAGATGAGGGGGGGCTGAATCTACGAAATCTGAGAGATTGGAATAAAGCTTGTTTGGTACAGAAATTATGGGATCTTTTGCAAAATAAATCCTTATGATCACAATGGGTTTCTTCTAGGTACCTATCTAAGGAATCAATATGGGAAGTTTCAACAAGAACATATCATTCTATTGCATGGAAAGGAATTTTGAAGGCAAGAAACTAGCAAATCAACCACATTTCTTATGCAATCTCTTCTGGGACCAGAATTAATATATGGTATGATCCTTGGGTGAATGGAAAAAATATATTTCAATTATATGGTGATCGAGTACGAAGAGATCTTGGGGCCCCTAAAGATTGGAAGGTTTCTGAGTTCATTGCTAACAACACCTGGTGTCTTCCTAATCCTATTTCTCCTAATATGCTATCACTTTGGTCGACTATTACAGCTCTTCCAATCAGAATAACTCATCGATATGCTTAATTGGCTTCATGACAATGAAAAGTTTAGTACTACATCCGCATGGAATCAAATCGCATAAAGAAATAACAAGTGGATCCCGAGCAGTTGGATATGGGATAGACCGGGCTCACAGAGACATTCCTTATGCACATGGCAGGCCCTTCTTGTCAAACTACCCACAATAGACAATATGAAGCCAAAAGATATATATCTTGTTAACCAATGCTCTTTTTGTATACAACAGGAAGAAAGTATAGATCATATCTATTTTGCTTGTGACTACACGGTATGGATGGAGATTCTGAAAAGATTTAAAATACATAGGCTACCAATGCCAAACTTGCATCAAGAACTAGAACTAGAATGCACAGAAACTTCTCAAGAAAAGGGCTTCTTATACAACTGCAAAGCGTATCTTCAGATGTACTATTTGGTGGATTTGGAAAGAGAGGTGTAGAATCTTTGAGGGTCACAACTCACACAATGCTCATCTTCTGCTTGAGATACTTAGCGACTCACGATCATGCATGGAGCAGGATTTGGAAATGAGGCATTTAACAAGTAGAGAAAAAGAGATCTTCCTCAAATTCAATTTTACAATTCTTTAATGCTTCCTTTGTATTTTCTGCTTTAAAATTGTGATATATTCACCAGTTGTCCAGGAATAGTTGGTTATTACATTTTACTATTTGTTACCTATGGTAGAGCATCATAGTCTACAATATGTGTAGTTATAATTTCTGTTTAACTACTCTCGGAGATGAGTCCGGTGGAGTGAGACCATTCCACCTTTCTGAGGTGGGGTGCATTCTCCTAGACTGCTCTAAGAGATCTCAGGCTTTAGTCTATGGCTTGTGTAGATAAAGCTAATTTGTACAAACTTCATACTAAATCTACTTACATTTACTTACAAAAAAAAAACAACAAGTGGATCCCAAGCAGTTGGACATGGGATAGACCAGTCTCACAGAGACATTTCTTATGCACATGATAGGCCTTCTTGCATCAGACTTGTTAGTTTGTGGCATCTTAAGGGAATTCAAAGTATTATTCTAGTTATTTCATTAATTTTCTATTGATAAGTAATTAGAATAGTTTTCCTTACTTCATTCTTGAACGATCCGCCTTGTTTCAATTCATTGGAGAGTGTCAATTTACATTCCATATGTATCATAGCTCTTAGCTATCAGGGTGTATGGTTGCTAAATTGATGATTTCCATCAGTGGATGAATTATTCTGTAGCAGAAATAAAGCAAACACTAACAAAGTTTGGATGCCATAGTACCCATATTCGGTAGAATATGGTTGGTAAGAAGTTCTACCTTTGGCCATATTAAATTTCTTTGAACACAAACCTGAGATGATTTAATTTTTGTTTCCACCAAAATAGCAATATCACTTATTGGTTTAAGACGTGGTCCATGGCACTTATTGGTTATGTGGTTGGACTTAAGACATCCTATTTCCCGTTATCCTCATTCATTAAGACTCGATGGGGAGCATCAACATTTGCTATCACTTTGGCCGATTATTACAGCTCTTCCAATCAGGAATAACTCATCAGATATGCTTAATTGGCTTCATGACAATGGAAAGTTTAGTGCTACATTTGCATGGAATCAAATCAGACAAAGAAATAACAAGTGGATCCCGAGCAGTTGGACATGGGATAGACCGGGCTCACAGAGACATTCCTTATGCACATGGCAGGCCCTTCTTGCCAAACTACCCACAATGGACAATATGAAGCGAAAAGGTATATATCTTATTAACCAATGCTCTCTTTGTATGTAACAGGAAGAAAGTATAGATCATATCTATTTTGCTTGTGACTACACTAATTGGGTATGGATGGAGATTCTGAAAAGATTTGAAATATATAGGCTACCAATGCTAAACTTGCATCAAGAACTAGAACAGTTGCAGCATAACTTCTTAAGAAAAGGACTTCTTACACAATTGGCAAAGCTTATCTTCAGATGTACTATTTGGTGGATTTGGAAAGAGAGGTGTAGCAGAATCTTTGAGGGTCACAACACACACAATGCTCACCTTCTGCTTGAGATACTTAGTGACTCACGATCATGCATGGAGCAGGATTTGGAAATGAGACATTTAACAAGTAGAGAAAAAGAGATCTTCCTCAGATTTAATTTTACAATTCTTTAACGCTTCCTTTGATTATCTAATTTTCTGCTTTAAAATTGTGATATATTCACCGGTTGTCCAGGAATAGTTGGTTATTACATTTTACTATTTATTGCCTATGGTAGAGCGTCATAGTCTACAATATGTGTAGTCATGATTTTTTCTTAACTACTCTCGGAGATGAGTCTGGTGGAGTGAGACCATTCCACCTTTCTAAGGTGGGGTGCATTCTCCTAGACTGCTCTAAAAGATCCTAGGCTTTAGTCTATGGCTTGTGTAGACAAAACTAATTTGTACAAACTTCATACTAAATCTACTTACATTTACTTACCAAAAAAAAACAAGTGGATCCCAAGCAGTTGGACATGGAATAGACCGGTCTCACAGAGACATTTCTTATGCATATGGCAGGGCCCTTCTTGCCAAACTACCCATAATGAATAATATGAACAAAAAAGGTATATATATTGTTAACCGATGCTCTCTTTGTATGCAACAGGAAGAAGATATTGATCATCTTTATTTTGCTTACGACTATACTAATTGGATATGAGAGGAGATCCTGAAGAAATTTGAACTTCATAGGCTACCAATGCCAAACTTGCATCAGAAACTAGAACAGTTGCAGCAAAGCTTCTCAAGAAAAGGACTTCTTACACAACTAGCAAAAATTATCTTTAGATGTGCTATTTGGTAGATTTGGAGGGAGAGGTGTAGTAGAATCTTTGAGGGCCATAACACTACTCACCTATTGCTCGAGATACTTAGCGACTCAAGATCATGTATGGAGTAGGATCTGGAAATGAAGCATTTAACAAGTAGAGAAAAAGATATCTTTATCAAATTCAATTTTATTATTCGTTAATGCTTTCTAGAATGAGATTACTGTATTGTGTGTTTCTATGTTTTAACAATGTGATGTATTCACAGGTCATTTAGGAATGGTTGGTTATTACATTTTGCTATATATACATTTTAGTAAAGCGTCATAGTCTACAACATGTGTATTCATGTCTATTTTTTTATTTATCTTCTCTTGAAGATGAGTCTGGTGGAGTGAGTCCATTCCACCTTTCTGAGGTGGGGTGCATTCTCTTAGACTCCTCTAAGAGATCTCAGGCTATAGTCTATGGTTTGTGTAGACAAAGCTCTTTGTGCAAACTTCATACTAAATACAATTACATTTACTTACCAAAAAAATGGTCGATATTTTAAACTTTTAAGATGGTGTAAAAAAAATCGTTCAAACATTGACTTTGGACAAACTTTATGATCGTCATGTTTTTTTGGCCAAACCAAGGTTATTCAACTTCCATAGGCCCAATAAGTTGTAAATGGTCAATATTTTAAATTTTTGAGATGATGCAAAAAATATCGATCACATATTGTCTTTCTACAATCTTTATAACCGTCACATTTTTTGGCGAAAACTAGGTTATACAACTTCCCTGGGTCTAATACATTTGGAATGGTCAATATCTTGATTTTTCGGGACGACTCAAAAAAAACTGAACAAACATCGACTTTTCACAAACTTTATGACTGTCATATTTTTTGTCGAAACTAAAGTTATACAACTTCACTAGTCCTAATAAGTTGGGAATGAATAATATTTTGAATTTTCGAGACGATGCAAAAAAAATCAATCAAACTTCAACTTTTCACAAACTTTATAACTAGCACATATTTTAGTAAAACCAAGGTTATACAACTTCCCTATGCCTAATAATTTTGGAATGATCAATATTTTAAATTTTCAAGATCGTGCGAAAAAAACCAAACAAACATCAACTTTTCGTAACTTTATGACCATCACGTTTTTTTGGCAAAACTATGGTTGTACAACTTCCTAAGTCCTAATAAGTTGGGAATAGTCAATATTTTAAATTTTCGATACGGTACGAAAAAAATCGATTAAACATCGACTTTGTGCAAACTTTATGGACGTCATGTTTTTTTATGAAACCAAGGTTATTCAACTACCCTAAGCATAATAAGTTGTGAATGATCAATATTTTAAATTTTTGAGATGGTGTGAAAAAGACCGATCAAACATCAACTTTACGCAATATTTATGGCTATCACGTTTTTTTGGAAAAACCTAAGTTATACAACTGCTATGGGCATAATAAGTTAGGAATGGTCAATATTTTTAATTTTCGAGATGGTGCGAAAAAAATCGATCAAACATCGATTTTGTGAAAACTTTATGAGTCACGTTTTTTTTTGTGAAACCTAGGTTATACAACTTCACTGGGCCTAATAAGTTAGTAATGGTCAATATTTTGAATTTTCAAGAAGATGCGAAAAAAACCGATCAAACATCGACAAAGGTCAAACTTTATGAACGTCACATTTTTTGGCGAAACCAAGGTTATTCAACTTCCCTATACTTAATAATTTGTAAAGGGTCAATATTTTAAATTTTTAAGACGGTGCGAAAAAAACGGATCAAACATCGACTTAGCACAAACATAATAACCATCACGTTTTTTGGTGAAACCAAGGTTATACAACTTCCTAGGCCTAATAAGTTGGGAATGGTCAATATTTTGAATTTTTGAGATGGTGCCAAAAAAGGATCAAACATCGTCTTTGTGAAAACTTTATGACCATTAAGTTTTTTGGCGAAACCAAGGTTTTACAACTTCCCTAGGCATTATAAGTTTGGAATTGTCAATATTTTGAATTTTCAAGATGGTGCGAAAAAAATCGATCAAACATCGACTTTGCGCAAACTTTATGACAGTCATGTTTTTTGACGAAACTAAGGTTATTCAACTTCCCTAGGCCTAATAAGTTGGGAATGGTTAATATTTTGAATTTTTGAAATGGTGCGAAAATAACCGATCAAACATTGGCTTTGTGCAAACTTTATAATATTACGCTTTTTGGTGAAACCATGGTTATTCAACTTCCCTTGGCCTAATAAGTTGGGAATGGTCAATATTTTAAAATTTTGATATGTTGCCAAAAATATCGATCAAACATCGACATTGGGCAAACTTTATGAACATCTTATTTTTTAGCGCAACCAAGGCTATTCAACTTTTTTTTTAGTAAATAAATGTAATTATATTTAGTTTAAAGTTTGTACAAAGTAGCTTTGTCTACACAAGCCGTAGACTATAGCCTGAGATCTCTTAGAGCAGTCTAGGAGAATGCACCCCACCTCAGAAAGGTGGAATGGACTCACTCCACCAGACTTATCTCCAAGAGAAGTTAAACAAAAAAAGTAGCCATGACTACACATGTTGTAGACTATGACGCCTTACGATAGTCAATAAATAGCAAAATGCAATAACCAACCATTCTAAAGGACCTGTGAATACATCACAATGTTGAAACATAGAAACACACAATACAGCAATCTCATTCTAGAAAGCATTAACGAATAATAAAATTAAATTTGATAAAGATATCTTTTTCTCTACTTGTTAAATGCTTCATTTCCAGATCCTGCTCCATACATGATCTTGAGTCGCTAAGTATCTCGAGCAATAGGTGAGTATTGTGTGTTGTGGCCCTCAAAGATTCTGCTACACCTCTCCCTCCAAATCCACCAAATAGCACATCTGAAGGTAATTTTTGCTATTCAACTTTTTTGGGTATAATAAGTTGGGAATGATCAATATTTTGAATTTTTGAGATGGTGCGAAAAAAATCGATCAAACATCGACCTTGTGCAAACATTATGACCATCATGTTTTTTGTCGAAACCAAGGTTATACAACTTTCCTAGTCCTAATAAGTTGGTAATGGTCGATATTTCAAAATTTTGAAATGGTGCGAAAAAAATTGATCAAACATTGACTTTGATCAAACTTTATGATCGTCACGTTTTTTGGTGAAATCAAGTTTATACAACTTCCCTTGGCCTTATATGTTTGGATTAGTCAATATTTTGAATTTTGTAGATGGTGCAAAAAAAATTGATCAAACATCAACTTTGCGTAAACTTTATGACAATCTTATTTTTTGGTGAATCCAAGGTTATTTAACTTCCATAGGCTTAATAATTTGAGAATTGTTAATATTTTGAGTTTTCAAGATGTTGCAAAAAAAATCGATCAAACATCGAGTTTGGGAAAACTTTATGACCGCCACATTTTTTTGTGAAACCATGGTTATTCAACTTCTCTAGGCCTAATAAGTTGGGAATGGTCAATATTTTAAAATTTTGAGATAGTACGAAAAAAATCGATCAAACATTGACTTTCCATAAACTTTATGACTGTCACATTTTTTGTCGAAACCTAGTTTATACAAATTCCCTGGGCCTAATATGTTTGGAATGGTCAATATCTTGAATTTTTGAGACGGCACAAAAAAATCCGATCAAACATCGACCTTCCGCAAACTTTATGACCGTCATGTCTTTTTGGTAAAACCAAGGTTATTCAACATCCCTAGTCCTAATAAGTTGGGAATGGATAATATTTTGAATTTTAGAGATAGTGCGAAAAAAACTGATCAAACAACGACTTTGTGCAAACTTTATAACCATCATATTTTTTTGGCAAAACCAAGGTTATTCAGCTTCGATTGGCCTAATAAATTGAGAATGGTCAATATTTTGAATTTTCGAGATGTTACAAAAAAAAATCGATCAAATATCGAGTTTGGGGAAACTTTTTGACCGTCACGTTTTTTTGGTGAAACCAAGGTTATTCAACTTCCTTGGCCTAATAAGTTGGGAATAGTCAATATTTTGAAATTTCGAGATGGTGCGAAAAAAACTGATCAAACATCGACTTTAAATAAACTTTATGACAGTCATGATTTTTTGCGAAACCTAGGTTATACAACTTCCATAGTCCGAATAAGTTTGGAATGGTCAATACTTTAAATTTTTTAGAAGGTTATTCAACTTCCCTAGGCCTAACAAGTTGGGAATAGTCAATATTTTAAAATTTCGAGATAGTGCAAAAAAAATCGATCAAACATCGACCTACGCAAACTTTATGACCGTAACCTTTTTTGGTGAAACCAAGGTTATTCAACTTTCATAGGCCTAATATATCAGGAATGGTCGATATTTTGAATTTTCGAGATGGTGCAAAAAAAAATCGATTAAACATCGACTTTGCGCAAACATTATGACTATCATGATTTTTGACGAAACCAAGGTTATACAACTTCCCTAGGCCTAATAAGTTGGGAATGATCAATATTTTAAATTTTTGAGATGGTGCAAAAAAATCGATCAAACATCGACTTTGGGCAAACTTTATGACCGTCACATTTTTTGGCGAAACCAAGGTTATACAACTTCCCTGGGCCTTATAATTTTGGAATTGTTAATATTTTAAATTTTCAAGATGGTGTGAAAAAAATCAATCAAACCTCGACTTTATGCAAACTTTATGACAGTTATGTTTTTTTGTCGAAACTAAGGTTATTCAACTTCCCTATGCCTAATAAGTTGGGAATAGTCAATATTTTGATTTTTTGAGATGGTGCAAAATAAACTGATCAAACATCGACTTTATGCAAACTTTATGACCATCACGTTTTTTGGTGAAACCAAGGTTATTCAACTTCCCTAGGCCTAATAAGTTGGGAATGATCAATATTTTGAATTTGCAAGATGGTGCAAAAAAAATCGATCAAACATCGACTTTGCACAAACTTTATGATCGTCATGTTTTTTGGTGAAACTAAGGTTATACCACTTTCCTAGTCCTTATAAGTTTGGAATTGTCAACATTTTCAACTTTCAAGTTTGTGTGAAAAAAGCCGATCAAACATCGACGTTACGTAAACTTTATGACCGACACGTTTTTTGGCAAAACCAAGGTTATTCAACTTCCCTATGCCTAATAAGTTGGGAATGGTCAATATTTTGAATTTTCGAGATGGTGTGAAAAAAATGATCAAACATCAACTTTGTGCAAACTTTATGACCATCTCGTTTTTTTGACAAAACCAAGGTTATTTAACTTTCCTAGGCCTAATAAGTTGGGAATGATTAAAATTTTGAATTTTCAAGATGGTGCGAAAAAAATTGATCAAACATTGACTTTGGGCAAACTTTATGACTGTCACACTTTTTAGCGAAACTAAGGTTATTCAACTTCCTTGGGAAAAAAATCAATGGGGCAAATAAAATCCAACTTATTATTATAAGTTGGGAATGAATAATATTTTGAATTTTTCAGATGGTGCGAAAAAAATCGATCAAACATCGACTTTACGCAAACATTATGACCGTCATGTTTTTTGGCGAAACCAAAGTTATACAACTTCCCTAGTCCTAATAAGTTGGGAATGGTCAATATTTTATATTTTTGAGATGGTGTGAAAAAAATCGATCAAACATCGACATTGCGCAAACTTTATGACCATCACATTTTTTGGAGCAAAACCAAGGTTATACAACTTCCCTCGGCCTTATAAGTTTGGAATGGTCAATATTTTGAATTTTCTAGATGGTACAAAAAAACTGATTAATCATCGACTTTACATTAACTTTATGACCATCACGTTTTTTGGCGAAATGCAAAGAGGTAGAATCTAGGTATCAATTTATGCAAGCCTTAAAGCAGGAGAAAAGTTTTGCAAAACAGAAGTCTCGACAACATTGGCTTACTCTAGGGGATTCCAATACTAAGTTTTTCTATACTGCCATTGCTACTAGAAGGGCTATTAATTGCATCAGGAAATGTAAAGACAATGACAATAATCTTATTGAGAATTTGGATGTAGTTAAAATACACACTGAATAATTTTTTTATTCTTTACTCAATCAAGAGGAGTAGCCTAATAATATTCATGTGGAGCCTACTAGAAAGCTTGATTCAGATGCCATCGCGATCCTCAATGCTCCAATTATAAATGAAGAAATTACGAGAATTGTCTTTAAGTCACCGAAGCACAAAAGCCCTAGTCCATATAGATTTCTAACTGAATTTTACCAAATTGCATGGCCTATCATTAGTAATGATGTGATTAAAGCTTGACATAATTTTTTCTCTTCAAGTCGTATTCTTAATGAGATAAATTGTACTTTTATTTCTTTAGTTTCCAAGAATGCAAGGGCTGATTCACTAGAACACTATCGGAATATTTCATTATGTAACTTTATTTACAAGATCTTCTCCAAGCTGTTTGTGGATCGAATACAAAAGATTATGCACAAGATCATTAGTCCTACTCAGGCTGTTTTCATTAAAGAGAAATATATATATCACAATGTTCTTCATGCTATATTATTGGTCAAGGATCTGCACTCCAAATCAAGAGGGTCAAAAATTTGTTTTAAAGCTGACTTACAAAAAGCATTTGATTCAGTTAATAGACACTTTATGTACAAGATGCTCCTTAATATGAACTTCTCTTAACAATGGGTTAATTGGATTCAATGTTGTTTGGAAACTCCAAAATTTTTTATTCTCTTCAATGGTTCACCTATTGGCTCTTTTGGGAGCACGAATGACATCCGACAAGGTGTTCCACTTCTCCTTATCTTTTTATAATTGTAATGGAAGGACTCAACTATATGTTGAAAGAGGCAGTCTCTAATGGTAGCATTAAGGTATCACATGCTGGTTCTATTCATATATCCCTCATAACTTTTGCATATGATCTTATTATATTTTTCACAATGACTCTACTTCAATAAGAAATCTAGCTACTATTCTAAATGATTTTGGTCTGGTTTCTAGCCTTCTGCTAAATCATACAAAAAGTAAAGTCTATTCTGAATTCTGTAAACAAAGAGCGTAATTTGTCCTCCAAGCGTGATTCAAGCCGCGATTCAATTCGAGATTCCCATGCTTCAAATTTGGCATCAATTAGATCTTGAGAAACTATAGCATATGCTTGGAGATCAGAGATGTCCTTGTCTTTTTTCTGTTGATGGGTTAATGGCATGGGGTGGTGGTTCTACGATTAGTGATAAGGGTTCATAATGATTTATTATTTTGGGCTATAGCTTTTGATGCTGTTAGGATTATGAAAATAGGTTATGATAGCTATCTTAAGGCTAGAGAGATGCACTAAAGACATCTTGGTTGGTGGCAACAAGGTAGCTAGGGTTTGGTAGGTTACGAAGAAGAAAAAAGGACAAAGATGATCAGATGCCACCTAAAAATTCCAGCAAGAAAGATGTAATTTTTCCTATAGTAGATTTGGTCATACTAGTAGATTTTATGTCTAAAGTACTGACGAAGATAAGTAATTTATATTGAGAATTTTTGATAAAACTAAAGGAAAAACTACTATTAGGAAGTGTCAAAGCTATCAAAAATTTGTGAGATTTGAATAGAAAATACAGTAGCAAGATCAAAAGGCAGGTTATATGGTTGAATTCGTGCACTTTGCAGAGATGAAAACTTTGTGAAAAAGTTTATGCAGAATATAAGAACGATTTTTGATTTTGAATAAGGATAATTGTAAAAAGAAGGCAGAAAACCATACTGCTTTTCATAGGAGATCAAAGGATGATCTGGTGGGAGATGACGATGATGTTCTTCTAAATTAATTGCTTTGGTTTGGAATAGGTGGATGACGTGAAGGACAATGAGACAAACGCCTCGATACAATGTTAGAACGCGATTCTAAGCTTGGGGTTGATCTTTGGATCGCTCTTTAGAAATGGTTCCTTCAAGTTGTTACTCAAGGTTAAAAGATGATCTATTCATGATGAAAGAGATGAATACATGGCCATTTAGGCTTTCAAACCCCAACTAATAGACTCCTACTTCTAACCAACTTATACTTCTAATTAGGACTCTAGTAGGACTTAATTCAATAGACCTTTCAATATGACTCTTTTCTAATAGACTCATTCTCTAAAGCAACCTAATCTTTTATTTTTCACCTCTTTAATAGGGGTTGGCTAGATAAGATTTACATGAATGCCCTTATTAATGAAACTAAATTAGGACTCTCCTAACTAGAGTCTCAACAGATTAAGACTCTCCTAGCTAGAGTCCTAATATAATGCTCAAAAGATTATGCTTTAAGCTATCTACTAACAACACATCTTCAATCAAAAATTTTGATTTGTTACCTATGGTTCCTTTGCTAATGATTTTACCCTTGTTGTTATCTCCGTAGGTGACATACCCTTCATCTTAGCTAGTAAGCTTAAAGAATTAAGTTAGATCTCTAGTCATGTGCTTTAAGCATCCACTATCAAGGTACCATCTCTTGCTCCTAGCTTGTGATTATAAACATGTCAACAAAAAAGGGTGGTTTTTGTTGAATTTTGGATTTTGATGATGAAATTGATTAATAGTGTTTTGTTAGGACTCTAGCTATGAGAGTCCTAATTTAATTTCATTGATAAAGGTATTCATGTAAATCCTATCTAGCCGACCCCTATTAAAGAGGTGAAGAGGCCAGCTAGGTTAGGGTTAGGTTGCTTCTTAGAAAAAGAGTCCTATTAGAGAAAGACTCCTATCAAAAGTAGGAGTCCTATTAGAGAAAGAGTCCTATTAGAAGTAGGAGTCCTATTGGAGAAAGAGTCCTATTAGAAGTAGGTAGGAGTCATATTAAGGAAAGAGTCCTATTAGAATTAGAAGTCCTACTAGAGAAGGAGTCCTAATTAGAAGTAGGAGTTAATTAGAAATAGGAGTCTTGAGTAAGAGTCCTATTAGGAGTTGGGGTTTAGAAGCTCTACAAATAGCCATGTATTCACCCTCTTTTCATCATAAATAGATCAATCTTAGCCTTTGAGCAGTAACTGGAGGAAGGAACCCTATAGAGTTCCAAGGAGACCGATCCCCTACAGAGATCAACCCCAAGTTAGAATCCACAAGGGTTCTAACACTTGGTATCAGAGCAGCGTCCTTGGTGTCTCGCTGCCCTTCCACAGCCATCCACCAGCCCTCCACAATTGCCCAAAGTAATTCCCACAATTACTTAGAAGATCATCGTTGAATTCCGTCGTCATCTCCACCATTGCAGATCATCCTTTGATCTCCCCATGAATTGCAACAATTTCTGGTTTTTTACCTTACTGCTACTGCAATTTAGTTATCCTTATTCAAAAAATCTAAAAAATTCGTTCCTATTTTGCTGCATAAATTTTTCGTCATAAAGTTTTCATCTCTACAACGAAAGGTGCACTACAGAATTTCAATCGCATAGCACTATTTTTTGATCTTGCTACTGCATTTTTTCTGTCCAATTCGCTACAAAATTTTTACGACAACTTTGACACTTCCTAACAATGGTTTTCTCTTTGGATTTGTCAAAAAATTCTTAATATAAATCACTTATCTTTTACGTTCAAACTACTGCACTTTAGACGTAAAAAATGTATACCTCTCTATGATCCTCAATTTTGCTGAACCTCTCTTGCTATCGTTTCTTTCTACGAAATTTTTAACAATATTACCTCTCCCTTACCAGTAGATTTCCTTTGAGTTTTACTTGAATCTCTTTCGAAAATTTTTTGAAAAAATTACATTTTTACTACTGAAATTTTTTCGGTGAAAAATCTGGTGTTGTACCTTTGTCCTTTTTTCTTCTTTGTAACCTACCAAACCCTAGCCACCTTGCTGCCACAAACCAAGACGTCTTTAAGGCATCCCTCTAGCCTTAAGACGCAGCCATCATAACCTAGTTTCATAACCCTAATAGCCTAAAAAATCATAGCCCAATTTAGTAAACCATTACAACCGAACCCTTCTATCATCGATCTATTGTCCGAGCCTTCCACCACCCCATGCCATTAATCCATCATCAGAAAAAAGACAAGAGCATCTCTGATCTACAAGCATATGCTATGGCTTCTTAAATCTAATTGATGTCAAATTTAAAGCATGAGAATCTCGGATTGAATCACGGCTTGAATCGCGCTTAGAAGATAAATTGCACGCTTTGTTTGTAGAATTCAGAATTGGACAACCACTGAGTCCAACCAAATTATAGAAAGGAGAGAATTCAAAAAGGATCCCAAAGAAGGAGGGATAGCCCTCAGACATGCTTCAGCCATGCATGAGGGTGGACTTCCCACGATGGGAAGAAGGAGACCCAGCAGGGTGGATTTTGCGTGCCGAATGTTACTTTCGCTAGAACGCCGATAATGCTATGGTGGAGATTGCTGTCATCCACCTTGAAGGAGATGCTATTCAATGGTACAATTAGCTGGAATATAATCATCGGGCTCCGACATGGAATCAATTTAAGAATGCACTGTGGAACCATTTCGGACCTATGGAATATGAAAATATCGACGGCTAACTCGCAAAGATTCGACAAACCTCTACGATTCAAGAGTACCAAACTAGGTTTGAGAAGCTATCCTACCTTGCTCATGATTGAGCTGACCATCAATTGTTAGGAACATTCAAGGACTGCCAGAAAAGGGAAGTTAGATATTATCGTGATGGCTGCGATTTTTTTTGCCCGAATACAAGAAGAATGGCTCAGCCAAGATGCTTGGAGGATGAGAACCACTCATAGAACCTCAGCATATAAACCCCCTTCTACTCCTGGGTCATCCTTCAAAAAAATTGACAAGAGAAGAACTACGTGATCGATCGAGCGGGTCTTTTGTTGGCACGACGAGTCGTGGAACCGCGATCATCGTTGCAAAAGGGGTCACCTCCTACTGATTGAACCTCTTGAAGACATGGAGGAGGAGGTTCAGGAGCATAAGAAAGAGGTCACGGATGAAGAACAGCAACTAATTGATATTACGATGCATGCCCTTGCCGGTTACGCGAACCCCCAAACAATGAAAATGGAAGGATTTCTGAAGCAACAACCGATCACCATTCTTATTGACACTGGGAACACTAATAATTTTATGAATAGCAAGGTTGTCGGGATGGCCTTACCTATTAAGAATTGCATCAGGTTCGATGTTAAGGCCGCAGATGGAGGAATTTTGAAGTGTGCTCGAGGTGCCTACAGTGAAAGTCGCAGGACCAAGAGATAATTGTAGATTTTTTCCTCCTCCTCTCGATGATTATGAGGTCGTGTTTGGCATCGAATGGTTGATGACATTAGGATGTTTCTGAAATTTTTGAAATTAATTATGAAATTTTATAGCAAGGAAACAGTGATACTGTGGGAACATAATGTGAACGATTTGCACACAACGAATGGAGAAAATTTTACACAAAGTATGTAGCAACTTTTTGGTATAACTTGAGCAGCAATCTAAGGGAGAGCCAAGCGAATTTGAAGATCCAAACCTACTTCCCTTGCTGAATTTTCAGATATATTTGACGAACCACATAGCCTACCTCCTAACCACCGGTATGATCATCGTATACCGATTCTTCCAAGCAAACCTCCAGCAAATACTTGACCATATGAGTATCCACATCTCCAAAAAGATGAAATAGAAAGGATTGTAAAAGAGATGCTTAAAACATGAGTTATTCAGCCAAGTTGCAGCCCCTACTCTTCACCGGCGCTCCTCGTACAAAAGAAAGACAGAACATGGCGAATGTGCATTGACACGAGCTCTCAATGGCATAACCGTAAGTACCTATTCTAGTAGTAGATGAATTGCTTGATGAATTAAAGGAAGCATGAGTCTTCATAAAGCTGGACCTTCGATCCGGTATCATCAAATCAGTGCAAGAAGACATATCGAAAACTATCTTTGAATGCACAACACACAATTCGTAATACCCTTTGGTCTTACCAATGCTCCCTCCACCTTCCAAAGCCTTATGAATGATATTTTCTGGAGTTATCTACGAAAGTTTGTACTAGTTTTCTTCAACGATATCCTTATTTATAACCCTTCTCTTGAAAGTCATATTCAGTACTTATGATTTGTTTTGACAATTTTACGAGAACATATTCTTTTTGTCAAAAAAATAAAGTACAGCTTTATTCAACAAAAGGTGAAATATCTTGGGCATATCATATCAAAGGAAGGGGTGGCAATGGATCCCTCCAAAATTGAAGCAATGCAAAACTAGCCGACCCCGAGGAATATAAAATCACTAGGCGACTTTCTCAGTTTAACAGGTTACTACCGTAAGTTCGTGAAAAACTATGGAAGGATCAGTGCACCCCCTTACTTTCTCGCTGAAAAAAGATGCTTTTTAGTGGTCGGACAAAGTCACCATCGCCTTCGATGAACTTAAAGTCACAATGATAACAACGCTATACTCGACTTCAAAGACTTTTATTATTGAAGCCGATGCCTCCGGAGTAGGAATTGGTGCTATACTAATGCAAGATGGCTGCCCCCTCACTTATACTAGTAAGACATTATCTCCTTCTCATCTTAAGATAACTATTACAACAAGGAGATGCTCACGATTGTGCATGTGATGTCCAAATGGAGACCGTCCTTGATCGGGCGACGCTTTCAAATCAAGACCGACCATAAAAGCCTAAAATATTTTTTAGAGCAGAAGATATCTTCCCCTAAGTAGCAAAAATGGGTAACAAAGCTTCTTGGATATGATTATAAAATAACTTACAAAAAGGGGAAAGATAATGTTGTTATAGATGCACTTTCGTGCCTATCCGAGCAAGCTGAATTTTTGGTTGTTTCACTTCCGACCAATGACTTCCTTAAGGATATTAGGAGGGAATGACAAGATAATCCAGAAATGAGTAAAATCATAAAAAAATTGGAGGAAGCACCAAGCTCCATGGCTCATTACAGTTGGGACTTAAAGGACTTACGATATAAAGGACGCATTGTGCTTATGCCAAATTCTACTTACATAAAGACCATCCTTCAAGAGATGCATTCCACACCTGTCGGCACTCCGGGTTCCTTAGAACCTATAAAAGAATTAAACAAAATTTTTATTGGATAGGGATGAAAAATATTATTGTTGAATTTATAGCACAATGTGATGTATGTCAACGATATAAAGGTAAGACAGTGGAAAGTCCCGAAAAGTTACAACCTTTACCGATCCCAGAATCAATATGTTTTTTTTGTAAGTAAATGTAATTGCATATGAAGTTTGTACAAAGTAGCTTTATCTACACAAGCCGTAAACTATAGCCTGAGATCTCTTAAAGTAGTCTAGGAGAATGCATCCCACCTTAGAAAGGTGGAATATTCTCACTCCACCAGACTCATCTCCAAGAGAAGTTAAACAAAAAAAGTAGCCATGATTACACATGTTGTAGACTATGACGCTTTACTAAAATGCAATAAACAATCAATCCTGGACGACCTGTGAATACATCACATTGTTGAAGCATAGAAGCACACAATACAGCAACCTCATTCTATAAAGCATTAATGAATTATAAAATTAAATCTGATAAAGATCTCTTTTTCTCTACGTGTTAAATACTTCATTTTCAGATCCTGCTCCATACATAATCTCGAGTTGCTAAGTATCTCGAGCAAAAGGTGAGCATTATGTATGTTGTGACCCTCAAAGATTCTACTACACCTCTCCTTCCAAATCCACCAAATAGTACATCTGAAAGTAAGCTTTGCCAGTTGTGTAAGAAGCTCTTTTCTTAAGAAGCTTTGCTGTAGCTGTTCTAGTTATTGATGTAAGTTTGGCATTAGTAGCCTATATAGTTCAAATCTTTTTAGAATCTCTATCTATACCCAATTAGTGTAGTCACAAGCAAAATAGAGATGATCAATACTTTCTTCCTGTTACATACAAAGAGAGCATCGGTTAACAAGATATATACCGTTTCGCTTCATATTTTTCATTATGGGTAGTTTGGCAAGAAGGGCCTGCCACGTGCATAAGGAATATCTCTGTGAGCCCGATCTATCCCGTGTCCAACTGCTCGGGATCCACTTGTTATTTCTTTGTCTGATTTGATTCCATGCAGATGTAGCACTAAACTTTCCATTGTCATGAAGCCAATTAAGCATATCTGAAAAGTTGTTCCTGATTGGAAGAGCTATAATAATCGGCCAAAGTGATAGCATATCAGGAGAAATAGGATTAGGAAGACACCAGGTGCCGTTAACAATGAACTCAGAAACCTTCTAATCTTTAGGGGCCCCAAGATCTCTTCGTACTATATCACCATACAATTGAAATATACTCTTTCCATTCACCCAAGTCTCATCTTTTAGTCTACAAATGCTATCCCAATTTATCATATGCATTGCCTTACTATCTATACTATTCCAGAAAAAGTTCTTTAATAGCCTTTTAATATCTTAAAGAATTCCAACAGGTAGAAGAATTGCATTAGACTAATAAATAGAGTAAGAGAACAGCACAGATCGAATGAGTTCAAGTCGTCCTGCTTTGGAAAGGAGTCTAGTTTTTCAAGAGGAAATTCTATTATTTATTTTTTGCAAGAAGGCTTTTGTGAATGCTGGATATACTAACCCCAAAGTTTGTATAATAAAGTCTATCTTCAATGCAAGAACCCATATAGACTTTACTTTTTACATGATTTAGTTGAATGCCAGAAACCAAACCAAAATCTTTCAGAACAGTAGCCAAATTCCTCACTGAATAGTGTTATTACGAAGAAATATAATAAGATCATATGTAAATGTTATGTGAGATATATGAGTAGAATCAGCATAAGGTACCTTAATGTTGCCATCAGAGACTGTCTTTTCTAACATACAGCTGAGTCCTTCTATGATAATTGTAAAAAGATATGGAGAAAGTGGATCTCCTTGTCGGATGCCATTCGTACTCCCAAAGAAGCCAACGGGTGAACCATTGAAGAGAACTGAAAATTTTGGAGTTTCCAAGCAACACTGAATCCAATTAACCCATTATTGAGGGAAGTTCATATTGAGGAGCATCTTGTAGAAAAAGTGTCTATTAACTGAATCAAATGCTTTTCGTAAGTCAGCTTTAAAACATATTTTCATCCCTCTTGATTTGGAGTGCAGATCTTTGATCAACTCGTTAGCAAGAAGAACATTATGATGTATACTTCTCCCTTTAATGAAAACAGCCTGAGTAGGACTAATGATCTTGTGCATAATCATTTGCATTCGATCTGCAAGCAACTTGGAGATGATCTTGTAAATAAAGTTGCATAATAAAATGGGCCTGTAGTGCTTTAGTGATTAACCCTTCCTTGCATTCTTAGGAACTAAAGAAATAAAAGTACAATTTATCGCTTTAAGAATATGACCTGAATCAAAGAAAGTGTCTATTAACTGAATCAAATGCTTTTCGCAAAGAAAATATCTATTAACTAAAGAAAATATCTATTAACTGAATCAAATGCTTTTCGTAAGTCAGCTTTAAAACATATTTTCATCCCTCTTAATTTGGAGTGCAGATCTTTGACCAAGTCATTAGCAAGAAGAACATTATGATGTATACTTCTCCCTTTAATGAACGTAGCCTGAGTAGGGCTAATGATCTTGTGTATAATTATTTGCATTCGATCTACAAACAACTTGGAGATGATCTTGTAAATAAAGTTGCATAATGAAATGGGTCTGTAGTGCTCTAGTGAATCAACCCCTGCATTCTTAGGAACTAAAGAAATAAAAGTGTAATTTATCATTTTAAGAATATGACCTGAAAAGAAAAAAATACTGACAAGCTTTAATCACATCAGTTCCAATGATCGGCCATGCAATTTGGTAAAATTCAGCTGGAAATCCATCTGGACCAGAGCTTTTGTGCTTTGGTGACTTGAAGACAATTCTACAACTTCTTCGTCAGAATTGGTGCATTAAGAATCGTGATATCATCCGAATCAAGCTTTCTAGTAGGCTCCACATGAACATTATTAGGCTGCTCTGTTTGATTGAGTAAAGAATAAAAAAAATATTCAGTGTGTGCTTTAACCTCATCCAAATTCTCAATAAGTGTACTGTCTTGGTCTTTACATTTCCTGATACAGTTAACAGTCCTTCTAGTAGTAATGGCTGTATAGAAAAACTTCGTATTAGAATCCCCTAAAGTAAGCCAATGCTATCGAGACTTCTATTTTGTAAAAATTTCTTCCTGCTTTAAGGCCTGCATGAATTGATACCCAGCTTTTGCCTCTTTACAAATAAGATTCTCTACAAAGGGCTGAAGATGCAGCTCATGTTGCACCGTCATTAGTTCCTTTTTGCTTAACTGGACCCGGGTGATAATATTGCCAAAGGTGTTTGTATTCCACTCCTTTAGTGTTGCTTTACATGCTTTAAGCTTTTGGCATAAGATATAAGGGGGAGAACCATGCAAATTAATATTCCAAGCTGATCTGATAACCTCAAGGAACTGAGGATGGGTACTCCATATGTTAAAGAATCTAAATGGTTTCTTGCCTCTAGGTATTACTTTGCCTGCATGTATATACATTGAAGAGTGATCAGAAAATAACTAAGCACCATACTCCAGAAATGAATCAGGGAAAACTATTAATAATTCGTGATTAATCAGACACCTATCGAGTCGAGCCATTATTTTCCTGTGGGCAACACCTTGATTACTCCATGAAAGCCAATCCCCTACAGATTTCATATCAATCAATGCAGTTGTATCTATGTAATTGTTAAAACCTTGAAGCTTGCTCAAAGTGGTTTACCCCACTTTTTCATGTGTGTACCGAACAGTATTGAAGTCGCCAAGAACAATCCAAGGCATTGTAAGACAACCATTTGTAATGTTAATCAAATCAATCCATAGAACGTTTCTTTCCTGCATACTATTAGAAGCATATACACTAGTAATATGGAATTGACAACCATTCTTTTTATCCTTGGCCTTAAAGTGAATGAATTGTTCTGTAGCAAAAATAAAGCAAGCACTAACATAGTTCGGATGCCATAATACCCATATTCTACCATAAGTGTCACAAGTATCGTTGGTAAGAAGTTCTACCTCTGGCCATATTAAATTTCTTTGAACACAAACCCGAGATGGTTTAATTTTTGTTTCCATAAGAATAATAATATCACAAGCAGCATACTTGATTATTCTATTAAGCTCCTGACATTTCTCAAGTTTATTCAGTCCACGAACATTCCAACAAAGTATCTTCATCAGAAATAAAACAGGTAGGAAAGGAAATAAGGGTCTCTTCCTAGGTAGACGAAAGTATGTGCGACTTAATAGTATCATCATTCTTCTTATCCTTGGGTTTTGCAGTTTCCTCCCGCATAATATCCTTACCTTTTAAGCCTTTATTTCTATTTTTATCCATTTCATCCACAGCTTGCAAATGCTTAAATTTTAAAGTACCCAAGATATCCAGGTTGGCAATGTTTGTTGAAGGTTGAGGCACCTATTAAGGCTGAATGTCCTAGCTGGCGAGGTTTGTAGGGACTAGTTGAGACACAATATCCTTGTTAGCACGATGAGTGGGACGTGAGATCCCCGTTACGGTAGTTCTTGTCGATGTAGGAAGAGATGAAAGTTTCTCGTTCTTTTGTGCGTGGGTAACCTGAGAAACTGTTGTTGTGACAGACTCTGATATATTAGGAAGAGGTAAAGTTCCTGATTTGTCTTTCTGATCATGATGCTGCCCAAGTGAGTCAGAATGCTCGCCATCTTCACCAAAGACTATCGAAGGAGACTCACATTGTTCATCAGTAGTCATAATAGTAGTATCAACCCCGTGCTGAGATGCCTGGCGTTGCCGGTAAACTTGAGTGATCAGTTTCTGAGTTTGCTGACAAGCTCCATGTGCATGACCAAAAGAGTAGCAAATCTTACAATGCTATGGCTTCCAAGAATATGAAACATGCATCTTACAAGTGGTCCCATCAAGATCACGATAAAAAACCTCATCTGGAAGATCACCATCAGAAGAAACCATTACACATGCTTGTGCAAAAGCCAATCTCGTATACATTACTGTTGCTTTGTCAATATACAATGGTCATGTCCCAAGGTGCTACATAACTTAGCAATAAACGTCGACTCCAAAGATGCGGGGGAAAACCATGAAAGGATACCCATAAAGGAATAGACTGTAGGCTGTCTAACTCCAAATGGACATCAAGAGACCAGCACCGTAGAATCATCGAATGGCCGCGAATAATCCAAAACCCTTCAAGAATTCGTTGCAAATCCTCTTCAGAATAGAGTTTGCATACAAAAAAATCGTTCTCTAGCATATGTAGATTAAATATCAATGTTCCTTATCGAGTCTTGATGAACAAAGATAACAAAAAATAGGATGTCTTTAGACCGACAAAATAACCAACAAGCACCAGATTTTGAGTTTCTTTCTCTAAACGAGAGCTTCTCTTTCTAGGTGATTCTCTTCTCTCTCTAGGGTGAGAAGAGGCGGTGGTTGCGACACGTTGTGGATCTGCTTCTTCTCCTTTTGGGTGGTGGTTTTTTCCTTCCTCTACGTGCGAACGGAAAGTGAAGCCATTGGGAAGGCTAGGGCGAGAAGTGGCGACGGTTGCTGGCAGTGGTTCTCCCCTGTTCTACGCACGGAGAGCAGGAAGGCTGCATCGCACGGCGAGCAGGGTTCTCTTCACACACCGAGAGCTATTGGGCAGCGGCGACAGCGTCCCTGTTCTACACACGGAGAGCAGGAAAGGGAGGTTCCACCTACAGAGGGCGGCTGCTGGGACTTAGGGCGACTGCTGGGTGGCGATCGGGGGTCGCTGTGGGCTTCGGGCGGGCGGTGAACAGCGGTTCCTGTCCCTGGAAGATCTGCGAACGCCTACGTCTCGCTGCTTCTTCTCCCTCGGGCGCGCTCCCTCCCTCGCCTCTCTGCTGCTGCACGAAGAACAGAGGAGGCGACGATCGCTGCTCCCTCTCTGCTGGGTTCTGTGCGCAGGGGAACAGAGGAGGAGGCTTGCGGTCGGCGTCCTTTCAAGGGCGACGGTTCTTCTTTCCTCCGGTGAAGGATCGGGGCTGCTGTGCACCGACCTTTCCACCGCTCCTCTTTTGGGATCGGTGAACAGAGGAGGTCAGTGAACATGGGTCTGCGTGGTGCACCGATTCCGGGTTGAAGGCGACGACGGTGGGGCGATTCCTCCCCACCTTGGGCTACAGATCTAGGTCGAGAGGGAGGGAAGAGGTGCGACTAAGGCAGAATCACTCCCTTCTGTGGGCGATTCCTCTGCTTCGCCCCCTTCTGTGAATGCAGGCTGCTGTGTTCAAGCAGGGTCTGCGCGCGTGAGCGGAACAGAGAGGAGAAGGCTGCTTCTCCGGCTGTGGTGACAGATTGTGGCAGCTTCTCCCTGCTGGGCGAAGAGCAGGTCTTCTGTAGGAGCGCTCTTTCCCCAGCATCGCCCCGTCCCACGGTTCTGCAAGCAAGGGGCTGCCTTGTCCCTGCATGCACGAGGGCAGTGCAAACAGAGCGGCTGCTAGGTGAGGAGGCCAGGCGGCGGCTGCTGGGCAGCGTCTTGGAGCCTTGTGGCTACGGCATCCTGAACAGAGGAGGTCCGTTGCTGTTTGACAGGGGGCGGCGATCAGAGTAGTTCCCCTGTTCTGCTCGATTGGGGGCAGATTTACATTGCCCCCTCCCCTCCTCTTGAGTTGGGGCAGCACAACTCGAGAATGGCTGGTGACGAGTGGCAGCAGGGTTGATCTGAAGATAAGGCTTTCTTCTCAAGTTGCTTCTTTTTCCCGACGAGATGGTTCTTTGATGACGTAGCATAGAGGTACGTCGTGCTCGAGATCGCGACCTCCTACTCTCATTTCTTAAGATCCTTGACCTTGGATAAGTCTCTTCAAGACTCCGGTTGAAAGCTCGGATCTTAGCTTGGATTTCTTTGCTCCAGAAACCTAGGCTGATCAGAAGATTGCTGTGTACGAGACTGTTGATTCTGAAGAGCTGATTAAGACATAGTCCATGGCGCTTGTTGGTTATGTGGTCGGTTTAAAGACATCATATTTTTGTTATCCTCATTCATCAAGACTCGATGGGAACATCGGCATTTGATCTGCATATGCTAGAGAATGGTTTTTGTATACAAACTCTATTACGAAGAGGATTTGCAATGAATCCTTGAAGGGTTTTGGACTATTCAGCGGCCATCAGATGATTCTCGGCATTGGTCTCTGATGTCATTTGGAGTTAGGCAGTCTGATCTATTCCTTTATGGGTATCCTTTCATGGTCTTCCCTTACATCTTTAGAGTCGACGTTTTATTGCTAAGTTATGTAGCACCTTGGGATAGCTATTGTATATTGACAAAGCAACGAGCAGATTGGCTTTTACGATTGTAATGGTTTCTTTTGATGGTGATCTTCGGATGAGGTTTTTATCATGATCTTGATGGGACCACCTATAAGGTGCATGTTTCATATTCTTGGAACCCACAGCAGTGTAAGATTTACTACTCTTTTGGTCATGCATATGGAGCTTGTCAGCAAATTCAGAAACCGATCACTTAGGTTTACCGGTAACGCCAGACATCTCAGCACGGGGTTGATACTACTATTATGACTCTTGGAACAAGGCAAGTCTCCTTCAAAGAGTGCTAGTGAAGCGCATTCGACTCACTTGGGCAGCATCATGATCAGAAAGACAAATCAGGAATTTTACCTCTTCCTAATATATCAGAGTTTGTCACAACAATAGTTTCTTAGGTTACCCACGCACTAGAGAACGAGAAACCTTCATCTCTTTCTACATCGATAGGAACTACCGCAACGGAGATCCCACGTCCCACTCATCGTGCTAACCAAGATACCAGCCAGGACTTTCAGCCTCAACCTTCAACAAACACTGCCAACCTGGATATCTTGGGTACTTCAAAATTTAAGCATTTGCAAGCTGTGGATGAAGTGGATAAAAATAGAAATAAAGACTTAAAAGGTAAGGATATTATGTGGGAGGAAACTATAAAACCCAAGGATAAGAAGAAGGATGGTACAATTAAGTCACACATACTTCCGTCTACCTAGGAAGAGACCCTTATTTCCTTTCCTACTTGTTTTATTTCTAATGAAGATACTTTGTTGGAATGTTCGTGGACTGAATATACTTGAGAAATATCAGAGTTTAATATAATAATCAAGTCTGCTGCTTATGATATTGTTATTCTTGTGAAAACAAAAATTAAACCATCTCGGGTTTGTGTTCAAAGAAATTTAATATGGCTAGAGGCAGAACTTCTTACCAACGATACTTGTGACACTTATGGTAGAATATGGGTATTATGGCATCCGAACTCTGTTAGTTCTTGCTTTATTTCTACTACAGAACAATTCATTTACTTTAAGACTGAGGATAAAAAGAATGGTTGTCAAATCCATATTACTGGTGTATATGCTTCTAATAGTATGTAGGAAATAAACGTTCTATAGAATGATCTGATTAACATTGCAAATAGCTATCTTATAGTGCCTTGGATTGTTCTTGGTGACTTCAATACTGTTCGGTACACACATGAAAAAGTGGGAGGTAAACCACTTTCAAAGAGTAATCTTCAAGGTTTTAACGATTACATAGATATTGCTGCATTGATTGATATGAAATCTATAGGGGATTGGCTTTCATGGAGTATGGAGTAATCAAGGTGCTGCCCACAGGAAAATAATGGCACAACTCGATAGGTGTCTGATTAATCACGAATGGTTAACAGTTTACCCTGATTCATTTCTCGAGTATGGTGCTCGATTGTTCTCACGATCACTCTTTAATGTATATACATGCAGGCAAGAAACCATTTAGATTCTTTAACATGTGGAGTACCCATCCTTAGTTCCTCGAGGTTATCAGATCAGCTTGGAATGTTAATGTGCATGGATCTCCCCCTTATATCTTATGCCAAAAGCTTAAAGCATGTAAAGCAGCACTAAAGGAGTAGAATACAAATACTTTTGGCAATATTATCACCTGGGTCCAGTTAAGCAAAAAGAAACTAATGACGGTGCAACATGAGGCATCTTGACCCTTTGAGAATCTTATTTGCAAAGAGGCAGAGGCTAGGTCTCAATTCATGCAGGCTCTAAAGCAGGAAGAAAGTTGTGCAAAACAGAAGTCTCAACAGCATTGGCTTACTTTAGGGGATTCCAATATGAATTTTTTTATACAGCCATTACTACTAGAAGGGCTGTTAACTGTATCATAAAATGTAAAGATCAAGACGGTACGCTTATTGAGAATTTGGATGAGGTTAAAGCACATACTGAATAATTTTTTATTCTTTACTCAATCAAACAGAGCAGCCTAATAATGTTCATGTGGAGCCTACTAGAAAACTTGATTCGGATGACATCACGATTCTTAATACACCAATTACAGTTGAAGAAGTTGTACAAGTTGTCTTCAAGTCACCAAAGCACAAAAGCCCTGGTCCAAATGAATTTTTAGCTGAATTTTACTAAATTACATGGTCGATCATTGGAAATGATGTGATTAAAGCTTGTCAGCATCTTTTCTCTTCAGGTCGTATTCTTAAAGTGATAAATTACACTTTTATTTCTTTGGTTCCTAAGAATGCAGAGGCTGATTCACTAGAGCACTACAGGCCCATTTCTTTATGCAAATTTATTTACAAGATCATCTCCAAGTTGCTTGCAGATCGAATGCAAATGATTATGCACAAGATTATTAGTCCTACTCAGGCTGGTTTCATTAAAAGGAGAAGTATATATCACAATATTCTTCTTCCTAATGACTTGATCAAAGATTTGCACTCCAAATCAAGAGGGACGAAAATATGTTTTAAAGCTGATTTACAAAAAGCATTTGATTCAGTTAATAGACAGTTTCTCTACAAGATGCTCCTAAGTATGAACTTTCTTCAACAATGGGTTAATTGGATTCAGTGTTGTTTGGAAACTCTAAAATTTTCAGTTCTATTCAATGGTTCCCTCGTTGGCTTCTTTGGAAGTACGAATGGCATCCGACAAAGAGATCCACTTTCTCCATATCTTTTTACAATTGTCATGGAAGGACTCAGCTGTATGTTAGAAAAGGCAATCTCTGATGGTAACATTAAGGTACCCCATGCTGGTTCTATTCATATATCCCATATAACATTTGCAGATGATCTTATTATCTTTCTTCGCAATGACACTACTTCAGTGAAAAATTTGACTACCATTCTAAAAGATTTTGGTTTAGTTTTTGGCCTTCAACTAAATCATGCAAAAAGTAAAGTCTATATAGGTTCTTGCATTGAAGATAAAGACTTTATTATACAAACTCTGGGGGTTAGCGAGGGAAGTCTACCAGTTCCTTATCTGGGTCTCCCACTCATATCCACTAGCATTCACAAAATTCACTATCAGCCTATCCTGCAAAAAATAAAGAATAGAATTTCCTCTTGGAAAACTAGATTTCTTTCCAAAGCAGGACGACTTGAACTCATCCGATCTGTGTTGTTTTCTTACTCTATTTATTGGTCTAATGCATTTCTTCTACTGTTGGACTTCTTCAGGATATTGAACGGCTATTGAAGAACTTTTTCTGGAATGGTACGGATGGAAAGACAATGCATATGGTCAATTGGGATAGCATTTGTAGACCAAAAGATGAGGGGGGGCTGAATATACGAAATTTGAGAAATTAAAGCTTGTTTGGTACAGAAATTGTAGGATCTTTTACAAAATAAATCCTTATGGTCACAATGGATTTCTTCTAGGTACATATCTAAGGAATCAATCTGGGAAGTTTTAACAAGAACATATCATTCTGCTTGGAAAGAAATTTTGAAGGCAAGAAATTGGCTGATCAACCACATTTCTTATGCAATCTCTTCTGGGACCAGAATTAATATGTGGTATGATCCTTGGGTGAATGGGAAAAGTATATTTCAATTATATGGTGATAGAGTACGAAGAGATCTTGGGGCCTCTAAAGATTGGAAGGTTTTACGAGTTCATTGTTAACGTGATCGTGTCTTCTAATCCTATTTCTCTTGATATGCTATCACTTTGGTCAACTATTACAGCTCTTCTAATCAGGAATAACTCATTAGATATGCTTAACTGGCTTCATGACAATGGAAAGTTTAGTGCTACATCTGCATGGAATCAAATCAGACAAAGAAATAACAAGTGGATCCTGAGCAGTTAGACATGGGATAAACCGAGCTCACAAAGACATTCCTTATGCACATGACAGACCCTTCTTGCCAAACTACCCACAATTGATAATATGAAGTGAAAAGGTATATATCTTGTTAACTGATGCTCTCTTTGTATGCAATAGGAATAAAGTATTGATCATCTCTATTTTGGTTGCGACTACACTAATTGGGTATGGATGGAGATTCTAAAAAGAACTAGCCTACCAATGCCAAACTTGCATCAAGAACTAGAACAGCTGCAGCAAAGTTTCTCAATAAAAGGGCTTCTTACACAATTGGCAAAGCTTACCTTCAGATGTACTATTTGGTGGATTTAGAAAGAGAGATATAGCAGAATCTTTGAGGGTCACACACACAGTGCTCACCTTTTGCTTGAGATACTTAGTGACTCATGATCATGTATGCTACAGGATCTGGAAATGAGGCATTTAACAAGTAGAGAAAAAGAGATCTTCCTTAGATTCAATTTTATAATTTTTTATTGCTTCCTTTGTATTGTCTGATTCTCTACTTCAAAATTATGATATATTCACCGGTCGTCCAAGAATGGTTGGTTATTGCATTTTGCTATTTGTTGCCTATGGTAGAGCGTCATAGTCTACAACATATATAGTCCTGACTACTTTTTTGTTTAACTACTCTCGAAGACGAGTCTGGTGGAGTGAGACCATTCCACCTTTCTGAGGTGGGGTGCATTTTCCTAAACTGCTCTAAGAGATCTCAGGCTTTAATCTATGACTTGTGTAGACAAAGCTAATTTGTACAAACTTCATACTAAATCTACTTACATTTACTTACAAAAAAAAAAACCAGCAAGCGCCATGGACCACGTCTTAATTAGCTTTTCAGAATCAGCAGTCTCATAGACAACAATCTTCTGATTAGCCTAGGTTTTTGGAGCAAAGAAGTCCAAGCTAAAATCTAAACTTCAAACTAGAGCTTGGAAGAGGCTTGTCCAAGGTCGAGGATCTCTAGAAATGAGAGTAGGAGGCCACGATGTAGAGCGTGACCTACCTCTATGCTGCATCATCAAAGGACCATCTCGTCAGGAGGAAGAAGCAACTTGAGAAGGAAGCCTCATCTTCGGATCGACCCTGCTACCACCACCAATCATTCTCGAGTTGCGCTACCCCAAATCAAGAGGAAATGTTCAAAGGGCAGGGGGGAGAGGGCAGTGCAGATCTGCCCCCAATCAAGTAGAACAGGGGATGCTGCCCAGCAGCCACAAGTGGACGCTGTCCAGCGCCTGGCCTCCTCGCCCAACAGCCACAGACTGGCCGCGCCGCCCTCATGCGTGTAGGGAGAAGGCAGCCCCTTGCGCACAGAAAGAGTGGGAGGGGGAAATGCAGGGGAAGCCCTCTCCCACCGTCGCCGCACCACTCGGTGCCACCCAGCAGCCTCACCTCCCTTCATCGATCACTCCTCCTCGCAGGAAGAGCCATCGCCGCTGCCCTATTTTACTCCCATAGTAGCCTGCGATAGCCACTACCAGGAGGAAGAAGAAGGGGTCGATGCAGAGGGTGGGGAGCGATTCAGCCTTGCTCCGTGCGTGCAGAACAGCCTCGATTCGACCCTCCGACTCTCCTCCTCTGTTCAAGAAGAAGAGCAGAAAAGGCAGCCCCAATCTGCTCTTCGTGCATTTCTTCGTGCGTGCAGAACAGGGGAGAAACTCTCACCGCTGCCTCTTCTCGCAGAAGCGGCTCCCTCCTTGTCCGCCCAAGGGAAAGAAGTCTAGCAACGATCGTGAAATCGCCCAAGGGAGAAGCAGATCCAGAACAGGGGAGAACCGCCGCCTTGCAGCCACCGCCTCTTCTCGCCCTAGCCTTCTCTGTGGCTTCACTTTCGCCCAACGTATTCGATCTCGCAACTGTGTAGCAACAACGAGTTCCTGCACCACGTGGAGGAAGGGAAGAACCACCGCCGTGGAGGAAGGGAAGAACCACCGCCCAAGGGAGAAGAAGCAGATCCACAGTAGCCGTCCTGCAGCCACCGCCTCTTCTCACCCTAGAGAGAGAAGAGAATCATCTAGAAGAGAATTCCAGAATCAATATGAACTGATATATCAATGGATTTCATGGAAGGGTTCCCCTCATCATAAGGAAAAGGTATAATTTTTATCGTGGTTGATCGCCTTATAAAGTATGCTCACTTTTGTGTCATCCATAATCCCTACACTGCTTTTAGTATTACTCGAATCTTTATGAAGAATATTGTAAAATTATATGGGATGATGAGATCTATTGTAAGTGATCATGATAGGGTCTTCACGAGCAAATTTTGACAGAATTATTCCAGATACAGGCACTAAATTAAAGATGAGTATGACATATCACCCACAAACCGACGGCCAAACTAAAGTGGTGAACAGGTGTTTGGAGACATACCTTAGATGCTTCACCAATAATCGACCAAAAAAAGGACAATGTGGCTTCCCTGGACCGAGTGATGGTATAATACAACTTATCATTCCTCTATAAAATGTACTCCTTATGAGGCCATGTATTGTCGACCCCCCCTGTAATTCCAAAATATGTGTTGGGCACCTTTAAAGTAGAACAAGTAGATAGGAAACTACAGGACAGAGACAAAATGCTGAAGTTGCTAAAAGATAATCTCACTACAAAGACAAGCAAGAAACAGAAATGAATATGATCAACACAAAGGCGAACGAGAATTTTCAGTAGAGATTGGGTCTTCCTATGGCTCCAGCCATACAAGCAAACATCAATTCAAACCAGAGCATCTATGAAGCTTTCACCTCGGTTCTATGGACCCTACCAGATTTTGGAGCGCATCGGAGCAGTAGCATACAGATTGGACTTACCCGTCAACTCCCAAATCCATCCGCCTTCCATGTATCATGTTTGAAGCTCAAGTTGGGACAACATGAGATAGCCCAAAGCCATCTACCAAATATAACTACCCAAGGAGAGCTCCAGACCCAACCAAGTGCCATTATTGATCGATGGATTATGACTCGACGATGACGACCTGCTACTGAAGTGTTAATACAATGGGAGAACCTACCAACAGAAGATGCCACTTGGGAGAACTATGACAACTTGAAAATCAAATTCCTAGAATACATGAAACATCAGCCTCGAGGACAAGGCTGATCAAGAGAGGGCGGGCGTCCATAGGAACTCTAGCTATGAAAGTCCTAATTTAGTTTCATTGATAAGGGTATTCATGTAAATCCTATCTAGCCAACCCCTATTAAAGAGGTGAAGAGGCCGACCAGTTAGGGTTAGGTTGCTTCTTATAAAAGGAGTCCTATTAGAAATAAGAGTCCTATTAGAGAAAGACTTCTATTAGAAGTAGGAGTCCTATTAGAGAAAAAGTCCTATTAGAAGTAGGAGTCATATTAGAAAAAGAGTCCTATTAGAAGTAGGAGTCCTATTAGGGAAAGAGTCCTACTATAATTAGGAGTCCTACTAGATTAGGAGTCCTAATTAGAAGTAGGAATTGGTTAGAAGTAGGAGTCTTAAGTAAGAGTCCTATTAGGAGTTAGGGTTTAGAAGCTCTATAAATAACCATGTATTCATCCTCTTTTCATCATGGATAGATCAATCTTTTAGCAGCCTTTGAGCAACAACTTGGAGGAAGGAACCCCTAAGAGTTACAAGGAGACTGATCCTCTATAGAGATCAACCCCAAGCTTAGAATCCACAAGGGTTCTAACATGTTTTATTGTCTAACTATGTTTTGAGTGACGTAGATCTACTATCGCATCAGATCGATAATTAACACAAGAGGAATTGACGCTGAGCCGAGGATATCACGCCGTGATATTGACGCCGAGCCAGAGGATATCACGCCGTGATATTGACGCCGAGCCTAAGTCCAAATGATAATCGGTAGAAGGCTTCGACAAAGATATCGAGCAACGGGCCAAGAAGAATGGTGTTACACCAAGGATATCGAGGTTGTGGAGGTCAACCATCGATTAGGCAACAAGTCGTAAGAGAGGTTGATGCACTGAAGAACTAGACGAAGCACTGATAAATGACATGCTGGGCAACAAGAGGTTGATTCGTAACTAATCTAGATTAAAGTAGAGTTAAGCGTTATGTGTGTAGGATTAACTACGATAATGATGAAGATATAAAACAAAATAAAATGTCGAGTCAAGTACATGGATTTATTGAAAGTTTGAGAGTTCGGCGTGAAGATTCATCGTGAGTCTTGCTAGAACTAGCCGAGAATGAGTATGGAGCTTGTCAAGGGTTTTCAAAGTTTGCGTAAAGATTCGCTGGAAGTTCACTGAGCTCACCAAGAAAGATTGAGCTTGTCAAGAAGCTCATCTAATTCTTCAAGATCGCCGTGAAGTCCAGGAGCTTACCGAGTCCGCAGAATAGTGTCCGAGGGTTCATCTAAGACCGCCGAAAGTTTGGAAGTTCACTGAAAGAAGTCTTGATATGCTGGACTTTGATTTGTATAAAAAATATCTTTAATTTCATAGTTAGCATGTAATTAGAGTTAGGATTAGGTGATAATCTTATAACCCTCGTAGGGGCCAACTAGGCCTAGATTAGGACTCGTTTGGGCCGGATTCAAGGTCCAACCAAAAGTGCTAGATCTTGTCTGGTAGTGGCATTGTCCTAAGTCTAACTCTCCAGGATGTACTACGCAATGGTACCACCGCCTAGTGTTAGAGCACCTGGGTGATGGTATCACCCAATACACTAACCATGGTAGTGTGTATGGTACCGCTAAACTAGGTGGTGGTATCGCCCAGTGTCAAGGTCAAACTTGTGGTGGTACCACCAATGATAGGCGGTGGTATCACCAGTACTCAGTAAACCTGAGATGGGAAGGTTTTTGGCACCAAGTTTGAATCCACTTGAAGCCTATAAATACCCTTCTCATCCCTAGGTTGAACACATAAACATAAAGATTTTAAAAGGAATAAAATGCTGTAAAATCCTTCTAAACATCCCTCCTCTAGTTCTCATTTGTATACCACCAAAAGAAAGGAGTGAAGTGCTTGTAAGAGTTATCTCCTGAGCCCAACAAAAGGAGAGGTGTTGTAAGGAAGTTCATCTTCGCCCGTTGGAAGGAAGACAACTAGTGGAATGTCGGTGGCCCTAAGAGAAGAGGAATCGGGAGTGGACATAGGTTGTATGACCGAACCACTATAAAAATCTAGTTTGTGTTTACTTATTACTTTTATCTTTCTGCAAACCATTTTATTTGGCTACCCTACTTCCTTATCACTATCTTTCTTCATCTCTAAATGCTCTCAAGTTAATTACATTTCTGATACGCTTCAATCGAAATCGATTTTAGTCGAAATGAGGTTTTCAATGTATGAAGTTTTTGAAATCCTTTTAAATCGTTGAAATTTATCATTTTTAATTACTGCACTAATTCACCCATCCTCTTAGTGCCACTCTAGATCCTAACAATTGGTATCAGAGCCTCGTTATTTCTCTTTTGGATTCACACCTACGAAAAATGGCTCTTCACGACTTTCGAGAGGGTTTTTTTATTGTTCATCCTCTATTGTTAATGGATCAAACTACACTTATTGAAAAACTCGAATGAGAGTTTTTTTTATTTCTTTAGATTCAAACTTATAGAATATCATTGAAAACGGCTTTCAACTTTCCTCTAAACCGATGAACGAATGGTCAAATTTAGAGAGAAAATGTTTTTCATTAAATGTAAAGGCTATGAATGTCTTATTTTGCCCTCTAGATAAAACTGAGTTCAATTGGATTTCTTCTTATGAAATGGCTTTTGATATTTAGTGTATACTTGAAATCACATATGAGGAAACTAGTAGAGTCAAAGACTCAAAAATAAATCTCTTATTGTATGATTTTAAGCTTTTCCGAATAGCACAAAGTGAGACTATTGGTGGCATATTTTTTCGTTTCTTAGACGTCATCAATGGTCTAAGACCTCTTGGTAAATCTTTTTTGGATTTTGATCTCGTAAATAAGATTTTAAGCTCCCTTCCAAAAAGGTGGGATCCTAAAGTAATCGTAATATAAAAAGTTAAAGATTTAAATAATTAACTATTGAAGACCTTATCGACTCATTGATAACATATGAAATAAGTCTCTTGGAATTCGATGAACTGAACCACCTTCCAAAGAACATGAAGGATTTGAAACTTTGAACAAATGAATGTCACTTGAGTGATGACTCAAGTGATGAGAACAATGATGAGCTTGAACTTTGAACACTAAAATTTAAAAAGTTCATAAAACGAGAATCTAAAATAAAAAATAAAGTTGAATAGAGGAAGAGACCAAAGAAGAGGAAGGCACCCAAGGACGAATCAAGAACTTCTAAAAGGCAAATGACAAATTATGCTTTGACAAACTTCGATTATAAGGTAAGTAAATCTAACTAAAACTCCCTTGATTTATTTTGAAATTATATGATATTTTTCATGAGTACTTAATTTAGCTAGTAAGAAATAAAAAATTATTTTCAAAAATTATATCATACTTTTCTTTCTAGTATTTTTGAAAAGTAAAAATTATAATTGATGATTGGATGATTCCATGAATGTTTATGATTTTCGTATCGGATTTTGATGTATGGTTTTGACACAAAAATTAATTAGCATAATTATGTTAATCCATGATTGTGTACTTCGGTTTTCATGCTTAATGATACTATGCATGAGGATTTGAAGTAATGATATCCTATGTTTTGGAATAATGCCTTGATGTTTTACGACAAAACTTGTAAATCGGATTTATATGATGATGCTTTCGATTTAAAATAAGATGCATAGTTTTTGACACAAAATGAATTATCATGATAATTGCATCTCATGCTTGTACACTTAACAAGATAAAATCAATGAACAATTATCTTGATATTTTATATTTTAAAACTATGCATGATAAGTGAATCTTATGACTTGGACAAATGTATATGTCAATGCTTGGCTTTCGTATAAAAATTTTGAGGATGTTTTATGGTATCATGCTTGATGATGCATAAGGATTTGAAAATTGAAATCATGTGTTTTGGAATAATGTGTTTGATGGCTTTCGACTTTCAACATGATGCATGGCTTTTATGTGAAAACTTGAAAATGCTTATATGAGGTCAATCACATAAAATAAAATACATAAAAATTAAAAATGTGCTACCATGATGTTTTATTTTTTATGTGTTTGGTCTTGACGATTTTATGATGAAACTTATGTCTCATTTTTAAATGTTGATACATAAAAGACTTGAACATACTCACATGTAATCAATTACATGAAATGAAAATGCATTTTCTTTCCTATTAAGGTTAATGAATTTATTTTATGAATCTCGTGAATCTCTTGAAGATAATTATGATAAATGTTTTGAAAATAAATGTGTGTATCATGTTCTTGGTCACAATGATTTCACTTGAAACTTGTTTTTCGAATCCATACGATGACAAAAGGCAAAAGCATGCTTATATGAAATAAATCATAAAAAAGAAATGCATGATTCTTAAGTTTTCGATTTTTCGATTTAAGACAAATAATGAATCTATTCATGTATATTATGTGAATCTCTTGAATCGATTTTTGTTTAAAGATGTCGCATGCTTAATGTGTTTCAACTTAATGATTTTTAAGATGAAATTTGCCTTCCACTTTTTGTATGTTGATACTTGTTTTTCTTTTTAAGGAAAAAGGCTTGCTTATAAGAAATAAATCACTTAAATAGAAACATATAAAAAGGAAAAAGGCATGATTATATGAAATAATCCATAAAAAGAAAATACATGATTCTTGAAATTTGTCTATCTCTAAAGTTTTTGATGTTTCGATAAAAAACAAATGATGAATCTATGTATATTTTGTGAATCTCTTATGAATGAGATTTTGATAATGTGTTAAAGAATTCATTTATATGAATCTATGAAAATGATTTTAATAATGAGTATGGAGTTGTCGAATTGAACTTGAATGATTTTTCTTTTAATGATTCTTGTCTCCTCTCTTAATCTCTTGGAATTATGATTTTTTGAGATATATATAATGCTTGAATAAGTTCTAAAAGATTTCATTTTGCTATAAAGAAATTTTATTAAAATCATGATTTTGACAATTATAACATGAAGTTCTTCCGGTTATCAAAAAAAAATTTCAAATGAAATGCAACTTGTCTTTTGATTTCTTGAAACTTAATACTTGAATTTTTTTTGAATTCATGATCTTGATATATTGATAATTGAATTTTTGTACATAATGTGATCTTGGTATCATGATACTTGGAATTTGTTTTTGTGAAATCTTGATGAGAATTTTTATGCATGAATCAAGTGATCTCTTTGCTATTTGCTACCAAATAAATCATGATTGATATCATTGCTATTATACCTCCTATGATTCATGTTGTAAAGAAAGAATTCATAAATCATGATGCAATAAGAATTCTTATGCAATAATCAAGTGCTCATGTGATTCTTTAATCTTGATAATTATAACTTAAAACTTTTATAAATCAAGATCGTATATCATAATTATTTCATTTATCAAAAGAGAATTTTCCAAATGAAATATGACTTGTCTCTTGATTTCTCGGAACTATATAATTGAAATTTTTTTATGATCTTGATGACTTGATATGTTACTTGATTTCTTGATGACTTCTTGATGATTCATGACTTTTATTTTTAAACTTTTGGAATTATAACTTTATTTTGTTGGAATCATGACTTATATGGTTTAAATACATGAATCGATGATTTTTATTTGATATTCGAAATTTTTCTTTGATCTTGATGACTTGATGCATGAATCATATTCTTATATGATTATTTCATGAATTAGATAATATGAATCATGTCTTGATCTTGATCTTGCTAAAAAGAATACTTATAAAGCATGAATCATATCCTTTGGTACCTTTGTTGAATTTTCATATTGATACCTTTATGACATGATTTTTTTACATTTTTTCCTTGTATGTATCATGTGATAACTAATGTATATTTTGATGCAAATGTATTTGAAAGTGAATGTCAAGAAAACTTTGTATTCCCTCTCTTCTTTTTGATAATGATAAAGCGGGAGAGTTTGCTATCGTGCACTTCATGAAATAAAGCAAAGATTGATAGCTTGCATATTTCAAAAATTATTATCTTAAACATCACAAAGAGAAGCAAAGAAGTGCTATCTCAATAAAAGCAAAAATACAAAACTTAGAGAATTTATAATCTTACACTTGCCATGCTTCTATACTTGTAATGAAAAGTTAGCTTGCATGTTTAAAGTGATGTCATTATTGCAAAAAAATTACTTGCTGGCAAAGGAAAGCTAGTTGCACTTCTCGAAAGAAAAGAAACATATTGCAATCTCAAGAAAAACAAAATGTAAACTTGCACAAGAAGCAAATATTGAATAGCCATGATTACACATCCTTAAAAACTTGCCATAATTGAATGTTTTAAAGTGATGTATGTTGAACATCTAGATTGATAGCTAGTATGATTGTAAAACTTACATATCTTTTAAACTAGCTATGGTACAACTTCTTCTTTTTGTTGATGACATAGGGGAAGAAGTAGATTGATAACTTTATGCATTGTATTGAATATTTTATACATTTGCATAATGGTTTGATGTTTCTTATAACATGTGATGAATGTTACTTGGATTTAGAATAATCCAAGGTTTCTATCAATATGGCATATTGATAGGGGGAGTTTGGTTAAACTCTTGGAGTTAAGGTTAACTCTGGGAGTTAAGGTTAACTCTATCATCAATTAGTTGTCATCATCAAAAAGTGAGAGATTGTTGAATCTCGGATTTTGATGATGAGACTAATTGATAGTGTTTTATTGTCTAACTGCATTTTAAGTAACGTAGGTCTACTATCGATTAGGATTAGACAGTTGACATAGGAGGAATCAACGTTGCACTGAAGGAAATCACGTCAAGATAATGGACGTCGAGCCAGAGGTCCGATTGATAATCGGTAAAAGGCTTTGGACAAAGATATCAGGCAAATAAGCTAAGAAGAGTGGTGTTGCACTAAGAATATCGACGTTGCGAAGGTCAATCGTCGATTGGGCAACAAGCTACAAGAGAGGCCGATGCGTCGAAGAACCAAACGAAGTGTCGACAAATGACATGCCAAGCAACAGGAGGTTGATTCGTGTAACTGACTAGATCGAAATAGAGTTAAGGGTTATGTGTGCAGGATTAACTATGATAACGATGAAGACATAAAGCAAAACAAAGTGCCGGAGTCAAGTATGATGGATTCGTTGGGAGTTTAAGAGTCTGATGGAAGTCCAAAGATTCATCGGCAGTGCTGCCGGAACTGGCCGAGAATGAGTAGGGAGCTTACCGAAGGGTTTTCAAAGTATTGAGAAATCCAAGGGGTGACATCTCATGCACAAAGACAGAATAAAAAATAAAAATCCTGGATTTCTATAAAAGGTTCCATCGTTGTGCGAAGATCGATGCATCAAAAAATAAATTCGCGAATCTAAAAACTGTGTAAAACGAAAGTATCTAGGGAGATCGTATATCCTTGAATTCCTGCAGATCCATGGGGTAGATGAAGGAGGTCAAGCGTCCTCCTCTCTAGCGGTATCCACACAGTAGGGACTACAACGATGCTCCTCTCTAGAGAGAAGAGAACAGGAGGTAGCTACAAAAAAAAAATCTCAACCTATAGGCTTTTGATTCCCTCATATTTATAAGGCCCTCTATAAACCCTAATGGATTCAGAGTATTGGATCTCCATCCAATTACCCAAGCCTCTTAGATTAATGGGTGTCTACCCAATAACCTAACTCTTATTGGACCTCATCCATGGGATCCAATAATATATGAGCTTTTTGGATATCCAATAAGATAGGGGCTCCGGCGGATATCTCATATCCGAACCTCTACTCGTCGTAACACCTATCAAATGTGTGTGACCCTCTAGGCCCAATATCGAGCTAGCTATGAGTTATACCTATCAGAACTCCTTCTGACTCAGTGAATTATTATCTCCATAATTAATTCACTTGACTTATCGATAGCGGATGTACTAGACCACTATGCTAGAGTCCTCAGACAATATAGGGAAATCCAATCCTTTGGACCTATCTACCCTCAGTTACCATATATCTATAGTCCTTCATCCATCTAATATCCCAGAAATCGTATATCGGGCATGGTACTTTCAGGTCTATACGGTTTCCAATCGAGTCTCGCTCTAATCAGATTCTCCCGGAGAACTTTTTCTCTCTCATTCTGAATGACCCTGGCCAGGGATTTGCTTGAACAATAATACATATGATATTCCTCTCATGATACCGAGAGTGGATGATTCTCTATTGACACTCAATGAACTTCTAAACCTATAAGTCCGATATCAAAGAGTGGAGTACTCATATAGGACTTCCTTGGTATCTTAAGTCTAAAGACTAGATACACTACTAGGACTACGGAATCGCTGTCTGACATGAGTTATCAATAACCATCCTGCATTCCATAAGCGGATCAATAAGTAAACTCATTCTCCAATGAGTACCTACATTGTACCCTTAGTGTCCCCACATGAGTAGCTATGAGACCAACCACCTCCATCATATGGACGGATATACAGCACACCAGTTTGTCCGGTTATCTTGATGCCCCTCTCGAGTAACTATGATCAAAATAATTTATGGTCTATATTTAAAGGTGAATTGGTCTAATTATCATGATCTCATCACGATCCGATTCCCATTACAGATCCAAGGACATCACAATATATACAACACACAAGATAAAGTGATAAAACGCCTAATAATACACAAAGAGAAAAAGTGCATATCAAGTCACAAGTGTCATCACTCAAGGTAAACTAAGTTTAAATTTATAGGACCATTTGAGATTTTAGAAATGATAAGTAGCTTAAAAACTTATATTACCATTTTGGAGTTCATGATGTATTTTTAGGTTAAGTTGAAGAAATATATAACTGATCTAGGTAGTGCAATCTAGATAGTGAAATATACAAATGATCTAGATAGTGAAATATATAAATGAGCTTGAACCAATTCAGTAAAAAAATATTATCATATGAAGAGTAAACTATTGCATAGTTGATATATAGGAGCAAATTTTAAAATGAAGAACTATAATAATGAAATAATCATAGCAAAAGAGAAACCACTTGGGAGCTCCACGAGGTTATAAAGACCAACTACCATCAATTATTTTTGATTTAGGTACATCAAGTTTAGAGGATAAAACTTTTGTTTAAGATTACTAGAGGGTCATATTTGGATATTCAAAAATTTAGGATATTTAGTATGTAATCTCTATTTTTTTTCAAAATGGCATCTTTCTTTTGTAAATGTGGAGAGGCAATCTCCTAGAGAAACTCTACATAAAGAGAGATTTTACCTGGGCTAACACGCAATAGGGAATCAAGATCGAATATGTAAGAATTGCAATCTTTCTTATGATTTTTTTATCAAAATTTTTAGATTATAAGAAGAAAGAATCTTATATCTATGCATCATATGATTTGATCTGATAGAAATCTTATATCTGCGTGAGTGAAAAATTTGGCAGAGGTGTGTATGTAGGAAACTCGGTAAAGAGGAAGAGAAAAGGTGGTGTGTGAATGCGCGCACGCTCACGGTGAATTTGGCAATGAGGATGAAAAGAGTAAGTAAAAGAAAATTAAAAAAAAAGGAGTATGTGATGTTAAGGATTTTTTTTTTGGTAAGTAAATGTAATTGTATTTAGTATGAAGTTTGCATAAAGTAGTTTTGTCTACACAAGCCGTAGACTATAGCCTGAGATCTCTTAGAGCAGTCTAGGAGAATGCACCCCACCTCAGAAAGGTGGAATGGACTCATTCCACCAGACTCATCTCCAAGAGAACATAAGCAAAAAAGTAGCCATGACTACACATGTTGTAGACTATGACGCCTTACGATATTCAATAAATAGCAAAATGTAATTCCTAAATGACCTGTGAATACATCACATTGTTGAAACATAGAAACTCATCCTAGAAAGCATTAACGAATAACAAAATTGAATCTGATAAAGATATCTTTTTCTCTACTTGTTAAATGCTTCATTTCAGATCCTGCACCATACATGATCTTGAGTCGCTAAGTATCTCGAGCAATAGGTGAGTATTGTGTGTGTTGTGGCCCTCAAAGATTCTGCTATACCTCTCCCTCCAAATCCACCAAATAGCACATCTGAAGGTAATTTTTGCTAGTTGTGTAAGAAGCCCTTTTCTTGAGAAGCTTTGCTGCAGCTGTTCTAGTTCCTGATGCAAGTTTGGCCTTGGTAGCCTATGGAGTTCAAATCTCTTCAGAATCTCCTCCCATATCCAATTAGTGTAGTCATAAGCAAAATAAAGATGATCAATATCTTCTTCCTATTGCATACAAAGAGAGCATCGGTTAACAATATATATACCTTTTCGCTTCATATTATCCATTGTAGGTAGTTTGGCAAGAAGGGCCTGCCATGTGCATAAGGAATGTCTCTGTGAGCCCGGTCTATCCCATGTCCAACTGCTTGGGATCCACTTGTTGTTTCTTTGTCTGATTTGATTCCATGTAGATGTAGCACTAAATTTTCCATTGTCATGAAGCCAATTAAGCATATCTGAGGAGTTGTTCTTGATTGGAAGAGTTGTAATAGTCAAAGTGATAGCATAACGGGAGAAATGGGACTAGGAAGACACCAGGTGCCATTAACAATGAACTCAGAAACCATCCAATCTTTAGAGGCCCCAAGATCTCTTCATACTCTATCACCATACAATTGAAATATATTCCTCCTATTCACCCAAGGATCATACCACATATTAATTTTCGTTCCAGAAGAGATTGTATAAGAAATATGTTTGGTCAGCCAATTTCTTGCCTTCAAAATTCCTTTCCAAGCAGCAGAATGATATGCTTTTGCTGAAACTTCCCAGATTGATTCCTTAGATAGGTACCTAGCAGAAACCCGTTGTGACCATAAGGATTTGTTTTGCATAAGATCCCATAATTTCTGTACCAAACAAGCATTATTCCAATCTCTCAGATTTCACAGATTCAGCCCCCCCTCATCTTTCGGTCTGCAGATGTTATCCCAATTTACCATATGCAATGCCTTACCATCCGTACCATTCCAGAAGAAGTTCTTAAATAGTCTTTCAATATCCCAAGAAGTCCAACAGACAAAGAAATGCATTAGACCAATAAATAGAGTAAGAGAACAATACCAATCGGATGAGTTCAAGTCGTCCTACTTTAGAAAGAAGTCTAGTTTTCCAAGAGAAAATTTTATTTTTTATTTTTTGTAGGATAGACTGACGATGGGTTTTGTGAATGCTAGTAGATATAAGTGGGAGACCCAAATAAAGAACCGGCATGCTTCCTTCACTAACCCCCAACGTTTGCATAATAAAGTCTTTATCTACAATGCAACGACCCATATAGACTTTACTTTTTGCATGATTGAGCTGAAGGCTAGAAATTAAACCAAAATCTTTCAGAATAGCAGCCAAATTTCTCACTGAAGTAGAGTCATTGTGAAGAAATATAATAAGATCATCTGCAAATGTTATGTGAGATATATGAATAGAACCAGCATGAGGTACCTTAATGCTGCCATCAAAGACTGCCTCCTCCAACATACAGCTGAGTCCTTCCATTACAATTGTGAAAAGATATGAAGAAAGTGGATCTCCTTGTCGAATGCCATTCATGCTTCCAAAAAAACCAATAGGAGAACCATTAAAGAGAATCAAAAATTTTGGAGTTTCCAAACAGCATTGAACCCATTGTTGAGGGAAGTTTATACTGAGGAGTATCTTGTAGATAAAGTGTCTATTAACTAAATCAAATGCTTTTCATAAGTCAACCTTAAAACAGATTTTTATCCCTCTTGATTTGGAATGCAAATCCTTGACCAAGTCATTAGCAAGAAGAACATTGTGATGTATACTTCGTCCTTTAATGAAAGCAGCCTGAGTCGGACTAATGATCTTGTGCATAATATGTCGCATTCGATCTGCAAGCAACTTGGATATGATCTTGTAAGTAAAGTTACATAATGAAATGGGCCTGTAATGCTCTAGTGAATCAGCCCCTGTATTCTTCGGAACTAAAGAAATAAAAGTGCAATTTATCTCTTTAAGAATATATCCTGAAGAGAAAAAATGCTGACAAGCTTTAATCACGTCATCACCAATGATAGGCCATGTAATTTGATAAAATTCAGCTGGAAATCCATCTGGACCAGGGCTTTTGTGCTTCGGTGACTTAAAAACAACTCTTACAATTTCTTCATCTGTAATTGGTGCATTGAGAATCGCGATGGCATCCGAATCAAGCTTTCTAGTAGGTTCCACCTGAATATTATTAGGTTGCTCCTCTTGATTGAGTAGAGATTAAACAAAATTGTTCAGTGTGTGCTTTAACCTCATCCAAGTTCGTAATAAGATTATAAATCGTTATCTTTACATTTCTTGATGCAGTTAATGGCCCTTCTAGCAGAATGGCAGCATATAAAAACTTAGTGTTGGAATCCCTAGAGTAAGCCGTCTTGTCGAGATTTCTGTTTTGCAAAACTTTCCTCTACTTTAAGTCTTGCATGAACTGATGCCTGGCTTCTGCCTCTTTACAAATAAGATTCTCATTAAAGGGCTGGAGATGCAGCTCTTGTTACACTGCCATTAGCTCCTTTTTGCTTAATTTAACTCGGGTGTTAATATAGCCAAAGATGTTTGTATTCCACTTCTTAAGTGCTGCTTTATAGGCTTTTAGCTTCTGACACAAAATGTACGGAGGGGAACCATGCACAGTAACATTCCAAGCTGATCTGATAATCTCAAGGAACTGAGGATGAGTACTCCACATGTTAAAGAATCTAAATGGTTTCTTGCCTTTGGGTGTTGCTTTATCTGCGTGTATATACATTGAAGAGTGATCGGAGAATAACTGAACACCATACTCCAGAAGTGAATCAGGATAAACTATTAGCCATGCATGATTAATCAAACACTTATTAAGTTGAGCCATTATTTTCCTATGGGCAGCACCTTGATTACTCCATGAAAACCAATCCCCTACAGATTTCATATCGATCAATGCAGTAGTATCTATGTAATCATTAAAATTCTGAAGCTAGCTTTCTGAAAGTGGTTTGCCCCCCACTTTTTCATTTGTGTACCTAACAGTATTAAAGTCACCAAGAACAATCCAAGGTACTGTAAGACAACCATTTGCAATGATAGTTAGATCAGTCCATAGAGCATTTCTTTCATACATACTGTTCGAAGCATATATACCAGTAATATGAAAAAGATAGTCATTCTTTTTGTCCTCTACCTTAAGATGGATGAATTGTGCAGTAGCAGAAATAAACCACGCACTAACAGAGTTGGGATGCCATAAGACCCATATTCTACCATAAGTGTCACTAGAGTCATTGGTAAGAAGTTCTACCTCCGGCCATATTAAATTCCTTTGAACATGAACCCGAGATGGTTTAATTTTTGTTTCCATAAGAATAACAATATCACAAACGGCAAACTTGATTATTCTATTGAGCTCTCGATATTTTTCAGGTTTATTAAGTCCACGAACATTCCAACATATTATCTTCATCAGAAATAAAATAGAAGGAAAGGAAAATAAGAAATTCTTCCTAAGTAGAAGGGTGTGACTTAGGAAGTACCTCCTTTTTCTTATCTTTAGATTTCACATTGTCCTCTTGCACTATATCCTTACCTTTCAAGCCTTTATTCTTATTTTTTTCCACTTCATCCACAGCTTGTAAATGTTTAAATTTTAAAGCACCTTGAGCGTCCTGGTTAGTAGGATCCAGAATGTCCTGGTTGGTAAGGTGTGTAGGGGCATGTGATTGAGACACAATATCCTGGATGACACGATGAGTGGAACGTGGGATCCCTGTTGACAATATAGGAAGAGATGAAGGTTTCTCTTTCTCCTGTATGTGGGTAACCTGGGAAGCTGTTGTGAAAGACTCTGATATATTAGAAAGAGGTAAAGTTCCTAATTTGTCTTTCTGATTGTGATGCTGCCCAAGCGTGTCAGAATGCTCGCTCGTCTTCACCGGCACTATTGCCACTGAAGGAGCCCCGCCTTGCTCGTCAATAGTCATAATAGTACTATCAACCCGTGCTGAGATGACTGGCGTTGGCGGTAAACCTGAGTGATTGGTTTCTGAGTTTGCTGACAAGTTCCATGTGCATGACCAAAAGAGTTGCAAATCTTACAACGTTGTGGTTTCCAAGAATATGAAACATGCACCTTACGGGTGGTCCCATCAAGATCACGATAAAAAACCTCATTTAGAAGATCATCATCAGAAGAAACCATTACACATGCTCGTACAAACAACGCCCTCCTTGTCCGCAGAGCAGCGACTCGCCCAAGGGAGAAGCAGATCCACCGTCCTGCTCTTCGTGCCAGGGGAGAACCGTCGCCCAACAACCGCCGCCCCTTTTCCTGCTCTCCGTGCGCAGAACAAGGGAGAACCCAATAGTCGTCGCCTTTTCTCGCCCTAGCCTTCTCCGTGGCTTCACTTTCCCCCAACGCATTCGCACGTGGAGGAAGGAAAGAACCACCACCCAAGGGAGAAGAAGCAGATCAACAGCATCCTGCAACCACCGCCTCTTCTCACCCTAGTGAGAGAAGCTCTCACCTAGAGAGAGAAAGTTCTGATGTTAAGGATCTCATTTTTATATTGAAAGAGTTTGTTTAAAATTTGAATGATTTTAAACATATATTGTTTTGAATTCCTACCATTCTCTACCAATCCAAAAGTAGACGGACCCTACATCAATTAATCTTAAATCATTGAATGTGATATGATCTTAAGAAAATAAATAAGTTATTATCATTATCACGGTAAGAAAGAAAGGATTATGATTTTCACTGTATTAATTTATGTTATTTGAAGGAATTAGGAGAAGAAGAAGGGTCTTGATCATTACATCAGTTATAATAGTCTATGATGATCATTACATCAATTATAGTAGTCAACGATCAAGGTAAGTATCTAACGACTCTACCTTACTTATTTTTAAATTTAATAATATATATTTTTGCTAATAATAAAGTTATATGATTTACAAATGTTAAATGAATTACTAACTTTTAAAAATAAACTTATTGATATTATTTTTTTAATAATTAAAAATTATTTGATTATTATATTTTTTTTAATGTTATATTTTTTGATATATTTGAAATGATATGTAAAGATTTATGCATTGGAAGGATATGTCAATATGTAATATTACGTTACATTCAATCATTCAGTTAGTTTATATATTTGAGAGTTCAATATGTCATTAATGTTATTTGTGGACATTTTGAATATATTTGTTTTGTGTTATGTGAAATGCACGGATTTGGTCTTAAGTTGTGTACAAGCTTAGGCCTCACAATTCTTATAGGAAACTTATGGGAACTATCGCATTGTACCGCTCCTGACTTTTCACTAAGTTAGAGTGCATTATAATGCTTACCTAGTTTGTGAATTTTTCTATTGATTTTTTTTATCTATCTTTATATAAAAATATACTCTAAAGTTTTACTTGAGGATTTATTAATTTTTTAATCATGATCCAAAAGTAAGCTCGATTCATCTACAAACAAGGTGCTTTCCTTGTATATTTATATTATTCTATAATAGTAAAATTATATCTAATTTTGAAGATAAATTTTTATTTTTTTCATTACAGTTTAATATTTTAAGTTTTCATTGTAAAATCTTATTTGATTTACAATAGAAAATATTTTTATGAAAAATCAATAATAAGACTCAAAATTTTTCATCATATGAATTTTAAACTCATGTCAAAGATTTGAAACCTTGCAATTTTTAACTTGTATGTATCTCCAAACACAGTTTTTAGGGTTTTTTTTAGATTTTTATTGATGTTAATGCTAACAAGATTCGATAAAATAGAGATTTATCTATTGTTTGCTATAACATATAGAGAGCTCTTACATCTTTCATTCATTTATTCTTTTTGATCCTCAATGATATTGGGACTCCATAAATCATACTTAACAAAATTATTTTTTAATCATATTTTATAATTTCTTAAAATAAATAAAGTTATATTATTTTAATAATCCAAAATTGATAAATACAAAGAGTTAATTGAAAACACTTCCTTCAATACCCTTTTTTTTTTAATCAACTTATTCGATTGATACCCAACTTCTTTTTTTTTAATCAACTGACTTTTGCTTTCAACTGATACTGGACTTGTTTAATTCTTTCACAACTTTATGAGGAAAAAAAGAGGAGAAGACCATCAATACAATATATTAAGGTGAAATACTTCGGACTCATCAAAAAGATAAATCGATCACAACCACGTTCATGACATCTCTTTGAATGGCTTAAAATGGAGGAACAGTTAGAGAGGAGGACGTTTGACCTCCTTCATACTTCCTATAAATCTGTAGGGATTCAAGGATATATGATCTCCCTAAGTATTTTCTTTTATACATGTAGTTTTCGTGGATTTATTTTGACGCACCGATCTTCGCACGATGATCGAACCTTTTTACAAGAAATTTGTGGTTTTATTTTTTTTGTTCTTCCGCTGCGCATGAGATGTCGCCCTATAGGATTTCCCAACACCAATTACCCAAGCCTCTTAGATTAATGGGTCTCTACCCAATAATCTAACTCTTATTAGATCTCATCCATGGGATCCAATAATACATAGGCTTATTGGATATCCAATAAGATAGGGGCTCCGGCGGATATCTCATATCTGAACCTCTACTCGTCGCAATACCTAAGATATGTGTGTGACTCTCTAGGTCCAATATTGAGCTGGCCGTGAGTCATATCTATCAGAACTTTTTCTGACTCAGTAAATTATTATCTCCATAATTAATTCACTCGACATATTGACTATAGACGCATTAGGCCACTACGTCGTAGTTTCTAGATAATACAGGGGAATCAATCCTTTGGACCTATCTACCCTCAGTTACCATGTGCCTATAGTCCCTCATCCATCTAATAACCCAAAGACCATATATCGGGCATGGTGCTATTAGGCTCATATGGTTTTTAATCGAGTCTCGCTCTAATCAGATTCTCTCGGAGAACTTTTTCTCTCTTAATCCGAATGACCCTAGCTAAGGATTTGTCTTAGCAAGAACACATGGGATATTCCTCTCATGATACCGAGAGTGGATGATCCTCTATTAACACTCAATAGCCCTCGTAAGGTTGACTGCCACTCCCAATAACCGACTGTACTAGATCTGGAACTTCTAAACCTATAAATCTGATATCAAAGTGTGGAGTACTCATACAAGACTTCCTTGGTGTCTCAAGTCTAAGGACCAGATACACTATTGGGACTACGGAACCGCTGTCTGAGATGAGGTATCAATAACCATCCAGTATTCCGTAAGCGGATCAATCAATAAACTCATTCTCCAATGAGCACCTACATTGTATCCTTAGTGTCCCCACACAGTAGCTATGAGACCAGCCACCTCTATCATATAGACGGGTATATAGCACACCAGTTTATCTGGTTATCTCGATGTCCATCTCGAGTAACTTATGATCGGGATTATTTAGGGTCTGTGTTTAAATGTGAATTGGTCTCATTATCATGATCTCATCATGATTCGATTCCCATTGCACAGATCCAAGGACATCACAATATATATATGAATAATGTGAGAAAATGTCAATAATCATAAGCAGCGAGATTGACGCAGCATGTTACAGGTGCCATCACTCGTGTGATTGGCTTGTAGGGCACCTATTACTAGTAGGAAGTTTGTTGGAAAGATTCATCGAAAGTTCACAGAACTCACTGAGAAAGATCGGAGCTTGCTGAATAAGCTTATCGGAACTCTTCAAGATTATCGTGAAGTTCAAGAGCTTGTTGGGAGTCCGCAGAATGGTGTCCGATGGTTCGTCGGAAGATCGTCGAAAATTCACCGAAAGTTTATTGGAAAAAGTCTTGATATATCGTACTTTTATTTATGTAGAAAATATCTTTAATTTAGTAGTTAGCATGTAATTAGGGTTAGGATTATGTGATAATCTTATAATCGGAGCCAACTAAGCCCGGATTAGGACTTGTTTGGGCCAGATTTAAGGCTCAACCAGAAGTGCTGGACCCTGTCTAGTGGTGGCACTTCTAGACTAAGGCAGTGGCACCACCCTAGGTCCATCTCCCTAGTATGTACTTGGCGGTGGTACCGCCCAAACTGGGCGATGGTACCGCTTAGTACACTGACCATGGTAGTATGTCAGGTGATCGTACTACTAGATTGGGCGATAGTACCGCTCAGTGTTATGGTCAAACTAGCGGTGGTACCGCCAATACCCGAGAAACCCAGATGGAAAGGTTTTTGGCTCTAAGTTTGAATCAGATTGGAGCCTATAAATACCCCTCCCATCCCTGGGTTGAACACACAAGCATAGAGATTTTAAAAGGAATAAAACACTATAAAAATCCTTCTAAACATCCCTCCTTTAGTTCTCATTTGTATACTACCAAAGAGAGAAGTGAAGTACTTGTAAGAGTTATCTCCTGAGCTCATCAAAAGGAGATGTGCTGTAAGGGAGTTCGTCTTCGCCCGTTAGAAGGAAGATAACTAGTGGAAAGCCGGTGGCCTCGAGAGAGGAGGAATCGAGAGTGGACGTAGGTCGTATGACCGAACCACTATAAAAATCTAGTTTGTGTTTACTTATTGCTTTTATCTTTCTGCAAACCATTTTATTTGGCTGCCTACTTCCTTATCACTATCTTTCTTCATCTCTAAATACTCTCAAGTTAATTACGTTTTCGATACGCTTCAATCGAAATAAGGTTTTTAACGTACAAAGTTTTTGAAATCCTTTTAAATCACTAAAATCTATCATTCTTAACCACTACACTAATTTCCCCCCCCCCCCCCCCCCCCCCCCTCTCTTAGTGCCGCTCTAGATCTTAATAGTTTTTAGGTACCCATTTGACCTTGGGTCTCTCATAAATCGATCTACTCAACTTATCATTTTGCATAGAGTCCTTTACGGTTCCTTTAGAACCCAAATTAATTTGTATAGACTATATTTCTTAAATGGACAGTTATGAGCATAATGTTTGAGTTTGCAATAAAAGTTACATTTGGTGCGAGATGAAACATGTAAGATAGGGCCTTTAACAGAGATGGTTGGCTTTTGGTGAGAGTTACTCACAAAGCTGAGTCCATCTCTTCTATGAACGTGACTCTTATTGGCAAGGATCATGTTCAAGGATTTGCCACTAATCTTAAACCTTTCTAAAGTTTCGTTTAGTAGCAAGTTTTTCTTTTTAAGTGCCTCTAAATGTTCACACTTGGTGCATGGAAGCAATAAATCATTGTCATGCTTAAGTTTTTCAAATTCATTATTTAAAAAGGCATGCTCCTTTCTCAATTAATTATACTTTTTGCTAATTAATCTACATTCATCAAATAAATCATGAAAAGCACTCAATAGTTCATCAAAAGATAAATTTGCATCTAATGAACTACTTACCTCATCGCTAATTGCCATTAGCGCATAGTTAGCAATCTCCTTGTTGCTTTGTTCTTTATCTTTGGAAGCGCTCGAATCATCCCATGTAGCTTTGAGCATCTTCTTCTTCTTCGATTATTTCTTCTTCACGTGGGAACATTCACTTTTGAAGTGTCTTGGCTTCTTGCATTCGTAACAAATAATTTATTCTTTCTTGAGTTCAATTTTATTTTTAGTGTCATTTTTAGATTTGTTTCTTTTTATAAATTTTTTGAACTTTCTTGTTAAGAGTGCCAAGTCATCATCATTATTTTATCATTTGAACTTTCTTTCAAGTGGTCTATATGAGTTCTTAGTGACATATCCTTCCTTTTCTTTGGAAAGTTATTCTCAAACTCTTTATGAGCATTGCAAGTCATTTCATAGGTCATTAGAGACCTAATAAGTTCTTCGAGCGAAAAATTGTTCAAATCCTTGGCCTCTTGAATGGTCGTTACTTTAGGGTCCTAACTCTTTAGAAGGGATCTTAATATTTTATTAACAAGTTTAAAATTAGAAAAACTTACTAAGAGCTTTTAGACCATTGATGACATCCATAAACTGGGTATACATGTCTCCAATGGTCTCACTTGGTTTCATGCAAAATAATTAGTAACTATGAACTAAAAGATTTATTTAGACTCCTTTACTCTACTAGTGCCTTCGTGTGTAATTTTGAGTGTATGCCAAATGTTAAAAGTTATTTCACAAATAGAAACTTGATTGAATTCATTTTTATCTAAAGCGCAAAATAAGGCATTCATAGCCTTTGCATTTAAAGAGAAGGTCTTCTTCTCCAACTCATTCCAATTGTTTATTAGAAGAGAAAACTTTTGAAAACTATTTTCAACGACGTTCCATAACTCAAAATATATAAAAATCAAAAAGATTATCATCCTAGTTTTCCAATATGTGTAATCCGTCCCATTGAACATGGGTGGACATGTGATTGAATGGCCCTCTAGATTGTCGGCAAATGTCATCTCTCTTAGGTTTTAAACCAAAATGAGAGTGACATTGTTCTGATACCAATTGTTAGGATCAAGATTGCCACTAAAAAAAGGAGGGGTGAATTATTACAGTAGTCAAAAATGTTAATTTCGAAAAAATTATTTCGGTGAAAAAGTTCATTCACAAAAACACATTTCGGAAAGACGTTTAACTTGAATATGTTCGTAAGTGAGTAGAGAAAAAGAAGTAGGGCAGTCTGCAATTAAGTAAAGAAGATAAGTAATAAAAGAAAAGAGCACAACAAGAAGAGAACACACCAATTTATAGTGGTTCAATCGTTCGGCCTATATCTATCTACTCCCAATACATCCTCCGATGAGGTCATCGGCTTCCACTATTGATCTTTTTTCAAGGGCAAAGTTCAATCACCCCTTTATATAACTTTTTACAAGTTGCTCACTCTCCTTATATAAGCTTCTAATACTTAGAATCGATGGAGGTGAACTCTCAATGTTTACAAGCAATTTCACTATAGTCTCAGTTCTTTTTATTCACTTCTCTATGTCCAACAAGCTGAAAAGTAAGGGATATTTATAGGCCTCAATTGGCTTAAAAAATAAAACTAAATAAGGTCTCATCTTGAATTTTCAGGGTCCTAGTGGTACTACCACCTATCCTAGTGGTACCACCGCTAGTTGACTCTGACACTAGGCAGTACCACTATTTAGTCTAGTGGTACAACCACCAGACAGAGTCTTGGTCACTAGAACTAGGTGGTACTATCACCTAGTCTGGCGATACCACTACTTAGCAATTAATAACTGACTAGAGGTACCACCGTCCAAACACTTGGGAGACTAAGTCTTGGGCGATTCCACCGTCCAGTCTAATAGTGCCACCACTAGACAAGGTTCAGCAATACTATTTGGGCCATGAGTCCTATCCAAACCAATCCAATTACGGGCCCAATTGGCCCCTAACAAAGTTAGTGGGATTACCTCCAAACCTAACTCTAATTACACCCTAACTACAACATTTACAGCATATACTAAAGCATACAAATCCGATAAGTCAAAATTTCTTCCGGCGAGCTTCCGACGATCTTCCAACGGACTTCCGACGAACTCTTAGTGATTCTTTTAACGGACTCTCGGCAAGCTCTTGAATGCTCAACGATCTTCTTGGCTAGTTTTGACGAGTTTCTTTGGCAAGCTCCGATCTTTCTCAGCAAGCTCCGACAAACTTCCAATGAACTTCTCAATGAACTTCCAACGTACATTTCAACAAGCTCCTAACAAACTCTCAGCAAATTTCGGCAACACTCCCGATGAACTTTCGGACTCCCGACAAACTCTCGGACTTCCCAACTTATCGTTTGATCTTGACTCCGACACTATGTTTTGCTTTATGCCTTGTTCGCTATCGTAGTTAATCCTACACACTTTTCTAAATATATAGATTAGATCAAATAATTTATTAATTGATTTCATCATCAAAATCTGAGATTCAATGATAATAAGGTATCATTAACCATCTAACATTTCATAAGTGGATCAATCAGTGAGCTTATTCTTCAATGAGCACCTGCATTATATCACTAGTGTTCCCACACGAGTAGCTATAAATCAGCCGCCTCCATCATATGGATGGATATACAACACATCAATCTGTGCAGTTATGCCCCTCTCGAGTAACCTACGATCGGGATTATTTAGGATTTGTGTTTAAAGGCGAATCGGTCTCATTATCATGATCTCATTACGATCCAATTATCATTGCATAGATCCATGGATATCACAATATATACAACATACAAGATAAAAGTGATAAAATATCAATAAATAATAAGCAAAAAGAATATGTATGATATCACACATGCTATCACTTACGTAATTGGCTTGCAGAGCACCCATGACTAGCAATCCCAACTCGACCTATTGTCGACCCTCCCTAGCCAGAAGGCCATATGGATGATCTTACATATTTAGATCGAACTAAGCCATACTAATAACCCGACCATGACACAAAGTTATGTTGAGAAATCCTTCTGGGGAGCAACATCTCATGCGCAGTGAAAGAACAAAAACCAAAATACCCCAGATTTCTTATAGAAAGATTTTATCGTCATGCGAAGATCGATGCATCAAAACAAATCCGTAAAAATTTTATGTGTAAAAGAAAATACCTAGGGAGATCATATATCCCTGAATCCCTGCAGATTTGTAGGAAGGATGAAGGAGGTCAAGCGTCCTCCTCTCTAGCGGTATTCACACGACAGTGACTGCGACGATGCACCTCTCTAGAGAGAGGAGAACAAAAGGTGACTACCAAAAAAAACCCTCAGCCTATAGAGCTTTGGTTCACTCCTATTTATAGAGGCCCCTTGTAAACCCTAATGGATCTTGCCCTGTTGGGTATTCGATCTCCATCCAATTACCCAAGCCTCTTGGATTAGTGGGTCTCTACCCAATAATCTCTTATTAGCAATTATTGGATCTCTTCTTAGGATCCAATAATTCAAGGGCTTAATGGATATCCAATAAGTCAGGGGCTTTGGCGGATATCTCATATCTGAATCTCTATTCGTCGCAACACCTACCATATGTGTATGACCCTCTAGGCCCAATACCGAGCTGGCCGTGAGTCATACTTGTTAGAACTCCTTCTGACTTAGTGAATTATTATCTTTATAATAATTCACCTAACTCATCGACTATAGACGTACTAGGCCACTACACCGCAGCCCTTAGACGATACAGGAGAATCTAATCCTTTGGACCTATCTGTCCTCAGTTACCATATATCTATAGTCCCTCATCCATCTAATATCTCAGAGACCCTATACCGGGCATGGTATTGTCAGGGTCATACGGTCTCTCCTCAAGTCGATGAGTTGAATTGGTCTCATTATCGTGATCTCATCACGATCCGATTCCCATTGCACAGATCTAAGGACATCATAATATATGTAACGTGCAAGATAAAGTGATAAAATATCTAATAATACGCAAAGAGAAAAAGTGCATATCAAGTCACAACTACCATCACTCATGTGATTGGCTTGCAGGGCACATATGACTAGCAATCTCCCACTTGACCTAAAGCCAATCACTAACATGTCTGATCCTCATCAGACCTCTATGATGCTCAAATACAATTTGATCAATGGTTTTGTCAGTGGATCTGCAATGTTATCTTCGGATAGAACTCTTTCCATTACTACATCTTTTCTGACAACGATCTCTCTAATAAGCTTGAACCTCCTCAAAACACTTCTGATGAGATATGGGTTCCCTTATTTGAGTAATCACCCTGTAGTTGTCACAATTTAAGGGAATCGACTCCTCGCTGCTTGGGACGACTCCTAGATCTGTGATGAACTTCTTCATCCGCACTTCTCCTTTGCCTCACAGAATGTATTCTGCCTCTGTGGTCAAGTCAGCAGTAGTATCTTGCTTGGAACTCTTCCAGCATACTGCTCCTCCATTCAGGGTGAACATATACCCTGAATTAGACTTGCTATCATTGACATCAAACTGAAAGCTCGAGTCCATGTTGCCCTCAACCCTAAGGCAACTGCCTCCATATACCAGTAAAATATCCTTAGTCCTTCTTAAGTACTTAAGGATACATTTTATTGTTTTTCATTACTCCATGCCTGGATCTACCTGATACTTGCTCGTGACACTCGGAGCATGCGCTATATTAGGCTTGGTACATAGCATAGCATACATGATAGATCCTATCGCTGAGGCATATGGTATCATATCTATGTGTGTCCTTTCTTTAGGAGTCTTTGGAAACATACTCCTAGAAAGTGATATTCCATATCTCATTGATATGAGACCTCTCTTGGAATTTTTTATGCCAAACCTTTTGACAATAGTGTCTATGTACCTGGACTAGGACAAGCCAAGCATCCTCTTAGATCTATCTCTATAAATCTGTATCCCCAATATGCAGGATGCTTCCCTTAAATCCTTCATGGAGAAGTGCCTAGATAACTAAGCCTTTACTATGGAGAGCATTCCTACATTATTCGTAATGATCAGAATGTCATCCACATAAAATACCAAAAGGGTGATAGTGCTCCCACTTATTTTCCTATACACACAAGGCTCATCTTCGTTCTTAACAAAGTCATAAGATCTGATTGCCTCATCAAACCTTATATTCCAATTTTTGGAAGCTTGCTTCAGTCCATAAATGGATCTAAGCAACCTGCACACCTTATTTAGGTTACCCCTGGACACGAATCTCTCAGGCTGTATCATATACACCTCCTCGAGGTTGCCATTGAGGAATACGGTTTTGACGTTCATCTATCAGATCTCATAATCATAGTGTGCTGCAATAGCCAATAGAATTCGAATAGATTTTGGCATAGCTACGGGTGAGAAAGTTTCATCATAGACAACACCTTGCCTTTGATGATACCCGTTAGCCACTAGCCTTGCTTTATAGGTCTCTGCCTTTCCATCTACTTCAATCTTCTTTTTGAAGATCCACTTGCAGCTAATGTCTACAATACCCTCAGGTGCATCAACTAGGTTCCAAACCTTATTGAAATACATGGAATCAATTTTTGAATTCATGGCTTCTTGCCATTTCCCAGAGTTTATGCTCATAATAGCCTCCTCGTAGGTCTGAGGATCAAAATCTTCAATATCCTCTCCTCTAATATGTCCTACATATCTCTTAAGAGAATGGGATACTCTACTGGACCTATGTAAAGTTGGAACTTATGTGCTAGGTATCTGAATAGATTCTAGCTATAGAATGGTGCTTGAGCTAGGTTCTCCAACCTCGCTCAACTCTATTATGCTCCCACACCAAGAACGTGTTCCTTCTCAAGGAACACTGCTCTCTTAGCTACAAAGACCTTTTGGTCCTTAGGGTGATAGAAATAATACCCACAAGTTTCCTTGGGGTATCCCACGAACTTGCACTGTTCTATTCTGGATTCCAACTTGTCGGGGTTGTGTCTCTTGACGTGGGAGGCAGCCCCAAATCTTAACAACCTTAAGATCAAGCTTCTTCCCATTCCATATCTCATATGGAGTAGACATCACTGACTTAGTTAGAATTCTGTTCAGAAGATAGCTGCGGTCTCTAGGGCATATCTCCATAATGAGATGGGTAGGTCGGTGAAACTCATCATGGAACATACCATGTCTAACAATGTGCGATTCTTCCTTTCTGATACACTATTAAGCTGTGGTGTATAAGGAGGTGTCCATTGGGATAAAATCCCATGGTTTTTGAGAAACTGGGTGAACTCTGTACTCAAGTACTCACCTCCTCGATCTGATCGAAGGGTTTTAATACTCTTTCCTGTCTGGTTTTTCACTTTATTTTTATATTCCTTGAATTTTTCAAAAGCCTGAGACTTGTTCTTCATCAAGTACACATGTTCGTATCTTGAGAAATCATAAGTAAAAGTAATGAAGTAGGAGTAATCACCTATGGCATGAGTCGACATGGGACCGTATACATCACTATGTATGAGTTCTAGTAACTCATTGGCTCTCTCTTCAGTTCTACTAAATAGAGAGTTGATCATCTTTCCCCGAAGGCAAGGTTCACATATCGTATATGACTCATAGTCAAATGGATCTAGATATCCATTCTTCAGTAACTTTTGAATCCTTCCCTCGTGGATGTGACCTAGCTTATAATGCCAAAGATATGCATTGTTCACCTCTTCTCGTTTCCTCTTAGATTCACTTACACTCATGATATGTTGAGCTATATCTAGCATAAATAAACCATTATGTAATGTTCCTCTCGTGATGATCTCATCATCTAATATTATTGAACAATCATTGTTCTCAAAAACTAATTTATATCCACTAACTATCAAACATGAAATGAAAATAATATTTTTAATAATAGAAGGAACATAATAGCATGCATCTAATGCAATAATAGCTCCACCAAGCAGATGTAAGGTGACCTTGCCAATAGCCACTACAGCAACCTTTGCTCCATTGCCCATCTTAAGGATCATCTCGCCTTTGTTCAATCTCCAAGGTCCTGCCAGAACTTGCAATGAATTACAGATATGATAAGTACTCCCGGTATCTAATATCCATGTGTTATCATAAGATTATGACAAATGGAGACTGATCATGAATGTACCTAAAGCTTCTCCAAGCTTCTGTTTCACCCTCTCTACAAGGTACTCTTTATAGTTCCTCTTCCAGTGCCCATCTTTGCCGTAATGGAAGCACTGGCCTTTGTCCTTTGTCATTTGTTGAGTCTTTCTTAGCAACCTTTGCCTTACCCATTTTGCCCTTACCCTTGCCCTTCTTAAGGGTCTTCTCAGCCTTCCTTTTCTTTCTGGTCTCACCAACATAGAGAACTGACTTCTCTTTCTTGATAGTGCTCTCCTTCTCTTAACATATTGAGGAGCTCTGGGAGGGTCATCTAAAGTTTGTTCATATTAAAATTCATTATGAATTGAGAAAAGGAATCTAGTAGGGACTGAAGCATAAGATCCACGCACAAGTTATCCTCTAAGACCATTCCTAGACCTGAGTTTCTCGATCCACTCAATCATCTTAAGGACATGGTTCGATCAGATCCTCGATCATCCTCGACACGGAAAAGACTCTTTGATATCTCATATCGCTGAGTTCTTTTCTGTTCCTCAAATAGTTTACAGAGATGTAGGAGTATTGAATTAGCATCTATATTTTCATGCTATCTCTGTAACTCAGTAGTCATAAAGGCCAACATATAACACTGAGCAAGAGCAGAATCATCTATGTACTTCACATAACGAGCGATCTCATTCTTGCTTGCCTCTACATCGGGCGTAGGGATCATTGTATCAAGGATATACGTGATTTTTTTCACCGTGAGAACGATTCTCAGATTGCGAAGCAAATCCGTATAATTTGGACTAGTGAGGCGGTTGGTATCAAGTATGCCACGTAAAGGATTTGAAATCGACATTTTTTAAAATTAAAGATGTAGTAGAAATAAATAATATACAGACTTTACAAAAATTAAATAGTTAAGATAAGGGCTTCTATCTTAATGTATTCCCACTAATTTTTTGTGAGACATGCAACACCCTCCGATATGTGAATCGGAGACCCCCGGCGGATCTCTAGTGGGGATCGGGATCCAATCGGTATCTTAACGTAACCTCGAGGGACTCGACCAATCACGTTAAACCCGTAAAGGTAGGCAACTATTGCCAATCATAACTCCTTGTGATTCCCGTCCTATTCGACCTCTGAACCACCATGGCCTCGAGGGACTCGACCAACCATGATGTTCAGTTAAGTCATCACCATCGTTACAAAATGAGTCTGATTTGATGATATACTCTCGAGGGACTCGACTAAGCATACCATGTCCTCAGGTCACTAGTGACATCTCTATGTCGTAGATAAGATAGTGAAACACAATATAGGTGAGTCTCGAGGGACTCGACCAACTCAACCTATACCGGGAATCGATTCCTACTTATAACGATGGAAGGTAATGTGGGCCAATCTAATTGCCTCACGTTTACCAACTTAATATTATTAATAAAGAGGAATTTTGATTTGGTCTCCTAACAAAATATGTCACACACATGCATATTTAATATATATCTACATCGCATGCAAATATATATACATATCTAGTAGGTGTATAACCAATCACACATCACATGAGTAATCACACCAGATGATCATGGACCACATCCTAATGTGATCAGGCCCGAGCCAATGGGCCTAATCACTCACATCAAGATCTATGTGTGCTTTAGGCACATCTCCATGCCTTGTGATCATCCTTCTCACTTCGCTTGCCCATCAAAGATCTCAACACATCTTCATGCGTCGAATCGTCCGTCTCGACCTCGTAAGTCCTGCTACCATGCCTCCTCATGTAATTACAACATAATTACAGGCACGCAGGCCCGACAATAAATGAGAAAAATAGAGACTCACAAGCCCCAATGATAATAATCACATGTACACATATCACATCACACGGTCCATGATCATTTGTCCACATCATACATCACATGTATATGTTATTATATAGGACTATTAGATAAATAATAATAGTTAATTAAATATTTTAATTAACTAATATTTTTCTGAAATCAGGGACATAAAAGGAATTTTTAAATTTTGAAGGGTATTTTGGTCATTAGGTCAAAAGGATAAAACTAGAATTTTAAAATTATGAGAGGTATTTTGGTAATTCTATTAAGACGTATAGAAACCAGAATTTCTGAAATTCCAAGGGGCAAAAATATCTTTTGCCCAGAAAACCCAGATCCTCTTGCCTACTACGTTGCGGCGTTGTGGTTGTCGCGCTTCGCTGCGCAGCAAGGCTACAAGCAACCTTATAGCACTGTAAGCGCAGCAAGGGCAACAATAGTTGCTACCCTTTCTTGCCTTTTGCGCCAACGATTTTGATAACAAAAGTCGTTTCTAAATCACAACACACGTAGTTTAAGATCCGATCTTTGCACAAACAACTTAGCTCTGATACTACCCTTGGGAAATCCTTCTAGAGAGCGACATCTCATACGTAGCAAAAGAATAAAAACAAAACACCCTAGATTTCTCATAGATAGGTTCCATCGTCGTGCGAAGATCGGTGCGGCAAAATAAATCCGCAAAAACTGTATGTGTAAAAGAAAATACCTAGGAGATCGTATATCCCCGAATCCTCAAGATCTATAGGAAGGATGAAGGAGGTCAAGCACCCTCCTCTCTAGCGGTTTCCACACGGAGTGATTACGACAATGCACCTCTCTAGGGAGAGGAGAACAAAAGATGGCTACCAAAAGAACCCCTCAGCCTATAGAGCTTTGGTTCCCTCCTATTGATAGAGGCCCCCTGTAAACCCTAATGGATCTTGCCTTGTTGGGTATTGGATCTCCATCGAATTACACAAGCCTCTTGGATTAGTGAGTCTTTCACCAATAATCTCTTATTAGCAATTATTGGATCTCTTCTTAGGATCCAATAATTCAGGAGCTTAATGGATATCCAATAAGTTAGGGGCTCTGGCGGATATCTCATATCCGAACCTCTACTCATCGCAACACCTACCATATATGTGTGACTCTCTAGGCCCAATATCGAGCTGGTCATGAGTCATACTTGTCAGAACTTCTTCTGACTTAGTGAATTATTATCTTTATAATAATTCACCCAACTCATCGACTATGGACGTACTAGGCCACTACACCACAGCCCCCAGATGATACAGGGGAATCCAATTCTTTAGACCTATTTGTCCTCAATTACCATGTATCTATAGTCATCCATCTAATATCCCAGAAACCCTATATCGGGCATTGTATTGTCAGGGCCATATGGTCTCTCCTCAAGTCTTGCTTTTGTCGGATTCTCCTAGAGAACTCTTTCTCTCTCAATCAATAACCTTGGCTAAGGATTTGTTCAAGTAAGAATACATGGGATATTCCTCTCATGATACCGAGAGCGAATGATCCTCTATTGACACTCAAAAGCTCACGTAAGGTTGGCTACCACTCCCAATAACCAGTTGTATTAGATCTGAAACTTTCCAAACCTATAAGTCTGATATCAAAGAATGGAGTACTCATATAGGACATCTTTGGTGTCTCAAGTCTAAGAACGGATATACTCTTTGGGACTACGGAATCATTGTCGGCGTGAGGTATCGATAACCATCCAGCATTCCATAGGCGGATCAATCAGCGAACTCATTTCCAAATGAGCACTTGCATTGTACCCTTAGTGTCCTCACATAAGTAGTTATGAAACCAGCCACCTCTATCATATGGATGGGTATATAGCATACCAGTCTATTCAGTTATCTCGATGTCCCTCTCGAGTAAACTATGACCAAAATAATTTAGGGTCTATATTTAAAGGTGAATCGGTCTCATTATCATGATCTCATCATGATCTGATTCCCATTGCACAGATCCAAGGACATCACAATATATGCAACACGCAAGATAAAGTGGTAAAACGTCTAATAATACGCAAAGAGAAAAAGTGCATATCAAGTTACAAGTGTCATCACTCATGTGATTGGCTTGTAAAACACATATGACTAGCAAGTTATACAACAACATGGTAAACTAAGTCTAAATTTATAGGACCATTTGAGATTTTAGAAATGATAAGATAAGTAGCTTAAAAACTTATATTACCATTTTGGAGTTCATGATGTATTTTATAGGTTAAGTTGAAGAAATATATAAATGATCTAGGTAGTGTAATCTAGATAGTGAAATATACAAATGATCTGATCTAGATAGTGAAATATATAAATGTGCTTGAACCAATTCAGTAAAAAAAATTATCATATGAAGAGTAAACTATTGCATCGTTGATATATAGGAGCAAATTTTAAAATGAAGAACTATAATAATGAAATAATCATAGAAAAGAGAAACCACTTGGGAGCTCCACGAGGTTATAAAGACCAACTACCATCAATTATTTTTTGATTTAGGTACATCAAGTTTAGAGGATAAAACTTTTGTTTAAGATTACTAGAGGGTCATATTTGGATATTCAAAAAATTAGGATATTTAGTATGTAATCTTTATTATTTTTTCAAAATGGCATCTTTCTTTTGTACGTGTGGAGAGGTGATCTCCTAGAGAAACTCTACTTAAAGAGAGATTTTACCTGGGCTAACACGCAAATAGGGAATCAAGATCGAATATATAAGAATTGCAATCTTTCTTATGATTTTTTTATCAAAATTTTTAGATTATAAGAAGAAAGAATCTTATATCTATGCATCATATGATTTGATCTGATAGAAATCTTATATCTGCGTGAGTGAAAATTTTGGCAGAGGTGTGCATGTGGGAAACTCGGTAAAGAGGAAGAGAAAAGGTGGTGTGTGCGCGCGCTCATGGTGAATTTGGCGATGAGGATGAAAAGAGTAAGTAAAAGAAAATTAAAAAAAAAAGGAGTATGTGATGTTAAGGATCTCATTTTTATATTGAAAGAGTTTGTTTAAAATTTGAATGATTTTAAACATATATTGTTTTGAATTCCTACCATTCTCTACCAATCAAAAAGTAGACGGACCCTATATCAATTAATCTTAAATCATTGAATGTGATATGATCTTAAAAAATTAAATAAATAAGTTATTATCATTATCACGGTAAGAAAGAAAGGATTATGATTTTTCACTGTATTAATTTATGTTATTTGAAGGAATTAGGAGAAGAAGAAGGGTCTTGATGATTACATCAGTTATAATAGTCTATGATGATCATTACATCAATTATAGTAGTCAACGATCAAGGTAAGTATCTAACGACTCTACCTTACTTATTTTTAAATTTAATAATATATATTTTTGCTAATAATAAAGTTATATGATTTACAAATGTTAAATGAATTACTAACTTTTTAAAAAAACTAATTGATATTATTTTTTTAATAATTAAAAGTTATTTGATTATTATATTTTTTTAATGCTATAGTTTTTGACATATTTGAAATGATATGTAAAGATTTATGCATTGGAAGGATATGTCAATATGTAATATTACGTTACATTCAATCATTCAGTTAGTTTAGTTATAATTAAGATCTTATCAATGGATATATTATTCATAAGTTTAACTAACTAGTGTTTTTTGGGTCCTTATATGGGGATAAATGTGTTATCTTATGATATGTGTCTTAGCTATATTTATGATTATCTATAAATTTAGATGTGAACTCTTAGTTATATTTATATTAATTCATAATTAGTTAATGATAATCTTTGCATTAAAATGATTTTTATTCATTTATGTTTTTATTATGGAAATGTGTTCAATGATTATATTTGAAACTTATACTATGTGCTTGTTATGCTAAAAATTATGATTTGGAAATTATATAAAGTTATTTTTGCTCTTTGTATAAGCATAAAAAGGTTTAGCATCTATGCATAAGTTTAATAATATATTTTTTATATTTGTATTTTCAGTATATGAATTATGGTACTTATTGAGCTGCCATTGCTTATGTTGTTAATGTTTGATTAGATTTGATTTCACCTTGGGAAAATAAATTGTATTGTTTTATGATTTCGGACTCTTAAGACGTGTGATGTGATAAACTTTTAGTTGGATATGATTTAATGAACTTATTTATATTTGAGAGTTCAATATGTCATTAATGTTATTTGTGGACATTTTGAATATATTTGTTTTGTGTTATGTGAAATGCACGGATTTGGTCTTAAGTTGTGTACAAGCTTAGGCCTCACAATTCTTATCGGAAACTTATGGGAACTATCGCATTGTACCGCTCCTGACTTTTCATTAAGTTAGAGCGCATTATAATGCTTACCTAGTTTGTGAATTTTTCTTTTGATTTTTTTATCTATCTTTATATAAAAATATACTCTAAAGTTTTACTTGAGGATTTATTAATTTTTTAATCATGATCCAAAAGTAAGCTCGATTCATCTACAAACAAGGTGCTTTCCTTGTATATTTATATTATTCTATAATAGTAAAATTATATCTAATTTTGAAGATAAATTTTTTAATTTTTTTTCATTACAGTTTAATATTTTAAGTTTTCACTGTAAAATCTTATTTGATTTACAATAGAAAATATTTTTATGAAAAAATCAATAATAAGACTCAAAATTTTTCATCATAAGAATTTTAAACTCATGTCAAAGATTTGAAACCTTGAAATTTTTAACTTGTATGTATCTCCAAACACAGTTTTTAGGGTTTTTTTTAGATTTTTATTGATGTTAATGCTAACAAAATTTGATAAAATAGAGACTTATCTATTGTTTGCTATAACATATAGAGAGCTCTTACATCTTTCATTCATTTATTCTTTTTGATCCTCAATGATATTGGGACTTCATAAATCATACTTAACAAAATTATTTTTTAATCATATTTTATAATTTCTTAAAATAAATAAAGTTATATTTTTTTAATAATCCAAAATTGATAAATACAAAGAGTTAATTGAAAACACTTCCTTCAATACCCTTTTTAATCAATTTATTCGACTGATACCCGATATTTTTTTAATCAACTAACTCTTGCTTTCAACTGATACTTGACTTGTTTAATTCTTGCACAATTTTAAAAAAAAAGAAGAAGACCATCAATACAATATATTAAGGTGAAATACTTCGGACTCGTCAAAAAGATAAATCGATCACAACCACGTTCATGACATCTCTTTGAACGGTTCAAAATGGAGGAACAGTTTTGAATTAGTCTTATCAACTTGCGTACACAAGAAATGTAATAAATTGGAATCTTTTACTCCATTTTAATTTACATTAAAAGCGGTTGTCTACATTTCCTAAGCCAAAGTGATCCCACAAGCTCGAGAGGACTGGCCACGAAAGCACACTTCGGTGATGTCTTCACTCTCCTGTTCTCTCAGCTTCCTCCGTCAACGCTGACGTCTGCAGACTCTGCACGAGTCTCCATATCTTCTTGTCTCATATGCCGGTCGTCAATGAATCTCGACCGCAAATGGTGACTTGTATCGTATGGTGGTGGTGCTACGAGGAACGAGTTCACGTTTGGGCAGGTCCAGCTATCGAGATGAAGCTCATTTCCAGGGATTCTACTTCCATTGTTTGACCTGGTCAAATATCTAGAACGTACTAATATTAACAATGCCAATCAGACAGACTCCCCAAGAATGATCTGTCCTTGTCTCTTCTTCTGCTTGTTCGCGTTCCGAATGGGCTGAAAACGAGAGAAGACAGCCATCGTCTTCAAAGCCTCTCTCTTATCTCTTCTGCCCAAGGGTATCTATCATGAGATCAATGTCGTGACTTGTAATGAATTAGGTATCGAACTATCACAATGTTCATGCCTTCGTTTCAAAGCTCTCGATTTCCTGCACCGTCTTCGCTTCGATTCCATGCCTTGTTTCATTGTGATTGCTCAAACTACTAGTCTTTTCTGCGATTTACAAGTTGGTATTTTGCAGTGGCTAATGGCTACAGCTAAGGTCGAAGGAGTGCAACAGAAGAAGAGCATTTTCAGTGCCCAACCTAAGAACAACAATGCCAACGGGAGAGACACCATCAAAGTTTACTACCAAAGGTTTTTGCTTCCTACGATCCCTGAGAAACCCACACCAAACTATCTTAAGCCAACCATTAGCTCGTGCCATGGCACCATCTCCCAACAGCCCAAGATATCTTCATCAGCAGCTGGTGCTGCTGCAAAGCGTGGAAGCCAAATGAACGTGTCTCACTCACCGTCTTCCCTACCTCAACGACCTCCCACAGAAATCCGCCCAAAGGAGAGACAAGCGAGAAGTGGGCCGTCAACGATGGCAAACATGGCTCGAAAACGAAGCTTGGCGAAAGCTTCCAAAACTCCGGCAGGCGGAAGGCTCTTCCGCTCGCGAAGACCGCCAGAATCCTTCCAAAAGTCATGTCTTCCACCGCCGATGCAGTCAAACCCGAAGAAGAGAAGTTGCCGGACGTCGTCGGAGGCAATGAGGCACGAGACCTGGCAAAGAGCGTCGAAAGTGAGCAGTATTCGAGGGGCTCAGGGCCCAAAGCCGAGAATGTAGATGAGCAGAAGCCGGGAAGCCAAAGGGATGAGGCGGACGGAAGTGCAAGCAAGAGAGAAGGTGATGGAGTAGACAAGGCAGCGCAAGAGACCATGGAGTCGAAGAGGGAGGCGGCGGTGAGCTGGAGGAAGGAGACGGCACCGGCTCACAACGCTGTCATGGAGGAGGAGACAGCCGACAACCTGGCGGCGAGGCGGAGCAAAGTGAAAGCGCTTGCGGGGGCGTTCGAGACCGTCATCTCGTTACAGAAGCCGGAGGGCAGATGGAGTCAGCAAGAGTCGGTGACGGCGGCGGATAATAGCAGCAGCGGCAGCGGTAGCGGAGCTGCTCGACCTGGCGGGGATCAGATAGAGGGGGCAGCACGCAACGAAGATGTGCCGGAGGAGGTGAAGAAGACAGGTGAAGGGGCCACAGCATGACAAAAGCGTTGACCAGGTGAGTCAAGAGACGATAATGATTGGAGATGGTAATAACAATCTGTCCAAGTGCCCAACCCATCGCTCCTCTTTACGAATGAATCTCAAGGAGCACATTCGTCCCACGTATCGCGTTTAGCGAGGAGCGTGCACGTGCCCAGCGCGCCCGGTAGAAGGAACGCGTCGTCGCGGGACGCACACTCACGCGGGACGCTCCGAGTGCTTTCCGCATGCGCCCAAAAAACGGAGACCCCGAGGCCGTGGAACTGGAATTGGAATTGAAATCGAACACACACTTGTCTTGGATAACCGTCGGTCGATCGGATGTTAATATCTCACTTTCTTGCCGATACAACAACAACCAGTAGTGACGTGTGTAGAAAGTCACGGTAATGTTACATTCTCCAAACGCTGCTTTGTGCAAACCGAACATGGAAGGTTCCGAGCATCGTACGGTCATGCCTTCTCTTCCTTCGCGATGGCTGGACAAGATTAGGGGAGAAGATATAATATACGTATATGGCACGAGGTTTAAAACGGTGGAAGACGTGGACAGGATCGGAGGTGGGGTCCCCGGCCGACCGAACGCATGAATGAATTTGACGGCACGCGACCGAGACCGTCCTGCAAATTGGCGCGGCCGTGACGGCCAGTGGCATGCCGACACGTGTGCTTTAAAAATGAAACCTGAAGACGTGAACAGCTTCCGTTCCTCCCCCCTCTGCGTTCGAATATATCTTTTCTTTTTCAATTGTAAAAATGATTTATTTAAAATTTCATTGGGATTGGTGAGAGAGAGTGGGCGGCGGTGGCGTTTCAATCGTTGTTGCTCCTCCCTTCTTGTTGTCTCATCCGGTGTGCGATTGGGTGGAATGCGGGGGCCCAAGGGAGAGTGACGACCGTGTCGTCCTGGGTAATTGCAAAAGGAGAGGGCTCAAGGTTCGCACCCGTTTATTCGTATGTTAACCTCCGGTGTCCGCAGCAGACGGGAGATGTTTACCAAGCGTCCCAACCGTTCCTAGAGAATAATCCCGCGAGTGACGATATCAGACACCACAACACAGATAGGGGAAGGGAGCCGCTTGCGCGATATAAAAGGAGAAGGCGAAAAACTATAGGCAAAACCGACCCTCATTCCGCGAGGAGAGGGAGTGGAGATCGGATGTTCATCGGAGACGAAGAGTCGAAGGACTAGCAGAAGCAGGGCGGCTGGGGTCGCAGGGCTTCCAACCGACGACGGAGGATAGGAGCCCAGGTCGTGTCTTGGTGGCATTTGAAGGCTGTCTTCCCCGTCAAGCGAGCTTGGCTCGCCGTCTCCTCCCGCATCAGGTCCCAGAAGCACGGTAACTCTCTCTCTCGCTGTGTTTCTATAATTATTACTAGGCTGAGATAAGAAGAAGACGAGCGGAAACCTAAGAGAAAATTAGTCTCTTTGGGCGACTGAAGGATCATGTCGAAATCGAAGTTCTATTACTTTATCATTGATCTCCAGATCGCCTGGTTGGGGCATGAAGGATCATGCATGTAGTTCTTCAATAAGTTCTCTGTTCTCTTCACCAGTTTAATTTGCAAAGACGAGAAGGAGATCATAGCATCCTCTCTTTTTCGTTTCATCCTCAACTTCACTGTTCATAGTGATGAGCATCACAAGATTCTTCCCATCTTTTTCTCTACTGTACCAAAGCCTGTATTTCTAGGAGAACTTTTAGGGACGGCAAAAACAAAAAGCTATATATAGTAGATGGATCTCCCAACTGTTTAGTGCCACAATTGTAACAGTTTTGACTTTAAAAACACATGACATTTCTTTTTCCTACAGCATCTTTTTCTTCCACTTTTACCCCCCTCACACACACATTGTATATATGTATATATGGATATATATATGTATATATGTGTATATATATGTATATATATATATATATATATATATATATATATATATATATATGCTCACAGGAGCCATTACTTTGGATTCCTGTTCTAAGTCCTGTTCTTTCCTCACTGATGGGGCAGATGGGGGAATTCTAAAGTGGTATGATGATGTTCAAATGTGTGGATACCAAGATGTGCAGGTAACGTGGGAGATTTTAACCAGATGTGAGATGGAGACATAAACCTGGAGAAGCAGAGCAAGCGATCGTTCTGCAGGCGGCCTACTGTTCCCGTGGAAACTTATGGGTGAAACAGCAGTGACCGAGAGAGATCAAACAAAGGCTGGAGTTAGTATTACTTCTTCCATGGTTTCCAGTCACTAGAGATAGCTGTAAAGTCTATAAAAAAAATGATGTGTTTTTAACATGTACATATTATAATCAGAAACGGATCTCTCCCCTCCAATTAATTGAGGTGGAAGAAGGGCTTTGGAGCATTGTTCATGTACTTCTCTGCAACCTATACTGCAAAGACCATATAGATCAGTAACTATGATTTCACATCATAAAAACTGTGTACTATGAGCTCAAATTAACATAACATCATAGCATGTAAATCAAGTCAATTAGATCCATTATTCATTGGAAAGAGACCATGGCACATCGAAAATTACACTCTTCCATTTCCATTCAGTGGCCCAACTTCCTGTTATAACTCCTCCAGAAAACCTCTGCACCTACAGAGAGATACATATATAAAATAAACTATTCTCCAATATGTAGATCAACCTTAATATGCAATACCACGATTTACACCTTCGTCTTTTGCTTTAACAATGTCAGGTTCTGATTTGGAGTCCTCTGGTTTCATTGTTAAATTGATCCAACTAATCCACTGAATGAATTTTTTGAACCCCTGTTAGCATTGTAATCAAGATTCAAGCACCATAAATTATTTCTCTTCTGAAAATTTAAGATTCTGATATAGCAGCCTCTCCCTACCAACAGAAAAAAGAGACAAATGCTGGAAAATTGGCTACTTCAGATGGAGTAGTTGTCTGAGGACCATCACTGACAAGGACTGCATGTCTTCCTCATCTGGCAGCCATGGTAGGATTGCATCAAGTCCCTGATTTGAAACAGAACTCGAGCCACACCCACAAAGAGCCAACAAAAGAATGCATGGAAGAAAGCTATTGAAAGCAGTCACATATATCAGTTCAAATCCTAGCTACCAGAGGAAAAGAAAATAATAAAATGAAAATGCATGGAGAAAATAATTTAATTTCCTACAACCAAGAAGGTGCTTAAAATATCAGTTACACCAAAAGCCTAGTCCCAACTCAAAGCCAAATAGGGTGTGTCATATATGTAATATCAAACATCAGTATACAAAATCACATATATGGGATACCAATAATTTCTTGAGGGAATTTATAGAGTGACAAATCATGGATATAAAGTTATATATAAATTAGCTTAGACTTGAAGATAAACAAATTTCAGAACACAGCTCTTAATTCCTTTTCTTTTTCCAATTTTTTCAACATTCCAGGACGAGTTTGGGTTCTCTCCTGTAATGAAGGTACAGAGAGCAACCAAATCACACATTAAGTCATGGCATGGATCTCAACAGAATCCATCAAAATCACATGTCAATCTCAAACATCCAAGATTTTGATGGAGACATGGATCGCCTCAAAGATGACCTCTCAAGCAGGAAACAATCTGGATCCTCCACCTATATCATAATTTTTATGTAGCAGTACTGATTGCTTCATCTTTCTTGAATCAGCCAGTAAATAAGTCAGAGAAAGCTCATATGCAGCAACTTTGCTCATTCTTACAAGCAATGAAGGTCAAAACTTTACAGGAAATTCCCACTTCCAGGGATCCTGCAACATAAAAAAGCATAACATTTATCTACTATGACAAATTTACTAACATTTCAGTGCTACACATCTAATCCCAAATAGTGACAATTCTTTTGTCATGACCTTGAGGCATTCATAAGCTTTGTACAGAAACAAGAATCTGAATCTTCCACGTATAGTTCAGTGGTCTTAATGATTCCTGATCAGGGGGAATTGCATATATATGCCATTTTCAAATTGTGCATATATGAAACTCATTTGATGCTTCCAAGAATTATGAGAACAAAACCTCTAGAACAGGATGAGTGCAAATTATCACTGTAGGGATCCTATTGAGAGGAAGTGTTCCAAAACTAGAAACTCGATATCTTATTGCTAAGAAATTATGAGTCAGTAGAAGAATTCATAAATTATAAAAGATAGCATAAAAGCATGTAAGGGTTTTAGTAGAAGAGGAGCATCTAGAAAAATACTCATTAAGAAAAATGGTCTTCCACAAAGTAATCTAGTCTGTTATTTCTTGCAAATGCAGCAGTAGCAATATTTTTTCAACCAAAAATATATATATATCCATGCAGAAGAAACTTTTATTTCTTTTTCTAATTTTATAATTTAGAGAATAAGTAATGACATGCTACTTCCAAGCTAAAATCAACTTAGCATGAGATATCAAATTTAAATTTAAAAAGATAAAGAGTGCATTGAGAAATATTTTTTAAACTATTAGGAGTTCAACAAATCATCATTGCACCATTTCAAACATGAATTTTGATGTTGTAAAGCATTAAGTTATTGAACTGACTGAATTACAACTACTCCTGGAATTTAAGAAGTAAATCCTTACCTACTTTTGGTGCTTTTGACTCCCAGTGTATCATGATGGGTGTTGTGATTGCAACAGCACAATCAATTGCACTTGTGGAAGAAAATCACCATGCCTCTTAGCAAGAAAAAGTCTATTCAAGAGATCCTGTTTCCAATATACAAGTTGAGGTACATAGAATAATTCGAAAAACATATGTGGAACATGAATACAAGGTCTAATCATGCAACTTTTGGTACCTTCCATTAAATATTATTAACGTTGGTGAAAACTAACTGAAGATTCGAGTATGATCAAGAAAAAAGACTAATCATGTAACCAGTAACCAAAATAAACATTGTGGTTCTGTGACCAATAATATTATTTTTTTTTCTGTACATACTACACAAATAAGTTATGGCAGAAGCATGGACGATTCTATATGGAATGAACAAGAACTTTTAAAAGGCACAATATCTACCTGTTTATAAATCACCAAGAAGAAAATGTTGTTTTTATTAGATTGCCTTCAACAGGACACTGAAACACAGTAATCAGTCTATATATTAAGATGGAATGAAAATCAATACAAGTGAATATGGGTGGTTTGAAGTGCACAGAATGGAGGTAATAAGCCACTAAGTCAAATAAAAAGTCCCTCAGGTAAGATAATTTGTCAGAAATTATTTAAAGCATCATAATAGCCAGAAGAGATGCATACAATGCTTTCTGGATACTGAAACCTTAACATTAAAACTGTATAAGAAAAGAAATAGATCAGGGCTGCCAATAACTAAACTGTAAAGAAGGCATTTTCTAATGAAATTGCATGCTCTGCAAGGAAAAAAGGATCATCTTCAGAATGTACCCAAGAGACGTGTTGAGGAACACTGGCTTGCAGTGATCATAAATTACCAGGTTACTCAAGACAGTCCACAATTTATTGTCTTGGTTGAGTCGAAGTACCAGTTATACTGCAGAAATGGCATATCCTTAGTCATACAACCAAGGGCAGAAAACTTGAAGTAAATCTGTCCATCTGCAGATCATATATCATCCAATTCAACTATGTAACTCGGCTTCATTCAAGAAATATCAAATATATTGAAGTCACAAAATTGGAAATTTTCATTAGAAATAGCAACAGAACCAGATTACCTCATATAACTGCAATACTCATTCATGACATTCTAAATAAGTAGAAAATAAAACTAGAAGAATCAGGACCGATGGATCCTTTCAAGTTCATACTATTTATTAATTAGAAAGTAAAATTAAATGTGTACAACAATAAATCCTTTCCAATTGGCCACAAGTTCCACAAGAAACTAGGCTTAATAAAAAAAAAGCATACCATGGGAGAACTGTATGCACATATATCTCTAACTATCTTGGATTTTAAACCAGTTACAGTACAAGAACCTAAAAGTTCTCTAAGAAGGTCCAACAGATAATTTGCAAACCAAGCAGAACATCTTGGCAAGAACAAAGTGACTAATCTTGAAAATATATGAATATTTGGATTTGGGTTAAAAAAAACTTTTGCAAGCAAGGACTAGAAGGAGAACGACCATTTTAAGCAAAAATGGGAACATGAATAGACTTTTCTTGTGTATGAAATAAGCGGAACTGGTTTTATATGACTCTGCACTACAAGGATTTAAAAGTTATTTTTCGTTTTAAAAATTGACACAACCATTTTGAAAATTCTCAAACAAAAATATGAAAAAAAATATATAATTTTGTTTAGGAAGCATTATGAGAATTTTCTAATAACTTTTATGCTACCAGAAAATTAAAAACAAAGTGCATGTGGCCATGAGATTTGTAAGACCTCTTCTGATTCTTCATCTCTTATCCAAATTCCTTTAACCATGAAATTGTTTCTGATTCCAATCCTTCAAAGTTGGTGCTGATATCTTAGCACAGGCAAATTTAGGATAAGAGAGAGCTTAAATAAAACCAAGAGCTACTTGGAAAAAGTACTTCATTGGTTGGGATTCATGAGAGCAAGGATCAACCATCCAGATCCCCTTAACATAAAGAGTACAACAAGGTAGGAAATGACAGGATAATATTTCAGGATTACAAAGCAAAATTAATACAAAAACCAAATAAACTTCAGTAAAATTAACAAAAAAACTAATAAATCTGTCAGTGTGTTCCAGGGCCAGTTGCCAGCAGTCACAAATTGATGCTTCAACATACAGCTGTCACAGTTACATTGCTTTGATTGATCCCTGTTCATCATAGGTTATCAACAACAGTTTGATGTATGAAATAAACTATCATATATGCTGACTTTCAAAAAGTCTAATATTCCCATTAATAACATTGCTATGTAACAATTATTTAACATATAAGCAAGACATCTTTTTGAAACGTTGACATAATACAAGGTCTTAAATTGCCTTCACTATCCTAAATAATGATCCATTAAGTCAAATGGCAATATTGTTGATTGCTCAGTTTTTAAGCAAGAAAGGCATGATACATTGTTTAGTATTATACACCACAACTGTCACAAGTTATGATAAAAATTTATGCAAAACTAAATATGCAGTAGTCAACCAAATATCTAAAACATGAGAATGAGATTAACGGATCAAACTTCATAAAGAAAAGATACATAGGACCTTTCCAGATGATTTCTTAGGTGTCGTTTGTATTGGGATAACCCAAATTTATCTTCCTAAACAATCTTGAACCAGTAAGAGGGTGACACTACTCAAATTACCCATATTCAATAAATTATACATACCCTGCAACCCCGCAAGAACCTACATAACTGGTTTTACCTATATCAAAGTTACACATTAGTATTCTGCAAAACTGATTTCCTCTTAATACACTGTATATACCATATAAAAGCTTGAGGCATCTGGTTCTGGTGGAACATGTCACATGGATTCAAAACATACATCAATGTGCCAAACATGGGAAAACTGAACTTTCTTCAGGAACTAACAATATTCTGGGAAGATGATTCATTTAATAAGACCATGATATTTTAAAAGAATTTTGCTCTGATCCATGGCAATGCTCAATGGAGAGATGGCAAGCAGCAAAAGTAAACCACTTCTTGAGGTTCTTAAAAATCAACCAAATGAGAAGTTGACATATCAGGAGATCCTGAAGTTGACCTGTCTTATTCTTTATATGAACAAAGGCATATTTTCTCAAGTAGCAACAGCCAATCTTCACCAAGTTGCTGTGGGTTCAACTCCATTGCCACCCTAAAATCCTGCAGAGATATCGGGTTGTTTGTCTTCAGCCTTTGCATGTGGTCAGAAGTCTTATCACTATTCTGTACATGCATGTGATTTCCAGGCCAAACACCATTAATCGGCTTCTCTTGTGTTTGCTGCTTGAAGACTCCATACTTTGTTTGATCATGACCTGACCTTGTTCCTGGTAATTCAACACATGACCTAATCAAACGCTTCAAATAAACATCTAACCCGTTATTTAATAGATTAGAGCAGTCCAACATAACTCCTTCCAAGCCATGTCCTGCTGCTATTTTCTCCATCCTTCCCTTCAAAACCTCCGTATGACATAATTCTCCATGATCACAACTAAGACTACCACTGCTAGAAGTACTTACAAAAGGCAAAGATCTACGTGCCCCACCCAAACTTGCAGGACAGAAAGGGATTCCAAGTGGAGCCTGGAGAGGACCTCTCTTGGAGCTCAAGTCATTAGCTTGTTCCAAATCTTCTGCATCTTCCTTTACAAACTCGATCAAACCCTTGTGCTCTACATGAGCTTGATCATGAAGTGCCATATTTTCTCTCCGTGGTCGCTTTGCAGGATGATCTAAAGGGACACCTTGATGATGCTGCATCAATCTTGAATCACAAGGATTAATAACATCATTCTCTCGGATGATTTGATGGGAAGTTGGATGTAACCTTCCATTCTGTCCAAGAGAACTAGGACGGTCTTTGATTCTCCTATCTCGAATGCATGACCTGACTTTGCGAGGGGATGGTGGCAAAATGTTCCCGTTGGACCATATAGTGTTCTTCGACATTGATGCTTCCAGATCATCATCTGTGCTTTCATCTTCAGATGATTTCGTTCCAACAGCTTCAATGGGCTTCGAAGCATCTTTCCAAAGTCCAAGTGGTGGTGGGTGTTTCACCAGGAAGGCATTCTTCAGGATCGGCGAACAAGATGGTTGTGCAAATGGATGTTCTCACGTCCGAGGACCAAAAGGCAATACTTGTTGAAGTCTGGTTTGCTCAGCTTTTGAGCTAACAACTGATTCACATAGCTGAAATATCGTTGAGACCGCTCAGGGCCAAGCTTTTTGGCTATCTGTGACTTGAGGTCACCAAGATTGATCCGGATGTGATGAGAAGGCTGCGGTGCCGGCATCTCTCAATGCACAGTGGCCATATAACTCACCAGATGAACAAAATTACTGTTCGCCCTTCGATTCTTCCACTCTCTTCTCTGAAACTCCAGAAGAACTAAATCTTGATCCACTTCCAGAGGATTCCGAGAGCTATAATCAGTCTCCTTCACCTTAGCTTCGAACAACCAGGCGAAAATCTCATCTCCGGGGCACAAAACCCTAGCGCGAGAAGGGACTATAAGAATCCACTAAGCGAGCAATGATCCCAAGCTCGAACCAAGTCAAAAGGCCTCGCACGATAGGAGAATTGCGATCAAGCTAGATCAAAACCCTAGAAGAACTGAACCCGCCAGATGAACAAAATTACTGTTCGCCCTTCGATTCTTCCACTCTCTTCTCTGAAACTCCAGAAGAACTAAATCTTGATCCACTTCCAGAGGATTCCGAGAGCTATAATCAGTCTCCTTCTCCTTAGCTTCGAACAACCAGGCGAAAATCTCATCTCCGAGGCACAAAACCCTAGCGCGAGAAGGGACTAGAAGGCCTCGCACAAAAGGAGAATTGCGATCAATCTAGATCAAAACCCTAGAAGAACTGAACCCAACTGAAGGAACGACGGATTCCGGGGCCAGAAGCTCGAGAAAGATGCCATTGTTGCAGACCAAATGCACAAAGCAAACACTAGCAAGATCGATTCCATGCTCCAAGAGGGAAGACCTAACTTCAGCGAGGCGGATCCCGCTGGTATAGTTGGAGGGCGGGAGGGGGAGATTTCAAAGCGAGAGCGAGGGGGCGGGGAAGCGCGGGCGAGGGAGCGGAGCAAGCGAGAAGAGATCGAACCTCGGAGACAGGAATGCAGGAGGAGCGCCGGCCAAGGGGGCGCTGCGATTCCAAGCGCGAAGCCTGCTCCAATTCTCCTTCCCTTGCTCCTCTCTCGTCTTCTTCTTCTTCTTCTTCCCGCACGCTACGTCGGCTCTCGTCGACTTCGTCTTCAGCTGGCGCGGCGGTGTGGAATTGGATTGGATTGCGTCTGATGACTCCTCGATCGATGCGGAGGCAACACAAAAGAGAGAAAGAAAAATAAAAAAATAAAACACTTCGACTCGCCTCACCACGTCCCCTTCTTCCCCCACACCAGCTTCTTCCCCCTTATTTTTTTATTTGCTTAATATAATATTTTTAAATTTGACATAAATACATTGTTATTATTATTATTATTATTATCGTCGTAAATATCTGTCTTAATTAAAGTTGTTTTATCTTTTTATATAATATATATTTTTTGAAAAATATAGCATTACACAGTCCATTAACTGTTTTGTGGGAAACTCAATTCAAAATATTTATGTGCAAGAGAGCATATCATAAATTGAATCCGATATGTATCATTCTTTTCAGTATTTAAATTAAACTATCGATGAAATAGATGTTTGGACTTGCCAAATATACACGTTAAGCCCAAAGTCAATACGTAAGCAACACAGGATGTTAAAACTTATAAATATATTAGATTCTTTTCTGAAGACTTAAAAATTTGGAACTTGTGATAATCCAATCACAAAACATTTATCAGCACGCATTAATCACATGGATATCTTCTCAGAGATTTCATAATTATCGATGCGAGTATTTAGATAGAAATTTAAGATAACCGTGCTATAACAAATTAGAAAGTTCATCTTCAACATCAAATAAAAAGTTACTAACTCATATACATAGAAGAAACCATAAAATGAAACAAATCTAAGAAAACACGTAATATTCTAGTGTTAGATTGGTAATATCTTTTTTCTATTTGAAAATAGAAATAAAAGATGAAACCTTTTTAAATTCATGATTAATGTTCTAAGGTGAAATATAAGTTTTGTGAACCACAAAGCTATCAGTAACTTCACAAAACTTGCATAGGCCATATCCTTATAAAAGTCTTTTTTTTCATTCTTTTTCATTATCCATAAGGTATCCCCTTTTATATATAGTATCAGTATTTATTATAATCATATAAATATCTTTTAATTTTCACTGTCCATTGCCTTTGCCCCCCCTGCTCCTAATGTCACGCCTCCACCTTTGCGCCCAATGCCACCTCTGCCCCCTGCTCCTAACGTTGCCTCTTACTCTCAGAGGCAAAGGGCAACATTGGGAGTAAGGGCAAAAGTCACTTTGGGAGCTAGTGAGGAAAGGGGGTGGTGCCTTACAGAGGCAATGGAACCTTACGATGAAAGCAAGAGATAAAAGTGACTAAGGCAATAAGCAGAAAAAGACAAGTAGTGCCACATAGAGGCTATGGAGCCTTATGACGAGAGCATCGGCTGAATGTGGCAAAGGTGACGAGAGCATCAAATTTTGATGATAAAATCAATTGATGAAATATTTGTTCTAATCTATATTATCAAAGATAAGTGTGCATTAACTGGGTCAGAAACATAAAGTGATTTACCGAGATCAAGTCCGTCGGGCATTCAAAAGTTCATCGAAAGTCCAAATGATCGTCGGAAGTGTTATCGGAACCAACCGAGATCGAATCAGGGATTTACTGAAGTTTTCAGAAGTTTACTACAAAGATCGTCGAAGGTTCGCGGAGTTTGCCGAGAAGGCTCGGAAGCTTGTCAAAGACTCGTTGAGCATGCCATACAAGCCGGGAGCATGCTGGGAATCCGCCAAAAGAAATCCGAGAAAAGTATCGAAGGACCGCCGAAGTCTCATTGTAAAGCTCGCCAGAATAAGACTTAAAGAATGTTGGTTTAAATCACTGTTAATTATGTTTTAATTTCGTAGTTGGCATGTACTTAGGGCAAGGATTTCGAATTAATTCTGCTCTAAATTGGTAGGGGCCATCCGAGCCCTTGCTGGGCTTTTTGGGCCTTGAACAAGGCCCATTCAGCAAAGCTGAATGGGCTAGGCGATAGAACCGCTTGTGCCAGTCGGTAGCACCGCCTAACCATGTGTCTTTGGCGGTGCTATCGCCAACCGGGTGGTAGTACCGGCCACTGATGAAACGATAGTGATAGTACCGCTTCCATGTGGTAGTATCGCTGTGCACTATCGATCCCGATGATGAGGTATATGCGGCCAGGAACTTCAATTTGATTTCAAATTTGGAGCCCAAATTTGAATCCATTTTGGATTTATAAATACCCCTCTCCCTCTCCCCCCCCCTTTCTCAGCTGAAAGGGCACCCTTTTGAGAGTTAGAAATCAAGCTAAAGTCTTACAAAAGTCTTGTCTTCACCTCATTCTTTCTCTTTGGAAAATCTATAAGAGTGTGAACTTATTGTAAAAGGTTGTAAGAGGGGTGTTTCGTTCTTCCCCTTCAAAAAGATTTGCTAGTGGAAGTTGGGAGCCTCATCGGAGAAGGCTTCGGAAGTGGATGTAGGTCACTTTAGCTGAACCACTATGCATCGCTGCGTCTTGAATGTGTGAGTGTTTAAATTTCTATTTCATCTCTTTACTTGGCTGTAAACCATTCAGTTTGTCATTACTTTTACTCAAGCAACTTCTACCAAGTCATCTTTCGTCGGATCGAAGTTTTCATACGAACTAGCCTTTTACCGAAATCAGTTTCAAGTTTATGATTTTAATCCGCTGCACTAATTCACCCTCCCTCCCCTCTTAGTGCTTATCCGATCCTAACAATAAACAAGGTAGGACAAGAACATTTATGAAATTATAGAAAAAATAGAGCACTATATGAAAAAAAAAACTAAAACTGTAGACATCTAAGAAAAAATGAAGAGGTTTTTTTTTTAAGAAAATCACCCTACTATATATGATTGGTGTTTAGCCCCAAAAATCTATATTTTTTTACGAGCATGTATATATATATATATATATATATATATATATATATATATATATATATATATATATATATATATATATATATTCAACTATTTGGGGTTTTGTGGAGCGCAAACTAGTCAGTAATTTCTATATTAATAATATAGGAAGTATATATATGCACAATGTGTTAATTTCTATATTAATAATATAGAAAGTATATATATGCACAATGTGTGGTGACATTATACATAGGGACATAGTGGAAAACAAGTAATTTGCATGTATGGTGATGTTAGCATCATAAGAAAATACCCTACTATATATGATTGGTGTTTAGCCCCAAAAAGTATATATATATATATATATATATATATTCAACTATTTGGGGTTTTGTGGAGCGCAAACTAGTCAGTAATTTCTATATTAATAATATAGAAAGTATATATATGCACAATGTGTGGTGATATTATACATAGGGACATAGTGGAAAACAAGTAATTTGCATGTATGTTGATGTTAGCATCATCAGAAAAGTTTTCTAGAGAGGCTCTTCCTCGAGAAAGCAAGATTTTGTCCATTGACACTGAATAGAATCAAGTTTCACAAGCCTGAGTAGAGATCATCATCGAAAGTACCAGGTGATTGGCTCACCGGCAGCCTCCTCAAACTCCGCTGCTGAAGACACCACATGAAGCACGCAGAGAAAACATGGCGACATAGCAGCCAATACCAGCTCCAAAGATTCGATATGCCTGCCACACAAGAACAAGCAGGATTCAAGCATACAGCAGCATTGCTCTTTCCCAAAGGGATCTGCAAACAGGTTCACACTAGCTTGAAGCTGATGATGAAAATAGGAATTCCATGTCATTACCATCAAGATTTTTGGAACTGGTGTCAAGATGATCCCAAGTTCTGAAGCTACTCGGAGACCACACATATTTGCACTTGTCCAATCCAGTTAACAGAAAGGTCAGGTGTTCAGTTAAGAACCAAAGCATCTTCTTATGCTGTGCATGTCCTCCTCAGCTGAACCATGAATCAAAGAAGATCGATTGAAATTGAAACACATGGACCAGTGAACCATCTTCCATATGGTCCACGAAAATGGATGTGATCCTGACTTGCACAAGATTCCTTCAGAGACCAGGTTGTCAATGTCAATCCCTTTGAGCTTGACATATTTGTTGCATGTCTCCTCTTGGAAAGCAACTTAGCCAATCTGCCTATTGGTCCCATTTGCTGCATGTGTAATGGAAATGAGTGGAATGTGTTCATCTGAAATGGGATGCAGCAAGCTGCCTTTGTTCATAAATGGATCTGGATTTTACTATGACACTTCCACTGTCATTTATATCAATCACAATGTGTTGATCTCCAAATCTGCTCGCCGGTTGGAGACTCTGGACATCAGGAGCCAAGAGGTTCTGCAACATAAAAAGTTTACTAATCAGCCATGGTTCTGTGACTGATCCTGCAACAACCAAGAGAGACATTAATCCACTCTTCAGGAACAGACCTGTATTAAGTAAACATTCTGTGGCAAAAATTAATTAAAGTCAAAATCAAATAAAAAGTATGAAGCAGAAAGGGAAATAAGATTTGTATTAGTTCATTTATATCTAAATCTCATCAACCAGAGGGGCTATTTCCACAACTCATGAGATGGAAGGAGTTCAAAGGAAAACAAGTGCATCAGCAATAAAGTAAGGGTCAAAAACATTAAACTAAAAACAAACAAAAATATTCAGCAATCAGTAATGGTTACACTGTAACGCTCCTGAATGTTGTCAATGTCGAGCTTGACTACTGATTCTACATGCCTTCAGAGTGTGTAGCTCACAATGCTTGCAAATGGTCACAACATTAGAGATGTCAGCATCTGGAATAATGTTTACAATTCTATCATATGAGCAGGAAATCAAACTCCCCCAGTATTTTTTTCAAATGTGGTAAAGCTAGTTAGTAATTTTTGGGGGAACACAAAGTCATCCTCAGCTCTATGTTTTCAAAACTACAACTACATCCAATAAATCATCCTCTTGGCATTAAACCTTAACCATTGATTGAACTTATTGCCCGGCTGTTTATGACACTGATGCTTTAAAACATTACAAGATTAGTAACAGAAGCAATCTGCCCATAATTTCTTAAAACAAAATGACAAATGACAGGATTGTGATAGCGTAACAGTGTAGAAAACGAGTGATCATTTTTGCCTCACATGCAAGCAAAACAATGTAGAATTATAACCAGTGATTTAAAAAATGCTAGGCGTCAAAAGTCGTCAAGGTCTAAAATCGCCCGAAGCGCTAGGCGCTCGCCCAGGCACTAGCCCAAGCGAAGCGAGGCGCTAAAATATAAAAATATATAAATATAATTAAAATATATATATAATTATTTAAATAAAAATATACTATTAAATGAAAAAAATCTAAGGTACAAACTCACAATGTCACATTACTAAAAAGTCCCCAAAACCAAAACAATAAAATTTTACAACAAAGTCATTCATCATAATCAATATTATCATCTTTTCATATAAATCATCTTCATTAATTTATCATCCTCTTCATCTTGTCCTTCTCTTCATTAAAATATGTTTCATTCTCAATGTCTTCAACAATTGCAAGAACCGAGCTTGATGCTTTTGCATTCATTTTTCTCTTTATCATTTGTCTTGTATATGTTTGTAATTCTCCAAAGACTCAAGCTCTTGCCACATCTTCCCATGTTAATCTATCATCTTCAAATACAAGCTCGTCTTCGGCATCTTGCAAGTTGGCACCCATTTCTCCCACCAACTACTCATTTGAATCATCAATATCTTATAATGAGATTGGATCAATTGTATTTCATAAATTATGACGAGCCTTCAAAGCTTGATTATACTTTATGTAAACAAGATCATGTAATCGCTGATGTTCTAACCGGTTCCTTTCTTCTGAGTGAATCTGTCATATCATATAATTTAAAAATATATTAATATATCTATCTAAATAAATTAATTAATTAAAACAAAAATATTTATTGATTCTTACATGCTCAAAGACCAGTTTCACCCACAACCCGAAGCATTACATGTCAAACTAAGTACTTTGATATCAAATTGCTGTAAGTTCGGCGTAGAATTTCAAATAGACTCCATCATTCAGCTGCAAAATTTATATTATTATTAGCAATAACATACTAACATACTATCGATTAAATTATTAATACTTAGAGACGTGGTTGTCCTGGATCAAACTGCCATTGAAATTCTAAAAAGACCTTCGGTATTTTTATACAGAGATAATTTACGAATAATCTTATCTTGTACCTCAAGGCTTAGAACTAATCTTGTAACGCATTGATATAACTCATTCAAAACTTTTGCATCAAACTAACAGATTTAATCATATAAAAGAATTCAGGGTTCAAATAATATCCTGCTACATATAAGGGATGATGAACTTGACAATTCCATCTTTCATCAATAATTGTAAAAATTTTCTTATATTTTTCTTCATTTTCATTAAAAGACCTTTTAATCATCTCCTTTGCTTTATCCATAGCCTCATAAATATATCCTATTGCAGGCTTAATTTCATTATCCACCAATCGAAGGACTCGAACAAGAGGGCCCATTACCTTTAATATATAAATACATGATTCCAAAAGAATGACATTAAGATGATATCAGTGACCCTCTTGTCTTTTGCTTCGTTTGTCGATTTGCTTGTCACACATTTCTCGTAAGTAAATATGTTTCTTAAATTATGTTTTTGATGATGCACACTCAGTAATGTTAAGAATGAAGTAGCAAATCGGGTGACATCATATCTCACTAATTCTTTGTTGTCTGTGAATTCTTTTATTATATTCAAAGCCCCAATATGATTATAAAGAAATTCAATAATAAAAATTACCCTTTCTAAAGTTTTCTTAATGTTTGGGATCTTTCCAATATCCTCCAATATTAAATCAATATAATGTGCCATACATAGAGTCCAATATATAAGTGTTGTCTTTTTGTTTCAAGTAATTTACCTGAGAAAAAGGATAACAAAAATGATAAGACTTACGAGTTTAATACATTTAATTGAAGATAAAATAATTAAAATTTTAAAAAATTTAAAAGATGAATATTACTAGCTAATACATAGTTGCTTCCATTGTCGGTTATGACTTGAACGACATTTTGTTCTCCAATTTCTTCCATAAACTTGTCAAGTAAATCATATATCTTATCTCCAGATTTTACAAAAGATGAAACATCTATTGACTTCACAAACATAGTCCCTGAAGAACAATTAATCATAAAATTAATTATACTCCTACGTCTCCTATCAGTCCAAGCATCTGACATAATAGAGCAACCATATATTGCCCATGATTCTTTATGACCCTTTAGTAAGTCATTTGTATAATTTAACTCTTTTTACAATAATGGAACTCGCATCTTATAATAACTTGAAGGTTTTAATCCCCCACTATATCTTCTAATAGCTTTAATCATTTCCTTAAAATTGTCTAAATGAGTAGTACTAAGAGGAAGACCAGCCTGATAGAAGAAGCGAGCAATATGCTGAATTGTTCTTCCTCTTATTTCTTTATCACAAGCATCACTTATATTTGTTTGTCTAAATTTTGAGCCTCCTGCTTGCCCTTGTTGCTTCTGTGATCCTTGAAACATATACAGATCCATCGGTCCTTTTTTAGCCTTCTTAGTACTCACAACTTCTTTTCCTTTTTTGTCATATACTTTTTTTCCACTTGGGTTAATACTTATAGAATAATCTTCTTCTTCGTTCCAGAGATGTTCAACATCATCATCTGGTAAATTCCCGTAAAATTCATTCTTTTGTATCTTCTTTTCATTCATATAACTCAGCAACTCTTCTTTAATCTCAGGTGGACACTTTTGCAAGTGTTGTATTCTTATAATTTTCTGCTAGATGTTATTTTGCACGAAAAATATCACCTTTAGTGATCTTATCGCAGAATATATAGGTCACTACATTAGGATCTTTCGAATTCTTTAAATAATTATACTTCCATACAGGATCTTTTTTTGATGTCATCATAGAATCAATTGAGTTACTTCGAACACTTGTCATTTATCCTGAAACCTAACAATAATTTCAAATAAATAAAAATCAATAATATTAAAATCAAAATAATATATTATTAATTTAATAAATAAAAATTTTGTTAGTATACTATTAACAATATACCGTTAATATATCATAATAGTATACCGAAAGCTCAAGCGTATGAAAGCGTGATTGAGAAGGAAGACCGAGCTTGTCGACAATGGAAGCAGGTGATAGCGGTGGGAGCGGTGGCGGCAGCGTGAGTGCAGCGGCGCTTGGAGTAGGTGCGGCGACGATTGTTGTGGGTGCGGCGCGATGCGGCGACGGCGGGTTGAGCAGCGCAACGGAATCGAGCGGAGCGGCGAGTGACGGCAAGCGCGAGCAACGAGCGACGGTGGAGCGGAGCGAGCGGAAGCGACGGTGAGAGTAGGAAGTAGCAGCGCGAACAACGAGCGGCAACAGACACCAGCGACAGCAGAGGCTAATCGCAGGGTTAGGGTTGGAGAAAGAGACTGTTATCGGTGATTTAGTTGGTTTAATCAAACCAACTAAATCACCAAAGACCGAACTAGAACTAAAATTCTGGTTTGATCGCGATTTAACTCCGGGCGCTACAAGGCGCCCGATGCTCGGGCTTGGTGAGCGCCAGGCGCCCTCTTTGAAGCATGCCGCTTGGAAGTCAAGCGAGGCGCTCAGGCCTCGCCTTGTCTTGGGCGAGCACCTAGGCGAGCGCCCGAGCGCCTTTTTAAATCAGTGATTATAACTAACATTTTGATATGGACTTAAGATAGTCCTTGGTATGAGCATTGACAAATGATCCTTCTTACTGTGACTGGTGCAACACCAGAATATGCCTACAAAATTTGGGTAGTACCAGATCAATTCGGAGACTAGTTCTCTTGTACCTAAAAGTTTGTTCAAAAAAGGATGGATCTACATACAGAATGTCAGATAAAAACTCTATGGCCTTTTCATATTTCTTGGCTTTACAGTAACCATCAACAATTGTCCTGTAGGTTAGTTCACTAGGCCAACGGCTGTACTGTATCATGTAACTAGTACATCACTAGCTTCTTTTAACACATCCAGGTTAACATATCTAGAAATAAAAGTGTTGTAAATTCTCTTGCAAGAAGGAACTCCTCTGGCCCTCATGCCCGATAGAATCCTTAGGGCTTCATTTGTTAGCCCTTGCAAAATCCATTAGTTACAACGTTGTAAGAAAGTACATCAGGCTTTGATCTGGATCTTTTGAGTAGTTTGAGTACGCCTTCTGCTTCCCAACATTCTCCACTTCTCACATATATACCCATCATGGAATTAGGTTAACTAAGTCAGGTTTGTAACATGTTCCTCATCAGCTCCTCAAATGCCTTTTCCATGCCTTCTAATTCTGTACACTCGAAGATGGCTATAAAGAGAGTTCTTAGGATCACCCAGCTAGGATAGATTTTGCCACCATAAACTTCTTGTTCAATTACCTGCAGAAGCGAATTGTGCGCGACAGTGCCTGGAACGTTGCCCTGCGACTTCAATTGCTTTAAGAACTCAGAAGCCTCCTCAAACGAACCTTCCCTTTCTGCAGGCCAATACAGAGCTACATGTGACCTCATCCAAACCTACTCTCCTACTCTTCATCTCGGCCGAAGTCTCCAAAATTTTGCTCCAAGATCGTCTTACGCAATCATAAACATTGAGGATCACACATCCCAGTCCGAGTGTAGGAATGATGAGGCAGGGTAGTGTAAGAGCGAATATCAAGGCAGCATTCCTACAAAGGGAATAGAGTCGAACAGCTTGGAGACGATCGAATGCTGCGAATCTCTACCCAATAACCTAACCATCACTCCACACTTGAGAGTGATCCAGCCCCATTCACACGAAACGAGGGGTTTCTCCAAGTCCCCCAAGATGTCCAGGACTTTCATGAGGCTCACTCAATCCACAGTAAATATCTCATCTTTTCCAGATTCAAGAAGAGAAACAAACCATCTCAAGGTGAGGCTAATCGATAATGGATTTCCAGGCGCTGCAGGAACCGAACACCATCTTCGGCGTTGGATGGAGACGGCCTCCCGCTGTTAATTGAGGTCGAAGCGAGGCGCAAAGAAGGCAAAGCGGGATTTCCAATGCCCGACGGAAGTGGATGGACGGTAGTGTTGGCGCGTTAGCCGACGCGTTGCAGGCCACGCACGAACGAGCCGGCGGCGGAGGAAAAGGCCGAACTCCTAGGAAAGTCCAACCCATATATATGTATATATATATACATGTATATGTATATGTACATATACATGTATATGTACATATACATATACATGTATATATATATATGTATATGTATATGTATGTGTGTACATGTATATGTATATGTATATACATATATATATACATATACATGTATATATACATATACATATATATATATATATATACATATATATGTATATATATATATATGTACATGTATATATATATATGTATATGTATATATATATATAATTATATGTATATATATATATACATATATATATATATACATATATATGTATATATATATTTTTGCATAGATATACATCTATACATATGTATACATATACATATTTATATATATGTGTGTATATATATGTATAAAACTTTAAGAACTTTGACATATTGTTAAAACCAAAAGAAAAAAAAAACCACACTGTACATAAAAGGCAAAAAAAAATAGAATAAGAAGACAATCATGAATAAACATGAAAAAAAATCATAGAATATGATCTTTTTGATTCGTACAATTAATGAACATTCTGCGTACAATCACACCCATAAAGAAAAGGTCAACGCATGTAGGAATACGCGTACACATATGCAGCAAATACATGTAGAGAACACATCATTTAACGCCATCAGCGTTTTCAATATGGAAGGTCAACTAAAAGCTTGCGTCCTCAGTGGTAGGCCGCCTCAAGAAATAAAGCAAGCTATTAGAGAGAACCTACAGAGGACAAGCACATCAATGCATCAATGCATCGGTTGGGGATACACTAAAATGACCCAACAACATCAACAACAACCATGAAAAGGAAGCATAAACCGTGATTAGGCAGTCATTTGTCTGCAAAATGTGTCTAGATAAATAAATAATCAGAAAAATGTACCTGTTGCAAAGCCTTCGTGATTGGTTCATTCCTATAGCTGACGTGGAATTTTGCTTTGGCCAACAGTCCCTGAATGCAGCAAGAGTTCAATTTGAAAGATACATCACATGTGACTTACATGAACCCCACATGAACAGATTTTTTACCTCTGTGTCAAACTCCGGACTGCACTGTTATATTTATGTCAGTGATGATCAGATCAACTAGCAATCCCGGCGGTCTGCTGTTTCTACCACAAGTAAGCTGGAGAAAAGTTCATGTTGTGTAAGCTGAGAAGCAAGGAGTAGTCGACTAAGAGGACAGAGTATTCATGGTACCATGGATTCACTGATATTTAGTATTCAGAGAACAATTTAGAGTCACGGAAAAGATAATTAGAATGTTAGAAGATGTATGACAAAGAAAATGTTCATCTGTAAGAGAGAAAATATATACTAGCAATATTATTGCATCTACATTAAACATGCTTTCTTTCTCATCCCTGTGACAGAGTCCGCGCTTTATTCTGGTGATGAAAAGTTCAAAATTAACCCAAACATACATACCTTCTGTCAGGTCCATCATCAAAAATATTTATATGGGTCGCAATATCAACGTCAACCTGAAACATACGAATGAGGATGACAATCCTTTTCATCAGCTTCAACAACAAATCAAAGAGGTTGAGACAACCAAGAACAAATTTCCATCCTTGTTTTATTTGTTTTACAAACATATATTATCCACAACATAGACCAGATAAATCTATCTTAACCTCTCTCTGAATGAATCAGCCACAATTATTGAACAATTGTTCGTAGCTGATTGAGTTACATGGAGGGTCCATGTGCCCATGTCATTGGATTTGGAATGGCTCAAACTGGACAAAAGATTTTAAAGCAATCCTCATGAAGGGAAGAAGGAAAAGAACAGAGGCACAATGTAAACTATCAGGAGGCCCAAAAAGGACCAAAGCAGGATGATAAAATAGCAAGTACAACAACAAGCCATAATGATCAAATAGAAGTCCATGATGAAAACCAAGAATAAGTTGAATGGGGCAAACATTTTCTGAAAATGAAGAGGTATAACCCATTAGGGTTGCATTTTTTTCATGAAAGCTAGACATTCTCAGTAGGGCATTTCGCAATTCGGTCCTAACTATATTTCCATACAAGTGGTAGGCACACCTCAGAATATATTGTCTGATCATCTTTTTACCACATATGAGTTGCAATCAGGATAGATCTGATGACAGACTACAGATTATGGATGTGCAGATAAAAGAAAATTTCCTTCAGATTATCTTCATGCAAGACTTAAGGATGGAATGAACCTAATATTGGTTTTAAAAAAATGGTATAAGGATGAAACTCATATTCCTGGTTCATGTGAAATTCCATTCTGTTAAAGCACATAGATATTCTTGATGTTGCATAGGCCCTTCTCAGATGAAAAAATGACAAGACTGAAGTACCTTCTGCTCGGGTGGTTCCACTCCAAAAGTTGCTCCCATAGCCAATTGGCTGCTAGATTCCTGTCAGTGACTCAAAGTATCAACAACAGAATCAAATCAGAAAGTTCTTTTCAGTAAGTTTCACCAAACTTATCCATGGGCTATAAAGACTGCACTAAACTCTAATCAGGATAATTAGAATTACCGGATGATATTGGAGCATATTATTGATAATTGTCAAACGTATTGTTTCTAGCAACTCTGATCCTCAATTTTACGGCCAGTAGACCTACAAATAATTCCCCTAGCTACTGTAAGCATTTATTGTTATTCAAAAGATTCTGTGACAAGCAAATTTATCATTGATATGCGAGGAATAACAGTCAAACTTTATACACAAAGCTGCAGCAGTGAGATAAACTATTCTAATTTAAGCCCGACTGAAAAATCTTACAACAGATATCCATAGCTCCATCTACTAACCTTTTTGATATAAACAGATGGATAATAAGATAAGAGAGAGTTCACCTGTTAGTTATTGCAAACTTGTTGTGCTTCCCAGAAGAATCCATGTACACATGAGCCTTGACAACATGTAGTCCTAGGTTCTTAAGGGAATTCATCTTCCAAATACAAAAATAGAAATTTGTCAGGAAAAAGCAATTATAATCCAGAAGACCAACAGATGTAGTGCCCCCACCCCCAGCCCCAATACACACACACAAGAGAGAGAGAGAGAGAGAGAGAGAGAGAGAGAGAGATTTGGAGTTAACACTACTACATACAGTGTCAAGAAGAGCTCCAAGACGATCACCAAAGGTTATCTCAACAATAGTTGCATCTGGACTCGAGTCCTGGTCAATTATGACTTTGGGGGTAGGAATTGCATCAGTCTCATTAGAACTCCCATCCTGTCAGAGCAAAGTACAGAAAATAAGGATGCATTTCAGATAACTGCCCTGAACAGGTCATTCAATACCTCAACAGCAGTTGGGTATGCAGCTCTAGGTGTGCGTACGGCTACATAAGATGGTAATCTGACAATATCCCACAATTAAAGATCAGCGGAAAATAATCACACGTTCAAGAACAAGTACTCAATTCAGAAGTTTAGCCTTCTTCTCCTTTTATGGCGTTTCTTATATCCTTCATGTGCACATGCTCCAAACCGATCGTTATTGGGCTTATCGATTATCAAGTATAGAACAACAAATCAACAAAACATTTCATTAGCATAAAAGCCGTCGACTGATCCATTCAAATCCCCCAGATCAACCCAAATCTTCCAGATCCACTGGGTATTATTATGTGCCTCTTTTGCTGAGCATGTCATGGAGGTTAACGCAAACATCTCACCGGATCGTCCAACAAGTTATTACGTAAGAAATATATATGGAACATGTAATGAACAATGAATTACACACTAACCGCCCAAAAACAGTCATTTTGACATCAAATTAGAAAATGAGGGGGTGAAGACTACACAATTGCAGCAAACATTCAAAACAAAAGCTAAATATGCCATCACACTCCCAGAAATAATCCCCAAATCAAAAGAGATACCATATGAAACAAGAACCAGAAGGGAAATAAGAGCAAAACCTGGCCTTTAAAGGTTTGGAAACCCCAGATCCGAGACGACGAAGCGAGTAGCACCGCAGCGACGGCAAGCCGGACCCTCCCCGCTTAGCACCAGGGCTCGACCAGAGGCTCCCCGAAGCCGCTGCAAGCGCTTCCATGCTTCTTGCTTGGATGGAGAGTAAGAGATGGAGCAGGATGGAAGAAGAACCCTAGTTTGGTCAAGCGATCGCCTCTTCCGGTCCTTACTAGGGCGGCAGCAACAGCAGCAGCAGCATTTGTTGGGGCGAGGAACCGTGCCTCGGCCTGTCATCGAATACTACAACCTATCATTGTAAATGATGAATACAAGCGGGCAAGCATAGAATTAAGTAAATAATTAAAATGAAAAATGACAAATGAAATAAAAAGGGTCTTGATATGAAAACCCTTTTTTCAAAAGTATTTTTTTTTATATATTTCCCAGCGAAGGCTCGCATTTGACATAATTTCTGAATTGTCCTCTTGACAGGATAGTTGAATAATACTTGGTTACACCAATATAATATTCGATGCATGAGGATTAGGATGAGTTTTCTAAAAGAACTATATTTCTGAGTATTTTCTAATTGATATCTTCCATTTTATTTTTTTTAAACAGTGTATCTCTTAATTTCAAAAAATATATAAATTATTCAAAAAATTTGTCTGTAATAATGGTTTGGCCATCATAACAAAAACATTATGAAGTCCACTTGAAAACACTATAAATCATCTACATAATTTTTAATCTTAACCAAACTAATTATAAGCTTTAAAATATGATATTATATTGATATGTATGAAGAATCACAACAAAAAAAAAGACATGATATGATAATATCACTCATAGTTTTTTTTTAAATATTTTTTAAATATTTTTAATATATCAATAAAATACTATAAGCAAATGAAATAAAAATACTATAACAATTGAAAACTAATAAAAAATAAACAAAAAATTTGAAAAAGAAACTTTTAAGAGATATTTTAGATATATTTTAAATTAAAGATATTATTTGAAAATAAGAGAAAATATCTTTTGAGAAATATTTAAAATATAAATATTTTCTAAGGAAATCGTCCTTAGATTTACGATATTACTTATAGTATTTTGATTTATGCTTATAGTATTTTCGACACCTCTAATAAGGTACGATAAGTCACCAAGATAAATGAACTTATAAAATTCATCTGATATATAAAAATATAATTTTAAATAAATATCTTGTTGGTTTAGGAGCATACAATTTAAAATAAGCATCTGGTTGCTTTTGGAATATAAACAACCAAATATATTGACGGTGTACAATATTTTGTCGATCTAAATCGGTGGAACAGTCCAAAATTGTGTGAGTTGCTGTGTGTTGTTAAGGATAATATAGAAAATATGATTAAAAAAAGGCTTTTCTAAGAAATTCACTATAAAATTTGTATTTTTATGTCAATGGTGATAATAAATTAAAGGAAGATACCTTTACCTACAGTTGGTGATTAAATTTATAGCTTTTCTAATTTTAGATGTATCCTACTTTTTTTAATATAGTTTTGATAAATCATTCCTTCAAATATTAATATTCTTTTCATATATTATATTCATTTATGTCCTACTCATTACCATTCATCCAAGAAACTTACTAAGTTTATATATATATATATATAGCATTATAATAGGTTTTAAATGATATTACTATTATCATTTAAAATTTAAATTAATAAGTTTAATTAACAAAAAATAAATCACAGTGACATATATACAGTTTTTAGATTTTACAAAAGTATTTATATATGCTAGATTTAGATTTAGAGAGGTGAGTACGCAACATTACTTATTTTAGAAGGGTATATGTCTTATTTTGCCTTGAATCAGACATATATAATATATCGACTAGCATTAAAATTAGTACATATATCGATAGCATTAAAATTATAGGGGTATATCGACTAGCATTAAAATTAGTACATATAATATATCAATAATGTCCGAGTTTCAACCTCATGTTGAGCCACATGATGAAATGTTGACATGAGAAAAGTGTGAGCTGTGCTGCGATCAAGTCGATGAGTACCCGCACAAAAACCATGGCATGTTCCAATGACATACGTTAACGCAATAAATATGTCCCCTTAGTAAATTTAGTATCGATGATATTTATAAGATTAAATTGCCTAAAACAGTAACCTAAATCAAACTAAAGGATGTTAGCTTAATTGATAATATAATATTGAAAAAAGTTAGGAACACGATCAATTCATTAAAGATGACTAATTATATGATGGTTAACTTAGCTAATAAAATCATTCTTAATTTTATTATATATGTACGAAATAGAAGATGATCGAACTATATATATATATATATAGGTTTATCAACTAATAATATAGATTCTTGTTGGTGGTTTCAGACCCGTTGACGTGGCTATGAACCGTGGATTCTTGTTCGTCCTTGAACATAGTGTTAACTGTGATGATCGACCTATGATCGAATGAGCGGTCATGATTGGTTTTCGGAAGAAACTGATTCGGTCACGCTTCATCATGTGAGATGTGAGGTTCACGATCTGCCATCAGCGTTCGTTTATTGGACGGTCCAGATTGATCTCATATATATGAATGATCGAGATCGACTTAAAAGATAATCGTTACCATCCTCAAGTCTAATAGGCGAGGAAGCCTACATCAAACTTGTAATATTTCTAGTTAGTCCAATAGTTTTATATTGGAAGTGGGTGGAACTAAGATTGACTTATGTTAACGTCAACAACTTTGCGCCGTGGCCCTGGTCGCCGCATTGGTTCGGTCCGACGCGCAGGGTCGCCTCATCGATCTCGGACAGAAGCCGACGCCGGGGTGAAGTTGATCATCCGCCGGCCGGGATCGCCTTCATCCGTGGTCACCGCAAAGATGCCCTTCGCCTTCTCGTGACACTGGTCGGTCAGGGGTTTCGTCTCACCCTCCAATGCTTAAGTCAGCTTTGGATGAGGGGGAGTTGAGTGTTTTAGAGGGAAATAGAGAAAAAGAGAGAGAGAGAGAGAGAGAGCCTCGTTGCTCTGTCTCAAGGTCATGCTGTCTTCACAAGGAGTTTTAAGGCCGCCATGCAGCAGATGGGAGTCGAGCCGGGCGTTGCTACGCTGCGATGGGGAGCTCACCGGCTTACCATGCAAAAGAATGGGGTTTGCTAAGAGAGCGTTCTTCTTCTCCTCCTCCTTCTCCTTCTTCTCTCTTTTCCCCCTTCTTCTCCTGAGTGCTGGTTGATTCCCCTTTTTCTCCTCTTCTGTTCTTCTTCCCAGCCTCCTCTCTTCCTTCAACGCAGAGGTTTTATAGAGAAGATTATCTGGTGATGGCCCTTCGCAGGTCGTACTCGATGGCGTCAACTGGGTGGACTCGTGGATGACCTAGTTTTCCCGATGACGACGTGCTCTCGATCGGGCGCCCGTGCTGTCATGTCCCCGCTTTATTACTCCTTATCACTTCTCCCGGCGGAAGCTCCCCGCTTTGGGGCTCGCTCCGAGGTCCGAGTCCGCTTTAGTCCGCAGGATTGCCAATGAACTTCGATGGGCATGGAGGGCGCCGAGAGCTTGCGGTGGAGGTCCGCTCGGCTCATCGCTCGTGGATGCGACGACCGGAGTGCTCACTCGGGGTCAGTCTTGAACGGGCATGAGGTTACAGAGGTACAAGCTCGAGCTTGGTGGCTGGCGCGCCGGGCTTTGGCGCCGAGGCTCGATCGGGCTTTGGTGCCGAGGTATCGCTCGGGCTTGGCTGTCGAGGAGTTGCTCGGGCTTTGGCTGTCGAGGCGTCGCTCGAGCTTTGGGTGCCGAGGCGTCGCTCGGGCTTGGGTGCCGAGGCGTCGCTTGGGCTTTATGGCCGAGGCATTGGTCGGGCTTGGTGGCCGAGGCGTTGCTCGGAGTTTTGAGGAATGATGCGCGCGGGTGGGGTGCGGAGAGAAGCACTCGGGCAGTCGGCGGCCGAGGTTCATGCTCAGGCAGACAGGCTACGCAGAGATGTACTCAAGTAGTCGGGCGATGCGTGGTACATGCTGCGGTGCAGCCGCGCAGAAGTACTCAAGCGGTCGACGAGGTACGCGCCGACGACGGGCTGCGCGCAGAGATGTACGGCGGTCGACGCCGCTACATGCTCAGCAGCAGCCGCAGACGCACTCGGGCGGTCGATGGCCGCGGTACATGCTCGGGCAGGCAGGCCGCGCAGGGACGTACTCGGGTGGTTGAAGACCGCGGTACATGCCCAGGCAGGTGGGCTGTGCAGAGACGTACTCGGGCGGTCGACGATCGAGGTACATGCTCAGGCAGGCGGGCTACATAGAGAAGTACTCGGGCTTTGTGGCCGAGGCGTTGCTCGGAGCTTTCTGGCCGAGGCGGAGCTCGGGCTTTGTGGCCAAGGCATTGCTCGGAGCTTTCTGGCCAAGGCGGAGCTCGAGCTTTATGGCCGAGGCGTAGCTCAGGCTTTCTGGCCGAGACGGAGCTCGGAGCTTTATGGCCGAGGCAGAGCTCGGGCTTTTGTGGCCGAGACGCTGCTCGGTGCTTGCTCCTTAGGAGATGGGGATAGAGACTCTTCTCGAATGCTTTTTAGCGATGCTGCATCTTAGCCTTTGCACCGCATCAGCTCCTACGCATCGGTGGTGTGGAGGGAAGCGCGCCCTGCGACGCTTTGTCACGCAAGGCATGTGGGTTTGTATAAGTAGAGTGATTTGATCAGCGTCCCGATGAACTATCTCCTCCCTCCTGGAGCTGCATCCTTATCAGCGTTGTGGCCATCTGTGCTCTACCCTTCGCATCGACTTGTTGGAACAAGGTGGGAAGAGGCCGAACACATCCACCCTGCACCATCTGCATACGTCACACGCGTCTTCGACGATAGCCTGCTTGACACATGCAGGGCCTCCTTCAGGAGATCAAGGAGGGGATGCAATCTTGGGTATTCCCAATCTGATCTGTGAGCTTCTCGTTCTCAGACAGATCTTGTAGCACGTACAAGGTCGGTTCAGTTCTGTTGCTACAGAACTTTTTCTTTATGCACTGCACAGCCCCTGCGAGCGATGGAGGCACCTGCCCGGACAACTAGTTGGAGTGCACAAGCAGCGTTTCGTGGCTGACCGACCGCTTCACGATATTTTCCTGAGGCCGCAGCTCAAGAGGTCCATGAGGATTAAGCTGCATGGCTTGCTCACTGGTGGGAAGTCCATAAGATATTGCAAAGGAGTAACGGCTAATCGGGCATCGTCGTTGGACGGCAGTAGCATGGCTCGGGTAGTTTTGGCCGCAGCTTGTTTGGTGCAACTACAATCCATGCAAAGTGAAGTGCCGAACGTGGGTGGCCGAGCGTCACAGCTCGTGCTTTGGTCAGCCGAGCATCGAAGCTCGGGGATTGACCATGCAGCTGCTTGGTGCAGCTGCGCACCATGCAGCGAAGGATTGCCGAGCATCGCAGCTCGAGCTTTAGCTGGCCAAGCGTCACAGCTCGGGCGTTGGCTGAGCAGCTGCTCGGTGCAGCTGCGAACCATGCAGCGAAGGGGTTGCCGAGCATCGCAACTCGGGCTTTGGCCGAGCAGTTGCAAACCACGCAGCGAAGGGGTTGCCGAGCATCGCACTCGGGCTTTGGCTGGCCGAGCATCGAGTTTCGGGCGTATCGAGCACGCGAACCATGCAAAGAAAGGGGTTGCTACATCGCAGCTCGAGCTTTGGTCGAGCAGCTACTTGGTGCAGTTGCAAACCACGCAATGAAGGGTTGTCGAGCATCGCAGCTCGAGCTTTGGTTGGCCGAGCAGCTGCTTGGTGCAGCTGCAAACCACGCAGCGAAGGGGTTGCCGAGCATCGCAGCTTTTAGCCGCCGAGCATCGCAGCTCGGCAGAGCAACGCTTGCTGCGAACCATGCGTTGAATGGGTTGCGAGCATCGCAGCTCAAGCCTGAGCAAACCGCAAACCACGCAGCAGTGGTGTTGAACGTGGGTGCCGCAGCACCGAGCTCGGGCTTTGGTTGGTCGAAGGCCGCACTGCTTTTGGCCGCAGTAGTTGCGCAACAAACCACAGAAGGTGCCGAACGTGGGTGGCCGAGCATCGTAGCTCAAGCCGCCGAGCAGCGACTTGCGCCTTCGAACCATGCAGCAAGGTGCTGAACGCGGGTGGCCGAGCATCGCAGCTCGGCTTTGGCCGAGAGCGACTCGCTCGATTTGGTCGAGCAATCGCATGAGGCGTGATGAAACACACAAGGGAAGGTTGCCGAGCATCGGCTCGGGCTTTGGCCGAGCAACTGCTTGCGTACCAAACCATGCAACAAGGTGCTGAACGTGCCGAGCACCGTAGCTCGGCTTCGCCGCAGCGGCACTCGCTCAAATTTGGCCGAGTTGCGATGAGGCAACGATGAAACATGCGCAAAGGGTTGCCGAGCATCGCAGCTCGGGCTTGACCGAGCAATCGCTTGCGCAATGCAAACCATGCAAAGAAAGGGTTGCCGAAACATCGAGCTTTCGGCTTTGGTCGAAGCAAATTGCTTGGTACAAATACGAACCATGCAACAAGGTGCTAACGCGTGGGTGGCCGAAAGCGCACTGGCTTTGGGTCGAGCGACACTCGGCTCAGATTTGGCCAGAAGCAACGCATGAGGCAAACGATGAAACACACAATAAGGGGTTGCCGAGCATCGCAGCTCGAGCTTTGGGCGAGCAAACGCTTGGTGCAGCTACAAATCATGCGCAAGGTGTCGAACGTGGGTGCCGAGCAGACCAGAGTTTCGCCGGCCGAAAGACAAGCGACTCGGCTGATTTGGCCGAGCAGCTGCATGAGGTAGCAATGAAACATGAGGCAAAGGGTTACTGAGCATCGCAGCTTGGGCTTTGGCCAAGAAGCTGCTTGGTGCAGCTGCAAACCATGCAGCAAAGTGCCGATCGGGTGCAGCATCCGAGCTCGGGCTTCGGCCACGAGCAACACACTCGAGCTCGAGACGGCCGGCTACGCATGAGGTAGTGATGAAACACGCGGCAAAGGGTTGCCGAGCATCGCACTCAAAGCGCGAGCGGTACGCAGTGTCTGCAGAACCACGCAGCAAAGTGTCAACGTGGATGGCCGAGCACCGAGCTCGCCGAGATTAGATGGGGTCGACCTTGCGACAACGGGCCCTCCTTCTAGCGCCAATCATAACGCTAATAACTTTGCATCGTGGCCTCGGGCCGCCGCGTTAGGTTCGGTCGACGCGCAGGGTCGCCTCATCGATCTCCGTGCAGGAAGCCGACGTCGGGTCAAGAGAAGCTGATCATCCGCTCGGCCGGGATCGCCTTCATCCGGCGGGCCATCTCGCAAAGATGCCCGCCGGTTCGCACCGCAGTCGGTCGGGTTTCGTCCCGACCCCTCCGATGCTTAAGTCAGCTTTGGATGAGGGGGAGTTGAGTGTTTTAGAGGGAAATAGAGAAAAAGAGAGAGAGAGCCCTTGGTTGCCGGTGTCTCAAGGTCGGTGCTGCTCCTCTCTGCGATGGGAGCTCGATCGCTGCCATGCAGCGATGGGAGCTCGGCTGCTACTATGCAGCGATGGGAGCTCGGAGCTGGGCGACTGCTATGCTGCGATGGGAGCTCGACCGCTGTCATGCAGCGATGGGTTTGCTAAGAGAACGTTCTTCTTCTCCTCCTCCTTCTTCTTCTCCTTTTTCTCTTTTTCCCCTTCTTCTCCCGAGTGCCGGTTGATTCCCTTTTTCTCCTCTTCATTCTTCTTCCCAGCCTCCTCTCTTCCTTCAACGCAGAGGTTTTATAGAGAAGATTATCACAGTTGGTGATGTGACCTCCACAAGGTCGTACTGATGACGTCGAACTCGGGTGGACCTGTGGATGACCTAATTTTCCCGGGATGATGACGTGCCTCGATCGACATCCGGGCTATCATGTTTCCTGTTTTATTACCCTTATCAACTTATATAAGTCCGATGAGTATATTATTAATAATTTTAACTTAAACATTTTAGCTAGTGATTCATACATCAAAACAAAATCGATTGACTAGTTAGCCAATGGCCAGGTCATTACACCTAGTGTTGATTGTCATGATCATATCACACTAAGAAGCAGCGTCTCACGTTGTCGGGCCTTTTGTGTTCTCCGCGTAGGCGACCACCGCCGTCGAGAGCTTTGGGTTTGTATTGGATCCAGTCATGGACGAAACCCAAGCGAAGCAGGTGAGGCATACAATTCAAATTCCAGATCTTTCTTCTATCTCTCTATGTTCATTTTTGTTAGTAAGTTTCGTTCTTTTGGGGAGGAATCGTGATCGTTTTCTGGAGTTCTTCCAGATCATCGAGCAGCAAGTGTTAACGGTGGTGAAGGCCGTCGAAGACAAGCTCGATGAGGAGATCGCGGCGCTCGATCGACTCGACCTCGACGACCTCGAGGCCTTGCGGGAGCGCAGGTTGCATCAGCTGAAGAAGATGGCCGAGAAGCGGAGCCGCTGGATCTCACTTGGCCACAGCGAATACTCTGAGATCCCCGAGAAGGAATTCTTCGCGGCCGTCAAAGCCAGCGATCACGTCGTTTGCCATTTCTATCGCGAGAATTGGCCTTGCAAGGTATTTTGCTAGATCCCAATGATAATAGTTCATCAAAATAGCCATTTTGTTTTGCTCTTCCTTCTTAAATTTGCAATGTGGAGCCGCTGGAAGAAAAGGTTGTGATTTAGTGAGGAAGGATGCCTGCGATGTTCATCATGGTTGATAGTACAACATTGCATTTGAAGAAATTAAATGCTTAAGATCTATCTGCTGCATTAATAGTTGCAAAAAATCGGATCTAGAATTAAATGTTATTTGGCTTGGCTGCGTGGATCTTTTCCTTCCCTTAATCTCTGTGGAGGAATATTCAGATCTGCTTTTTTAATGCTAGTAAACATTTCTAAGGCCTCTCTCTACCTCTCTTTGCGCCATTATTCCTAATCTCCTCACCTGACTTTTATAGGTTCCTTTGAACATATCCATACCATGTTAATTGATTAACACTCATTTAGTTGTCTATCTTGGTACACCTAATTGGTCACAAATTAAACATTTCTACAATGTTTTTGTGGTTAATTTGGGTAATTAGTAGATCAGTGAAACCATTTGTGCTTTATCAGCTTGAGTGAGATGCCACAAACAATATATTTCTTCAATACTACAACAAATGTTTGATAAGGCATTGATTTTCCTTAAATGAACCAATGTCAAATGTGAAAAAACATGTCTAATATCAACTGTGATACCTGAACTCTGTAGAATTTACTCATGTTTTCTACAGGTATGGTCATGGTAGTAGACTAGAAAATATATACTACTTTCTTATATGCATTGCTTACCACATGAAACCGTTAATGAGCAATTAAACTGGTGATGCCAGAAGTTTCTGGTTTATTGCTTAGTCCGTTTGGGTTTTCTCACTAAATGAGAAGGCAGACATGAGTCCATGCCTTTGTGGCTGAACAACTGACCTGGATGGCTATGTTGTTTTTCATCCTATAATCCCGGTTGTTATTAGAATCTTGCATTTTGTTTTTGCCTTTGATCTTTGAAATTTTCAAAACATGATCTCTGCTCTTTGGTTCCTCTGTGGAAGTATCATATGCAGCATAATTCCACTGCTCAAAATCGGTACTTGTCAATCAATTTCATAACCATTTGTGAAAATATAGCATCTTATTTGTTATTGTTTCAAACTTAGCACTTTGAATTCCTAGCATAAAGTTGTATTCCTAGCATCTTTCTTCTATTCTTGGTGTTTCGATTTGATCAGCTGTCTTTGTAATAGATTCTTTTAGTATCACGACCGGTTGACTTCTGGGACTGTAGTCCTCTATGTAGTCCTCTATCCCGATGATCTTTCTATGCCCAGTCACCCCGTTAACCATGGTTCTATACTCTTACAGCTTTGTATTCCATTTTTGTGGGATTTTTTAAGACAATATGATTCTCCATGATTTTGCTGATTATTTCATTGAAGAGTGTACTTCGGAAAAAAAAAATCTGGTTTGAAATGGATGGATCTGAATTTTAAGGATTTAGATAGAGATGAAGTGGAGTATTGGGAAAAATTAGGCGGAATTCCTCTGGGGAGTGTATTTGTTTGTTGTTTTTAATTGATCATAGGGATTGCAGCATGGCTTTCACTAGTATCAGTCATTTATCACAGATATAATTTGAACATTAGGTAGTGGTAATTTAATAGGAGGCATTGTTTTTCAAGATTGTCCAATTCATATCAATCTCCTGACTCTGATCTAGATTGGACTTAGATTTGCTTTTGCTTATGTAGAATTAACCAGACTAGTCTTTTATTCCTTGGCCATTTAATATGTTGTACAATGATTTTGATGATCAATTACCTAAATTTTGTATTTTATGAAAAATTGCTATCGGTTTTGAAGACTGAAATAGATGGATCTTGGATTACATGGATGGAACTAAGGTTTAAGCTTGAAACATAGGGATAATTTAAGTGGCTTCTTTTGGAGTGTGTATATTGTTTTGGTTTGGTTTCCCATTAATGGATGAAATGGGAAGCAAGAAGCAAGGAGAATGTGGAAGGGTGAGAGGGAGAGGTTTTGAGGTAAAAAGCAAATGAATGGCAAACTAACATATACAATAAGAGAGGGGGAGGGGAAAGATGAAATGAGTGAGTTTTTGTTTTTTATTTTATTTTTTAGAAAAGGAAAGGAGAAAAGAGAATTTTCAAACACAACGGGAAGAAGAAAGGGGCTTTTATTGAGTTAAAACTTATTACATATTTAACACATTCAACTTTTTTTTTGTCTGACAAAACAAATATGATCTCAAGGCTTAAATACATCACATAATCAGAGTACTCATTCTGGAACCAGGCATGATAGAAAAAGTTATTTTTGCTTGTTAAGGAACAAACAGAATTTGAAATGATCATTTGATAATGCAACTAATATTTAGAAATTAGGAGGAGAAGATATGGCAGGGTTTGATGCATCATTTTTTTTTGTTGTTGCATGAATGTTCCCAAGCTTGAAGTTGATAATTGTCTTTTTCTTTGCTGCCATAAGTTGCTATATGAGTGTTACTGTTCTCATGATAGGCAATAGTATTAACTAGATTAGAAGGTTTAGGTCCTACTTCTGCTTGGTTCACCTGGTGTGTTTGGCCACATGGAAGATGGACTTTGGGGGTGATAATTAATATATTTATAGAGTGCAGGCATGAGATTTTCCATCTAATTTGTTGTCAGTTCAAACTAGTGATACTCTTTTCGGTGGAAATTATCTTCTTGAGTAGAAAAAGAAGTTGGCCATTGTGTATGCTTGCAGGTGATGGACAAGCATCTGAGTGTTCTAGCCAAGCAACATATAGAGACACGTTTTCTGAAAATTCATGCAGAGAAAAGTCCCTTCTTGACCGAGAAGCTCAGGATTGTCGTACTACCTACTCTCGCTCTTGTAAAGAATGCCAAAGTCGAGGATTATGTGGTAAGCAGTGCAAAGTTTCACGATTTGATGAGTGAATATCAGCGAATGCATGAATCCTTTACATGTAATCTTTCAAAATACACTCTAGGTGGGTTTCGATGAGCTTGGTGGCACCGATGACTTCAGTACAGAAGAGCTGGAGGAACGATTAGCCAAGTCTCAAGTTATCCTCTTCGAGGGTGAAGCGTCATCTTATCCAACCAAGTCCAGCAAAACCAAGAGAAGTGTCCGCCAAACTGAAATAGCTTACTCATCCGACTCAGAATAGTCGGATGCTTATCTCGATGTGGATTGGGCTGAGAGGCTCAGAAGGCTGTTGAGATTTGCATACCATTCCTACCAAAATAGATAAATTCTCCTACAGATTACTCTGTGATATATTCATCTGCATTCATGACTTCTTGTTCGGCAATCTGAATGTATCTTAGTCCAAATCTGGAATTGGTTTTGGTGATAATTTATATTGTTTTCATGAATTTGAGAGATGGCTTTGGAGTTGAAACGAGCAATCCGAGTTGACAGAATCACCCAGAAAATGTTTCTGGGATGGTGTTATGCCCGGTTGAGCCAAGAGGATGCTAAATTCTTACGTTTTGCTTGCCTCATGATTTACTTGTGTTGATGTGATGTATAATCTCAATATAATTGAGAAGAACTTGTTTAGGGAGCCAAACATTTATTGGAAGGTTAATATAGGAGGCAGTGCTGCATGTGGCAGATGGAAAATGCCAAGTATCTGAAGAAAAAGAGATTAACATGGTTAATATTGAGTAAGATTGTTAAACCTTAAAGATGTGTTATGCTTCCATATGTTATGCATCCTAAACTTTGAATTCCATGGTTGTGACAAAAGCCCGTCTAATTATATATATTTGTCATAACATATATCTATATATCTATATATCTATATATATATGTCATAAATTTTCCTCTGTCACCTTTGCATGTTTCTCCTTGATGTTTGCATAAAAGAATTAAGAACATAGTTTCATGAGGTGGAAGTAGGATGGAGATGCCTTCTACTGATGCGTTTTAATTAATGCACGTCAAAGAATTCACATGCAGCTTGATACTGGGAAGTATGATGTATAGATGGCTCTCGACAGTTCGATGCCTCATCTTTTATCCCACCAACACATCACCGTTAGTTAGCTGAAGTCTTTTCAAGAAGCTAAACATGAAACATGGTTGGAGGTAAACGTTCATCACAAGGTGAGTAGTGTTCTGCGTGTATTATTACTTCACACCTCTGAGAGAGAGAGAGAGAGCGAGAGAGAGCGCGTGTACGGTTCCAGCTATTGTTTGTTCGTGGATCAAAGCAGGAGAGAGAGAGAGAGAGAGAGAGAGAGAGAGAGAGAGAGAGAGAGAGAGAGAGAGTTGGGGTTCAGTTCAACTACATGCAAATAAGAAAAATTAAAGAAAAAGAGAAAATGTTCTTTTTTTCCTTTCGAAAATTTCTTATATGGGTAACATGACACTTGGATAATAGGTGTCGCGCCATTGCTCACCTAATCGGTATTAAATCTCTACTTATGTCGTTGGCCATATCACCATCGAATCTCTAATAATCAATCTTCATATGTTTCAAAATAAATTTAGTTCGAATAATGCTTCCCATTTGTCATAAATAGAGACATCCAGATAGACTTGTTTCTAATTTGAACTAATCATCTCACTTGAGCATTGGAACCACGATATATCCACGACACTAGTTTTGTAGATCACGTCCGAAATAAATTTTCGTCACCCAACTAATTTCGACACGACAGCCACCTATTTCAGTCTCAAATAAAATAAATTGCAGATTCAAGCTCAATCGCATCGACTTCGTACGACAGATCAGACAACCACGTTTAACGTCAAAGCAACATCGTTAGATGGCCTCAGCAGCAGTTATCTGCGACGACGGTCAAAATCAAACCAATAACCACGCGAAGATCTCTGAATTCCATGAAACAATCATTGGAGATACGGCCGCAGGCGGTCGGCCGGCCGGCGAAAAGCCAATGCATGGAAGCACATGCATCGCTGTTCTACACGTCGATTTCCCGAGTGGTGCAGTTGACTTGACTTACCCTTCGTCTCATTAATGAATGGAGAAAGAGTGAGGAGATGGTTTTGTGCTATAATATGTTATATGTAATTCGAAAATTTTTATATATTAGAATTGAAATCAAATAATATTAGATTAGTTTTTAGTACCTTTTGATATCATCTGAAAAGGATCTCTATATGATCTGGATACCGTATTTAGATCTAAATTCATTATCAATCTACAATGAAAATTAGACTCCTTTCTTTCTATTTTTTCATATGATCGTTTAGATTGATGACATAGGGAGATTGAAAAAGAAACTGTAATCTCTCGTCATTTATGACATACATTGTTTAGTCCCTAAAGGTCTTATCTATTTATAGACGAGAGCAAAGGGTTTAGGATAAGTTATTAGGAGAGTTCCTCTTAATTCCCTAAGAAATTATATTATAATATGGACTTCTTTTTTATTAGCTAATATCTGTTGAATCCAATTAGTTCTATTATATATCTTATCCAATTATAAAGGGCCACATAATCTAACATTCTCTCATTTGGTCCATTAATTGATAAGATATAAAATATTTAAAATTAAAATAAATAAATAAAATTTATTTAAAAATAATTTTACCTAATTGGATTTTAAAAAATTTTGAAAAGTATTTTATACATGGTCATGAATTTTTAAAATAAGTCAATAAATCTAATAAATATAATAATACTATATTAAGTCTAACTATCAATGCGAGTCATAACGGTTATATATCATCAATGTCATACTCCCTTCTATGTATCATAATATTATTAATCTTTCCTAATATAGTTCATAATGACTCTTGTAATTTATTTTGTCAAGATAATCCTATTATTACATTCAATCATAATATACATAAACATAAATATAAATAGGATAGCATAAATAAATAACTTTAATTATACAAAAAAATCAATAATAGCATTCACCTAAACATGCATCACCATATCTTTTATGGCTTGCTCATAAGTCCTATTCTAAGAACATGTTCTTTAAATATTTTATATTATAAAGCTTTAGCAAATGGATTGATAATCATTATAGTGGTACTTAAGTTCTTAATTGACATTTGTTATTTCTGGACTCTTTCTCTAACTATCAAGTACTTTATCTCAATGTGCTTAGAACTACTAGAGTACTTGTCATTCTTACAGAAAAAAATTACTATGGTATTATCATAAAGTATTTTCAATGGCTTGGCAATTGAGTCGACCACACTAAGTCTTGAGATAAAATTTTGTAGCCATAAAACTTGATTTGTGGCCTCAAAGCATGTCATAAATTCAACTTCTATTGTTGATGATGTAATAAGCAATTGCTTTGCACTTTTTCAAAAAATATCCCACTAGCAAACGTGAATACAAATCTCAAGTAGACTTCCTATTGTTGAGGCAATTTACAAAATCAGCATCAAAATATCCTATCACTTCAAGCGATCTGATCTCCTGTATGTGAGCATATAATCTTTTGTCCTATGTAGATATCTCATTACTTTCTTTATAGCTTTTCAATATTCTATTCTTAGGATGCTCTGGTATCTACCTAACATTGCAACTGCAAAACTGATATCTAGCCTTGTACAGGTTTAAGCATATATAAGACTTCCAACTACATACTCATAAGGAATATTCTTCATTTGATTTTTTTTAAAGTCATTTTCGAGCACTGGTTTTGATTGAATTTTTCACCTCTAGTAATAAGTGTATCATTGGCTAAGCAAAATTGTATATTAAATCTCTTCAAGATACGATTAATATATCCTTTCTGATATAATCCTAATAATCCTTGAGATTTATCTATAAATATCATAATGCCAATAACATAGGCTGCATCATTCATATCAACCATCTTAAAGTTCTTGCTGAGAAATATTTTAGTTCGTGCAATAAACCAAGATCACTACTAGCAAGTAAAATATCATTCATATATAAGACAAATGTAATAAACTTACTTTCACTTATCTTTAGATATATGCACTGATCAATAGTATTTTTCTTAAATTCGAAGGAAACAATGGTATTATGAAATTTTATATACTATTGTTTAAAAGTTTATTTAAGGCTATAAATAGATTTCTTAATTTTACAAGCCCAACTTTCTTTTCCTTTTTCTATGAATCCTTCAGGTTATTCCATATAGATTTCATCATCTAAATCCTCATTCAGAAATATTATTTTCACATCCATCTGATGTAACTCAAGATTATAATGAGCTACTAATGCCATGATGATTCTCAACTAGTTCTTTCTAGAAATTAGAGAAAATGTCTTATTATAGTCGTCATCTTTTTTTAAGAAAAACTTTTGACCACAACTCTAACTTTATATCGTTCAATATTGCCCATTGAGTTACGTTTTGTCTTAAAGACTCGTTTACAATCGACTCTTTTATAATTATTGGGCATTTCAACGAGGTCCCAGACATCATTCTAGTCCATTAATTTTAACTGTTCTTTCCTTGCATCATACCATTTTTCAGAATTATTGTTTCTTATGGCTTGTGAAAATGATAAGTGATCTCTTTTTATTCTTGTAGATATATAAAAAATCATCAGAAATGACATGTTTCTTTTTTCTTTGAGATATTCTCAAAGCTACCAATTGTGATTGTTCTACAAGATCATCAGTAGTGACATCAACACCATGTGAGAGTTCATCGATATTATTTTATTATTCACTCTCATCAATTTTCTCATTGATTTGAAGAATAATAATTTCTCGAATAAAAGATGATATAGAAGAATTAACCTAAATATTCTCAATATCAAAATTGATCCTTCGAGATTTTTCACTCCCACTGATTTGATCATTTTTTAAGAATATTTTTGTATTACTAGATTCTACTATTATCGTACTATGATTAGGAAAATAAAATTTATATCCCTTAGACTTTTCTAGATAACCAATAAAATATCCAGAAATAGTTCTTGGATTTAATTTCTTTTCATATGGATTGAATACTCTTATCTCTACAGAATACCCCCAAATATATAAATGTCTCAAATTGGGCTCCCTACCGGTCCATAACCCAAATAGAGTTGATTAAACCGACTTACTAGGAACACTATTCAAGATGTATATAGTTGTCCTAAGAGCTTCATGTTGAATCTCGGATTTTGATGATGAAACTAATTGATTGAGTTTTATGATTTAACTCATTTTGAGTTACGCAGGTCTATTATCGATCAGGATTAAATAATTGACGCTGGAGGAATTGACGTTGCGCCGGGTGATCACGTCAGGATATTGGATGTCGAGCCGGAGGTTCAGTCGACAATTGGCAGAAGGCTTCGTACGTTGGACATTGGGCCAAGAAGAGCGTGTTGCGCCAAGGATATCGGGGTTGCAGAGGTCAACCGCCGATTGGGCAATAAAATGCAAGAGAGGATGATGTGTTGAAGAATCGGATGAAGTGCCAACCAATGACGTGCTGGGCAACTGAATGTCAATTCTCATTGTAAAAATTATATAGATCGAAGTAGAGTTTTTGTTTATGTGTGTGCAGGATTAACTACGATAACGATGAAGACGTAAAGCGAAACAAAGTGACAGAAGATAAGTGTGATGGATCGTTGGGAGTTCGAGAGTTCAACGAAAGTCCAAAGATTCGTTGAGAGTGCTGTCGGAACTGGCCGAGAACGAGTAGAGAGCTTGCCAAAGGGTTTTCAAAAGTTCACCGGAAGGTTCATCGGAAGTTCGCAGAGCTTGCCAAGAAAGATCGGAGCTTGTCAAAGAAGCTCGTTGGAACTCATCAAGATCATCGTGAAGTCCAGGAGCTTGCCGGGAGTCCGTAGAATGGTTTTCGAGGGTTCGCTAAGATCGCTGAAGTTCGCCGGAAGCTTGTCGAAAGAAGTCTTGACTTATGGACTTTGTAATAGCTTAGGAAATATCTTTAAAATTTATAGTTAGCATGTAATTTGGTTTAAGATTAGGTGTTAATCCTATAAACCAAGTAGGGGCCATATGGGTTTTGTTTCGGACTTGTTTGGGCCGAGTTTAAGGCCCAACCAGTGAGTTGGAATGTGCCCGAGAGTCCGGGCGGTGGCACCGCCGGGCTGGGCGATGGTACTGCCACTGGGCAGCAAGCCCAGCGTGGCACCCGGTCGGGCGATGGCACCACCCAAGACACTAATGATGTTAGTGTCGACAAAGTGGCACCGCCAGCACCGTGAAAAATGAAAGTGATTCAAATTTGGGCTCTAAATTTGAATCCTCTTGAGGCCTATAAATATCCCTCTCATTCATGGTTGAAAGGGAGTCTAGAACTAAGAAAGAAAGAGGAAAACTCTCTTGAAATAGTATCAAAATTTTTTCTCTAAGTTTAAGGGTGTTCTAGTCCAAGAGAGGGGTAAGAGGCCTTGTAAGGGTTATCTCCTAAGCCCGTCAAAAGGAGAGATGCTGTAAGGGAGTTCATCCTCACCCGTTGGAAGGAGGATAGCTAGTGGAAAAGCCAATGGCCTCAAGTGAAGAGGAATCGGGAGTGGACATAGGTCGTATGACCGAACCACTATAAATCGATTTACGTTTATATTCTTGCAATTTACTTTACTGCAAACCATCTTCACTTTAATACTCTACCTTCTCATCTCCTTCTTACGAATCAATTTACTTCTCAAGCAACTTTCATTGTGGATTTAATCGAAGCATCATTTTCAATGTACGAAGCTTCCAAAAGTTGTTTTAAATAACTGAATTTATCATTCTTTACTGCTGCACTAATTCACCCCTCCTCTTAGTGCTACTCGATCCCTAACAATTGATATCAGAGCCACATTATTTCTTATTTAGATTTACACCCGTGAGAAATGGCTCTTTATGGCTTTCAAGAGGGCTTTTCGGTTGTTCATCCACCGTTCTTTAACGGATCGGACTACACTTATTGGAAAACTCGAATGAGAGTTTTCTTGCTTTCAATGGATTTTGATTTATGGAACGTTATTGAAAACCATTTTCAACTTTCCTCTAAACCGATGAACGAATGGTCGGATTTGGAGAAAATATCTTTTTTTTAAATGCAAAGGCTATGAATGCCTTATTTTGTGCTTTAGACAAAAATGAGTTCAATCGGATTTTTACATGTGAAACGACTTTTGATATTTGGTGGATACTTGAAATCACGCACGAGGGAACTAGTAAAGTTAAAGACTCAAAAGTAAAACTCTTATTGCATGATTTTGAACTCTTCTAAATGACACCAAGCGAGTCTATCGACGACATGTACACCTGCTTCACGGATATCGTCAATAGTTTGAAAAGTCTTGGTAAATATTTTTTGAATCTTGAACTCACTAACAAGATCTTAAGATTCCTTCCAAAAAGGTGGGATTCTAAAGTGACAATGATACAAGAAACAAAAGATTTAAATGATTATCCTATTGAAGAACTAATTGGCTCACTAATGACCTATGAAATGACATTCTTAGAACACAATAAACTCGATGAACATATGGACCACCTTCCAAAGAACAGGAAGAATTTGGCACTTTGGACTATAAAATGCCACTTGAGTGATGACTCAAGTGATGAGAACAATGAAGAGGACATTGAACTTTTAATGAATCTTAATAAGTTCATTAAACAAAAATCTATATATAACTAAAAATAAACTTGAAAGGAGGAAGAGGCCAACGATGAAGAAGAAGCACAAAGATGAATCAAATGATGAAATGGCGAGTTGGGCTTTGATGGGTTTCGACTATAAGGTAAGCAACTTAACTCCCTTGAGTTATTTTAAAATTACATGATATTTTTCATGAGTGCTTAATTTAGTTAGTAGGAAATAAAAATTATTTTAAAAATTATACTATGTTTTTTCCTTCTAGAAATTTTTAAAATTAAAAATTTATATGATGATTGCATGATAATGCTTAAAACATCAAATCTTTTGAGATGATGAAATTCCATGTATACTTTTCATATCGGTTTTCGATCTTAAACATGATACATATCTATGTATGAATTTCTTGAAAGTCTTTTGATGATGATGTGTGTATCTTTCTTATAATTTGAAAACTTCTATCTTGGATTAATAGGCCTTAATCATTTTTATGATGAAATTTATAAAGTGATTTTAGCAAAAATTTGAGCATCGATCATCTTGTTATAACTAATGAAAGAAAGAATTAAAATGATTTTGATGATGTTTTCGTTTTAAATATGATGCATGACATTTTCATATAAAAAATTTGAACATTCTTATGAAAGATCCAATCACTTAAATTGAAACTCATAAAGATGAGAAAATGTACTATCATGATGTTTGATGCATTTGATCTTGATAACTTTAATGATACAACTTATATTTTGAATTTATATAATGATGGCTTTCATGAAAATATTTTAACAAATCTTATGAAATCATCATTGATAATGATGAAATGAAAATATTAAAAGTTTATTGTCATGCTTAATGATTTTATGATATCATGAGAATTTAAAGGTGTTATATCTTAATGACAAACTCATGTTTGGTTCTAAATATGATACTCATTCTTTAAAACATGAGCTCACTTATATGAAATAAACAACTTAAAATGAAACACATTATCATGTTGAATCAATTTTTAGTTGGAAGATGCCTTTTGTGTAATGTACTATATTTTTGCTCTTAATAATCTTTATGATGAAATTTACCTTTTCACTCTTGAATGTTTATACTTGTTTTTATTAAAGGAAAAGACTTGATTATAAAATAAAACACATTATGATAAATTGAATCTTGTGTTTTGAAATAATGTGTTATATTTGTGTCTTGACTAATTTTATGATGAAGTTTGTCTTTCTGTTGAATGTTGATTTTTCTATTTTATTTTACAATAAAAGACAAAGGCATGTTCATATGAAATGAATCATAAAATGAAAATGCATGTTTCTTGAAAACTTTCTATCTCTAGAGTTTTTCGATTTTTCAATAAAAGATAAATGATGAATCTATGCATATTATGTTTTGCATCACGAAAATGATTTTGATGATTCAAACTTGAATGAGCTTTATCATAGTCATGATCTTGATTTTCTTTCGAACTATATATTTAAATTTTTATGAATTTATGATAACTTAAAATGCCTTTTGAAATTCATGACATGATATGATTGATTCCTTTGATTTACTCTTTTTATTGTGTCTTGAAAATGAATGATTAGAATTATACTTGTGTTAGGGATCGAGCGGCACTAAGAGGGGGGGGTGAATTAGTGCAGCGGATAAAACGATAGATTTTTCAGCGATTTAAAACAAACTTCATACGATGAAAGCAACGTTTCGTTTGAACCCGGAAAGATTACGTTTTAACTTTAAAGCATGCGTACAAAGATGAAAATGAAGTGGAGTAAGTAAAGTAAAGGCTTGCAGCAAAGTAAAGAGATAAAACAGAAATTTAAACACTCACACAATTAAGACGCAGTGATGTATAGTGGTTCTGGCCAAAGTGACCTACATCCACTCAAGCCTTCTCCGATGAGGCTCCTTCTTCCACTACCAAATCCTTTGAAGGGGAAGGATCAAATACCCCTCTTACAACTCTTTACAAGTGGTTCACACTTTTACAAGATTTCACAAGAAGAATGAGGTGAACACTTAGCAAGAATAAGACTTTTCAAGACTTAAAACTAAGATTTTAACTTCTCAAAAGGGTGCCCTTTCAGCTGAGAAAGGGGGGATATTTATAGATCCAAAATGGATTCAAAATTGGGCTCCAAATTTGAAATTAAATTTAAAATTCCTACGGTCGAGGTGGTACTATGCTGTCAGATCGACATCAGATAAGCAGTGCTACCGTCGCTGACCAAAGTGGCTAGGCGATACTACCGCTCCAGGTTGGGCGGTAGCACCGCCCAGCACACGGTTGCCAAAGCGGTGTTATCGCCGCACGCAGCCATCGTCGCCCATTCTTTTGCTGAATGGGCCTTGTTCAAGGCCCAAAAGGCCCAGTAAGGGCCCGGTTGGCCCCTACCTGGGTTAAAGGATTAACCCCTAATCCTAACCCAAATTGATGTGCTAACTACGAAATTAAAGACATTCCTGAGCTATTACAAAGTCCGCAAGTCAAGTCTTCTTCCAGCGAGCTTCCGGCGGTCTTCCGACGATCCCTCGGAAACCATCCTGGACTCGCAACTCTGACTCCACGATGATTTTGGCGAAGTTCCCCGAGCTTCTTTGGCAAGCTCCGCAAGCTGAACTTCGACGAATCTTCTGACTTCACAAACTCTCGAACTCCCAACGATCCATCGACTTGACTTTGGCCCTTGGTTTCGCTTTACGCCTTCATCCCTTTCATAGTTACTCCTACACAAATAACAAACACTCTACTTCGATCTAGACAGTTATTACAATGCGAATTGACATTCAGTTGCCCGGCACATCATTGGTCGGCGCTTCGTCCGATCCTTCGGCCCATCGCCCTCTCTAGCGGCTTGTTGCCCAATCGACGGTTGACATCCGCAACCTCGATATCCATGGCGAACTCCGCACTTCTTGGCCCGATGCTCGACGCACGAAGACTCTCGCCGATAGTCGACCAACCTCCGCTCGACATCCAATATCCTGACGTGATCACCTCCGGCGCGACGTTAATTCCTCCAGCGTCAACTATCTAATCCCGATCGATAGTAGACCTGCGTAACTCAACATGCAGTTAGACCACAAATCACACTCAATTAGTTTCATCATCAAAATCCGAGATTCAACAATCTCCCTTTTTGATGATGACAACTAATTGATGACTGACGGAGTTAACCAAAACTCCCCGGAGTTTAACACAAACTCCCCCTATCAATATGCCATTGATAGAATCCTTGGATTATCCCAAATCCAAGTAACATGTATCATTTATGTAGTGAGAAAATAACAAACCATCATGCAAATATATAAAATATTCAATTAATGCATGAAGTCATCAATCTACTTCTCCCCCTATGTCATCAACAAAAAGGAGAAGTTGCATCATAGCTAGTTTAAAAGATATGCAAGTTTTACAACATACTAGCTATCAATCATATCATACAACATTTTTGCATAGCTTTGCATTACAACATCCAATCATACCATTCAATCATAGCAAGTTTCAAGGATGGGCAATGATGGTAATTTTTACTTGCTTCTTGAGATGTGCAAGTTGCACTTTCTTTGCTTCCTTTGCATGTTCTAGCTAGCAAAATTTTTCTTTGCAATACATAAGCTAGCAATAATTTTCTCCCCTTTGTTTTGTCAAAAGTGAAGTACAATTAGCCAATGCTTTGATCATGACAAAATAACAAATTTACAATATGAATTTTTAGCATATTAAGTCATGAATTCAAGGGAGTCAAAAATCAAGATATGAGATAAAAAGATGATAAGCAAGCAATCAATAATGATAAGCAAGCTAACATCCTTTGCGACACACAAGTTAGCTTCCTTTCAATTCTTCTCTTTTGTAACTAAGTTTGCAATGAGCTATCAACTTTTGTTTGCAATGAGCTAGCAATTATATATGATCACTTTAAACATATATGCTAACTTTTCATTTAAACATACAAACATAAAGACATGTAACATTTCAAAATTTTGAAGTTTTGCATTTGCTTCTTTTGATATAGTCAAGATAGCAATATTTGCATCCTTTGAAATAGCAATCCTTCTTCTTCTTGTGAAATTGCAAGGTAGCAATTTTTCTCCCCCTTTGTCTTTATCAAAAAGAAGGGAGGACTAAATGGCTAAAAATTTTAATCATTATACAAGCCATTTTTCATATCAATTAAAAGTTTGCATCAATAAAAATATACATCAATTGTTCAATCATCACATGATGCAAATAAGACAACAATGCAAAAAAAATCATGTCATGAAGGATATCAATATGTAATTCAACAAGGATCAAAACCAAAAGATATCATTCATGATTGATAACTTTCTTTTTAGCAAGATCAAAATTCATATTTATCAATTTTTAATTCAAGATAAATGTCATATAACCAAGAATCATGATATATAAAAGCATATCAATATCAAGGATCAAATCATGATTACAAGTTCTAACATATTTTCTTTTCATTCATTTTCAAGCCATGATAAAAGAATAAATTAATGATTCAATCATTAAGCACAATTCTTTTACATCAATTTGAATCGTATAAGGCTTACATGGCAAATATCAATTCATGATAAAGGGTATACAATCTTGAATCATGATGCATAAAAACATATCATTCTCATAGATCAAGTCATGATTCATTGATTCATCATAAGGCAAATTTCTTTTCAATTATCTATTTTTCAATTGTCATATAAAACATACAAGCCAAAGAATTTTTGTCATTTCTATATTATGAAATATATGATAATAAGACTCATGATTCATTTAAAAAGATATAGCACAAAGAGCAACTTGATTCATGCATAAGAAATTCCAAGTATCAAATATTAAGATATCAAGAGTTTGATTGTGATAAAGCTCATTCAAGTTCGAATCATCAAAATCATTAACATAGTTTATGAGATTCACAAAGGACATAAACTTGAATTATTCTCCTCTTTGGTAAATGATAAAAAGAAGCAATCATAGAGGAAAATATTTTGATTCGCAAAAATATCTCAAGTCAAGAATTCAAAATCATGATTTCAAGTGATCAAGAGAGGAGTAATAAAATTATTCAAACTCATTTTGTCAATTCAAAACTCCTAATCAAATTATCATTTTTAACATTCATAACATGAATAAAGTCATTACCGTATCATCAAAATCTCATTCATATGTCAAGTGATTTACAAAATATCATAAATGAATTTATCACTTGTCTTTTATTTGAAAAATCGAAAGATTTCAAGAAACATGCATTTCCATTGCATGATTTATTTCATATGAGCATGCCTTTGTTTTCTGATGTCAAATAAAATAGAAATATCAACATTCAACATTGAAAGACAAACTTCATCATAAAATTCATCAAGATAAAAATATAACACATTATGAGATTCAATTTATCATGATAATATTTTTCATGTTTCAAAAGATGAGTATCAAATTTTAAAACCAAACATGAGTTTGTCATCAAGATATAATATCACAAAGTCATTAAGCATGATAACAAACTTCTAATATTTTCATTTCAATGATGATTTCATAATGTATGTTCAAATATTTATACGGAAGCTATCATTGTATAAATTTGAAATACAAGTTGTTATTTAGCCCATTAAGATCAAAAGCATTACATGTAAAGCATCATGATAGTGTAATTTCTCTTTTTATGTGTTCCATTTCAAGTGATTTGACGTTCATATGAGTATACTCATGTTTTTCATATAGGTCCAAAGAGCATGTTTCAAGAGAAATCATTAAGACCGAAAACATGAGACACATTTTTTAAAATATTCATCATGTTTATTTTTATGAGATTCACAAGACTCATAACATGAATTCATTCATCTCAATAGAATGAGAAAAAATACATTTTCATTTTAAGCAATTTGATGTGAGCATATTCAAAATTTTTATAAAAACATGTATCAAAATAAAACACAAGCTTAGTCATAAAATCATGACCAAATATGTAAAAATGATAGCACACTTTCAATTTTTATGTTTAAAAGGCCATGTTCAAATTTTTGCCAAAATCATGCATCTATTTATAAATTCAAAAATATGTTTCATCATCACAATATGACACTTTATTACTTCAAAAGTTCATGCATGATATAAAATCATCAAGCATCATATTTGGAGACAATGTAAACCATCAAGATACACATGCATGGATTAATCCTAAGCATTATCACAAATCTTGCATCATTCATATGTTTACTTTTCAAAAATACTATAAAGAAAAACATAATATAATTTCGAATTTTTTTTAATTTCTAAAAACACAAGAAAAGCATTAAAAAAAATTCCTACTAACTAAGTTAAGCATTCATGGAAATCATCAAGTAATTTTAAAATAATTCAAGGAAGTTAAGTTACTTACCTCATTATCGAAGCCCATTAAAGCATAATTTGCTTCTTCTTTCCTTGATTCTTCTTGGTGAGTCTTCTTCTTCTTCATTGGTCTCTTCCTCCGTTCAAGTTCATTGTTGATTTTAGATTTTTGTTTAATGAACTTATTTAGATCGATTAAAGGTTCAAAGTCCTCTTCATTGTCCTCATCACTTGAGTCATCACTCAAGTGGCATTCTCTTGTTCTAAGTTCAAAAGCCTTCTTGTTCTTTAGAAGATGGTTCAAATGTTCATCATGTTCATCATGTTCTAAGAGTGTCATTTCATAGGTCATTAATGACCCGATTAATTCTTCAAGTGAATAATCATTCAAGTTTTAGACTCTTGAATAGCGTAATTTTGGATCTCATTCTTTTTGGAAGGGATCTTAAAATCTTGTTTACTAAATCAAAACTTGAAAAAGATTTACCAAGACTTTTCAAGCTATTGACGACATCCGTAAAGCGGGTATACATGTCGTCGATAGATTCGCTTGGTGTCATTTGGAAGAGCTCAAAATCATGCAACAAGAGGTTTACTTTCAGTCTTTAACTCTACTAGTTCCTCATGCGTGATTTCAAGAGTTCGCCAAATGTCAAAAAACCGTTCGCACATAGAAATCCGATTGAACTTCGTTCTTGTTCAAAGTGCAAAATAAGACATTCATAGCCTTTGCGTTTAAAGAAAACGACCTTTTCTCCAAAACCGACCATTCGTTCGTTGGTTTAGAGGAAGGTTGAAAACCATTTTCGATGATGTTCCACAAATCCAAATCCATTGAAAGTATGAAAACTCTCATTCGAGTTTTCTAATATATGTAGTCCGAACCGTTAAAGAACGGTGGACGAAAAACTGAAAAGCCCTCTTGAAAACCATTTAGAGCCATTTCTCATGGGTGTAAATCTGAAAGAGAAAGAACGTGGCTTTGATACCAATTGTTAGGGATCGAGCGGCACTAAGAGGGGGGGGGGGGGTGAATTAGTGTAGTGGATAAAACGATAGATTTTTCAGCGATTTAAAACAAGCTTGGAAACGTGCGATGAAGCAACAGCGTTTGTTTGAACCGGAAAGATTACGTTTTAACTTTAAAGCATGCGTACGAAGATGAAAAGGAAGTGGAGTAAGTAAAGTAAAGGCTTGCAGCAAAGTAAAGAGATAAAACAGAAATTTAAACACTCACACAATTAAGATGCAGCGATGTATAGTGGTTCGGTCAAAGTGACCTACATCCACTTCCGAAGCCTTCTCTGATGAGGCTCCCTTCTTCCACTACCAAATCCTTTGAAGGGGAAGGATCAAATACCCCTCTTACAACCCTTTACAAGTGATTCACACTCTTACAAGATTTCACAAGAAGAATGAGGTGAACACTTAGCAAGAATAAGACTTTTCAAGACTTAAAACTAAGATTCTAACTTCTCAAAAGGATGCCCTTTCAGCTGAGAAAGGGGGGGTATTTATAGATCCAAATGGACTAAAATTGGGCTCCAAATTTGAAATCAAATTAAATTTCGTCCGGTGGTACTACTCACCGAGTATGACATCGCTCGCTACCGCCAGATCGATCAGATAAAGTATATACCGCTTTTTGGAGCAAGCGCAGATACTGGTTGCCGACTTTAGTGGCAGCGTAATTACCGCTCAGGCTCGGCCAGAGCAATCGCCCAACACTACACAAAGTATACCGGGCCTCGCCCATTCAAATTACAAATGGGTTCGTTTCAAGGCCCAAAAGGCCCAGTAAGAGCCCGCTATACCTAATTGCTAAAGGATTAACCCTTAATCCTAACCCAAATTGATGTGCTAACTACGAAATTAAAGACATTCACTGAGCTATTACAAAGTCTGCAAGTCAAGTCTTCTTCCGGCGAACTTGGCGGTCTTCCGGCGATCCTCGGAATATCCCTGCGGACTCGAACCTCTCGGACTCCACGATGATTTTGGTGAGTTCCCTCGAGCTTCTTTGGCAAGCTCCGATCTTTCTTGGCAAGCTCCATGAACTTTCAACGAATCTTCGGACTTCCGTCAAACTCTCGAACTCCCGGCGATCCATCGCGCGCGGCTTGGCCCTTGGTTTCGCTTTACGTCTTCATCCCTTTCGTAGTTACTCCTGCACATAAACAACAAACACTCTACTTCGATCTAGACAGTTATTACAACGCGAATTGACATTCAGTTGCCCGGCACATCATTGGTGGTAGCCGTCGATCCTTGACATCGCCCTCTCTAGCGGCTTGTTGCGCAATCGATAGTTGACCTCCGCAACCTTGATATCCATGGCACAACTCTGCACTTCTTGGCCTGATGCCTAATGTATAAAGCCTCCTGTCGATAGTCGACCGAACCTCCGGCTCGACATCCAATATCCTGACGTGATCACCTCGTGGCGTCAATTCCTCAGCGTCATTGTCTAATCACGATCGATAGTAGACTAGCGTAACTCAACACGCAGTTAGACCACAAATCACACTCAATTAGTTTCATCATCAAAATCCGAGATTCAACAACTTGATGAGTTGTGTTATAAAATTTCCCTATATGTTTTGAACTTTTATGCTTATCTCTATTTGACATTAAACGAGAAAGGCATATTCAAATGAAATTAATAATAAAAAGGGGAAATATATGATTCTTGAAATTTTTAATTTTTTTTAATGAAAGATAAGTGATGAATTCATTTAGTATATTTTGTGAATATCCTATGAATAAAATTTTAATGATGAATTATCAAGTTGACAAATTGATTTGAATGAGATCATTTGTTTCAAGTGAATCATGAACCTTCTTTTGATTTCTTGACAAAATTTCTTATCCATGAAACAAATTTTTTTCTTGCTATTTGCTACCAAATGAATCATGATTGATATCATTGCTATTATACCTCCTATGATTCATTCATGTGTAGAGAAAGAATTTATAAATCATGATGCAATGAGATTTCTTATGCAATAATGAAGTGCTTATGTGATTCTTTGCTAAAGAAAATATTTATTGAAATCTTGATCTTAATAATTAGAACTTGAAACTTTTTTAGATCAAGATCGTATACCATGATTATTTCATTTATCAAGAGAGAATTTGACTTGTCTCTTGATATCTCAAAACCATATAATTTAAATTTTTTTATGATCTTGAGACTTGATATGTCACTTGATTTCTTGATGACTTCTTGATGATTCATGATTTCTATTTTTAAATCTTCGAAATCAAAACTTTAATCTGTTGAATCATGACTTATTTGGCTTAAATGCATGAATCAATAATGTTTGATTCCTTACTTGAAATCTCTTTTTTATGATCTTGATATATTGATATGTTTTGGTTATATACTCTTCATCATAAATTAAAATTGATATATATGAATCTTGATCTTGAACTTGCTAAAAAGAAAGTTATGAATCATGAATGATATCTCTTGGTTTTGATCCTTGTTGAATTTTCATATTGATATCCTTCATAACATGATTTCTTTGCATTGTTATCTTGTATGCATCATGTGATGATTAAAATATTAATTGATGTAAATAATTGGTTCCTCCCTTCTTTTCGATAATGATAAAGGGAGAGATGGTATTGCTAGCTTGTATAGCATAAGAGAAAATGGTAAATATAGCCAGCTAGAACTTACAAAAAGGCAAAGCTTATACTTCTCAAGATGAGAAATTGCAATGTTGCATTTTTTTTTTACTCGTGAGCTTGCATGTTTAAAATGTTGTAATTTTTACAAAATTGCTAGCTCATTGCAAATAATAAGTTGTTAGCTTAAGGCAAATGCTTGCTAGCTTGTGCATCATAAGAAGAATTTTGCTAGAACAAGCAAAAATTACTTATTAACATATCGCAAATTGCTAGCATCTTAAAAAGTACCTTAAGTGTTTACTTGAATGATAAATCAATCTTCACAACTTGATTTCGATGATAGATTTCATAACTTGGTTATGAACCATGAATGATATCTTTTGATTCTTGTTGATTTTCATATTGATATCTTTCATTACATGGTATGATTGAATCATTGATTTATTCTTTTATCATGGCATAAAAATACATGCAAAATATGCTAGCATTGGTGTCCATGATTTAAACTTGATTGCATGCTTAAATCGATTTTTTCTCCTATGCTTTAATACTTCTTTGCATGATTCATGACTTGATGATTGAAATATTCATGTAGAATTTTGATATATATCACTTGTCATGATTTGAATATTAAAGTAAAAAAATTGTGTTCTTCTTGATATCTTTTATGATGAATCACAAATCATGACTTGATCCATTATATTGATATATTTGTATCATGATTTGAAGATTGATGCAAACTTTTTATGCAAACTTATGTGATAAGTCTATATTATCATATTTGATCCTCCCTTTCTTGTTGATATTGATAAAGGAGGAGAAAGTTTATTGCTTGCACCTTAAATGAAAAATTTGCTGGCTCATTCAAGACGAAGAAAATTGCTAGCTTGGCATATCACAAAGAAATCAAAGTACAAACTTGCTATCTTGCAAGCCTACAAAAGAGGAAAAGAACTTGAATATCAAAAAATTGCTACCTTGCAAACTTAAAAAAAGTAAAGTACAAACTTGCACAAAAAGCAAGTGTTGAATTACTATGCTTGGACATCTTTAAAAATCTTGCCATGATTGAATGTTGAATGTTGATGAAAATTTAGCTAGTATGATTGTAAAACTTGCATATCTTTTAAAATAGCTATGATGCAAATTCTCCTTTTTGTTGATGACATAGGGAGAAGTAGATTGATGACTTTATGTATTGAATTGAATATTTTATATATTTGCATGATGGTTTAAATATTTCTCTTAACTTGTGATGAATGTGCTAGTCATATGTGCCCTGTAAGTCAATCACATGAGTGATGACACTTGTGACTTGATATGCACTTACTTTATCTCTTTGCTTATTATTAGGCGTTTTATCATTTTATCTTACGTGTTGCATATCTTTGTGATGTCCTTGGATCATGCAATGGGGAATTGGATCGTGATAAGATCACGATAATGAGACGATTCACCTTTAAACACATACCCTAAATTATCACTGGTCATAGGTTACTCGAGAAGGACATCGAGATAACCGGATGAAGTGTGTCTTTGTATACCCATTCATATGATGGAGGCGGTTGGTCTCATAGCTACTCATGTGAGGACACTAAGGGTACAATGCAGTGCTTATTGGAGAATGAGTTCAGCGATTGATCCGCCTACGGAATGCTAGATGGTTATTGATACCTTACGTCAGACAACGATTCCGTAGTCCCAGTAGTATATCTGGTCCTTAGACTTGAGATACCAAGAATGTCCTATATGAGTACTCCACTCTTTGATGCCGGACTTATAGGTTTGGAAAGTTCTATATCTAATACAGCCGGTCAGTGGGAGTGATAGCCAACCTTACGAGGGCTATTGAGTGTCAATAGAGGATCATCCGCTCTCGGTATCATGAGAGGAATATCCCATGTGTTCTTGCTCGAACAAATCCTTGACCAAGGTTATTTGGATTGAGAGAGAAAGGGTTCTCCGAGAGAATCCGATAGAGCAAAACTTGAGGAGAGACCATATGGGCCTGACAGCACCATGCCCGGTATAGGGTCTCTAGGATATTAGATGGATGAGGACTTTAGATACATGGTAAGCGAGGACACATAGGTCCAAAGTTGAATTCCCTATATCGTTTGGGGGCGGCGTAGTGGCACAGTATGTCTGTGATCGATGAGTTGGGTGAATTATTATAGAGATAATAATTCACTAAGTCAAAAGGAGTTCTGACAAGTATGACTCATGGCCAGCTCGATATTGGGCCTAGAGGGTCACACACATATGGTAGGTGTTGCGACAAGTAGAGGTTTGAATATGAGATATCCACCGGAACCCCTATCTTATTGGATATCCATTAAGCCCCTGAATTATTGGATCTTAAGATGAGATCCAATAATTGCTAATAAGAGATTATTGGGCGAGACTCGCTAATCCAAGAGGCTTGGGTAATTGGATGGAGATTCAATACCCAATAGGGCAAAAGATCTATTAGGGTTTTGGGGCCTCTATAAATAGGAGGAACCAAAGCTCTATAGGTTGAAGGTTTCTTTTGGTAGCCACCTCATGTTCTCCTCTCCCCAGAGAGAGAGGTGCATCGTCGCAATCTCTATCGTGTGGATACCGCTAGAGAGGACGCTTAACCTCCTTCATCCTCTCCCACAGACTGCGAGGAATTCGGGGATATCTGATCTCCTAGGTATCTTCTTTTACACGTGTAGTTTTGTGGATTTATTTTTGACGCATCGATCTTCGTATGACGATGAAAACTTTCTACAGGAAATCTAGAGTTTTTTTTGTTCTTCCGCTGTGCATATGATGTTGCTTGGATTTGGAATAATCCAAGTATTCTATCAATGGCATATTGATATGGGGAGTTTGGTTAAACTTCGAGGAGTTAAGGTTAACTCCGTTAGTTATTAATTAGTTGTCATCATAAAAAAGGGAGAGATTGTTGAATCTCATTTTGATAATGAAACTAATTGATTGTAGTTTATTATTTAATTGCGTTTTGAGTTATGCAAGTCTACTATCGATCGAGTTAGGCGATTGTGGCCCGAAGAAATTGGCGTTGCGTCGGGTGATCACATCAGGATATTGGATGTCGAGCAGGAGGTTCAGTCGACAATCGGCAGAAGGCTTCATACGTCGGGCATCGGGCCAAGAAGAGCATGTTGTGCCAAGGATATCGGGGTTGCATAGGTCAACTACCGATTGGGCAATAAAATGCAAGAGAGGATGATGCGCCGAAGAATCGGACGAGGCACCGACCAATGATGTGTCGAGCAACTGAATGTCAATTCGCGTTGTAATAATTGTTTAGATCAAAGTAGAGATTTTGTTTGTGTGTGTGCAGGATTAACTACGATAATGATGAAGACGTAAAGTGAAACAAAGTGTCGGATGACAAGTGTGATGGATCGTTGGGAGTTTGAGAGTTCGACGGAAGTCCGAAGATTCATTGGGAGTGCTACCGAGACTGGCCGAGAACGAGTAAGGAGCTTGCCGAAGGGTTTTGGAAGTTCGTCGGAAGGTTTGTTGGAAGTTTGCAGCTTGCCAAGAAAGATCGGAGCTTGCCAAAGAAGCTCGTTAGAACTTGCCAAGATCATCGTGAAGTTCGGGAGCTTCTTTGGGAGTCCGTAGAATGGTTTAGGGTTCATCGAAAGACCACCGGATGTTCTCGGAAGCTCACGGAAGAAGTCTTGACTTATCGGACTTTGTAATTGTTGGGAAATCCGTCAGGGGAGCAACATCACATGTGCAGCGGAAGAATCGAAAACAAAAAAAACCCAGATTTCCCGTAGAAAGTTTTCGTCATTGTACGAAGATCGGTGCATCAAAACAAATCCGTGAAAACTGTATGTGTTAAAGAAAGTACCTTGGGAGATTGTATATCCCTGAATTCCTACAGATCTGTGGGAGAGGATGAAGGAGGTCAAGCGTACTTCTCTTTAGCGGTATCCACACGGCAGGGATTGTGACGATGTACCTCTCTCTCTGGGGAGAGGAGAACATGAGGTGGCTACCAAAAGGAACCCTCAGCCTATAGAGCTTTGGTTCCCTCCTATTTATAGAGGCCCCCCTGAAAACCCTAATGGATCTTTTATCCTATTGGGTATTAGATCTCACTCCAATTACCCAAGCCTCTTGGATTAGTGAGTCCCTACCCAATAATCTCTTATTAGCAATTATTGGAACTCATCTCATGATCCAATAATTCAGGGGCTTAATGGATATCCAATAAGATAGGGGGTTCAGCGGATATCTCATATCTGAACCTCTATTCGTTGTCACACCTACCATATGTGTATGACCCTCTAGGCCCAATATCGAGCTGGTCGTGAGTCATACTTGTCAGAACTCCTTCTAACTTAATGAATTATTATCTCTATAATAATTCACCCAACTCATCGACTACGGACATACCGGGCTACTACGTCTCGGCCCCCAGACGATGCAGGAGAATCCAATCCTTTGGACCTATCTGTCCTCATTTACCATGTGTTTATAGTCCCTCATCCATCTAATATCACAAAGACCCTATACCGAGCATGGTGCTGTCAGGCCCATATGGTCTCTCCTCGAGTCTTGCTCTTGTCAGATTCTCCCAGAGAACTCTTTCTCTCTCAATCCGAATAACCTTGGCCAAGAATTTATTTGAGCAAGAACACATGGGATATTCCTCTCATGATACCGAGAGCGGATGATCGTCTATTGACACTCGATAGTTCTCGTAAGGTTGGCTACCACTCCTAATGACAGGCTGTACTAGATCTGGAACTTTCAAACCTATAAGTTTGGTATCAAAGAGTGGAGTACTCATACAAGACATCCTTGGTGTCTCAAGTTTAAGGACCAAATATACTACTGGGACTACGGAATCGCTATCGGCGTAAGGTATCAATAACCATCTAGCATTCCGTAGGCGGATCAATCAGTGAACTCATTCTCCAATAAGCACCTGCATTGTACCCTTCGTGTCCCCACATGAGTAGCTATGAGACCTGCCTCCATCATATGAATGGGTATACAACACCATCTAGCTATCTCGATGTCCTTCTCGAGTAACCTATGACCAGGATAATTTAGGGTATGTGTTTAAAGGTGAATCAGTCTCATTATCGTGATCTTATCACGATCCAATTCCCATTGCATAGATCCAAGGACATCACAGTATATGCAACACGCAAGATAAAGTGATAAAACCCTAATAATAAGCAAAGAGAAAATGCATATCAAGTCACAAGTGCCATCACTCATGTGATTGGCTTGCGAGCACATATGACTAGCAATCTCCCACTTGACCTAAAGCCGATCACATACGTGTCTGATCCCTATCAGACCTCTATGATGCTCAAAGATAATCTGAGTCAATGACTTTATCAGTGGATCTATAATGTTATCTTCGGATGAAACTCTTTCCACTACTACATCTCTTCAGGCCATGATCTCTCTAATAAGTTGGAACCTCCTCAAAATACTTCTGATGAGACCTACGTTCCCTTATTTGAGTAATCGTCCCGTATTTATCGTAATATACGGGAATCGACTCCTCGTTGCTCGATATAACTCCCAAATCTGTGATGAACTTCTTCATCCAGACTCCCTCCTTCTTTGCCTCTGCGCATGCAATGTATTCCGCCTCGTGGTCAGTCGTGATGGTGTCTTGCTTAGAACTCTTCCGGACATCTGCTCCTCCATTCGGGATGAAAACATACCTGAATTAGACTTACTATAATTGACATCATTGGGCTCGAGTCCATGTAGCCCTCAACCACAGGGCTACTATCTCCATATACGATAAAAGATCCTTAGTCCTTCTCAAGTACTTAAGGATACTTTTCTTGCTTTCTAGTGCTCCAAGCTTGGATCCGGTGATATCGCTTGTGACACTCGAGCATGCGCTATATCGGGCTGGTACATAGTATAGCATACATGATAGATCCTATCGCGATGCATATAGTATCATATCCATGTGCCCTTTCTTTAGGAGTCTTTGGGGACATACTCCTAGAAAGTGATATTCCATGTCTCATTGGTATGAGACATCTCTTGAAATTTTCATGCCAAACCTTTTGACAATGGTGTCTATGTACAGGTAGGGACCAGGCTAAGTATCCTCTTGGATCTATCTCTATAGATCCGTATCCTCAATATGCAGGATGCTTCCCCTAAGTCCTTCATGGAGAAATGCCTAGATAACCAAGTCTTTACTATGAAGAGCATTCCTACATTATTCCCAATGATCAGGATGTTATCCACGTATATAGTGCTCCCACTTACTTTTCTGTACACACAAGGTTCATCTTCGTTCTTAACGAAGTCATAAGATCTGATTGCCTCATCAAATCTTATGTTCTAACTTCGGGAAGCTTGCTTCAATCCATAAATGGACCTAAGCAACCTGCACACCTTATCTGGGTTATCCCTGGACACGAATCCCTCAGGTTATATCATATACACCTCCTCCTCGAGGTTGCCATTGAGGAATGTAGTTTTGACATCCATTTGCCAGATCTCATAATCATAGTGTGCTACAATAGCCAATAGAATTCGAATGGATTTTAGCATGGCTATGGTGAGAAAGTTTCGTTATAGTTAACACCTTGCCTTTGATGATACCCCTTAGCCACTAGCCTTGCTTTATAGGTCTCTATTTTTCATCTACTCCAATCTTCTTTTTGAAGATCCACTTGCAACCAATGGGTACAATACCCTCGGGTGCATTAACTAGGTTCCAAACCTTGTTGGAGTACATGGAATCCATTTCTGAATTCATGGCTTCTTGTCATTTCCCGAAGTCTATGCTCATAATAGCCTCCTCGTAGGTCTGAGGATCAATATCCTCAATATCTCTTCGATATGTCCCATATATCTCTCGGGAGGATGGGATACTCTATCGGGCCTACGTAAAGTTGGAACTTGTGTGTTAGGGATCTGAACAGATTCTGGATTGGTGCTTGAGCTAGGTTCCCAACCTCGCTCAACTCTATCATGCTCCCACTGTCTCCACCAAGAATGTGTTCCTTCTCAAGGAACACTGCTCTCTTGGCTACAAAAACCTTTTGGTCCTCAGGATGATAGAAATAATACTCATAAGTTTCCTTAGGGTATCCCACGAACTTGTATCGTTCCGTTCTGGATTCCAACTTGTCAGGGTTATGTCTCTTAACGTGGGCAGGGCAGCCCCAAATCTTAACAATCTTAAGATCAGGCATCTTCCCATTTCATATCTCATATGGAGTAGACATCACTGACTTGGTTGGAATTCTATTCAGAAGGTAAGCTGCGGTCTCTAGAGCATATCCCCAGAATGAGATGGGTAGGTCGGCGAAACACATCATGGAACGCACCATGTCTAACAGTGTGTGATTCCTCCTTTCTGATACACCATTAAGCTATGGTGTATAAGGAGGTGTCCATTGGGATAAAATCTCATAGTCTTTGAGGAACTGGGTGAACTCTGTACTCAAGTACTCACCTCCTCGATCTGATTGAAGGGTTTTAATACTCTTTCTTGTTTGGTTCTCCACTTCATTTTATATTCCTAAATTTCTCAAAAGCTTCAGACTTGTACTTCATCAAGTACACATGTTCGTATCTTGAGAAATCATTAGTGAAAGTAATGAAGTAAGAGTAACCACCTATGGCATGAGTCGACATGGGATCGCATACATCACTATGTATGAGTTCTAGTAACTCAGTGGCTCTCTCTCCAATTCCACTAAATGGAGAGTTGGTCATCTTTCCCCGACGGCAAAGTTCATATGTCGCATATGACCCATAGTCAAATAGATCTAGATATCCATCTTTTAGCAACTTTTGAATCCTTCCCTCGTGGATGTGACCTAGCCTACAATGCCAAAGATATGCATTGTTCACCTCTTCTTGTTTCCTCTTAGACTCACACTCATGATATGTGGAGTTGTATCTAGCATAAATAAACCATTATGCAATATTCCTCTCGTGATGATTTGATCATCTAATATTATTGAACAATCATTGTTCTCAAAAACTAATTTATATCCACTAACTATCAAACATGAAATGAAAATAATATTTTTGATAATAGAAGAAACATAATAGCATGCATCTAATGCAATAATAGCTCCACCAAGCAGATATAAAGTGACCTTACCAATAGCCACTACAGCAACCTTTGCTCCATTACCCATCTTAAGGTCTATCTCACCTCTGTTCAATCTCCTAGGTCCTGCTAGAACCTATAACAAATTGCAAATATGATAAGCACTCCGGTATCCAATACCCATGTGTTATCAAAAGATTCTGAAAAATGGAGATTAATCATAAATATACCTGAAGCTTCTGCAAGCTTCTGTTCCGCCTTCTCTGTAAGATACTCTTTGCAGTACCTCGTCCAGTGCCCATTTTTACTATAGTGGAAGCACTGGCCTTTGTCCTTTGTTGGGTCTTTCTTGGCAACCTGTGCCTTACCCATTTTGCCCTTGCCCTTGCCCTTCTTAAGGGTCTTCTTAGCCTTCCTTTTCTTTTTGGTCTCACCAGCATAGAGAATTGGCTTTTCTTTCTTGTTGGTGCTCTCTACTTCTCTCAACATATTGAGGAGGTATGGGAGGGTCACCTCAAGTTTGTTCATATGGACTTACGTAATATCCGGTTATCTCGATGTCCTTCTCGAGTAACCTATGACCATGATAATTCAGGTTCTATGTTCTTTTTGAAGATCCACTTGCAGCCAATGGGTACAATACCCTCGGGTGCATTAACTAGGTTTCAAACCTTGCTGGAATACATGGAATCCATTTACAATTCATGGCTTCTTGCCATTTCCTGGAGTCTATGCTCATAATAGCCTCCTCGTAGATCTGAGGATCAAAATCCTCAACATTATCTCTTTTGATATGTCTCATATATATCTCAGGAGAATGGGATACTCTATCGGACCTACGTAAAGTTGGAACTTATGTGTTAGGTATCTGAACAGATTCTGGAATGGTGCTTGAGCTAGGTTCTCCAACCTCGCTCAACTCTATCATGCTCCCACTGTCTCCACCAAGAATGTGTTCCTTCTCAAGGAATACTATTCTCTTGGCTACAAAAACCTTTTGATCCTCAGGGTGATAGAAATAATACCACAAGTTTCCTTGGGGTATCCCACGAACTTGCACCGTTCCATTCTGGATTCCAGCTTGTCAGGGTTGTGTCTCTTAACATGGGCAGGGTAGCCCCAAATCTTAACAATCTTAAGATTAGGCATCTTCCCATTCCATATCTCATATGGAGTAGACATTACTGACTTGGTTGGAATTCTTTTCATAAGGTAAACTGCGGTCTCTAGGGCATATCCCCAGAATGAGATGGGTAAGTCGGCGAAACACATTATGGAATGCACCATGTCTAACAATATGCGATTCCTCCTTTCTGATACACCATTAAGCTGTGGTGTATAAAGAGGTGTCCATTGGAATAAGATCCCATAGTCTTTGAGGCGGGTGAACTCGTGCAAGTACTCACCTCCTTGATCTGATCGAAGGGTTTTAATACTCTTTCCTATTGGGTTCTCCACTTCATTTTTATATTCCCTAAATTTCTCAAAAGCTTCAGACTTGTATTTCATCAAGTACACATGTTTGTATCTTAAGAAATCATTAGTGAAAATAATAAAGTAGGAGTAACCACCTATGGCATGAGTCGACATGGGACCGCATACATCACTATGTATGAGTTCTAGCAACTCAATGGCTCTCTCCCTCCACTAAATGGAGAGTTGGTCATCTTTTCCCAAAGGTAAGGTTCACATGTCACATATGACTCATAGTCAAATGGATCTAGATATCCATCTTTTAACAACTTTTGAATCCTTCCCTCGTAGATGTGACCTAGCCTACAATGCCAAAGATATGTATTGTTAACCTCTTCTCGTTTCCTTTTAGACTCACTTACACTCATGATATGTGGAGCTATATCTAGCATAAACAAACCATTATACAATGTTCCTCTCATTATGATCTGATCATCTAATATTATTGAACAACCATTATTCTCAAAAACTAATTTATATCCACTAACTGTCAAACGTGAAATGAAAATAATATTTTTGATAATAGAAGGAACATAATAGCATGCATCTAATACAATAATAGCTCCACCAAGCAGATGTAAAGTGACCTTGCCAATAGCCACTACAGCAACCTTTGCTCCATTACCTATCTTAAGATTCATCTCGCCTCTATTCAATCTCCTAGGTCCTGCCAGAATCTACAACGAATTATAAATATGATAAGCACTCCCGGTATCCAATACCCATGTGTTATCAAAAGATTCTAACAAATGGAGACTGATCATGAATGTACCTGAAGCTTCTGCAAGCTTCTGTTTCGCCCTCTCTGCAAGGTACTCTTTGCAGTTCCTCTTCCAGTGCCCATCTTTGTCGCAGTGGAAGCACTAGCCTTAGTCCTTTCTTGAGTCTTTCTTGGCAACTTTTGTCTTACCCATTTTGCCCTTGCCCTTCTTAAAGGTCTTCTCAGCCTTCCTTTTCTTTCTGGTCTCACCAGCATAGAGAATTGGCTTCTCTTTCTTGATAGTGCTCTCTACTTCTCTCAATATATTGAGGAGTTCTAGGAGGGTCACCTCAAGTTTGTTCATATTAAAATTCATTGTGAACTGAGAAAAGGAATCTGATAGCGACTGAAGCATAAGATCCACATATAGGATATCCTCTAGGACCATTCATAGACCTGTGAGTTTCTCGATCCACGCAATCATCTTAAGAACATGGTCCTGAACCTGTCCTCATCATCCCGGCATGGAAAAGACTCTTCGATATCTCATGTCACTGAGTTCTTTCCTGTTCCTCAAATAGTTTATGGAGATGCAGGAGTATGGAATTAGCATCCATATTTTCATGTTGCCTCTATAACTCAGTATTCATAAAGGCTAACATTTAACACTGAGCAAGAGCGGAATCATCTATATACTTCACATAACGAGTGATCTCATCCTTGCTTGCCCCTTCGTCGGGCATAGGGATCAATCACTATATCAAGGACATATGCGATTTTCTCTACTGTGAGAACGATTCTCAGATTGCGAAGCTAATCCATGTAATTTGGACCAGTGAGGCGGTTGGCATCAAGTATGCCACGTAAAGGATTTGAAAGCGATATTTTTTGAAATTAAAGATGTAGCAAAAATAAATAACATGCATATTTTACAAAAATAAGTAATTAAGATAAGGACTTCTATCTTAATGTACTCCCACTAATTTTTGTGAGACACATAACACCTCTCGGTATATGAATCCTGAGACCTCGGCGATCTCTAGTGGGGATCGGGATCCACCTGTCTTAACGTAACCTCGAGGACTCGACCAATCACGTTAAGCCTGTAAAGGTGGGCAACTCTTGCCAATCACAACTCCTTGTGATTCTCGTCCTGTTCGGCCTCCGAACCACCATGGCCTCGAGGGACTCGACCAACCATGATGTTCGGTTAAGTCATCACCATCGTTACAAGATGAGTCTGATTCGGTGATATACTCTCGAGGGACTCGACCAAGCATACCATGTCCTCAGGTCACCGGTGACATTTATGTCATAGATAAGATAGCAAGACGCGATATAGGTGAGTCTCGAGGGACTCGACCAACTCAACCTACACCGGGAATCGGTTCCTACCTATAACGATGGAAGGCCACGTGAGTCAATCTAATTGCCTCACGTTTACCGACTTAATATTATTAATGGAGAGGATTTTTGATTTGATCTCCTAACATAATGTGTCACACACATACGTATTTAATATATATATATATATATATATATCTACATCGTATGTAAATATATATATACATATCTAGTAGGTGTATATCTAATCACACATCACATGAGCAATCACACCAGATGATCATGGACCACATCCTAATGTGATCAGGCCCGAGCTAGTGGGCCCAATCACTCACATCAAGATCTATGTATACGCATCTCTATACCCTGTGATCGCCCATATCGCCGTCGGATCCGTTGGCATCTCAACGCATCTCCATGCGTCAGATCGTCTCGACCTCGTGAGTCACGCTACCGCTGCGCCTCCTCATGTAATTACAACATAATTATAGGCACGCAGGCCCGACAATAAATGAGAAAAGAATAGAGGCTCGTAGGCCCCAATAATAATAATCACATGTACACACATCACATCACAGGTCCATGATCATCTGTCCACATCATACATCACATGTATATATTATTTTATAGGACTACTAGATAAAAAATAATAGTTAATTAAACTATTTAATTAACATATTTATTTTTTCTGAAATCAGAGACATAAAGGGAATTTTTTAATTCCTAGGGGTATTTTGGTAATTCTGTCAAAAGGGATAGAATTTGAAAATTTTGAAATTCCGAGGGGCAAAACTATTTTTTGCCTAAAAAACCTAATACCTTTCCCTTTTGCAGAGTTGCGGTCGCCGCCACCCTACCGACGACGGCCATTGCGGTTGGGCGCGTCGCCTTTGCTCGCGGGCGCAGCGCCCGCAAGCGGTCAGTCCGCCAGCGGCGCTGCCCCTTGCGGGCGACGGTGCCCCTTGCAGGTGCGCCCACACATGCGGGCAGGTCGCCCGCATGCGGTGCTGCCCTTAGGTGCGCCATCGCGCTTATGCGGGCGCTTTGCTCATGCGCGCGTCGACTCTTGCGGGCGGTGCCCGGCAGCCAGCGGTGCTGTCGCTGGCGCGCCTGCCGATCGATTGCCGCTTACGCAGCCGCCGGCCACCGATTACTACGGTAGCGCATGCCTTGCGGTTCGCGCAAGCGAGCATCAACGCCGCTTTTCTCGCCCTTCACGCCAATGATTTTGATGTCAAAAGCAAATCTAAAACACAACACACACAATTTAAGATCCGATCTTCACACGAACAACCTGGCTCTATTACCACTGTTGGGAAATTCGTCAGGGGAGCGACATCACATGCACAGCGAAAGAACAAAAAAAAAAAAACCCAGATTTCCCGTAAAAAGTTTTCGTCATCGTGCGAAGATCGGTGCATCAAAATAAATCCGTAAAAACTGCATGTGTTAAAGAAAGTACCTAGGGAGATCGTATATCCCTGAATTTCTGTAAATCTGTGGGAGAGGATGAAGGAGGTCAAGCGTCCTCCTCTCTAGCGGTGTATCCACACGCATGTGATTGCAATGATGCACCTCTCTCTCTGAGGAGAGGAGAACAGGAGGTGGCTACCAAAAGAAACCCTCAGCCTATAGAGCTTTGGTTCTATCATATTTATAGAGCCCCTCTTGAAAATCCTAATGGATCTTTTGCCCTATTGGGTATTGGATCTCCATCCAATTACCCAAGCCTCTTGGATTAGTGAGTCTCTATCCAATAATCTCAGGATCTAATAATTCAGGGGCTTAATGGATATCCAATAAGATAGGGGTTTAGCGATATCTCATATCAACATCTACTGCCGCAACACCTACCATATGTGTGACCCTCTAGGCCCAATATCGAGCTGGCCATGAGTCATACTTATCGTAACTTCTTTCACTTAGTGAATTATTAGCTCTATAATAATTCACTCAACTCATCGACATGGACGTATTACCACTACGCCGCTGCCCCAAACGATGCAGGAAATCCAACTTTGACCTATCTATCCTTAGTTACCATGTATCTATAGTCCTCATCCATCTAATATCACAGGACCCTATATCGCACAGGTCTTGTGCTCATATGGTCTCTCCTCGAGTCTTGCTCTTGTTAAATTCTCTTGGAGAACCCTTTCTCTCTCAATCCGAATAACCTTGGCCAAGGATTTTTTGAGCAAGAATACATGGGATATTTCTCTCATGATACCGAGAGCGGATGAACCTCTATTGACACTCAATAGCCCTCGTAAGGTTGGCTACCACTCCCAATGACTGGTTATACTAGATCTGAAACTTTCCAAACCTATAAGTCTGGTATCAAAGAGTGGAGTACTCATACAGGACATCCTTGGTATCGCTGTTTGACATGAGGTATCATTAACCATCCAAAGATTCCGTAGGCGGATCAACTGAACTCATTCTCCAAAGGAGCACTTGCACTATACCCTTAGTGTCCCCACACAAGTAGCTATGAGACCACTACCTCCATCATATGAACAGTATACAAAGACACCGGGCCTATCCGATTATCTCGATGTCCTTCTCAGAGTAACCTATGACTGTGATAATTTAGGGCCTCTATAAATAGGAGGAAACCAAACCTTTATAGGCTGAGAGTTCTCTTGGTAGCCACCTCCTATTCTCTTCTCCCCAGAAAAGTGCATCGTCGCAGTCCCTGCTGTGTGGATACCGCTAGAGAGGAGGACGCTTGACCTCCTTCATTCTTCCTATAGATCTGCAAGGATTCAGGGATATACGATCTCCCTAGGTATTTTCTTTAACACATGCAGTTTTGGATTTGTTTTGATGCACCGATCTTCGCACTACGACGGAAACTTTCTACAGAAAATCTGGGGTGTTTTGTTTTTGTTCTTCCACTGCGTATGAGATGTCGCTCCCTTGAAGGATTTTCCAACAGTGGTACAATGGTATTAGAGCCAGGTTGTTCGTGCGAAGATCGGATCTTAAACTGCATATGTTGTGTTTTAGATCTACTTTTAACGCTAAAATCGTTGGTGCGAAGGGAGAGAAAGGGCAGTAACTGTTGCTGCCCACTTGTGCAGCAACCGCAAGGCTGCTTGCATAGGTAGCAGCTAGTGGCCGGCGACCTACATGCAAGCGACAGCTGACCGGCGGGCTGCGGGTCACTAGCGACTGCAGCTTATCGTAACTCCCGCAGTCGATGCCGCCGACGAGGCCGTGGACTGGCGCGAGCACGCCGCATGGGCGGGCGCCGCAAGCGCTGCACGCAAGGGCAGCGCCGCTCGTGGATAACCGCCACGCACCGCTCCGAGTAAGGCGCGCCGGCGCAGCGCCCACCGCGGGGTGGCGGTGGGTGCAACTATGTAGAAAGGAAAGGTATTAGGGTTTTTGGGTAAAAGATAATTTTGCCCCTCAGAATTTTAAAAATTTTGATTTCTATCTCCTTTGACAAAATGACAAAAATACCCCTAGGAATTTTTGAAATTCTAATGTTGTCCCTTATAATCGAATGACCAGAATGCCCTTAGGAATTCAAAAAATTCCTTTTATATCCCTGATTAAAAAAAAATATATGTTAATTAAATAGTTTAATTAACTATTATTTTTTTATTTAGTAGTCCTATAAAATAACTTATACATGTGATGTATGATGTGAACAGATGATCATGGACTTGTGATGTGATGTGTACATATGATTATTATTATTGGGGCCTGCGAGCCTCTATTTTTCTTATTTTTTATTGGGCCTACGTGCTTGTAATTATGTTGTAATTATATTAGGAGGCACAGCGGTAGCGGGACCCATGAGGTCGAGACGGACGATCCGACGCATGGAGATGCGTTGAGATGCTGACGGATCCGACAAAGCGAGATGGACGATCACAGGGTATGGAGATGCACCGAAGCACACATAGATCTTGATGTGAGTGATTGGGCCTATTGGCTCGGGCTTGATCACATTAGGATGTGGTCCATAATCATCTGGTGTGATTGCTCATGTGATGTGTGATTAGATATACACCTACTAGATATGTATATATATATATATATATATATATATATATATATATATATATATGTATGTATGTATGACACATTATGTTAGGAGACCAAATCAAAATCCTCTCTATTAATAATATTAAGTTGGTAAATGTGAGACAATTAGATTGACCCATGTGGCCTTCCATCGTTATAGCTAGGAACCGATTCCCGATATAGGTTGAGTTGGTCGAGTCCCTCGAGACTCACCTATATCACATTTCGCTATCTTATCTACGATATAGAGATGTTACCGGTGACCTGAGGATATGGTATGCTTGGTCGAGTCCCTCGAGAGTATATCACCGAATCAGACTCATCTGGTAACGATGGTGATGACTTAACCGAACATCATGGTTGGTCGAGTCCCTCGAGACCATGATGGTTTGAAGGTCGAATAGGACGAGAATCACAAGGAGTTGTGATTGGCAAGAGTTGCCTACCTTTACGGGCTTAACGTGATTAGTCAAGTCCCTCGAGGTTACGTTAAGACGTTGATTGGATCTCGATCCCCACTAAAGATCCACCGGGTGTCTCCGATTCACATACCGAAGGGCGTTGTGTGTCTCGCGAAAATTAGTGGGTACATTAAGATAGAAGTCCTTATCTTAATATTTAAATTTTGTCTACATGTTATTTATTTTGCTATATCTTTAATTTCAGAAAATATCGCTTTCAAATCCTTTACGTGGCATACTTGATGCCAACCGCCTCATCGGTCCAAATTATACATGGATTAGCTTCGCACTGAGAATCGTTCACGAAGAAAATCACATATGTCCTTGATATAGTGATCCCTACGCCCGACGAAGGGGCAAGCGAGGATGAGATCACTCGTTATGTGAAGTACATAGATGATTCCGCTCTTGCTCAGTGTTATATGTTAGCCTCTATGACTACTGAGTTATAGAGGCAACATGAAAATATGGATGCTAATTCCATACTCCTGCATCTCCATAAACTGTTTGAGGAACAGGAAAGAACTCAGCGATATGAGATATCAAAGAGTCTTTTCCATGCCAGGATGACTGAGGGGACATCGGTTCAGAACCATGTCCTTAAGATGATTGAGTGGATCGAGAAACTCACAGGTCTATGAATGGTCCTAGAGGATAACCTGTGTGTGGATCTTATGCTTCAGTCCCTACCAAATTCCTTTTCTTAGTTCATAATGAATTTTAATATGAACAAACTTGAGGTGACCCTCCTAGAGCTCCTCAATATGTTGAGAGAAGTAGAGAGCACCATCAAGAAAGAGAAGCCAATTCTCTATGGTGAGACCAGAAAGAAAAGGAAGGCTGAGAAGACCCTTAAGAAGGGCAAGGGTAAGGGCAAAATGGGTAAGGCAAAGGTTGCCAAGAAAGACCCAACAAAAGATAAAGGCCAGTGCTTCTATTACGGCAAAGATGGGCAATGGAAGAGGAACTGCAAAGAGTACCTTGCAGAGAGGGCGAAATAGAAGCTTGCAGAAGCTTCAGGTACATTCATGATCAGTCTCCATTTATTAGAATCTTATGATAACACATGGGTATTGGATACCGGGAGTGCTTATTATATCTGTAATTCGTTGTAGGTTCTTGTAGGACCTAGGAGATTGAACAGAGGTGAGATGGACCTTAAGATGGGCAATTGAACAAAGGTTGTAGTGGCCATTGGCAAGGCCACATTACATCCGCTCGTGGAGCTATTATTGCATTAGATGCATGCTATTATGTTCCTTCTATTATCAAAAATATTATTTCATTTCATGTTTGACAATTAATAGATATAAATTAGTTTTTGAGAACAATGGTTGTTCAATAATATTAGATGATGAGATCATCATGAGAGGAACAATGCATAATGGTTTATTTATACTAAATACAGCTCTACATATTATGAGTGTAAGTGAGTCTAAGAGAAAATGAGAAGTGGAGAACCAGATAAGAAAATGTATTAAAACCCTTCGATCAGATCGAGGAGGTAAGTACTTGAGTACAGAGTTCAACCAGTTCCTCAAAGACCATGAGATTTGATCCCAATAGACACCTCTTTATACACCATAGCTTAATGGTATATCAGAAAGGAGGAATCGCACACTGTTAGACATGGTGCATTCCATGATATGTTTCACCGACCTACCTATCTTATTCTGGGGATATGCCCTAGAGACTGCAACTTACCTTCTGAACAGAATTCCAACTAAGTCAGTGATGTCAACTTCATATGAGATATGAAATGGGAAGAAGCTTGATCTTAAGGTTGTTAAGATTTAGGGTTACCTTGCCCACATCAAGAGACACAACCCCGACAAGTTAGAAACCAGGACGGAATAGTGCAAGTTCGTGGGATACCCCAAGGAAACTTGTGAGTATTATTTCTATCACCCTGAGGATCAAAAGGTCTTTGTAGCCAAGAGAGCAGTGTTTCTTGAGAAAGAACACATTCTTGGTGGAGACAGTGGGAGCACGATAGAGTTGAGCGAGGTTGAAGAACCTAGCTCAAGCACCATTCCACAGTTAGAATCTGTTCAGATACCAAACACATAAGTTCCAACTTTACGTAGGTCCAAAAGAGTATCCCATCCTCCTAAGAGATATGTGAGACATATCAGAGGAGAGGATGTTGAAGATATTTATCCTCAGATCTATGAGAAGGCTATTATGAGCATATGGACCTAAGCAACCTTCCCGAAGTTGGAATATAAGATTTGATGAGGCGATCAAATCTTATGACTTCGTTAAGATGAGCCTTGTGTGTACAGAAAGGTAAGTGAGAGGAAGCACTATCACCTTTTTGGTATTATATGTGAATGACATCCTAATCATTGGGAATGATGTAGGAATACTCTCCACAGTAAAAGCTTGGCTATCTAGGCACTTCTCCATGAAGGACTTAGGAGAAGCATCCTGTATATTAGGGATACGGATCTATAGAGATAGATCCAAGAGGATGCTTAGCTTGTCCCAGTCCAGGTATATAGACACCATTGTCAAAAGGTTTGACATGAAAAATTCCAAGAGAGGTCTCATACTAATGAGACATGGAATATCACTTTCTAGGAGTATGTCCCCAAAGACTCCTAAAGAAAGGGCACACATGGATATGATACCATATGCATCAGTGATAGGATCTATCATGTATGCTATGTACTGTGCTGATATAGCACATGCTCTAAGTGTCCCAACAGATATCAAAGTGCATCCGGACTTGGAGCACTAGAAAGCAAGAAAATGTATCCTTAAGTATTTGAGAAGCACTAAAGATCTTTTACCGGTATATGGAGGTAGTATCCTTACGGTTGAGGGCTACACGGACTCGAGCTTCCAGTCCGATGTCGATGATAGCAAGTCTAACTCAGGATGTGTGTTCACCCTGAATGGAGGAGTAGTATACAAGAAGAGTTCCAAGCAAGACACTACTGTTGACTCAACCACAGAGGCAGAATACATTGCTACGGTAGAGGCAATAAAGGAGAGAGTCTGGATGAAGAAGTTCATCATAGATCAAGGAGTCGATTCTCTTAAATTATGACAAATACGAGGCGATTACTTAAATAAGAAAACCTGGGTCTCATTAGAAGTGTTCTGAGGAGGTTCTAGCTTATTAGAGAGATCGTGGCCTGAAAAGATGTAGTAATGGAAAGAGTTCCATCCGAAGATAACATTGTAGATCCATTGACAAAGCCATTGACTCAGATTGTCTTTTAGCGTCACAGAGGTCTGATGAGGATCAGACATGTTGGTGATTGGCTTTAGTGGGAGATTGCTAGTCATATGTGCCTGCATGCCAATCACATGAGTGATGACACTTGTGACTTGATATGCACTTTTTCTCTTTACGTGTTATTAGGCATTTTATCACTTTATCTTGTATGTTGTATATATTGTGATGTCCTTGGATCTGTGCAATGGGAATCGGATCGTGATGAGATCATGATAATGAGACTGATGCATATTTAAACACAGACCCAAAATTATCCTAGTCATAGGTTACTCGAGAAGGACATTAAGATAACCGGATAGATTGGTGTGCTGTATACCCGTCCATATGATGGAGGTAGCTGGTCTCATAGCTACTCATGTGGGGACACTAAGGGTACAATGCTGGTGCTCATTGGAGAATGAGTTCACTAATTGATCCGCTTACGGAATATTGGATGGTTATTGATACCTCATGTCAAATAGCGATTCCGTAGTCCTAGTAGTGTATCTGGTCCTTAGACTTGAGACACCAAGGATGTCTTGTATGAGTACTCCACTCTTTGATACCAGACTTATAGGTTTGGAAAGTTTCAGATCTAGTATAGTCGGTTATTGGGAGTGATAGCCAATCTTGCGAAGGCTATTGAGCATCAATAGAGGATCATCCACTCTCGGTATCATGAGAGAAATATCCCATGTATTCTTGCATGAACAAATCCTTGGCCAAGGTTATTCGGATTGAGAGAGAAAGAGTTCTTTGGGAGAATCCGACAAGAGCAAAACTCGAGGAGAGATCGTATGAGCCTTATAGTACCGTGACCGGTATAGGGTCTCTGGGATATTAGATGGATGAGGGGCTATAGATACATGGTAATTGAGGACAGATAGGTCCAAAGGATTGGATTCTCCTATATCGTCTAGGGGCTACGGCGTAGTGGCCTAGTACGTCCGTAGTCAATGAGTTAAGTAAATTATTATAGAGATAATAATTCCTTAAATTAGAAGGAGTTCTGATAAATATGATTCACGGCCAACTCGATATTGGGCTTAAAGGGTCACATACATATGGTAGGTGTTGCGATGAGTAGAGGTTCGGATATGAGATATCTATCCGCTGGAGCCCCTAACTTATTGGATATCCATTAAGCCCTGAATTATTGGATCCTAAGATGAGATCCAATAATTGCTAATAAGAGATTATTGGGTAGAGATCCACTAATCTAAGAGGCTTGGTAATTGGATGGAGATCCAATACCCAATAGGGCAAGATCCATTAGGGTTTACACGGGGCCTCTATAAATAGGAGGGAACGAAACCTCTATAGGCTGAGAGTTCTCTTGGTAGCCACCTCCTGTTCTCTTCTCCCCAGAGAAGTGCATCGTCGCAGTCTCTGCTGTGTGGATACCGCTAGAGAGAAGGACGCTTGACCTCCTTCATCCTTCCTATAGATCTGCAGGGATTCAGGGATATACGATCTCCCTAGGTATTTTCTTTAATACATGCAGTTTTTGCGATTTATTTTGATGCACCGATCTTCGCACGATGACGGAAACTTTCTATGGAAAATCTGGGGTGTTTTGTTTTTGTTCTTCTGCTGCGCATGAGATGTCGCTCCCCCTGAAGGATTTTCTAACAAGAGTTACCTCCTAAGCCCGTCAAAAGGAGAGGTGTTGTAAGGGAGTTCATTCTCGCCCGTTAGAAGGAGGATAGCTAGTGGAAAGCTGGTGGCCTCAAGCGAAAAGAAATCGGGAGTGGATGTAGGTCAGATGACCGAACCATTATAAAAACGATTTACGTTTATGTTTATACATTTATCTTTCTACAAACCTTTACTTTGCTAAGTTCACTGCCCTCATCTTCTTACGTACGCTTTCAACATAATCGAAATGGTTTTAATTGAAATATTATTCTTTTTGTATGAAGTTTCCAGAAGTTGTTTTAAATCACTGAAATTTATCGTTCTTAACCGCTGTACTAATTCACCCCCCCCTCTTAGTGTCGCTCGATCTCTAACAATCACAATGCAAGAAGAGTTAAATCAATTTGAGAGAAATGAGGTGTGGAAGCTTATTCCAAGACAAAGTGACCGTTTAGTAATTGATACTAAATGGGTCTTTAGAAATAAGTAAGATAAACTTGGTATCATGGTTAGAAATAAAGCTAGATTAGTGGCCAAAGGTTTCAACCAAGAAGAAGGTATCAATTATGAAGAAACCTTTGCTCCTATGGCAAGATTAGAAGCCATAAGGATGCTCCTTGCCTATGCTTATTGTAATGATTTTAAATTATTTCAAATGGATATTAAAAGTACTTTTTTAAATGACTTTATTTCTGAAGAAGTTTATGTTGAACAACCACCCGAATTTGAGGATGCTCTTTTTCCTAATCATATGTTTAAGTTATCTAAGGCTCTCTATGGATTGAAATAAGATCCAAGGGCTTATGAAAGACTTAGTTCTTTCCTTATTCAAAATGATTTCATAAAGGTATGGTTGATACTATGTTGTTTATTAAAAATTTTAAAAATAATTTTTTGTTGTTCAAATTTATATTGCTGATATTGTTTTTAGTTCTACGAATAAGTTTTTATATGAATCTTTTGTTAAAAGTATGAGCTAAGAGTTAAACGAATTTAATGGATGAATTAACATTTTCTTAGGTTTACAAATCAAGCAACTAAGTGATAAAATTTTTTTAGTCTAACTAAATATGCATTAGATTTGCTAAAATGATTCAAGATGGATAGTTCAAAGGCTATCATTACATCAATGAGCTTTTCCACTAAGTTAGATATGGATGATAATAGAGAAAACATTGATAAAAAAACTTATAGGGGTGTGATAGGTAGTTTACTATATCTCACCGCAACTAGACTAGACATTATATTTAGTGTTGGATTTTATACTAGATTTCAATCTAATCCTAAACTCTAACTTTAAAGCTATTAAAAGGATCTTTAGACACCTAAAAGGAACTCCTAATATAGGATTATGGTATCCAAAATCTATGAACTTTGAATTAACTGCTTATGTCGATGGTGATTTTGCTTTGGATATAGAATAGATAAAAAAGCACATCTGGAACATGTCAATTTTTAGGTCATACACTTGTCTCTTAGTCTTCCAAGAAACAGAATTACACTATCTATAACCGAAGCCGAATATATAGCAGCAAGCACATGTTGTGCATAAGTTATATAGATGAAAAATATATTAGAAGATTATGAAATTCACTTGAAAAATATCCCGATAAAATATGATAATACTAATGCAATATGTTTAACACAAAATCTCATTCAATACTCTAGAACTAAACACATTGATATTAGGCATCATTTTATAAGAGATCATGTTAATAACTATGATATATCTTTAGAATTTATTCATACAAAACATCAGCTAGTTGATATTTTTATAAAACCTTTAAATAAGGAATAATTTGATTTTATTAGAAGCGAATTAAGCATGTTAAATCTTTCGAATGCATGAGTTTCTCTTATATATTTTTCAGATTTTGTGACTTTTAAAATTTAGTTTTATCGAGATCATTTCCTATCACTTTCTTGCATGAATTTTTGATACACTTGTTCTATCATTTGATGAGTTTTTCCTATAACCCCCCTATACCTACAAAAGAAGATTTTTCATTTGTGGATTTTTGGTATACTTGATTCTTGTGCGATAATCATGAATCCTTCTTCTTTTCATTTACAAAAATAGTAATTTGATTCATGAACCCTTAATATATACATCTTGATCATTTACGTGATGAATCTTTTTGCTTTCTATTTACAAAAGTAGAAGTTTGATGCATGGATTTTCGATGTGATTCCTCCATTCTCCTTCTTTTTCTTCTTTCTCGTATGACAAAGGGGAGATACCAAAAAGTGCTTGTATATCTCAAGAAGAACCTTGCACATCTAAAGAGAAGTACTAGCTTATCTATTTTAAGAAGCAAAAGTTGCTATCTTGCAGAAATTTTTGCTTAATTTCATCTTTGCTAGCTTGCCTACTTCAAAGCTAAAAAGAAGTGCTAGCTAGAATAGTGCTAACTTGCACATCTAAAAGCAAAAGTTGCTATCTTATAGAGATTTTCTAGCTTGCTGATTTAAAGAAACAAATGCTACTATCTTTTGCTTAACTCTATTTTGCTAAGCTTGCATAAAATTGTGTAAAACCACTTTGCATGTTGAATGTTTGGTGTAATGGTATCAAAGTGTTTGCACATTTTCTTTTTATTGATGACAAAGGAGGAGAAATGATGAATACTCGATATGTATTATAATGAATATTTAGTATCATGCTTAAATGTTTGGTATCAAAATGAATGTTTGAAATGATAAATTTTGGTATCATGCATGAAGTGATGATTGCCAAGTTGATTAGTTTCTAGTATCATACATGAAATTGTACATGTTACACCTTGATACTTGAAACTATAATGATGCATAATGTATGAAATTTTTGATTAAAATTTATCAAAGCTTGAATTCAAATATTGTAAATTCAAGTTTATCTTTTCTCAAGTATGACATATAGATAGGGGGAGTTAAGGTTAAATCCATCATCAATTAGTTATCATTAAAAATGGGGAGATTGTTGAATCTCGGATTTTGATGATGAAATCAATGTTAGGGATCGAGCGGGCACTAGGGGGGGGAGGAGGTGAATTAGTGCAGCGGATAAGAACAATAAATTTGGCGATTTAAAATAACTTTCAAAAATTTTGTACGTTGAAAATTATGCTTTGATTAAATCCGCAATGAAAGATGCCTTAGAAGTAAATTGATTTGTAAGGAGGAGAGGAGAAGGTAGAGCATCAAAGTGAAGATGGTTTGTAGTAAAGTAAATTGCAAGAATATAAACACAAACCGATTTATAGTGGTTTGGTCATACGACCTATGTCCACTCCCGATTCCTCTTCACTTGAGGCCACCGGCTTTTCCACTAGCTATCCTCCTTCCAACTGGTGAGGATCAACTCCCTTATAGCTCTCTCCTTTTGACGGGCTTAGGAAGTAACCCTTGCAAGGCCTCTCACCCTTCTCTTGGACTAGAATACACTTAAAGCTTAGAGGAAAGATTTTGACACTATTTCAATAGAGTTTTCTATTTTTCTTTCTCAGTTCTAGACACCTTTTCAACCATGAATGAGGGGTATTTATAGCCCTCAAGAGGATTCAAGCCCAAATTTGAATCACTTTTTTTCGTTCTTTGGCGGTGTCACCGCTTGTTAGTCTATCACTAATAGTGTCTTGGCGGTGCCACCGCCCAACCCGACAGTGACACCTCTTGGGCTCGGGTCTGGTGCCAACGCCACTGGCGTACCACCGCCTAGGAGCTGGACCTGGGCGGTGCCACCGCCAGACAGGTCCACCACACCTAGTTGGGCCTTAAACTTGGCCCAAACAAGTCCAAAACAAGGCCCATGTGGCCCCTACTTGGGTTATAGGATTAACACCTAATTTTAACCCAAATTATCATACTAACCCAAGATTATCGACAAGTCAAGACTTCTTCCAGCGAGCTTCCGACGAACTTCTGGCGGTCTTCCGATGAACCCTCGGAAACCATTCTACGGACTCCCAGTAAGCTCTTGGACTTCACGATAATCTTGGCGAGTTCCAATAAGCTTCTTTGGCAAGCTCCGATCTTTCTTGGCAAGCTCCGCGAACTTCCGATGAACCTTCCGGTGAATTTTCGAAAACCCTTTGCCAGGCTCCCTACTCGTTCTTGGCTAATTCCGATAGCACTCCCAACGAATCTTCGGACTTCCATCAAACTCTCGAACTCCCAACAATCCATCACACTTATCTTCGGCACTTTGTTTCGCTTTACGTCTTCATCGTTATCGTAGTTAATCCTGCACACACACAAACAAAAACTCTATTTCAATCTAGACAATTATTACAATGCGAATTGACATTCAGTTGTCTGGCATGTTATTGGTCGGCGCTTCGTCCGATTCTTCGGTGCATTATCCTCTCTTGTATTTTGTTACCCAATCGGTGGTTGACCTACGCAACCCCGATATCCTTAGCGCAACACGCTCTTCTTAGCCCGATGCCTGATGTATGAAGCCTTCTACCGATTGTCGATCGAACCTCCGGCTCAACATCTAATATCCTGATGTGATCACCTTGGCGTAATGTCAATTCCTCCAGCATCAATTGTCTAATCCTGATCGATAGTAGACCTGCATAACTCAAAATGCAGTTAGACAATAAAACACAATCAATTAGTTTCATCATCAAAATTTGAGATTCAACAATCTCCCCCTTTTTGATGATGACAACTAATTGATGACTAACGGAGTTAACCTTAACTCCCGGAGTTTAACCAAACTCCCCCTATCAATATGCCATTGATAGAATACTTGGATTATCCTAAATCCAAGCAACATTCATCACAAATTATGAGAATCATCAAACCATCATGCAAATATATAAAATATTCAATTCAATGCATGAAGTCATCAATCTATTTCTCTCTATGTCATCAACAAAAAGGAGAAGTTGCATCATAGCTAGTTTAAAAGATATGCAAGTTTTACAACACACTAGCTATTAATCATATCATACAACATTTAAGTATAGCTTTGCAATATAACATCCAATTATACCATTCAATCATAGTAAGTTTCAAGATATATAAGATAGCACTTGTGATGGTATTCATGATCAAGTTTTTCTATTCTCCTTTGAGAAGTGTAAGGAAATAGTATTTAAAGATGTGTTGCACTTTCTTTGCTTCCTTTACGATATGCATACAATTTTGTAATTTCTTTCTTCTCTTTTGAGAAGAGCAAGCTTATAAGTTTTGCTTTCTTTTCAATGCACAAGCTAGCAATTTTTCTCTCCTTTATCATTCTCAAAAAGAAGGGAAGATGCAATGTTTTGATTGATTTCCCTTTTCATCAAAATGGCAAATGAGATATTAGAAACAAATATTGACATAAATATTTCTATCATCAAAATTCAAGTCATGAATATGAATTCAATATTTAAGCCAACTAGCTAGCTCCCTTAGTTATTGTCAAATGAAGTGGAGGACTCAATTGCTAAAAAATTTCAAGCCATATAAAGAAATCATGTCATGATATCAAGAAAAATTTAAGGATGTGATTCATTTGACAAATCCTTTTAATAGAGTAAAAGAATTATACAATCGAGGATCATGATAAAATATATCAATATCATAGATCAAGTCATGATTCATGATTCATCATAAAGAAAATTAATTTTCAATCATCACACAAGACATGCAGGGCAAAGAAATCTTGTCATTTCTATATCATAAAATATATGACATCAAGGCTCATGATTCATTTGAAAAGATATAACACATAGAGCAGCTTAATTCATGCATAGGAATTCCTAAGTTTTATCTGACTAGTAGCTGCCAAAGTGGCCTGAGATGATAGACTTGTTGAATCTCGGATTTTGATGATGAAACTAATTGATTGTGTTTTATTATCTAACTGCGTTTTGAGTTATGCAGGTCTACTATCGATCAGGATTAGACAGTTAATGTTGGAGAAATTGACGTTGCGCCAGAAGTGATCACGTCAGGATATTGGATGTCAAGCCAGAGGTCCGATCAACAATCGACAGAAGGCTTCAGACGTCGAGCATCAGGCCAAGAAGAGCGAAGTTACGCTAAGGATATCGGGGTTACGGAGGTCAACCATCGATTGGGCAACAAGCCACAAGAGAGGACGATGCGTCGAAGAATCGGATGGAGCACCGACCAATGACGTGCCGCAATTGAATGTCAATTCACATTATAATAATTATCTAGATCAAAGTAAAATTTTATTTTTATGTGTGTAGGATTAACTACGATAGAGATGAAGACGTAAAGCGAAACAAAGTGTCGGAAGACAAGTATGATGGATCATTGGGAGTTCGAGAGTTTGATGGAAGTCCAAAGATTCATTGGGAGTACTGCCGAACCGGCCGAGAATGAGTAAGGAGCTTGCCGAAGGGTTTTCGAAGTTCGTCGGAAGGTTCATCGGAAGTTCGCGGAGCTTGCCAAGAAAGATCGAGCTTGCCAAAGAAGCTTGTTGGAACTCGCTAAGATTATCGTGAAGTCCAGAGCTTATCGGGAGTCCACAGAATGGTTTCTGAGGGTTCGTCGGAAGACCACCAGAAGTTCGCCGGAAGCTCACCGGAAGAAGTGTTGACTTGTTGGACTTTGTAGTAGCTTAGGAAATATCTTTAATTTCGTAGTTAGCATGATAATTTTGGTTAGGATTAGGTGTTAATCCTATAACCCAAGTAGGGGCTACATGAGCTTTGTTTCGGACTGGTTTGAGCTGAGTTTAAGGCCCAACCAGTGAGTTGGAAGAGCCCAGGCGATGCCACCGCCTAGCACCTGAGAGCCCAAGTGGTGGCACTACCCAGTACACTGTCAATGTCTGACACTGACAAGCGATGGCACCGCCACTGAAAGGCGGTGGCAGTGCCAGCACTAGGAAAACTAAAAGTGATTCAAATTTGGGCTCCAAATTTGAATCCTCTTGAGGCCTATAAATACCTCTCTCATCCATTGATCAAATACACACAAAAACTGAGAAAGAAGAAGGGAAAACTTTGTTGAAATTGTGTCAAAACCTTCCCTCTTATTCTAAAGTATGATCTAGCCTTAGAGAGGGTTGAGAGGCCTTGTAAGGGTTACCTCCTAAGCCCGTCAAAAGGAGAGAGCTGTAAGGGAGTTGATCCTCACCCGTTGGAAGGAGGATAGCTAGTGGAAAAGTCGATGGCCTCAAGTGAAGAGGAATCGAGAGTGGACGTAAGTCGTATGACCGAACCACTATAAATCGGTTTGCGTTTATATTCTTGTAATTTACTTTACTACAAACCATCTTCACTTTGATGCTCTACCTTCTCATCTCCTTCTTACGAATCAATTTACTTCTAAAGCATCTTTCATTGCAGATTTAATCGAAGCATAATTTTCAATGTACGAAGTTTTTGAAAGTTATTTTAAATCGTCGAAATTTATCATTCTTAACTACTACACTAATTCACCCCCCTCCCCCCTTAGTGCCACTCGATCCCTAATAATTGGTATCAGAGCCTTGTTATTTCTCATTCGAATTTACACCCGTAAGAAATGGCTCTTCATGGCTTTCAAGAGGGCTTTTTGGTTGTTCGTCCATCGTTCTTTAACGGATCGGACTACACCTATTGGAAAACTTGAATAAGAGTTTTCTTGATTTCTCAAGATTTAAACTTATGAAATATTATTGAAAATGGTTTTCAACTTTCCTCTAAACCGACGAACGAATGGTCGGACTTAGAGAAAAAATCTTTTTCTTTAAATACAAAGGCTATGAATGCCTTATTTTACGCTTTAGACAAAAATGAGTTCAATCAGATTTCTACGTGCGAAACGGCTTTTGAAATTTGGCGAACACTTGAAATCACGCACGAGGGAACTAATAGAGTCAAAGACTCGAAAGAAAACCTCTTATTGCATGATTTTAAGCATTTTCGAATGAAACCAAGTGAGACTATAGGTGACATGTATACCCGTTTCACGGATGTTATTAATAGTCTAAAAGCTCTTGGTAAATGTTTTTTAAACTTTGAACTCACTAATAAGATCCTAAGATCCCTTACAAAAAGGGATTCAAAGGTAACCGCCATACAAGAAGCTAAAAATTTAAATGACTTACCTCTTGAAGAACTCATTGGGTCTTTAATGACCTATGAAATGACATTCTTGGAACACAATAAACTCGATGAACATATGAACCACCTTCCAAAGAACAAGAAGGATTTGACACTTCAGACTATAAAATGCCACTTGAGTGATGACTCAAGTGATGAGGACAATGTTGAGAACGTTGAACTTTTGATATTAAAATTTAAAAAGTTCATTAAACATGAATTAAAGAATACAAATGAAAAGAACACTAACTCTTGCTATGAACGCAAGAAACCAGAATACTCCAAAGACGAATACACAAAAATGAAGAAGAGGAAAATGCATAAAAGGATGAAGATGCAAACTACGCTTTGACGATCTTCAACTACAAGGTAAGCAACTTAACTCCTTGAATTATTTTGAAATTACATGATGTTTTTCATAAGTGCTTATTTTAGTTGGCAGGAAATAAAAATTATTTTCAAAAATTATATTATGCTTCTTTTTAGCAATTTTGAAAAATTAAAAATTGATTATGAAAATTATATTTTTAAAATTTCATGCATGTTATGATTCAAAATTATGAATGATGTATGCAACATTATGGATGATAATTACATGATGTGTGATAATACAATTTTATGCATATGCTTTTCATATCAATTTTTGACTTTAAATATAATACATATCTATGTATGAATTTCTTAAAAAGCTTTTGATGATAGATGTTTGTATCATACTTATCATTTAAAATCTTCTATTTTGGATAAATGGTGTTTGGCTATAATGAAGTTTATTCCGAATTTATTCAATGATAGCTTTTATATAAATATTTGAATATGCCTTATGAAATACTCATTGATAATGATGAAATGAAAATATTAAAGTTTGTTGTCATGCTTAATGATTTTATGATAGCATGAGAATTTAAAGGTGTTATATCTTGATGACAAACTCATGTTTGGTTTTAAAATTTGATACTCATCTTTTGAAACATGAGTACACTTATATGGAACAAATAATTTAAAATAAAACACATTATCATGATAAATTGAATCTCATGTCTTGAAATAATGTATTATATTTTTATCTTGATGATTTTTATAATGAAACTTGTCTTTCATTTTTGAATACTTATTTTGATTTGACATAAAAAGACAAATGATGAATCAATGTATGCTATGTTCATATAAGTCTCTTGAATCTCGAAAATGATTTTGATAATTTGATTATGAGTTTCGAAGTTGACAAAATGAGTTTGAATGATTTTATGACTCCTCTCTTGATCTATTGAAATCATGACTTTAAATTCTTGACTTGAGATATTTTGTGAATCAAAATACTTTCCTCTATAATTGCTTCTTTTTATCATTTACCAAAGAAGAAAACAATTCAAATCCATGTCATTTATGAATCTCATAAACTATGTTAATGATTTTGATGATTCGAACTTGAATGAGTTTTATCACAATCCAAGTCTTGATATCTTAATATCTATATACTTGGAATTTCTTTTAAGATGTAATCTTGATGAAAATTATTATGCATGAATCAAGTTGCTCTTTGTGCTATATCTTTTCAAATGAATCATGAGCCTTGATGTCATATATTTCATGATATAGAAATGACAAGATTTCTTTGCCTTGCATGTCTTGTGTGATGATTGAAAATTAATTTTCTTTATGATGAATCATGAATCATGACTTGATCTATGATATTGATATATTCTTATCATGATCCTTGATTGTATAATTCTTTTACTCTATAAAAAGGATTTGTCAAATAAATCATGTCCTTCTTAAATTTTTCTTGATATCATGACATGATTTCTTTATATGACTTAAAATTTTTTAGCAATTTAGTCTTCCACTTTATTTTGACAATAATAAAGGGGGAGAAGATTTATTGCTAGCTTGTGACTTCAATAAAAAATTTACTAGCTCATTCAAGAAGAAGAAAATTGCTATCTTACAATTTCAAATAAATCAAAGTGCAAACTTGCAATCTTGCTAGCCTATAAAAGAGGAAAAGAACTTGAATATCAAAAAATTGCTACCTTACAATTTCAAGAAAAGCAAAGTATAAACATGAATAAGAAGCAAGTGAGAAAAATTGCTATCTTGCTTATCTTTAAAAAGAATTTAAAAACTTACTATGATTAAATGTGATGTATGTTGAATATCCTGATTGATAGCTAGTATGATTATAGAATTTGCATATATTTTAAACTAGCTATAATGTAACTTCTCTTTTTTATTGATGACATAGAGGGAGAAGTAGATTGATGACTTCATGCATTTGATTGAATATTTTATATATTTACATGATGGTTTGATATTTCTCATAACATGTGATGAATGTTGCTTAGATTTGGGATAATCCAAGGTTTCTATTAATGGTATATTGATAGAAAAAGTTTGGTTAAACTCCGGGGAGTTATGGTTAACTCCGTTAGTCATCAATTAGTTGTCATCATAAAAAAGAGGGAGATTATTGAATCTCAGATTTTGATGATGAAACTAATTGATTGTGTTTTATTGTCTAACTGCGTTTTGAGTTACACAGGTCTACTATCGATTAGGATTAGACAGTTGATGCTGGAGGAATTGACGTTGCGCCAGAAGTGATCACATCGGGATATTGGATGTCGAGCCAAAGGTCTGGTCGACAATCGGTAGAAGGCTTCGGACGTCGAAAATCAGGCCAAAAAGAGCGGAGTTGCACCAAGGATATCGGAGTTGTGGAGGTCAACCGTCGATTGTGCAACAAGCCGCAAGAGAGGATGATGTGCCAAAGAATCGGATGACGCACCAACCAATGACGTGCTGGGCAACTGAATGTCACTTCGCGTTGTAATAATTGTATAGATCGAAGTAGAGTTTTGTTTATGTGTGTGCAGGATTAACTACAATAACGATGAAGACGTAAAGCGAAACAAAGTACCAAAAGATAAGTGTGATGAATCGTTGGGAGTTCGAGAGTTCGATGGAAGTCCGAAGATTCGTTAGGAGTGCTGCCGGAACTGGCTGAGAACGAGTAGGGAGCTTGCCGAAGGGTTTTCGGAAGTTCACCGAAAGGTTCGTCGGAAGTTCGCAAAGCTTGCCAAGAAAGATTGGAGCTTGCCAAAGAAGCTTGTTGGAACTCATCGCCAAGATCATCGTAAAGTCCAGGAGCTTGCCGAGTCCACAGAATGGTTTCAGGGTTCATCGGAAGATCACCGGAAGTTTATCGGAAGCTCACCAGAAAAAGTCTTGACTTATCGAACTTTGTAATAGCTTAAGAAATATCTTTAATTTTATAGTTAGCATGATAATTTGGGTTAGGATTAGGTGTTAATCCTAATCCTAACCCAAAGAATTATAACCTAAGTAGGGGCCACATGGGCCTTGTTTCGGACTAGTTTGGGCCGAGTTTAAGGCCCAACCAGTGAGCTAGAAGAGCCCAAGCGGTGGCACCGCCCAGCACTCGAGAGCCCAGGCGATGGCACCGCCGGGCTGGGCGGTGGTACCGCTGCTGGGCAGCAAGCCCAGGCGGTGGCACCATTGGCTGGGCGGTGGCACCGCCCAGTACATTGTCAATGTCTGACACTGACAAGCGGTGGCACCATCATTGACAGGCGATGGCACCGCCAGCACCAGGAAAACCGAAAGTGATTCAAATTTGGGCTCCAAATTTTGAGGCCTATAAATACCCCTCTCATCCATGGATCAAATATTTACAAAAACTAAGAAAGAAGAGAAAACTTTGTTAAAATTGTGTCAAAACTTTTTCTCTTATTCTAAAGTGTGATCTAACCTTAGAGAGAGTTGAGAGACCTTATAAGGGTTATCTCCTAAGCCTGTCAAAAGGAGAGAACTGTAAGGGAGTTGATCCTCGCCCGTTGGAAGGAGGATAGCTAGTGGAAAAGCCGGTGGTCTCAAGTGAAGAGGAATCGGGAGTGGACGTAGGTCATATGACCGAACCACTATAAATCGATTTACGTTTATATTCTTGCAATTTACTTTACTGCAAACCATCTTCACTTTGATGCTCTACCTTCTCATCTCCTTCTTATGAATCAATTTACTTCTAAAGCATCTTTCGTTGGATTTAATCGAAGCATAATTTTCAACGTATGAAGTTTTCGAAAGTTATTTTAAATCACCGAATTTATCGTTCTTAACCGCTGCACTAATTTAACCCTACACCCCCCCCCCCCCCCCCGCCCTCTTTGTGCCACTCGATCCCTAACATGACTTATGAGATACGAATTACAATAAAAAGTCTTATCATTTATAAGACATTTTAGATTACATTTTATATTTTTGTATTGGTCTTTGGTCTTACAACCACCAAAGTGACCTATACCAATAATTTATAAAATACATTATGGAATTGGTCCTAAATGATATTAAAGATAAATAATATTTATAATTGCACACATAATTAGAAGATTTAGATAATCCCAAAGGAGAATCTATTTTGAATAATTATGTGATGGGGTAGGATGATATTGTTTTGGATATTCTTGTAGTTTAGTGTTATATACCCAAAGGTAATAATACTATTCCACAAGGATGATATCAGTCCTATATAAATGATTATGTGTGTGAACACTAGATATGTCAATATTGAAAGAAAAATATTGATGATATCAATAGTTCAACATTCATTGAAAAACTAAAAGCATTAATGTTGTATTATTACAGTGGTACTTCCTTCATTGTATTTTGTAAATGTCTATATTTTCTAGAATATATTTTCTGGAATAAATGGCTTGAGCATATGCAAGTTATATTGAATGAGTGAGACCTTGATCAGATTATTTGAATAGAATGTAAACTTATTTACTGAAAGTTCTGTGGAATAAATAATTAAGGTGACTAATGATCAGGATAGTCTGAAAGACTCAATTTTATGATTCTTAGACTTTAGTACAGTTTACAACTAATACATAAGAATATTTAAGAATTAATTTAAATTTTCTGATAAGTCATTAATTGATATCTCAATGAAAGAACTAACTAAAAATAATAATATTTGAAGAATTTAAGATTACCTCCTCAATATAATTGATAAAATTGTAAGTTCAAGACTTATACTATTTTGAGTACTACTCAAGGAGTGGGTAACAATAAAATAAGAATGAAGCATAAGTTATCTGAGTTTATAATTACTACATAAACTCAAAAAAGAATTTTTCATAATAAAATGTTGCTTGTGTAACAAAGAAAGTTATGTGAAGAAAAACTATAAATTTTGATTTGAAATAAAAAGTTTTAAATATAACTTTTATATGGTTCAAATCAAATATTACAGAAATTATTTTTCTAATATTGGTGGATTAATTTGATGCTTCAACATATATTGCCAATAATAGAGATTCATTTTTAATAATTAAAAAAAAGATAAAACTAAAGGAGAATGAAATATTCATTATTGTAGGGAATCATCTTAAAGTGAAAGCGATAGTAGTTTATATTTATCGCCTACATCTAAAGATGATTCATTTAATGAATCTTGAGGATCTGTGCTATATTATTATAATTCTGAGAATTTGAATTTTTTACCTAGAATTATTAGAATATTATTTCTTTTTTGGTAGTTATGAACTTAGTATGATCCAATAAAAGTTAACCTTTGGATTCTGTATAATAGTCTATACAGAGTTAATATGAATATTAAGTTTACAATGATCCTATAATTAAATATTAAAATGAATATAGTTTCATAAACTCCTAGAGATTATGTTTACATCTATCGCTCTATATTTTCATCTTATTAAACAGAGATATTTTATCACCATATTGATAACCAATTGAGATATGATTATATATATATATATATATAATTCATGTAAAGTCTCAGGCTGTTGACACTCTTGAAGTGTGTATAAATGAGGTCGAGACACGATTAGATAGAAAAGTTAAAATCATCATATCTGATGTGAATTTATGGTATTTATAATGAATCCAATTAAATTCTAGTTCTTTTACTAGATTCTTAGAAAAGCAAAGTATATGATTTACCAGATGTGTCACAACAGAATATGATTGCTGAAAGATATAATCGTATGCTTATAAATATGATTAGGAGTATGATGGGCTATTCTTTTATACCCAATTCAATGTGAGAAGAAGCTCTTAGGACAACTATGTATATCTTAAATGAAGTTTCTAGTAAGTAAATTGTGTAACTTGTTTTAAGTTGTGGAATGATAGAAAACCTAACTTAAGATATTTATATATTTGAAATTGTCCTATAGATATAAGGATCTTCTATTCACATTAAAGAAAAAATAAATTTAATAATTATTTTTGAATATTTTATTATTTATTTTAAAAAGTTCAAAAGGGTACATATCTTATTGCTCTAATCATAGTACGAGGATATTTAAATCTGGTAATGTAAGATTCCTATAAAATAGCGAATCAATGGGAGTAAAAAATCTCAAAATTTAATTTTGATATAGAAGACATGCATGTTAATACTCTTTTATTATTCGAGAGATTATTATTACTTAAATTATTAAATAATTTGATAAATACGAACAATAAAATAATATTACCAAACTCTCATATTATATTGATATCACTAATAATGGTCTTGTAGAACAGTCACAATTGATAACATTGAGAATATCTCAATAGGAAAGGAATTCTGTCATTTATGATTATCATATGTGATATCTACAAGAATATATTTTGATATAGGAATTAGAATTGATCCCTTATTGTTTTCACAGGTCATGAAAAGTAACGATTCTGAAAAGTAATATGATACAATAAAAGAAGAGTAAAAATCAATAACTAGAATGGTGTCTAATAAATTCGTCGAATTGTTCAATAATTATAAGAGTATGTTACATAAATGTGACTCAAAGGACAATGTCGAACAATATAATAGTCAGACTTTTAGTTTTAATATGATTATAGATTTTACTCATAAAGAATGTATCGACTATAATGAGATATGTAGTTGTTAAAGGAACTTGTTAAGAATCGTCATGACATTAGTGACTCATTATGAGTTTGAGTTATATCATAATGATATGAAAATAAATTTTTGATTAAAGATCTAGCTTTCATATGGGTTACTCTGAATGACTCACAAAGAAAATGAAATAAATATAGAATTTAGTTTGCAAATTCAGGAATCTATTTATGATCTTAAACAAGCTTCTAGACAATGATATATAAAGTTTCTTGATATCATTGATTCTTTCATGTATAAGAAAAATATTGTTCATCAGTATTCATATCTAAAGATCAATGGGAGTAAGTTTATTATATTGATAACATATATGGATAATATTTTGTATTACCAATAGTGATATTGGTTTATTATACTAAATCAAAAAATTATCACTAAGTATTTTAATATGGTTGATATGAATGAGACATATTATATTATTAGTATTGAGATACTCGGGGATATATCTCAATGATTATTAAGAGTATCTTAGAAATGATATATTAACCGAGTCTTGAGATGATTTAATATACAACCTTGTTCAACAAATCATAAAAGTAAAATTTTAGTAAAAAAAATGAGTGTTTTAAAATAACTTGAAAAGAATCATATAAAGAGATTATTCTTTATATATGCACAGTTGAAAGTGTATGCTCAAGCCTATATCAGAACAGATATTAGTTTTTGTAATTAAAATACTAGATAGATATTGGAGTTACCTAAAAGTGAAAACATTAAAGGACTACAAAGAAAAGTAATAAGATATCTAAAAGGGACGAAGGATTATATGCTCACATGTATGAAATTATATCAGCTTGAAATGATGGTGTTTTTCAAATACTGATTCTATAAATTGCCTCAATAACAGAAAGTCTACCTTACGGTTAATATCTATATCAATTAGAGGGATAATTTGTTATTATTATTAATAATAGAAGTTGAATTTGTAGTATGCTTTGAGGCCACTGATCAAACTTTATAACTGCGAAATTTTATCTTAGAACTTGGTGTGGTCAGACTCAATTGCCAAGTCGCTGAAGATATTTTATGGCATCACAGTAGTTTCCTTCTCTAAGAATGATAAGTACTATTACATCTCTATGCATTATAGTAGAAAGTACTTAATGGTTAGAGAAGACGAGTCCAGAAACATCTAATATCAATTAATTACTTGAGTTCCACTGTATTCATTGCTGATCCATTTACTTAGGACTTGCAGCCTAAAGTGTTTTGAAAAAATATGTTCTTATGATTGGGTTTTTGAGCAATCCATAAAGGATATGGTGATGCATATTTGAGTGGACACTGTAATTGACATTTTTACTTACGTACATAAAGTTATTTATTTCTGCTATCCTGTTCACAATTGTATATGTACATATTATGGTTGAATGTGAAGACAAGATTGTCTTGACAAGACAAATTACATGGGTTATTTTGGACTGCATTAGGAAAGACTAATAGTGTTATAGTATATAGAAGGAAGTGTAGCATTGATGACATACAACCGCTATGACTGCATTGTTAGTCGGACTTAATAGTATTATTATATTCATTGGACTTATTAGCCTATTTTTAAAATTCGCACACGTATAAATAGTTTTTTTTAATTTCAAAATCCAATTCTATAAAATTATTTTTAAATAAATTTTGTTTATTTATTTTGATTTTGAATATCTTATGTATCTTACTAATTAATAGGCTAAGTAGGAGAATGTTAGATTATGTGGCCTTATTTAACTAGGTAAGATATATTAATAATATGATTAGATTTTGATTATGGTTATTGGCTAATAGAAAGGAAGTCCAGTTAAAGTAGGATTCCTTAGGGGATGCCCCTGATGAGAGGAAATCTCATAATATCTTATTCTAGACCATCTGCTCTACTTTATAAATGAGCAGGACCTTTAGGGATGCAAAACATGAGAAGAAAGAACATAAAAAGAGATAAGAGGATGTGATTGAGAGATTACGGTTTCTCTCTCAATCTCTCTATTTAGTTTCTCACTCGATCTCCCTATCCTTCAATCTAAGTGGTCTTGTGAAAGGATAGGAAGAGAGAAGAATGTGAGTCTAGTTCTCCTTGCAGATTGATATTTCAGATCTAACGATGATATGCTTGTGGATTAGATAAGGTTTATTTTTCTGAACAGCAACGAAAGATACGTATCGTAATATTGTTTAGATCCATTACTATTTAATTTCAGATTTTAACATTAAAATTATTTCGCATAATAGATAACATGATTACATATTTTTATGCTAACAATCTTGTTCAAGATGTTCGCTCTTTGCAGTTAATCCTGATGTGGCTATAGATCAATTGGCAACTTTGGTAAGGTGGTATTAGTGATTGTGATGAATAGTTCGAATAATGCGAATCCCGATCTAGGTTCACGCCTCTGGTGGAAAAAGAGGATAAAAGGGGATCTTTTCGAGCCCTTGGGGTTCTCTCCATACTTTTGGATCAGAACTAACTTCTCAGACCTTTGTTTGTGGATTGTGTTGGATGGTTGTGACTTTTGGTCATCTATTTTCGTGGTAATCCGAGTTATTCGATTCATGTTTTTCAGATCTCTAATTTGTGGCTTCTTCTCAGTTATTGGTTTACGAGCGATGACTCCTTTGGGTTCTAAAACTGGGAGATTTTGTAGCAAAACCCGTATTTTTTAGCCCAAAAATACACAGCATTTTGTGTAGCAAAGAGCTGACTTGATCAAATCACATTGCTTATGTTTTCTCTGAAAAAAGATTTGGATTGAACATGGTTGGTTCTTTCAATACCCATTAGCTACTACTTGGGCTCTTCATTCATCGTGAGCACTTGGGGTTGGGCGACACTAAGCAATGCTTTAGCTGGATTGGCTTCCTATCTTACCATATTAGAGGACAAGCATGCCGCAAGATCATGTCAGTGACAAATTTATGAAGTCTTAACTTGAGACATGAACTTGATTGTGTCAAACTAAGCAGTAGGAGGGTGAGGTGTAACTAAGATTGTCACATTCAGAATTTATAAAATATAATAAATCATCATTTTATTATTCATAATTTATAAAATACACTCCTTTCTTGAATTTAAATTTTTACCTTTACAAATAAATATTTTATTAACAAGAAAAGATCACATCTTCTTAGTAGGGTCACAAGTCTCTTCCACCCAAGCTTCATATCTATTGTAAAATTATAGATTATGCTGAAAATAAATATAAGATAAAAATATATCAACAACCACACATGCTGGTAGGAACCTCGAAAAAATTATAAAAATAATCTAACATTCATGAAACAAATATTAATAATTTAATAAGAAATAATAATATATCAATTCATTATAAAACTTAAACATCTAAAAAACAAAGATAATTTTTTAAGTAAAATCATGTATCGGTCACATGCAACACATACAAGATAACTGGATAACAAAGGCGTACATCACACCCGATGGTGCACTCTCCTAATAGCGGATGGAGAGGCATACTCCACGGGATGGATTCCTCCCAACAACGGATGGAGATAATCCATATTGCACTCCCAACAGCGGATGGAGTGGTATCCCTCACCCATCTAAGTAGGGATATGTTCCTCCCAACAGCAGATGGAGGAACCGTCTAACCATCACGTCTGATGGTCCGCTAATCCCCGAAGGGAATCACCATACCTGCCCTCGGCAGGGATACATAAACATCCATGATCATTCATTTACATACACTCATTCATTCACACTTGTATCAAAAAAATGGTATGATCAAATATTACAAAAGACCATGCTTTATGTATGATCTACTAGACTATGTCCATTGGGAGCTCTACACTGTGATGGGCCCGTAGCTCCTTTCACAGGTTGTACTTCTAATATAGACCATTAGCCTAGTTACATCTACTACATGGTACAATCATATCAATATCATAAACTTAAGAAAAGTAGGAAACCAATAATCATTTTCAAATGACATCTTCAAATAAACCTTTAAATTCATCAAATCATAAAGGCTTAAAAACAGCAATCTCTCAATAGTCTTCAATCAACCAAAACCCTAATTGGAATAGCTCAATTGGCTTAAATCAAATTCAATCCAATTATGACCTAATAGAATCAACCTCAAATCCTTATAGAATAGATCTGGAATTACCCTAGACTGATCTAATTTACATTTGATTAATCTCGATTAGGTCAAGTAGATTTGAACTAGTCAAGTTAGTCTAGAATCACCCTAAACCAATCTTAACCAATCAAACATGTCTGATTTAGTCAAAAGAGCTCAAACCAATAAAGGAAGAGAAAATCAGACTATATCATATAGTGTTAGCCCAAAATTGAACCAACCCACTTTAGTCTTGGACGAGTCATATGTGCTACACATGTCTATCCCAAGTAATATATTAAGTTGAGGTACAACGGGCTAGATAGAGGAGCGATGATGTATCTAACGCCAATCGCATCGCTAGGTAGGCTTAACTTCATGCACTAGGCTAAGCCTTACTCATAAGTTGGGCTAAGCCTTACCACTGAACTGGGCCATGCTTGGCTCGCGAGTTGGGTCATGCTTAGACACATGATTTGGGGTTGTATCTGACTATATGGAATAGGTTATACCTAGCCGCATGAGTTGGCCTATGCTTGCCACATGATTAGGTCGTACCTTGCCATATGGGTTGGAACGTACAAAGCCACATGGACTGGATTATACCTAGCCACATGACTGAATCAAGCCTGGCCACATAGGTTACATCATATCTTACCACATGGGCTGGTTATTACTTGGCCACATGGGCTGGGTCATGCCTAGTCACATGGGTTAATTGTATCTAGCCACATAGGTTGGATCGTACATAACCATATGGGCTGAGTCGATCTAGTCTAGCAGATCAACTTAACTCAAGTCAGAGCCCAACTAGAATCCTATTATCAAATTATATTTCAAAAATATAAATTATCAAGAATAACTCAAATCCATGAATTAAAGAATTTAAATCCATAATCTTAAATTTAAAACTAATTAAATCATAGAAATTCACACATAATTCTTAAAATACAAAAATGTCTAATTAAATAAATTAGATCCATTAATCTAAAAATAAAAATTTTAATAATTAAATCAATATTAAAACTCACTTAAGCTTAAGAGATTAATATAAATCAAATAATCATTCTAATATCATGAATCAATTATCATTATTTATTAATCATAAAATTTTAAAAATTCAAATATTGTTATGCATCATAAAATTTATAACAATTCTAATATCAATATTTCAAAACATAAATCAAACCAAATAAAAAGGAGAAAGGATCCTACCTCTCCTCGGTTATCCTTTCCTCGAGATCATCTCCTCGGGAAGTCCTCTCCTCGATCCTCCCATTATCAGGCTTGGTGAGGAATGAGAGAAGAGGAGCCCCCTTATATAAGAGAAGATAAGATCTCCCCAAAAGATAAATAAATATTTAATTTTATATTAAATTTATTTTTATTTTACTTTCACATACAAAGATAGAAATATAATATTCATTTATAATGGTTCACACTTAAAAATGGAATGTATACTATTTACTTCCTAAAATCATATCACTTATTAGAAAATAAATCAATCAATAATCTAATTGATTAGTAAGATTCTCTGATTTATCCACGTGATTAAGGAAATCAAATTTAATTATTTCCTTAACTATAACACACAAACATGGAAGTTAATAATAAAGTAATAAATTATTTATAATAATTAATTTATATTAAGGGAGAAATCATTGATGATTATATTTTCCTAAATTTGTAATAAAATTGATATCAACATTGGTGATTACATTTTATTACTATTAGATATGGAAGTTGATAAGGAATTGATTGATTAAAGATGTTACGCAAAAGAATCTCGTTAAATTACTTGCAATAGGATTATTGAGTAAAAGGTCAAAATTTTATTTTTTTCTCTAAATTAAAATAAGTATTGTATTAGTTTATCTTAAAAACTCTCATAAAGTTTTACATTTTGAATGTGATTTTGTCATGACACTCTTCTTTTGAAAAGTAGATAAGAATTGTGAAATTGATTATAGAATGTACATATTTTGATATACATATAGTAAACTTAGTTATTCATGAAAATGCACATATTAAATTTATAAAAATAAGCTGACAATTTAATTAGAAATATTTTATGATGCTTATGTTTATTGTAAAATATTTAGATTTTTATTTTATAAATAAATTAAGTTTACTGCATAAGCCTTATAGTATTTATTATTTTGACCATGTCATTTTCATGTTGGAGACCAAAAATTCATTCATATAATTTTATTATAAATTTAAGGTAGATAATACTTGAATGAAGTTTGACAAAATTTCTGCTATAGTTTGACATATTATTTTATTACCCTTTGTTCTAGAATATTATTTTATCTATAATTATGAGTAAGATAAATAAAACATATTTGTTACTTATTGTGTAGTTTTAGGATTGATAATCAATTATATTTTTTAGTTTTATCTTACATCATTATAAATGCTTATAGTTAACATATCTAGTTTTACTAATTAAAGATTATACTAAGTTTCAGTTATTCTCTTGGAGGTAAAAGTTTTAATAATTTTAATTTTAAAAATTTTATAGGATCTTTTAAAAATATAAATTAAAAAGTTTTTATCTTTATAATTTTTGTTTTCATATATTATTCTTAAAATTGATATTAGATTTGACATATGTTAGGATGATTTGTAGAAATTATTTTTGATATTAACAAAATACATATCTTTGTAGTTGAATAAATTTGATCCTGCATTAATTGTATGAGTAATTAATTTGAATAGAATTTTGACTTAATATCAAATTAATTATTAGATATTATTTAAGACAATGGTGGAATCAAATGAGAATTAAATATAATGTTATTTCTTTGACATATATAATATATAAATCATTTGAAATTATAAAAGAATATATGTTGAATAGTTTGATAAATTTTCAACATTTCAATTGCTTTTGAGTTACACCTCAACTTATATTTTTGTCAACAATCAATTAACTTTTAAAACTTAAAAATTTCATTGATTTATTAGATATAGAATTTGATATACTTGTTATGAGTAATCTAAAATCAAATTTATTCGATGAATTTCATTAATTTGTCATATATTTTATGTTAAAAAATATTTAAAAATCTTTTAACTTAAAGTCTTTGAGTGGTATATTTAATCTAAATATTTTTCAAATTTGTCTTTTGACTTAGTATTTCAAGAGCTAACTATATTGATTAATATTATTTTTGATCAAATTTGGGGACCAAATTTCTATTAAGTGGGGGAGAAATGTAATCACCAATGATTTCTCCCTTAACATAAATTAATTACTATAAATAATTTATTACTTTATTATTAACTTCCATGTTTATGTGTTATAGTTAAGAAAATAATTAAATTTAATTTCCTTAATCACATGGATAAGTCAAGAATCTTACTAATCAATTAGATTATTGATTAATTTATTTCCTAATAAGTGATGTGATTTTCAAGAAGTAAATAGTATACATTCCATTTTAAGCATAAGCCATCATAAATGAATATTATGTTTCTATCTTTATGTTTGAAAATAAAATAAAAAAATAAAATTAATATAAAATTAAATATTTACTTACATTTTGGAGAGATCTCATCTTCTTCTATATAAGGGGGCTCCTCTTTCCTCGTTCCTCACCAAGCCTGACAATGGAAAGATTGAGGAGAGAACTTCTCGAGGAGATGATCTCGATGAAAGGATAACCGAGGAGAGGTAGGATCCTTTCTCCTTTTTTTATTTGGTTTGATTTTTGTTTTAAAATATTGATATTGGAATTATTATAAATTTTATGATGCATAACAATATTTAAATTTTTGAAATTTTATGATTAATAAATAATGATAATTGATTCATGATATTTGAATAATTATTTGATTTATATTAATCTTTTAAGCTTAAGTGAGTTTTAATATTGATTTAACTATTAAAATTCTTATTTTTAGATTAATGGATCTAATTTATTTAATTAGATATTTTTATATTTTAAGAATTATGTGTGAATTCCTATGATTTAATTAGTTTTAAATTTAAGATTACGAATTTAAATTTTTTAATTCATGGATTTGAGTTATTCTTGATAATTTATATTTTTGAAATATAATTTGATTAGAGGATTCTAATTGAGATCTAACTTGAGTTAAGTTGATCTGCTAGACTAGATCGATTCAACCCATATGGTTATGTACGACCCAACCCATGTGGCTAGATAAAATTAACCCATGTGACTAGGCATGACCCAGCCCATGTGACCAGATAAGAGCCAGCCCATGTGGTAAGATATGATTTAACCTATGTGGCTAGGCTTGATTCAGTCATGTGGCTTGGTATGATCCAGTCCATATGGCTTTGTACGTCCCAACCCATGTGGCAGGGTACGACCTAATCATGTGGCTAGGCATAGGCCAACTCATACGGCTAGGTATAACATATTCCATATAGCCAGATACAACCCCAAATCATATGTCTAAGCATGACTGAACTTGCGAGCCAAGCATGGCCCAATTCAGTTGTAAGGCTTAGCCTAACTTATGAGTAAGGCTTAGCCTAGTCCATGAAATTAAGCTTGCCCAACGATGCGATTGGCGTTAGATACATTATCGCTCCTCTATCTAGCCCGTTGTACCTCAACTTAACCTATTACTTAGGATAGGCATGTGTAGCACATATGACCCGTCTAAGACTTAGGTGGGTTGGTTCAGTTTGGGCTAGCACTATATGATATAGTCTGATTTCCTCTTCCTTTATTGGTTTGAGCTCTTTTGACTAAATCAGACATGTTTGATCGGTTAAGATCAGTTTAGGGTGATTCCAAACTAACTTGACTAGTTCAAATCTACTTGACCTAATTAAGATTAATCAAATCTAAATTAGACCAGTCTAAGGTGATTCCAGACCGGTTCTATAAGGATTTGAGATTGATTCTATTAGGCCATAATTGGATTGAATTTGATTTAAGCCAATTGAGCTATTTCAATTAGGGTTTTAGTTGATTGAACACTATTGAGATATTGCTATTTTAAGCCTTTATGATTTGATGAATTTAAAGGTTTATTTGAATATGTCATTTGAAAATGATTATTGGTTTTCTACTTTTTTATGTTTATGATATTGATATGATTATACCATGTAGTAGATGTAACTAGGCTAATGGTCTATATTGGAAGTACAACCTGTGAAAGGAGCTAGGGCCCATCACAGTGTAGAGCCACCAATGGATATAGTCTAGTAGATCATACATAAAGCATGGTCTCTTGTAATATTTAATCATACTATTTCTTGGATGCATGTGTGAACGAATGAGTGAATGCAAATGAATGATCATGGATGTTTATGTATCCCTGCCGAGGGCAGGTATGGCGATTCCCTTCGGGGATTAGCGGACTATCAAACGTGATGGTTAGACGGTTCCTCCATCCGCTGTTGGGAGGAACATGTCCCCACTTAGGAGGGTGATGGATACCACTCCATCCGCTGTTGAGAGTGCAATATGGATTATCTCTATCTGCTGTTGGGAGGAATCCATCCCGTGGAGTATGCCTCTCCATCCGCTATTGGGACAGTGCACCATCGGGTGTGATGTATGCTTTGTTATCCAGTTATCTTATATGTGTTGTATGTGACCGATGCATGATTTTACTTAAGAAATTATCATTGTATTTCAGATGTTTAAGTTTTATAATGAATTGATATATTATTATTTCTTATTAAATTATTGACATTTGTTTCATGAATGTTAGATTATTTTTATGATTTTTTTGAGATTCCTACCGGCATATGTGGTTATTGATATATTTTTATCTTATATTTATTTTCAGCATAATCTATAATTTTATAATAAATATGAAGCTTGGGTGGAAGAGACTTGTGACCCTACCAAGAAGATGTAATATTTTCTTATTAATAAAATATTTACTATTGTAAAGGCAATTTGAATTCAAAAAAGGGAGTATATTCTATAAATTACGAATAATAAAATGATGATTTATTATATTTTATAAATATAGGATGTGACAATTTTAATGGTATCAGAGCTAGCCTGATGAGTTAACTAGCCTATCAACTTCGTTTTGGCCTATCAACCATTAGCCAAAATGCTTAAGCTGAAGTTGTTAGTAGTACACTCATCAGGCCCATATAAGCCAATCTTAGTCCTACCAACTTCTGATGTGGGATTATTGGACTAACTAGGGGAGTTATAATCTTCCCCACTTAAATGACTTGATGTCCCTATTAAGGCCCAGATCAGACCCTAGCTGTTGGGAAATCCACAAGGGGAGCGACATCACATGTGCAGTAGAAGAACAAAAACAAAATCCCAGATTTCCTGTAGAAAGTTTCTATCGTCATGCGAAGATCGGTGCGTCAAAAACAAATCCGCAAAACTGCACGTGTAAAAGAAGATACCTAGGGAGATAGTATATCCCTGAATTTCTGCAGATGAGAGGATGAAGGAGGTCAAGCGTCCTCCTCTCTAGCGGTATCCACACGGTAGGGATTGCAGCGATGCACCTCTATCTCTGGAGAGAGGAGAACAGGAGGTGGCTACCAAAAGAAACTCTCAACCTATAGAGCTTTGTTTCCCTCTTATTTATAGAGGTCCCTGAAAACCCTAATGAATCTTTTGCCCTATTGGGTATTGGATCTCTATCCAATTACCCAAGTCTCTTAGATTAGTGGGTCTCTACCCAATAATATCTTATTAGCAATTATTGGATCTCATCTCAGGATCCAATAATTTAGGGCTTAATAGATATCCAATAAGATATGGGGTTGTGGATCTCTCATATTCGAACCTCTACTCGTCATGACACCTACGATATATGTGTGATCCTTTAGGCCCAATATCGAGCTAGTAGTGAGTCATACTTGTTAGAACTCCTTCTGACTTAGTGAATTAGTATCTCTATAATAATTCACCCAACTCATCGACTTGGACGTGCAGGCCACTCTGCGTGGCCCTCAAATGATATAGGGGAATCCAATCCTTTGGACTATCTGTCCTTAGTTACCATGTATCTATAGTCCCTCATCCATCTAATATCCCAGAGACCCTATACCAAGCATGGTGCTGTCAGACCCATACGGTCTCTTCTCGAGTCTTGCTCTTGTCGGATTCTCCCGGAGAACCTTTTTTCTCTCAATCTGAATAACCTTGGCCAATGATTTGTTCGAACAAGAACATATGGGATATTCCTCTCATGTCACAGGAAGCGGATGATCCTCTATTGACACTCAAAAGCCCTCGTAAGGTTAGCTACCACTCCCAATAATCGGTTATACTAGATTTCGAAATTTCCAAACTTATAAGTCTGGTATCAAAGAGTGGAGTACTCATACAAGACATCCTTGATGTCTCAAGTCTAAGGACGGATACACTCACGGGACTACGGAATCAACCTTGTTTAACATGAGGTATCATTAACCATCCAACATTCCGTAGGCGAATCAATCAGTGAACTCATTCTCCAATGAGCACCTACACTGTACCCTTAATGTCCCCTACGAGTAGCTATGAGACTAGCTACCTCCATCATATGAGCAATTATCGGTACTAGGTCTATCAGGTTATCTATCCTGTCCTTCTCGAGTAACCTATGACCAGGATAATTTAGAGTCTGTGTTTAAAGATGAATCGGTCTTATTATCATGATCTCATTATGATCCGATTCCTATTGCATAGATCCAAGGACATCATAATATATGCAATATGCAAGATAAAGTGATAATGTCAATAATCATAAACAAGAGATTAACACAACATGTTACAAGTGCAATCACTCATATGATTCGGCTTGTAGGGCACCTATAACTAGCACTAGCATGGTGCATGTGAGGTATATATAGTCTAACGATGGCACCACGTTGTGATGAGTTCTTTGACTTTATCCACATGTAGCCCTTTCCTACTCAAGCCTACCTCACCATGCCCGAATACTAGGTCGGCTCTGATACCAAAAGTCACGACCCGGCCTGATGGGCTAACTAGCCTATCAACTTCATTTTGGTCTATCAATCACTTGCCAAAATGCTTAAGCTGAAGTTATTAGTAATACACTCATCAGGCCCATATAAGCGAATCTTAGTCCCATCGACTTTCGATGTGGGACTATTGGACTAACTAGAGGTGTTACAATCTCCCCCACTTAAATAACTTGACGTCCCTGTCAAGGCCCAGATCAGACCCTAGCATGGTGCATATGAGGCATAGCCTAGTGGTGACTCCACGCTGTGATGAGTTCTTTGACTTCATCCACAGGTAGTCCTTTCCTACTCAAGCCTACCTCACCATGCCTGAATACTAGGTCAGCTCTAGTACCAAAAGTCATGACCTGGCCTGATGAGTTAACTAGCCTATCAATTTCGTTTTGACCTATCAACCACTAGTCAAAATGCTTAAGCTGAAGTTGTTAGTAGTACACTCATCAGACCCATATAAACCAATTTTAGTCCCACCCACTTTCGATATGGGACTATTGGACTATCTAGAGGGACTATTAGTCCTCGTTAAGGCCTATATCAGACCCTAGCATTGTGCATATGAGGCATAGCCTAGTGGTAGCTCCACGCTATGATGAGTTCTCTAACTTCATCCACAGGTAACCCTTTCCTACTTAAGTCAATCTCATCATGCCCGAATACTAGGTCGGCTCTGATACCAAAAGTCACGACCTGACTTGATGGACTAACTAATCTATCAATTTCGTTTTAACTTATCAAAATACTTATGACCTGATAGGTTAACTAGTCTATCAATTTCGTTTTAGTCTATCCAGATCAAAATATTTAAATTAAAATTATTAATAATATATTTATTTATATAAATTAATTTTAATCTTAACTATTTTCGATGTTAGGTTCTCTGTATTTCGAGGATTATACTGGATGAGAAGGTAGGTTTGTAGCTCTGCGAACAGAGTAGAGGTATTTTGGGACATGACAAGTGACACTGCCTGTCTTGCAGCACTGTCAAGTGAGTGACGTCCAGTTGTCAATTCACATACGCCTGAGAATTCTACATGAGAAAAGAACTCTCAACCTGATCTCTGCTGCAGGTCTGTATGCACAGGGGCACATCCTGATGTTTCAAAGGCCACTTCACCATACAGTGGAAAATGGTAGCATGAAGATGAAGAGTAAGGAGTTCAGTGTTTGCTACGATTCTTTTATCACTTTCACTCATAGTGCTCATGCTTTCTGTGGCATATGTTATTACTTAGCAGTATATTTGATATCCACACATCTCCCTAATTACAAGCTAAAGTAGCTTTCTAGGGTTCTAATCTTGCAATCAACTAAATCATGTGAAGAGACAAGCATGTTTCATTTTCTGCTTTTGTATCTAAGTCATGAACCTATGTCATAATAAAAAGCTATAATTACTAGATTACGTAAGTATCATCACTTTAGCATGATCATATGCTTAGAGAAGACCTTGGAAACCTGGACATTCTTTTGATGAAAATAAGAGATATAGGGAAAGAGAAATTATTAAATTATTGACATTTCATTGAGAAACATGTCTTGTTTGTGAAATTATCATAAAACATCAACTCCGTTCTGTTAGATCTGATGCATCTGAACTAGTTTCTGATGAAATTTGGTAAATGCAGGATTCTTTGGGAAAGAAATACAAAGACTTTTGGGCTGAGTGATAACATATGAAAGCTGTTAAGAAAGATTAGTTTACAAGACGGACATTGCTCTACTTTTCACTCATGGTAAGAATTCTGGAGATCAACTTTCTTACCATTGGCACGTACTAATTCCCTGCAAACAACACTACAAGTCAGGGTTCTGTTCTTTGTAGTGCATGGGGTGCTTGAGCATGGAATCAGTTGACAAGCATTCAAGGGAGTGATCAAATAGATTGACAAAACTATGGCTTTAATGTCATTACACAAAGCAAGATTGAAGCATTAACATGATTCCAAATTAACTATCTCCACAAACAGTCCTTGATCCTAGTTAGCTTGGCAAATCTGCCAAAAAGTGATTTATTATAGGACATAAGGCTTCCAATGATTCAAACCTGGGGCCTTTGATGGGACAGGGAGCCCATCCATGTGAGAGAACAATGTGGTTTAAGGCACCCCCTAAGCACACATTACAGTAGTAGTATATGTACTTTATCATGTGGTCCTTAGTTAAGCGATAGCATAGATAAAATACTCCTTGTAATGGTATAGGGCAAGGTGCAAGAAACCACATGCTTTAAAGGGCCATTGAAGGTGATTCTCATTTGTCCTTCCAACTTTGGGAAGTGTGGAGGCTCTGCAGAATGCATTAGATTCCTGGGAAGTTAACAGTTGATCATCTTTCCTGCCTGGGTCATGAAAAAACACCATCAAATCAGAAATAAAAATCTGTAGAATTATTTCAAGAGAAAAAGAGTGGAATCAAGTCTTCATTCTAGTCATATCAATGATCTATTAATTCATGAGTTGTGTTATAAGCTCTGCTTAATTGTTGCTTGTATGTATATAGGAGCAGCTGTAAATTCCTTCAAGGAATTACCAAGCCTTGGTAATAAGAAATGCAAAATCTATGGTTGTTGGCTGTTTCCATGCTCTTTGTCCACAACAAAGGACAGATTCAGTTCTTCATTGTCTCAAGAGAAAGTAATACTTTGAACAAATATGCTTTTGTTCTACCAAAGCAACGGTCCCTGATGTCAATAACCCAGAGAGCCATTCCTAGAGGTAAAGAAACAAAAGGATATGTAATATGATGTCAATACTCAAAGGCATGTACACTTGAGACCATGGTCATTCCTTCCTTTCTTTCTTTCTTTCAGAAGATGAAGTTGGGAAGAGCAGGGAGTCATGTGGAGCTCCAGAGATGACAGACTCCCACGTGGATACCATGTGGGACTCGATTTCCTTTCCCCAAAGTCCACTGGAGTTAGAAAGAAAAGGTTGAGCACCCACATCCACCATCATCTTTCCCTCATCTTGCTGACCTACTTTTCTGGATGATATGATCTCTCGCAGAGCTGATGTATCCGTCTGTATGAAGTCAGTGAAAGACGAAATCACCTCAGAAAATGGTGCTAAGGTGATTCCAATCAACCTAAATAACTTTTTTTTTCTCATTTTAAATCTTCTTTCAAAAATGGATCTTCTGTTATGCATTATGCAATCTTCAAACATGATATTGAAACGTGAATATACTGTCACAAAACCATTGGTTGGCTACCAATTGGTTTTGCTGAAGAACATATAATTTGCATGGATATTCCTGTTCAACGTTAACCTGCATTTTGTGATGTAGACTTTTATGTCCTCATGATGTGGTATACCATCATATACTAGTATACTGTACAGTACCAATGTTCATCCTTATTGCATTCTTACAAGTTAAATCATTCTTACCTGTCGCAGGGGCTTGTCCTTTGAATGTGTTGATAGGAGATCCCATATTCTTGTGCATGGTTGTTTCAATTCAGATGGCAATATGTGCCATGGTTTTGCATGTTGGAGGAGTACATTAGAGGTGATGTTTGAGGCAGTGGGCCATGCACACCATGTGCATGCATGTGGTGTGTCACTTCCAAGTAGACCCCTATCCCAATCGCACTTTCCACCACCCTACTGGTTGGGTTCTGCTCATGCCACCCCATGACTCATCCCATACTGCCGTCGCCATGGAAGTAGTGCTCATGTTCTTCTTCCTGTTTTATTTCTGTCATTTGAACACTTGTTATAGCTGTTTCCTAATTCTAAAACCTTAGACTGCACAGTCTTAATGCATCACGATATACTCAAAAACATGTCCATCTTTCACATGACTTCCCCGCCATGTGCAAACCACGTAAAAGAAGCCACTTGTTTTTCTCCAGTGCAGACCTCAGCATAGGACCCCTCTTGTCTCAAATGGTAGCCGTTTCTCTTGGTTTTTTATCCTTGTCAGTGACCTTGTTTAATCTTTGTGTGTGTGTGTATGTGAGAGAGAGAGAGAGAGAGAGAGAGAGAGAGAGAGAGAGTTCCACAATCACCCATAGTGCTACACGCAATGCTTTCAGATATCTTCCAGTGTGGTTTCTCCTCTGCTTCCTACCCTCTATCTTTGTCATCTCGATCCATATGAGTAAAGCAAGCCTTTGACACACCTTGCTGTTCTTCCCTCCAACCGCAACCATGCAAGCCGCCAAATCATTCGTGCAAGCTTTCCTGAAGCAAATGCTTCTTGGCATCCAACTTTCTGCTGTTTCACACAGAAGCGGGAGTCTTCAGGAGAGGAAGAGCGCCATCAAGCTCTCGGCCGATGTCGCCATGGCCGTCGCCAGAGGTAGCAAAAAATGGACTCGTGGCCTCATCGCTAGCCTCTCCAAGGAAGAGCAGAACAGGTCCTTCCGTCAGTTCGTCCTTGGAAAGGACTTTGGGAGACCAGCCAAGCTTTGCCACAGCTCATGGAAGATCCCAAGGAGCAAGAATATCGTGAGGAGGAGCCTTAGGTTTCTGTCCAAGAGGAAGAGCAACATACGTGCACCAAATAGCAGCGTTCTTGCCGGGACACTCGTGGAGAAGAGAACACAAGTGCTCAAGAGGCTTGTCCCCGGGGGTGAGTCCATGGATGGGTTCTCCTTGTTGGATGAAACTCTAGACTATGTCACATGTCTTCAAGCTCAGGTGGATGTAATGCAGAAGCTTATGACAACTCTCGAAGCATCAAAACATAGGTAACTTCATTCCATTGATCACTGTCACTTCCCTTCAGTTTCATGTTTCGTTCCGTACTTTTGCACCATTTCTTCGTTGTTCTTATCCGCAGAGCTGACAGTAACGCACAGTGCCCTAAAGCAAAGCTTCATCTGTTGGCAATGGTGGGAAGCTGCTATTCCACAAGGAAAGGCCTCTGGAAAAGGCTCAGCAAGAGGCCAAAGCTCATACTGTAGCATGGGAGGAACGTGTACTCCGCAGAAAGTAACGTGGGAAGAAAGGAATGCGTGCGTCAGTGCTTTGTATTGATTACTCTTCTGAAATTGCTAAAGATTGAGGAAGGTCGAAACGTGGAGAAGATCATATGTATATTGAAGAGGGATAAAGCAGCGAAGCTTTTCCTTCCCCATTAATATTACTGGCTCTTGTTTTGTAAGAAAGACTCATGAGGACTCAAAATATATGCATACGAAGGAAGACGCTGCATATAAATAATACCCATTTGAATGCAAACTATTCAGAAGATACTCTTAAACTTTTATAATTATCTATTTCAATCATAATATCATATATTAAATAATTTTCTGTTTTAATTTTATTAACTTATTTACAGTATTTTCAAGTAGATTTTATGAACTTTTTTAATGATGATCAAAACATAATAATAAATAAAAATGTTTTTGAGGGATAATTTTAATTTTTTAAATTAGGAATATAAATTGAGAAAAAGTTAAAAGAGATACCGATTGAAAAACACTTATATATCACATGAAGGCCTATTTCTTACATATTCTTTATACCTTGATGTAGCATCATAGTTTCAAATGCTTTATATTGATCAGTGGAGTTAAAATATATATACTAATGCTAATCCACTGAGAAAAGAATAGTTCATGTTATGAGGTCTGTAGGTTAGAATGGCACATAACTCTGTTCAACGTGAAATAATGACAAAGAAGAAGAAGAAGAAGAAGAGAAAAAAAAAAAGAAGTTCTGTTCAACATGAAATAGTGACAAAGATGAAGAAGAAGAAGAGAAAAAAAAAAAAAGAAGAAGTTCTGTTCAACATGAAATAGTGACAAAGAATAATAATAATTATTATAACAATAATAATAATAATAATTATTATTATTAAAGAAAAAAATAAAAAGACACAAATATTAAACTAAAAATAACAAAGATGAAAAAAATAAAGGAAAATAAAATTAATAAAATAATAAAAAAAGAAATAAAAAATTATAGTTAAAATTAAATAGAATTGGGTTTAAGGTGAGTATCGATTAGGATCATTTTATTTTTTGAACTTTTGAATAATGTTTATTTAGTTTGTTTAGTTCAATAAGAGTAAGACAAGAATTTATTTAATATTTATTTGTTATTAAGAATCCAAGTTCTTGTGTACTCTAGGTGGAACTCTATAAATAAAGATATATTTATTTCTTTTCATCATGTAATAAAAAGTTATTTCAGCCGTTTGGCAAATCCTAGGAGGTCGATCCTCAGTGATCAAAGAGGTTGATCCCCTCGAAGTGATTAAACCCTCTTTTCTTTTTTTTCTTATGATAAAACCCTATGAGCCTTATCATTTGGTATTAGAGCAACGATGCTCATCGTTCTTGTTGTAACTTCGCATCAACTTTGTCGTAGCCATCATCATAAAAAAAAAGAACATAAAAGAACAACAAAGGTTGAAGTCGATAGCCATGCAAAGGAGGACTTCAAGCCGGCAGCCACGCACCTCCACACTGCGCCTAGGCGGCTACTTCCCGACGGCAACCCACTGCGCCATGCTGCTACTGCTTGCGACCACCGTCGTCGTAGCCTCCCGGCTAGTGATCACCTCCCCATCCTACTCGAGCAAGAAGAGCTATCGCCATTGCTTCACGGCCAACGGACCACACCCCCCCCCCTCGGTCACTCCTTCCATTAGGACTCCCAGCCTCGATAATGTTGTTTCCAACCGCACTACCACTACTGCGACTCGACCTCGACAGCAACTGATCCCCCTCGTGGTGATCGAAATAGGGCACTTCCCACGATCGCAAGCGCCAGTTGCCATCGCTAATTCCTCAACTTCCCATGAACATTGTCGACTCCCCACGATGCCGCTGCCTTAACGTAGAATTGCACTGATCCCCCTCCTCACGGTGATTGAAACATGATACTTCCCATGACCACTGCAAGCACCGGTTGCCACCACTAATTCCTCAATCGCCCATGACTATTGCCGACTCCCCATGACGTCGCCGCCTTCTAGCCTCGACGCTCTTCCCCCTCACTGCCTCCCCTTGGATTGCAGTCGTAGTTGCCTTCCAACCTTGGTGCTCTTCCCCATCATTGCCTTCCCTTGGGCTGCAGCCGCCACCGTTTCCTCCCCTTTTCATTGTCGACATCGATAACATCTACCACATCCAATGTCTCCTTCCTTCCACAGTGTGATAGAAATAAGGTAACGTTGCCTTCCATCTACGTCGTTGTTGTTTCCTCAACTGTAGCGAGCCCTCGATAGTGTTCCCTTAACCGTCGTCGCCACTATTTCCTTGATCGCAATAAGCCCTCGGTGGTGCTAACCCTAACCGCATCCCATCACTACCTCCCAAACCTCAGTAGTAGCGATCTCTCCATGCAACAACCACAGCAAGCATCACTGCCTCCCACGCGAAGAATCGACACCATCGCCGCGATCAATAGCAACATCGAACCAATTAGTGTCATAGTAGCAACACCGAATAGGGTAGTACTGATGTGCTTGACCCGATATTAAAAATAAGAGTTGGGGATTATAGATCTTCCCTTGACTCGATATCGATAACTCAATGAAAGTCTAATTAAAAGCCTTAGAAACCAGAATTGAGAACCGGCTACAAGAAACTCTTAATGATTTCAAAAAATATATATTGGAAAGCTTTAGCAAGTTTCAGTAAGATGAAAGTTCAAGCCTTACATTGAACCAATCTGGAGACATGGGTAAAAGGAACTAAGAATATGACATAAGCTATCCACGCATAAAGATAAAATTTTCAAGATGGGAAGATGGTGATCCAACCAATTGGATTTCTAGGGCAAATTTTTTTTTTCATTTTCATAGAACTCCAAAAGAATCCAAGGTGGAAATAGCCTCAATCCAGCTAGACAAAGATACAATCTAATGATATGATTGGTATGAAACTTACCACGAAGTTCCCTCGTGGGAGCAATTTAAAAGAGAGCTTCTTGTTCGCTTTGGACTATCTGAATACGAGAATGTTGATGGATAGCTTACTAAAATTCGTCAGACATCTACGATGCTAGAATATCATAGAAGATTTAAACAATTATTAAATCAAACCAGATTGGTTCGAACGATAATTGGTGGGAACATTCATCGAAGGACTTAATCTAGATATCAGGTGTGAAGTCAAAGCTCGCCAACCCTGCACTATGACAATTACAATCTCATTTGTACATTTGTATGAAGAAAAAATTAGCAGAGAAAATTATCAAAACAGAAGTGACAACAAACAAATGATCAACAAGCCACCAACCCCATCTATTCCCAATCGAAACCCTAACACCCGAAAACTAACTCGAGAAGAGCTCAAGGAAAGATCAGCGAAGGGTTTGTGCTGGCACTGTGATGAAAAGTGGAGTAAGGAGCACCGATGTAAACAAGGGCAGCTTATGGTAATTGAACCAATTAGGGAGGAATCAGAATGTGGACTCCGATCATGAAGGTATGGATTCTAATAAAGATGTTAGACATATTGTTGGGAAATCGAGAGATTCAACATCTCATGTGCAACAAAAACAAAAACAAGATCGGATTTCTCATAGTTACGTACTTGGCCGTCGTGCGACGATTGGTGCACAAAAATCGTAAATCCAAAAAATTCGCATGTATCATGTCAGAGGCATTACTTGGGGAGATCATATATCCCTGAAAATTTCAGATCCGATGAAGATGATGAAGGAGCACTAGCGTACTCCTCTCTAGCGGTAATCCACACAGCGGACGCAGCAATGACGCTCCTCAAATCACCGTAGGATATCTCTCCACGTGCACCACAAGACTGCTGGAGCTAAGGAGGAGAGGAGACTAAGAAGAATAGGAGGATGACTACCAAGAGCTCTCAGCCTATGAACCAGGAGGTTCCTCCTATTTTATAGAGGTGGAGGAAGCTTATCCTTAACAGATCCTGTTCACATTAGATCCCTATCCAGTTGGATCTCATTAGATCTTATCCACAGGATCCAATTTGATCTCATCAAATTGAATCTTATCTAATCATTTAATTGGATCTCATCCATAGGATCCAAACTAGGGATTTCATGGATATATCATATCTGCACCTCTACTCGTCGCAACATCCACCTTATGTGTGTGATCCTCGAGGCCCGATATCGAGCTGGCCGTGAGTCACTCCCGTCAGAACTCCTTCTGACTTAGAACACCTTCTGATATAGTGAATTATTATCTCCATATTAATTCACTCGACTCATCGACTATGGATGTACTAAGGCACTATGCCATAGTCCCAAACGGTACTGAGGAATATAATCCATCGAACTGTCTATCCTTATTACCATGTATCTATAGTCATTCATCCATCTAATATCCCAAAGACCGTATATTGGGCATAGTAGAGTCGGGTCCATACGGAATCTGTCAAGTCTCGCTCTGTCAGTTCTTAGGAGAACTCCTCTCACAATCCGCGACCACGGCGAGATTTTGCTTGAGTGAGCACACGCGGGATATATCTCTCACGATACTGAGAGTGGATGATCCTCTATTGACATGCAATTGTCTTCGTAAGGTTGGCTACCATTCCTGAGAACTGGTTATACCAGATCTAGAGCTCTCCAAACTTATAAGTCCGACGTCAAAGAATGAAATACTTAAACAAGGCATCTTTTGTGACTCAAGTCTAAGGACCAGACACACTATTGAGACTACAGAATCGCTGTCTGACATTAGGTATCATTAACTATACAACACTCTGTAAGTGGATGAATCAGTGAACTCATTCTCCAATGAGCACCTGCACTATACCTCTAGTGTTTCCACACAAGCGACTATGAGACTAGTCGCCTCCATCATATAGACGAGTATACAACGCACTAGTCTATCCGGTTATCTCGATGTCCTCATCGAGTAACCTATGACTAGGATGATTTAGGATCTGTGTTTAAAGGTATATCGGTCTCATTATCGTGATCTCATCACGATCCGATTCCCATTGCATAGATCCATGGACATCATAATATTCATCCAGATAATATGAGAAAATACCAATAATAATATGTGAAGAGATCAACTTAACATGTAATCGGTGCCATCACTTACGTGATTAGCTTGTAGCGCACCTACAACCAATAATCTCCCACTTGACTTAAAGTCAATCATCTACGTGTCTGATCCCCATTAGACCTCTGTGATACTCAGATATAATCTGAGTCAACGGCTTTGTTAGTGGATCTGTAATGTTATCTTCGGATAGAACTCTTTCCAGTACTACATCTCCTCGGGCCATGATCTCTCTGATCAAGTGGAACCTCCTTAAAATACTTCTGACGAGACCTGGGTTCCCTAGCTTGATCGATTGCCCTATTATTGTCACCATATATGGGAATCGGCTCCTCGTTGTTCGGTATGACTCCTAGATCTACGATAAACTTCTTCATCCAGACTCCCTCCTTTGTTACCTTTGCTGTAGCAATATATTCTACCTCTATGGTCTAGTCAGCAGTAGTATCTTGCTTGGAACTTTTTCAACATACTGCTCCTCCATTCAGGGTGAAGACATACCCTGAATTAGACTTGCTATCATCGATATCAGACTAGAAACTCGAGTCTGTGTAGCTCTCAACTTTGAGACTACTACCTCCATATACTAGTAAAAGATCTTTAGTCCTTCTCAAGTACTTAAGGATACATTTTACTATTTTCCAGTGCTCCAAGCCTGGATCTGCTTGATACCTGCTCATGACACTCAGAGCATGCGCTACATCAGGCCTGGTACATAGCATAGCATACATGATAGACCCTATCGCTGAGGCATATGGTATTCTATCCATGTATGCCCTTTCTTCAGGAGTCTTTGGGGACATACTCCTAGAAAGTGATATTCCATGTCTCATAGGTATGAGACCTCTCTTGGAATTTTTCATGCCAAACCTTTTGACAATGGAGTCTATGTACCTGGATTGGGACAAGCCAAGCATCCTCTTGGATCTATCTCTATAGATCTGAATCCCCAGAATATAAGATGCTTCCCCTAAGTCCTTCATGAAGAAGTGTCTAGATAGTCAAGCTTTTACTATGGAGAGCATTCATACATCATTCCTAATGATTAAGATGTCATCCACATATAACACCAAGAAGGTGATAGCGCTCTCACTTACCTTCCTATACACACAAGGCTCATCTTCATTCTTAACGAAGTCATAAGATCTGATCGCCTCATCAAATCTTATGTTCTAATTTCGGGAAGCTTGCTTTAGTCCATAAATAGATTTAAGTAATTTGTACACCTTATCTAGACTATGCTTGGACATGAACCCTTCAGGGTGTCTCATATACACTTCTTCTTCGAGGTTGCCATTAAGGAATGCAGTTTTTACGTCCATTTATCAGATCTCATAGTCATAATATGCTACAACAGTCAATAGAATTCGAATGGATTTCAGCATAGCTATGAGTGCAAAGGTTTCGTCATAGTCAACACCTTACTTCTGATGATACCCCTTAGCCACTAGCCTTGCCTTATAGGTCTTGACCTTTCCATCTACCCTGATCTTCTTCTTGAAGATCCATTTGCAGCTAATAGGTATGATACCCTCAGGTGCATCAACAAGGTTCCAAACCTTGTTGGAGTACATGGATTCCATCTCAGAATTTATGGCTTCTTGTAACTTCCTGGAGTCTATACTCATAATAGCCTCCTCGTAGGTCTGAGGATCAATGTCCTGAATGTCCTCTCCACTAATATGTCTCATATATCTTTCAGGAGAGTATGACACTCTACCAGTCCTACGCAAAATTGAAATTTATGTGTTAGGTACCCGAACAGACTCGATCTCTGGAATGGTGCCTAAGCTAGGTTCTCCAACCTCGCTTAATTCTATCATGCTCCCACTGTTTCTGCCAAGAATGTATTCCTCCTCAAGAAACATTGGTCTCTTGTCAACAAAGACTTTTTGGTCCTCATGGTGATAGAAATAATAACCACAAGTTTCCTTGGGGTATCCCATGAACTTGCACCGTTTCATCCTGGATTCCAACTTATCGGGGTTATGTCTTTTAATGTGGGCAAGGCAGCCCCAAATCTTAATAACCTTAAGATCGGACTTCTTCCCTCTCCATATCTCATATGGTGTAGACACTACCGATCTAAATGGAACCTTGTTTAGAAGGTAAATTACGATCTGTAGGGCATATCCCCAAAATGAGATGGGTAGGTCAGCGAAACTCATCATGGATCGCACCATATCTAATAGTATACGATTCCTCCTTTCTGATAAACCATTAAGCTGTGGTGTATAAGGAGGTGTCCATTGGGATAGAATCCCATGGTTTTTGAGGAACTGGGTGAATTCTGTACTCAGGTATTCTTCTCCTCGATCTGATCGAAGAGTTTTAATACTCTTTCCAATCTAGTTCTCTACTTCATTCTTATACTCCCTGAATTTCTCGAAGGCTTCAGACTTATATTTCATCAAGTACACATATCCATACCTAGAGAAATGATTAGTGAAAGTAATGAAGTAGGAATAACCACCTATGGAATGAGTTAACATAAAGGACCATATACATTACTTTGTATGAGTTCTAGTAACTCAATGACTCTCTCTTGGTTTACTAAATGGAGAGTTGGTCAATTTTCCATAAAGGCAAGGCTCGTAAGTTGTATATGACTCGTAGTCAAATGGATCTAAGTATCCATTTTTCAACAACTTTTGAATCCTTCCCTCATGGATATGACCTAGCCTACAATACTACAAATATGCATTATTCATCTCTTCTCGTTTTCTCTTGGCCATGCTTACATTCATGATGTGTGAAGTAGTATGTAGCATAAAAAAATCATTATGCAATGTCTCTCTAGTAATGATCTTATCATTCTTACTGATTGAATAACAATTGTTCTCAAAAGCACTTTATAACCATTTAATGTCAAAGATGAAATGGAAATAATATTTTTGATAATAGAGGAAACAAAATAATATACATCTAATGCAATAATAGCTCCATTAGGTAAGTGTAGAGTGACCTCGTCGATAGCAACAGCAGCAACTCTTGCTCTATTGTCCATCTTGAGGTCCATCTCGCCTTTTGCTTATCTCATATGCCTTGTCAGAACTTGCAATGAATTACAGATATGATAAACACTACCGGTATCCAATACCCATGCATTATCACAAGAATCTGACACATGGAGACTGATCATGAAAGTACCTGAAGCTTTTCTAAGCTTCTGTTTCTCTTTTTTTACAAGATACGCCTTATAGTTCCTCTTCCAATGTACATCTTGACCATAGTAGAAGCATTGGCCTTTGTCCTTTGTTGGGTCAATTTTGGCAATCTTTACCTTACCCCGTTTGCCCTTGCCCTTACCCTTCTCAAGGGTCTTCCCAGCCTTCCTTTTTCTTTTGGTCTTACCAACATAGAGAACTAATTTCTCTTTCTTGATAGTGCTCTTTGCCTCCCTCAACATATTGAGGAGCTTAAGAAGAGATACCTCAAGTTTGTTCATATTGAAATTCATGATGAACTGAGAAAAGGAATTTGGTAGGGACTGAAGTATAAGATCAACACACAGGTTATCATCTATGACCATTCCTAGACTTGAGTTTTTTAATCCACTTTATCATCTTCAAGACATGGTTCTGAACTGATGTCCCCTTAGTCATCCTGGTACGAAAGAGACTCTTGGATATCTCATATCGCTGAGTTCTTCCCTATTCCTCAAACAGTTTACGGAGGTGCAGGAGTATAGAATGAGCATCCATGTTTTCATATTATCTCTGTAACTCAAGAGTCATAGAGGCTAACATGTAACACTGGACGAGAGCAGAATCATCTATATACTTCGCATATTGGGCAAACTCTTCTTAAGGAGCTTCTGCCTCAGGTTGGGGCATGACTGTATCTAAAATATATGCGATTTTCTCCATTGTAAGAACTATTCTCAGGTTGCGGAGCCAATCCGTATAATTTGGACCAGTGAGGCGGTTGGCATCAAGTATGCCACGTAGAGGGTTTGATGATGACATGTTTCTGATAAATAGGATATATAGCATAAATAACATGCAGATTTTACAAAAATAAATAATCAAGATATGGACTTCTATCTTGACATGCTCCCACTAATTTTTCTAGCGAGTCACATGACACCCTCATGCACATGAAACGGAAGTCTCCGGTAGACTTCTAGTGGGGATCGGGATCCAATCGGCATCTTAGTGCAATCTCGAGGGACTCGACCAATTATACTAAGTCTGAAAGGTAGATAACTCTTTCCAATCACAACTCTTTGTGATTTCTATCATATTTGGCCTCCGAACCACCATGGCCTCGAGGGACTTGACCAACCATAATATCCAGTTAAGTCATCACCATCGTTACAAGATGAGTCTAATTCGGTGATATGCCCTCGAGGGACTCGACCAAGCATACCATGTCCTCAGGTCACCGATGACATCTCTATGTCGAAGACAAGATAGCAAGACGCGAAATAGGTGAGCCTCGAGGGACTTAACCAACTCAGCCTACGTTGGGAATCGGTTCCTGCCCCTAACGATGGAAGGCCACGTGGGTCAATCTTATTGCCTCACGCTTACCGACTTAATATTATCATAGGATGGGGTTTTAGGTTCGGTCTCATGATATGACGTGTTATATACATACATATTTAATATATTTACATCGCATGCAAATATATATATATATATATATATATATATATATATATATATATATATATATATATATATATATATATATATATATATATATATATATATATACTTATCTAGTAGGTGTATAGCATTCACATGCACAAGCACACTAGATGATCATGGACTTTAACCTAATATGATTAGGCCTAAGCCAGTAGGCCTAATCACTTACATCAGGATCTATGTGCATATCAGTGCATCTCTATGCACGGTGATCATCCATCTCGTCATCGTCGGATCTATCGGCACCTCGACGCATCTCCATGCGTCGTGATCGTCTGAATCAGCCTCAGGGGTCCCGCTACCACCTCTAGGCTTCTACCGTACCTCTAGGATAATTATAACATAATTATAGGCATGTAGGCCCGACAATCAACGAAAAATGAAGGCTCGCAGGCCCCAATAATCACATATACACATCACAAAGTCCATGATCATCTTCCCACATCACATCACATTATATATATATATATCATGTAGGATTACTAGATAAATAATAATAGTTACTTAAACCTTTTAAATAACTAAAATTTGAAATCAGGGACATGTAAGAAATTTTCTAAATTCTGAGGGGTATTTTGGTCATTCTATCATAAAGGACAAAATTAGAATTTTAAAAATTTCGAGGGGCAAAACTATCTTTTGGTCCAAAAACCCTAATCCCCTCCTTTTCTTGCTGTTGCATTGCCACCGATGCCACCCTGTTGGCGGCAGCATGCGCGTAGGGGGCGTTGCCCATGCTATGCGACTTCGCTCGTGGTCTTCTTGAGTGAGCCAGCCTTGCCGTGACAGCGATGGGTCGCCCACGGGGAGCGCTGCTGCCCCCGCACACGACAGCGATGGGTCGCCCACGGGGAGCGCCGCCCATGCCTACTGGCGGTGTGTCTACGGATGGTGCCCGCTGGTAGATCTTGCCCATACGCGGCCGGTGGTTCGCCACGGGAGGCGGCGCCACTGCGGCGGCGCCACTGCAGGCGGCGCCACGCAGCTGCGGCCTACCTGCGAGTTCCTTTGCTGGCGCAGTCGGCGGCGGCCAAGCGGTAGGTGGCTTACGCAAGTGTTAACAGCACAGTTACCATGTTCTACTTTTCTTTTTTGCGATCAAAAGTGTATCCAAAATATAACACATGCAGTTTATAAGCCAATCATCACACGACAAACCTGGCTCTGATACCACTATTGAAAAATTGGGAGATTCGGCATCTCATGCGTAACAAAAAATAAAAACAAGATCGGATTTCCTATAGTTACGTACTTGACCGTCGTGCGACATGTATCATGTTAGAGGCATTACCTGGGGAGATCGTATATCCTCGAAAATTCTAGATCTGATGTAGAGGATGAAGGAGCACTACCGTACTCCTCTCTAGTGGTAATCCACACAGTGGACGTAGCAACGACGCTTCTCAGATCACCACGGGATCTCTCTCCACGTACATCATAAGACTGCCAGAGTCAAGGAGGAGGAGAGGAGATTGAGGATAATAGGAGGATGATTACCAAGAGCTCTCAGCCTATGAACTTGGAGGTTCCTCCTATTTATAAAGATAGAGGAAGCTTATCCTCAACAGATCCTATTCACACTAGATCTCTATCCAATTGCATCTCATTGGATCTTATCCACATGATCCAATTTGATCTCATCCAATTGGATCTTATCCAATCATTTAATTGGATCTCATCCAATTACCCAATTGGATCTCATCCACAAGATCCAAACTAGGGGCTTCGCAGATATCTCATATCCTCACCTCTACTCGTCGCAACATCCACCTTATATGTGTGACCCTCTAGGCCCGATACTGAGTTGGCCATGAGTCGCTCCCATCAAAACTCCTTTTGACTTAGAACATCTTCTGATATAGTGAATTATTATCTCCATAATAATTCACTCGACTCATCAACTATGGACATACTAGGCTACTGCGCCATAGTCCCTATACGGTACAAGGGGATATAATCAATCGGACGTGTCTGTCCTTAGTTACCATGTATCTATAGTCCCTCATTCATCTAATATCCCAGAGACCGTATATTGGGCATAGTAGAGTCAGGGTCATACGGAATCCTGTTCGAGTCTCGCTTTAATCGGATTCTCCCGGAGAACTCCTTTCTCAATCTGAACGACCTTGGCCAGGGATTTTGCCTGAGCGAGCACACGCGGGATATATCTCTCATGATACCGAGAGTGGATGATCCTCTATTGACACGTAATTACCTTCATAAGGTTGGCTACCATTCTCGAGAACCAGCTATATTAGATCTGGAGCTCTCCAAACTTGTAAGTCTGGCGTCAAAGAATAGAGTACTTAAACAAGGCATCTTTGGTACCTCAAGTCTAAGGACCAGATACACTACTGGAACTACGAAATCGCTGTCTGACATTAGGTATCATTAACTATACAACATTCTGTAAGTGGATCAATCAGTGAACTCATTCTCCAATAAGCACCTACACTATACCTCTAGTGTCTTTCTTGAGTAACCTATGACCAGGATAATTTAGGGTATGTGTTTAAAGGTGAATTGGTCTCATTATCGTGATCTCATCACGATACGATTCCCATTACAGATCCAAGGACATCACAATATATGCAACATGTAAGATAAAGTGATAAAACGCCTAATAATACGTAAAGAGAAAAAGTGCATATCAAGTCACAAGTGCCATCACTCATATGATTGGCTTGCAGGGCACATATGACTAGCAATCTTCCACTTGACCTAAAGCCAATCACCAACATGTCTGATCCCCATCAGATCTCTGTGACACTCAAAGACAATCTAAGTCAATGGCTTTGTCAGTGGATCTGCAATGTTATCTTCGAATGGAACTCTTTCCACTACATCTTTTCGAGCCACAATCTCTCTAATAAGCTAGAACCTCGTCAGAACACTTTTGATGAGACCCGGGTTCTCTTATTTGAGTAATCACCCTGCAGTTGTCGCAATATAAGGGAATCAGCTCTTCGCTGCTCGACATGACTCCCAAATCTACGATGAACTTCTTCATCCAGACTCCCTCCTTTGCTGCCTCTACCGCAGCAATGTATTCCGCCTCTATGGTCGAGTCAGCAGTAGTGTCTTACTTGAAACTTGAAACTTTTCCAATATACTACTCCTCCATTCAGGGTAAACACATACCTTGAATTAGACTTGCTATCATCAATATCGGACTGGAAGCTCGAGTCTGTGTAGCCCTTAACCTTGAGACTACTACCTCCATATACTAGTAAAAGATCCTTAGTCCTTCTCAAGTACTTAAGGATACACTTTACTACTTTCGATGCTCGAGCTTGGATCACGATATCTGCTCGTGACACTCAGAGCATGCACTATATCAGGCCTGATACATAGCATAGCATACATGAGAGATCATATTGCTGAGGCATATGGTATCATATCTATTGTGTCATTTCTTCAAGAGTTTTTGAGGACATACTCCTAGAAAGTGATATTCCATGTCTTATTGATTTGATACCTCTCTTGGAATTTTCTATACCAAACCTTTTGACAATGGTGTCTATGTACCTGGACTGGGACAAACTAAGCATCCTCTTGGATCTATCTCTATAGATCCGTATCCCCAATATGTAGGATGCTTCCCCTAAGTCCTTCATGGAGAAGTGCCTAGATAGCCAAGCCTTTATTGTGGAGAGTATTCCTATATCATTTCCAATGATCAGGATATCATCCACATATAATACTAAAAAGGTGATAGTGCTCCCACTTATCTTCCTGTACATACAAGACTCATCTTCGTTCTTAACGAAGTCATAAGATCTGATCACCTCATCAAATCTTATATTCCAACTTCGAGAAGCTTGCTTTAGTCCATAAATGGACCTAAGCAACCTGCACACCTTATTTGGGTTATCCCTAAACACGAATCCCTCAGGCTGTATCATATACACCTCCTCTTCGAGGTAGCTATTGAGGAATGCAGTTTTGACATCCATCTGCCAGATCTTATAATCATAGTGTATTGCAATAGCCAATAGAATTCAAATGGATTTCATATGGATATAGGTGAGAAAGTTTCGTCATAGTCAACACCTTACCTCTGACAATACCCCATAGCCACTAGCATTGCTTTATAGGTCTTTACCTTTCCATCTACTTCAATCTTCTTTTTGAAGATCCACTTGCAGCCAATGGGTACAATACCTTCAGGTGCATCAACTAGGTTCCAAACCTTGTTGGAGTACATGGAATCCATTTCTGAATTCATGGCTTCTTGCCATTTCCCAGAGTCCATGCTCATAATAGCCTCCTCGTAGGTCTGAGGATCAATATCCTCAACATCCTCTCCTCTGATATGTCTCATATATCTCTCAGGAGGATGGAATACTCTACCGGACCTACTTAAAGTTGAAACTTGTGTGCTAAGTATCTGAAAAGATTCTGGATGTGGAATGATGCTTGAGCTAGGTTCTCCAACCTCGCTCAACTCTATCATACTCCCACTGTCTCCACCAAGAATGTGTTCCTTCTTAAGGAACACTGCTCTCTTGGCTACAAAGACCTTTTGGTCTTCAGGGTGATAGAAATAATACTCATAAGTTTCCTTAGGGTATCCCACGAACTGCACCATTCTGTCCTAGATTCCAACTTATCGGGGTTGTGTCTCTTGACGTGGGCAAGGCAGCCCCAAATCTTAACAACCTTAAGATCGGGCTTCTTCCCATTCCATATCTCATATGGAGTAGACATCACTGACTTAGTTAGAATTCTATTCAGAAGGTAAGCTACGGTCTCTAGGGCATATCCCCAAAATGAGATGGGTAGGTCGGCGAAACACATCATGAACGCACCATATCTAACAGTTTGTGATTCCTCCTTTCTGATACACCATTAAGCTATGGTGTATAAGGAGGTGTCCATTGAGATAAAATCCCATAGTCTTTGAGGAACTGGGTGAACTCTGTACTCAAGTACTCACCTCCTCGATCTGATCGAAGGGTTTTAATACTCTTTCCTGTTTGGTTCTTCACTTCTCGTTTTCTCTTAGACTCACTTACACTCATGATATGTGGAGCTGTATCTAGCATAAATAAACTATTATGCAATGTTCCTCTCATGATGATCTCATCATCTAATATTATTGAACAACCATTGTTCTCAAAAATAAATTTATATCCACTAACTGTCAAACATGAAATGGAAATAATATTTTTGATAATAGAAGGAACATAATAGCATGCATCTAATGCAATAATAGCTCCACCAAGCAGATGTAAGGTGACCGTGCCAACAGCCACTACAGCAACCTTTGCTCCATTGCCCATCTTAAGGTCTATCTCGCCTTTGTTCAATCTCCTAGGTTACTGCGGAACACTGCAGTGCAGATATGATAAGCACTCCCGGTATCCAATACCCATTTGTTATCATAAGATTCTAACAAATGGAGACTGATTATGAATGTACCTGAAGCTTCTCCAAGCTTCTGTTTCACCCTCTCTGCAAGGTACTCTTTGTAGTTCCTCTTCCAGTGCCCATCTTTACCATAGTAGAAGCACTGGCCTTTATCCTTTGTTGGGTCTTGGCAACTTTTGCCTTACCCATTTTGCCCTTGCCCTTGCCCTTCTTAAGGGTATTCTCAGCCTTCCTTTTCTTTCTGGTCTCACCAGCAAAGAGAATCGACTTCTCTTTCTTGATGGTGCTCTCTTCTTCTCTCAATATATTGAAGAGCTTTGGGAGGATCACCTCAAGTTTGTTCATATTAAAATTCATTATGAACTGAGAAAAGGAATCTGGTAGCGACTGAAGTATAAGATCTACACACGGGTTATCCTCTAGGACCATTCCTAGACTTGTGAGCTTCTCGATCCACTCAATCATCTTAAGGACATGGTTACGAACCGATATCCCCTCGGTCATCCCGCACGAAAAGACTCTTTGATATCTCATATTGCTGATTTCTTCTCTGTTCCTTAAATAATTTGTGGAGATGCAGGAGTATGGAATTAGCATCTATATTTTTATGTTGCCTCTATAACTCAGTAGTCATAGAGGCTAACATATAACATTGAGCAAGAGCAGAACCATCTATGTACTTCACATAACGAGCGATCTCAACCTCGCTTGCCCCTTCGTAGGGCGTAGGGATCACTGTTTCAAGGACATACGCGATTTTCTCCACCGTGAGAATAATTCTCAGATTGCGAAGCCAATCTATATAATTTAGACCAGTGAGGCGGTTGGCATTAAGTATGCCACATAAAGGATTTGAAAGTGACATTTTCTAAAATTAAAGATGTAGTAGAAATAAATAACATGCAGACTTTTCAAAAATTAAATAGTTAAGATAAGGACTTCTATCTTAATGTACTCCTACTAATTTTTCGCGAGACACATAACACCCTCCGGTATGTAAATCGGAGACCCCCGGCGGATCTCTAGTGGGGATAGGATCCAATTAGCATCTTAACATAACCTCGAGGGACTCGACCAATCACATTAAGCCCGTAAAGATAGGCAACTCTTACCAATCACAACTCCTTGTGATTTCCGTCCTGTTCGGTCTCCGAACCACCATAGCCTCGAGGGACTTGACCAACCATGATATTCGGTTAAGTCATCACCATCGTTACAAGATGAGTCTAATTCGGTGATATACTCTCGAGGAACTCGACCAAGTATAACATGTTCTTAGGTCACCAATGACATCTCTATGTCGTAGATAAGATAGCGAAACGCGATATAGGTGAGTCTCAAGGTGTTGCGGCACTAAGACGGGGGGGGGGGGGTGAATTAGTGCAGCGGATAAAATGATGGATTTTTTAGATTTAAAACAAGCTTTAGAAACTTTGTACGATGAAAGCAATGTTTCGTTTGAAACCGATTTTTGCGTTCTAACTTTAAAGCATGCATACAAAGATAAAAATGAAGTGGAGTAAGTAAAGTAAAGGCTTGTAGCAAAGTAAAACAGAAATTTAAACACTCACACAATCAAGATGCAGTGATGTATAGTGGTTCGATCAAAGTGACCTACATCCACTTCTGAAACCTTCTCCGATGAGGCTCCCAACTTCCACTAGCAAATCCTTTTGTAGGGGAAGGACCAAATACCCCTCTTACAACCCTTTATAAGTGGTTTACACTCTTACAAGATTTCACAAGAAGAAGGAAATGAGGTGAACACTTAAGTAAATGAAGAACAAGACTTTCCCAAGACTTATTTTCAAAATCTAGCTCTCAAAGGGTTCCTTTTCAACTGAGAAAAGGGGGGTATTTATAGATCCAAAGTGGATTCAAATTTGGGCTCTAAATTTGAAATCAAATTGGAGTTCCCGATTTTGGCGATGTCAGAGGCGGTGCCACCACCTGTGTCAGTCTGTTGACTGACACACAGGGGCGATACCACCGCCCTTGACTAGGCGGTGCTACCGCTCTGATGCAAGACTCTGATGGCGGGCGGTGCCACCGCCTAGCATGCATGCACGTAGCATGCATGCACGTAGCATGCATGCACGTAGCATGCATGCATGTAGCAGCACGCATGCTGCTGGCGGTGCTACCGCCCAGCATGCATGCACGTAGCCCAGCATGCATGCACACATGTTGCTGGGCACATTGGCTGCTGGGCTCCATCGCCCAACACAAATCTACATTTGGTTTGGGCCAAAAACTTCAACAACTCATGCATGATATAAAATCATCAAGCATCATGTTTAGAGACAATGTAAACCATCAAGATACTCATGCTTGGTTTAATCCTAAGCATTATCACAAATCTTACAATCGTCATTCATATTTTTACTTTTCAAAAATACTATAAAGAAAAGTATAGTATAATTTTGAATTTTTTTTAATTTTTAAAAATATAAGAAAAGCATAAAAAAAATTCCTACTAACTAAGTTAAGCATTCATGGAAATCATCAAGTAATTTCAAAATAATTCAGGAAAGTTAAGTTACTTACCTCATTGTCGAAGCCCATTAAAGCGTAGTTTGCTTCTTCTTTCCTTGATTCTTTTTTGTAAGCCTTCTTCTTCTTCTTTGGCATAATCCTCCGTTCAAGTTCATTGTTCATTTTAGATTTTTGTTTAATGAACTTGTTAACATTCATTGTTATGTGTTCAATGTCCTCATTGTCCTCATCACTTGAGTCACTCAAGTAGCATTCATTTGTCCGATGTTCAAAAACCTTCTTGTTCTTTAGAAGGTGGTTCAAATGTTCATCATGTTCATGATATTCTAAACGTTCCAAGAAACTCATTTCATAGGTCTTTAAAGACCCAATAAGTTCATCAATAGGATAGTTATTTAGATCTTTTGTTTCTTGTATTGCGGTTATTATCGGATCCCATCTTTTGGAAGAGATCTTAAAATCTTGTTTTACGAGTTCAAAATCCAAAAAACATTTACCAAGAGCTTTTAGACTATTGATGACATCCAAGAAATGGGAGAACATGTCATTGATAGTCTCACTTGGTGCCATTCGGAAAATCTCAAAATCATGCATCAAAATATTAACTTTCGAGTCTTTGACTCTACTCGTTCCTTCGTGCGTGATTTCAAGAGTTCGCCAAATGTCAAAAGCCGTTTCGCACGTAGAAATCAGGTTGAACTCATTTTTGTCAAAAGCGCAAAATAAGACATTCATAGCCTTTGCATTCAAGGAAAAGATTTTCTCTCTAAGTCCGACCATTCATTCATCAGTTTAGAGGGAAGTTGAAAATCAGTTTCAATAATGTTCCATAAATCTAAGTCCATTGAAAGTATGAAAACTCTCATTCGAGTTTTCCAATAAGTGTAGTCCGATCCGTTAAAGAACGGTGGACGAAAAACCGAAAATCCCTCTTGAAAGCCAAAAAGAGCCATTTCTCATGGGTCTAAATCCAAAAGAGAAAGAACGTGGCTCTGATACCAATTGTTAGGGATCGAGCGGCACTAAGAGGGGGGGGGGGTGAATTAGTGCAGCGGATAAAACGATGGATTTTTTAGCGATTTAAAATAAGCTTTGGAAACTTCGTACGATGAAGGCCACGTTTCGTTTGAAACCGATTTTTGTGTTCTAACTTTAAAGCATGCGTACAAAGATAAAAATGAAGTAGAATAAGTAAAGTAAAGGCTTGCAGCAAAGTAAAACAGAAATTTAAACACTCACACAATCAAGACGCAGCGATGTATAATGGTTCGGTCAAAGTGACCTACATCCACTTCCGAAGCCTTCTCCGATGAGGCTCCCAACTTCCACTAGCAAATCCTTTTGTAGGGGAAGGACCAAATACCCCTCTTACAACCCTTTACAAGTGATTCACACTCTTATAAGATTTCACAAGAAGAAGGAAATAAGGTGAACACTTAAGCAATTGAAGAACAAGACTTTCCCAAGACTTATTTTCAAAATCTAGCTCTCAAAGGGTTTTTTCAACTGAGAAAAGGGGGTATTTATAGATCCAAAGTGGATTCAAATTTGGGCTCCAAATTTGAAATCAAATTGGAGTTCCCGGTTCTGGCGATGTCGGGCGGTGCCCTACTGTCAAAGCGGTGCCATCGCTGTCGATCTGTGGCCCCGAAACACGGTACCACCGCCCGAGCGGTGCTACGGCGCTCTGATGGCCGAGCTACGATGGCCGGGCTACAATAGCCGAGCTATAGTAGCCGGGCGGAGCTATCGCCCCAACACACAAGTTGCTGGGCGGTGCCACCGCCCAGCATGCATGCACGTAGCATGCATACATGTAGCAGCACGCATGCTGCTGGCGGTGCTACCGCCCAGCATGCATGCACGTAGCCCAGCATGCATGCACACATGCTGCTGGGCACATTGGCTACTGGGCTCCATCGCCCAGCACAAATCTACATTTGGTTTGGGGCAAAACTTGGCTGAGCCAGTTCACAGGGCCAATGGGCCCATACTTGGTTAAGTTAACCCTAATCCTAACCTAAATTGATGTGCTAACTATGAAATTAAAGACATTCCTATGCTATTATAAAGTCCGCAAGTCAAGTCTTCTTCCGGCGAGCTTCCGGCGAACTTCCGGTGGTCTTCCGACGATCCCTCGGAAACCATCCTGCGGACTCCCGGCAACCTCTCGGACTCCACGATAATTTTGGCGAGTTCCCCCGAGCTTCTTTGGCAAGCTCCGATCTTTCTTGGCAAGCTCCGTGAACTTCCAATGAATCGTCAGACTTCCGTCAAACTCTCGAACTCCCAATGATCCATTGCACTTGACTTCGGCCCTTGGTTTCGCTTTACGTCTTCATCCCTTTCATAGTTACTCCTGCACAAACAAACACTAAACAATCTACTTCGATCTAGATAGTTATTACAACGTGAATTGACATTCGGTTGCGGCACATCATTGGTGGTGCCGTCCGATCCTTCGGCACATCGCCTCTCTAGCGGCTTGTTGCCCAATCGGCGGTTGACCTCTACAACCCGATATCCATGGCGCAACTCCGCGCTTCTTGGCCCGATGCGGCGTCACGAAGCCTCCTGCCGATGGTCGACCAGAACCTCGGCTCGACATCTAATATCTGGCGTGATTACTTCCGCAAGCGTCAATTCCTCCGGCATCAAGCTGTCTAATCCACGATCGAAAGTAGACCTGTGTAACTCAACACGTAGTTAAACAACAAAACACACTCAATTAGTTTCATCATCAAAATTCGAGATTCAACAATCTCCCCCTTTTTGATGATGACAACTAATTGATGGTAACTGAGTTATCCATAACTCCTCGGAGTTTAACACAGACTCCCCCTATCAATCAATATGCCATTGATAGAACACTTGGATTATCCCAAATCCAAGCAACATTCATCACAATGTTATGAGAATTTACAAACCATCATGCAAATATATAAAATATTCAAGCATCATTACATTGCATGAAGTCATCAATCTACTTCTCCCCCTATGTCATCAAAAAGGAGAAGTAGCATTATAGCTAGTTTTCACGGATATGTAAATTTGACAACACACTAGCTATTAATCACATTATACAACATTTAGGCATTGCAAGTTTATCATAATAGGTAAGATAGCACTAGTCGTGATGAAAGTTTTTCTATGTTCCTTTGATAACAAGCAAATTGTATTCAAATATGTGCATTTTCTTGACTTCTTTTACAATATGCATGCAATTTTGTAATTTCTTTCTTCTCTTTTGAGAAGAGCAAGCTTGCAAGTTTTACTTTCTTTGCATGCTAGGACTTTTGCATTCATTTGTAATATACAATCTAGCAAAGCCTTCTCCCCTTTATCAATATCAAAAGAAAGGAGGATTAATACTACAAATAATCTTGCATGAGATTCAACAATAATTTGTAACAAGGATGCAAGCAATTTTGTTGAAAAAAAGCGAAGTTGAGCAAGATTTTTGCCTTTCTTGAGATAGCAACATTTTACTACTCAATGTTTAAGCTAGCAAAATTTTCTTTTGATACACAAGTTAACAATTTTTCTCCCCTTTATCAATATCGAAAGAAGGAGGAACCAATGAAAAATTTGCATCAATCAATATATCAATCATCACATGATGCATATAAGATGGTATTGAAACATGAGAAATCATGTCATGAAGGATATCAATATGTAAATTCAACAAGAATCAAAACCAAAAGATATCATCCATGATTCATAACTTTTCATTTTAGCAAGATCTAGATTCATATTTATCAATTTTTAATTCAAGATAAATGTCATACAACCAAGAATCATGATATATAAAAGCATATCAATATTAAGGATCAAATCATGATTACAAGTGCTAACATATTTTCTTTTCATTCATTTTTAAGCCATGATAAAAGAATGAATCAATGATTCAAATATTAAGCATATTTCTTTTTCATCAAATTTTTAATCATCACATAAGGCATTCAAGGAAGTATTGAAATAATAAAAAATCAATTTTAGCATATAATGTTTCAATCTTCAATCTTGAGTTATGAATCCAAAAGTCATAAATCAAAAGGTTCATGAATCATTTTGACAAGTCTCCTTTTTAGGAAATAACAAGTGGAAGTCTTAGGAGATCAAACACAAGATCTTGATTCATACATAAGAATTTTTACCAAGATCACATTTCATAAGAATCAAGACACAAATTCATAAAAATTCAAGTATTGAAATCCGAGAAATCAAAAGACAAGTTACATTTCATTTAAGGAATTTTCTTTTGATAAAATGGAAGGAGCATGATAAAGCGATCTTGATTTATAAAGAGCTTCAAGTTATAGTTGTCAAGATCATGATTTCAATAAAATTTCTTTATAGCAAAATGAAATCTTTTGGAACTTGATTCAAGCATTAAATATGTCTTAACAAGTCATAATTCCAAAAAATTCAAGAATCATAAAAAAAATCATTCAAGCTCAATTCATCAACTCAAGACTCATAATCAAATTATTATTTTGAGATTCATAACATGAATAAAGTCATTACGTATCATCAAAATCTCATTCGTAATTTAGTGATTTACAAAATATCATACATGATTTTATCACGTATCATTCATATAAAATCAAAAACTTTAGAGATGGAAAGATTTCAAGAAACATGCATTAATATTTCATATGAGGTTGCCTTTGTCCTTTGATGTCGAATAAAAAATAAGCATAAATATTCAAGACATAAAGGCTAAATCTCATAACGCAAATTATCAAGCATATTCATTTGGAAGGTTCTCCTTTTTAGTAAGTAAAAAGGAATTATAGGAGAACAAAATGAATTAAGCGAGATAGAGCATGATTGATATTTAAAATGTATCTTATGTCATAAATACAAATCAAGCATTTTTAAATCTAAAATCATCCTCAAATATCACATTCAATAAATTTATACATAATAAGCATAAATTTATTGAAGAATCGAAAAGATAGAGGATTGTATTTCGTTCTTGTAAATTTCTATTCATATGATTAGCTTCTTATAAGCATGCCTTTGCCTTAAAACAAAATGTCAACATTTAAGATGGAAAGGTAAATTTCTAATGATCATTAAGTCAAATCACATTAAGTATATGGTATTTTCTAAAGGATTTGATTCAAAAAGATTCACATGGATTCATCAAAATCAAAAGCCAAACTTTATCATAAAAATTGTCAAGGCAAAAATACAACATATTATTCCAAGACATGAGATTCAATTTATCATGATAATATGTTTTATGTTTCAAAAGATGAGTATCAAATTTTAAAACCGAAACATGAGTTTGTCATCAAGATATGATATCACAAGGTCATTAAGCATGATAACAAACTTCTAATATTTTCATTTCAATGATGATTTCATAATGTATGTTCAAATATTTATACAGAAGCCATCATTGTATAAATTTGAAATACAAATTGTCATTTAGCCCATTAAGATCAAAAGCATTACACGTAAAGCATCATGATAGTGCAATTTCTCTTTTTTTTATATGTTCCATTTCAAGTGATTTGACGTTCATATGAGTATACTCATGTTTTTCATATAGGTCCAAAGAGCATGTTTCAAGAGAAATCATTAAGACCAAAACATGAGGCACATTTTTTAAAATATTCATCATGTTTATTTTTATGAGATTCACAAAACTCATAACATGAATTCATTCACCTCAATAGAATGAGAAAAAATACATTTTCATTTTAAGCAATTTGATGTAAGCATATTCAAAATTTTTATGAAAACATGTATCAAAATAAAACACAAGCTTAGTCATAAAGCCGTCAAGACCAAATACATAAAAATGATAAATTATGATAGTGCATTTTCTTATTTTTAAAAGTTTCAATTTACGTGAGAGCATCATCATATTTAGAAATGAATTCATCATTAAAATCATTTCCCATCTTTTTTTCATTCGTTATAACAAGATGATCAATGCTCAAATTTTTGCTAAACTCATACATCATTTTTTAAAAATCTGAAAAATACTTTTCGTCATGAAAATCATCAAGTCCAAATGTAATACAAGGCAACATAAAAATCACATTTCTTTCATTTGGAAAATTTATGGATTAAGTCTTTATAATTGATTTCATGAAGACATGTATCATTTAAAAATTTCATCATAAAAAAAAGGTTAAGACCCATTAATCCAAGATAGAAGTTTTTAGATCAACATCACTTCAACAACTCATGCATGATATAAAATCATCAAGCATCATGTTTAGAGACAATGTAAACCATCAAGATACTCATGCTTGGTTTAATCCTAAGCATTATCACAAATCTTACAATTGTCATTCATATTTTTACTTTTCAAAAATACTATAAAGAAAAGCATAGTATAATTTCGAATTTTTTTTAATTTCTAAAAACACAAGAAAAGCATAAAAAAAATTCCTACTAACTAAGTTAAGCATTCATGGAAATCATCAAGTAATTTCAAAATAATTCAGGAAAGTTAAGTTACTTACCTCATTGTCGAAGCCCATTAAAGCGTAGTTTGCTTCTTCTTTCCTTGATTCTTCTTTGCAAGCCTTCTTCTTCTTCTTTGGCATAATCCTCCGTTCAAGTTCATTGTTCATTTTAGATTTTTGTTTAATGAACTTGTTAACATTCATTGTTATATGTTCAATGTCCTTATTGTCCTCATCACTTGAGTCACTCAAGTGGCATTCATTTGTCCGATGTTCAAAAACCTTCTTGTTCTTTAGAAGGTGGTTCAAATGTTCATCATGTTCATGATATTCTAAACATTCCAAGAAACTCATTTCATAGGTCTTTAAAGACCCAATAAGTTCATCAATAGGATAGTTATTTAGATCTTTTGTTTCTTGTATTGTGGTTATTATCGGATCCCATCTTTTGGAAGAGATCTTAAAATCTTGTTTACGAGTTCAAAATCCGAAAAACATTTACCAAGAGCTTTTAGACTATTGATGACATCCGAGAAATGGGAGAACATGTCATTGATAGTCTCACTTGGTGCCATTCGGAAAATCTCAAAATCATGCATCAAAATATTAACTTTCGAGTCTTTGACTCTACTCGTTCCTTCGTGCGTGATTTCAAGAGTTCGCCAAATGTCAAAACCCGTTTCGCACGTAGAAATCAGGTTGAACTCATTTTTGTCAAAAGCGCAAAATAAGACATTCATAGCCTTTGCATTCAAGGAAAAAGATTTTCTCTCTAAGTCCGACCATTCATTCATCGGTTTAGAGGGAAGTTGAAAATCATTTTCAATAATGTTCCATAAATCTAAGTCCATTGAAAGTATGAAAACTCTCATTCGAGTTTTCCAATAAGTGTAGTCCGATCCGTTAAAGAACGGTGGACGAAAAATCGAAAATCCCTCTTGAAAGCCAAAAAGAGCCATTTCTCACGGGTGTAAATCCGAAAGAGAAAGAACGTGGCTCTGATACCAATTGTTAGGGATCGAGTGGTACTAAGAGGGGGGTGAATTAGTGCAGCGGATAAAACGATGGATTTTTCAGCGATTTAAAACAAGCTTTGGAAACTTCGTACGATGAAAGCAATGTTTCGTTTGAAATCGATTTTTGCATTCTAACTTTAAAGCATACGTACAAAGATAAAAATGAAGTGGAGTAAGTAAAGTAAAGGCTTGCAGCAAAGTAAAATAGAAATTTAAACACTCACACAATCAAGACGCAGCGATGTATAATGGTTCGATCAAAGTGACCTACATCCACTTCCGAAGCCTTCTCCGATGAGGCTCCCAACTTCCACTAGCAAATCCTTTTGTAGGGGAAGGACCAAATACCCCTCTTACAACCCTTTACAAGTGGTTCACACTCTTACAAGATTTCACAAGAAGAAGGAAATAAGGTGAACACTTAAGCAAATGAAGAACAAGACTTTCCCAAGACTTATTTTCAAAATCTAGCTCTCAAAGGGTTCCTTTCACCGAGAAAAGGGGGATATTTATAGATCTAAAGTGGATTCAAATTTGAGCTTCAAATTTGAAATCAAATGGATATCACGCACGGGATCCACCGTGACACGGGAAGGCTGTACACATGTGCTGTGGTGACACGTGCATATGCTGTGTGCTAATACTGGGTAAAGTGCTACACCAAAGCACAAGTCGGGCGGTGCACGCCAAAGATGCATGCACGTAGCATGCATGCATAAGACGCATGTCAGGGTGCTACCACCTAGCATGCATAGACGTAGCCCAAAGATGCATGCACACATGCCGGGCACATTGCCGGGCTCCATCGCCCAAAGACAAATCTACATTTGGTTTGGGCCAAAACTTGGCCCAAACTGTTCAACAAGGCCCAATGGGCCCATACTTGGGTTAAAGGATTAACCCCTAATCCTAACCTAAATTGATGTGCTAACTACGAAATTAAAGATATTCCTAAGCTATTACAAAGTCTGCAAGTCAAGTCTTCTTCCGGCGAGCTTCCGGCGAACTTCCGGTGGTCTTCCGATGATCCCTCGGAAACCATCATGCGGACTCCCGGCAACCTCTCGGACTCCACGATAATTTTGGCGAGTTCCCCCAAGCTTCTTTGGCAAGCTTCGATCTTTCTTGGCAAGCTCTGTGAACTTCCGATGAATCTTCAGACTTTTGTCAAACTCTCGAACTCCCAATGATCCATTGCACTTGACTTCGGCCCTTGGTTTCGCTTTACTCTTCATCCCTTTCATAGTTACTCCTGCACAAACAAACATCAAACACTCTACTTCGATCTAGACAGTTATTACAACGTGAATTGACATTCAGTTGCAAGACATCATTGGTCGGTGCCGTCCGATCCTTCAAGCACATCGCTCTCTCTAGCGGCTTGTTGCCCAATCGGCGTTGACCTCTGCAACCCCGATATCCATGGCGCAACTCCGCACTTCTTGGCCCGATGCCCGACGCAAGCCTCCTCGCCGATAGTCGATCCGAACCTCCGGCCGACATCCAATATCCTCGACGTGATTACTTCCGCCAGAACGCCAATTCCTCCAAAGATCAACCGCCTAATCTCGATCGAAAGTAGACCTGTGTAACTCAACACGCAGTTAAACAATAAAACACACTCAATTAGTTTCATCATCAAAATCCGAGATTCAACACGAGGGACTCAACCAACTTAACCTACACCGGGTATTGGTTCCTAGCTATAACGATGGAATGCCACGTGGGTCAATCTAATTGCCTCACGTTTACCGACTTAATATTATTAATAGAGAGGATTTTGATTTGGTCTCCTAACATAATATGTCACACACACATATATATATATATATATATAATATCTATATCGCATATATATATATATATATATATATATATATATATATATATATATATATATATATATATATATATATCTAGTAGGTGTGTATAACCAATCACACCAGATGATCATGAACCACATCCTAATATGATCAGGCCCGAGCCAATGGGCCTAATCACTCACATCAAGATCTATATGTACTTCGATGCATCTCCATGCCTTGTGATCACCCTTCTCGCTTTGTCGGTTCCGTCGGCATCTCAACACATCTCCATGTGTCGAATCGTCAATCTCGACCTCGTGGGTCCCGCTACCGCTATGCCTCCTCATGTAATTACAATATAATTACAAGCACGTAGGCCCGACAATAAATGAGAAAAATAGAGGCTCGTAGGCCCCAATAATAATAATCACATGTACACACATCACATCATAAGTCCATGATTATCTGTCAACATCATACATCACATGTATATATTATTTTATAGGACTACTATATAAAAAAATAATAGTTAATTAACATATATTTATCTAAAATCAAGGACATAGAGGGAATTTTTTGAATTCTCAAGGGCATTCTAGTCATTCGGCCATAAGGGATAAAATTAAAATTTTAAAAATTCCTAGGGTTATTTTGGTCATTCTGTCAAAGGGGACAGAAATCGAAATTTTTAAAATTCCGAGGGGCAAAACTATCTTTTTCCCAAAAACTGTAATACCTTTTCCTTCTGCAAAGTTGCGACTGCCGCCACTATCGGTGACCACTACGGCCGCGCGCCCTACTCACGCGCGCAGCGCCAGCGTCTATCCGCCGGCAGCCGCTGCATGCTAGCCGCGGCAGCGATGCGCTGCAGTACCGTCGGCGCTGCCTATGCCGGGCACTTCGCCGCGGTCAGAGCACCCAGTAACGCCGATTCTCGCGGTAGGCCGCCGACGCAGCTGCAAGTGTTGCCTACTAGCAACTTGCACCGCCGAATCGATTGTCTGCGCGAGGCTGCAAGCAACCTGCGGTTGCAAGCACGAGCGCGCTGTCGCCTCTTTCACCCTTTGTGCCAATGATTTTTGGCGTCAAAAGTAGATCTAAAACACAACACACGCAGTTTAAGATCCGATCTTCGCATGAACAACCTGGCTCTGATATCACTGTTAGGAAATCCATAAGGGGAGCGGCATCTCATGCGCAGCGGAAGAACGAAAACAAAACACCCCAGATTTTCCGTAGAAAGTTTCCGTCATCGTTCGAAGATCGGTGCATCAAAACAAATTCGTGAAAACTGCATGTGTTAAAGAAAATACCTAGGGAGATCGTATATCCCTGAATCCCTGTAGATCTGTAGGAGAGGATGAAGAAGGTCAAGTGTCCTCCTTTCTAGCGGTATCCACATGACAGAGACTACGACGATGCACTTCTCTGAGGAGAAGAGAATAGGAGGTGGCTACCAAGAGAACTCTCAACCTATAGAGGTTTGGTTCCTCCTATTTATAGAGGCCTCAGAAACCCTAATGGATCTTGCCCTATTAGTTATTGTATCTCCATCCAATTACCCAAGCCTCTTGGATTAGTGGGTCTCTACCAATAATCTCTTATTAGCAATTATTGATCGCATCTTAGGATCCAATAATTCTAGGGCTTAATGGATATCCAATAAGTTAGGGCTCTAGCGATATTTCATATCCGAACTTCTACTCGTAACACCTACCATATATGTGTGTGACTCTCTAGGCCCAATATCGAGCTGGCCGTGACTCATACTTGTCAGAACTCCTTCTAACTTAGTGAATTATTATATCTATAATAATTCACCAAACTCATCGACTATAGACATACTAGGCCACTACGCCGTAGCCCCTAGACGAAACAGGGGAATCCAATTCTTTGGACTTATCTATCCTTAGTTATCATGTATCTATAGTCCCTTGTCCATCTAATATCCCAAAGATCATATACCGGGCATGGTGCTGTCAGGCCTATACGATCTCTCCTCGAGTCTTGCTCTTATCGGATTCTCCCGGAGAACTCTTTCTCTCTTAATCTAAATAACCTTGGCCAAGGATTTATTCAAGCAAGAATCATGAGATATTCCTTTCATGATACCGAGAGTGGATGATCCTCTATTGATACTCAATAGCCCTCATAAGGTTAGGCTACCACTCCCAATAACTAGCTGTATTAGATCTGAAACTTTCCAAACCTATAAAAGTCCGGTATCAAAGAGTGGAGTACTCATACAGGATATCCTTGGTGTCTCAAGTCTAAGGACCAAATACACTACTAGGACTACGGAATCACTGTCTGACATGAGGTGTTAATAACCATCCAGCATTCCGTAGGCAGATCAATCTGTGAACTCATTCCTTAATGAGCACCTGCACTGTACCCTTAGTGTCCCCACACGAGTAGCTATGAGACCAGCCATCTCCATCATATGGACGGGTATACAGCACACCAGTTTATCCGGTTATCTCGATGTCCTTCTCAAGTAACCTATGACCAGGATAATTTAGGGTCTGTGTTTAAAGGTGAATCGATCTCATTATCGTGATCTCATCACGATCCGATTCCCATTGCACAGATCCAAGGACATCACAATATATACAACACGCAAGATAAAGTGATAAAACGCCTAATAATACGCAAAGAGAAAAAGTGCATATCAAATCACAAGTGTCATCACTCATATGATTGACTTGGAGGGCATATATGACTAGCAAGTCTATCTGGTTATCTCGATGTCCTCATCGAGTAACCTATGACCAGGATGATTTAAGATATGTGTTTAAAGGTATATAGGTCTCATTATCGTAATCTCATCACGACCCAATTCTCATTGCACAAATCCATGGCCATCACAATATTCATTCAGATAATGTGAGAAAATACCAATAATAATATGTGAAGAGATCGACGTAACATGTAACAGGTGCCATCACTCACGTGATTGGCTTGTAGGGTAAATACAACCAACACCTATCACATATATAGTGCATATATTAGCCGACTATTCTAACCCGTAAACTATGAAAGTTAGAGGAATTTTAGAACATCAGCCTATTATAGTTTTAATTGATATTGGTAGTATTAACAATTTCATAAATAGTAAGGTTGCTAATCGATTGACCTACCATATTGAAGACTGTGACAAATTCAAAGTAAAGGTCGCTGATAAATGAATTTTAACTTATGGCAATAAATGTTCGAAGATAAAGCTGATTATACAGGACCAAGAATTGCTGGTGGATTTCTTTTTGCTACCCTTGGAAGACTTCGAAGTGGTGCTTGGAATTGAATAGTTGTCAACTTTGGATGTTGTTTCTTAAAAATTTTCTAAACTAATCATGAAGTTTTTTATTAATGGAAAGAAGATAATCCTAAAGGAAGACGTAGAAGTAAGGTTATTGCTGCCACTAGCCATTGGATGGTGAGAGTTTTTCAGAAGACTATAACAATTACTATACTAAAATGTCGACCTATTACTTATACTATTAAAAAGTGGAGTCCGTATCTACTTGATCAACGAGTTGTGATGCGTCGCAGATACTCTAAGACTGAAGTATTGAAAGAGAAACTTCCTGAGTTTGATGCTGCTCAGCTTTGAGGATAAGGTTGATTTGAAGGGAGAGGAATTGTTAGGATCTTTTTATTTTCTGAACTTTTGAATAATGTTTATTGAGTTTGTTTAATTCAGTAACAATAAGATAAGAATTTATTTAATATTTATTTATTATTAAGAGTCTAAATCCTAATGAACTATATGTAAAACTCTATAAATAAGGATATATATATATATATATATATATATATTTCTTTTCATCAGATAATAAAAAATTATTTCAACCATTTGACAAATTCTAGGAGATCGATTTTCTTGGAGTGATTTCTTTCTCGATAAAATCCCAAGAATTTTATTAGTATCCTAACCAACTATACTACAAATAAAAATATAGAAATATAGATACAAATATAGATACAAATAAAAAGAAAAGAAATATATATAAAAATATAAAACTAAAAATAAAAAATATTATAAAATATTTAATAAAATTTTAAAAATTAAAAATTCCGTTGTCGGGACTTAAGCCGGTCTGTCGGATAAGAGCCGAGTATCCTAACCAACTGGACTACAACGGATGTAGTTTCATGTTTTAGAAAGTTTTAAATGAGAAATATATATCGTATTGTACAAAATCTTTGATCTTAATTCAACGGCGGCGGACGGAAGCCCCAACCAAGACAAAGCTCCCTATTCCCCTTCGCATCGGCTGCCTCTCGCGACCTTCTCACTCCACTTTCCGGCCACAAACCTAGGGTTCGGCCGGCGACGTCCTCTTCCGCACACCTTCACCGCCTCATCCAATTTCCTACGAATAGACGGCGTTTCTTTATCACCCGTCAAGGTTCTGCTTCGTCTCGCTTCTTCTTCGTCCTTTTGCTCTCATGTACTGTGATTATTTAGGTTTTAATCTGTAGGAAGATCATTCTTCTTTTACTAGGTGGTCTGTGTCAGAACATTTTAGATCCGTTCAGTTATCTTTACTGTATTTGAATCGGTTTTCATCCGTGAGCCTTATCGTTCCTTACATGTAGATCTACTTGGGCGCAACTGATGTCATTCTGATACGCATTCCGTTTCGACTCCCGATGTTCCCTAAGAGTTCTGATGAATCTTGATAGTTTCTCCGCAGCCAGTCGACAACCCAATTGATACCCGGTTGGATTTCCTAATTGCAGCTCTTGAAAATATTTTGAATAGGATCGCATCTTAGCTTAGCTGATCCAAAGGACGTCTATATTGATTTCCTAAGCATTACATGAAATGTGGATCCACCATTGATTTGTTTGAGTGCTTACTGTTTGCAGGCCATATAAGGGTAATCAAAGACGATTAGGTTATTACTAAGTGTTGATGATTTGCATGCTCCTTCAAACTATATGTGTGTCATTCACTTAGCAGAACATGTACCAAAAGATTTGTGTTGCTAAGATGAGATTGTTGGAGTAGATGTGTGGAGTTAGACAAAATATGGTTTTATTCGTTAACAATTAGATGTAGTTCCAATAGAGGATAAAATATGATAGAATCATTGAAGAATGTATGAAAATCATTACAGAGAAGTTATAGATGCCGTCGTTAGACTAGATGAAATAATTAGTATTAATAAATAGTGTGAGAATAGGTAGAGGGACATCTTAGAAGACTTTTTTAGAAACCTTAAATAAAGAATTAAATGCTCCTGATTTTACTAAGGATGTTGCTTTGTGCAGAGCTCAATGTCAGAATATGTTCTATACAATGGATCTCAAATAGTTGGGGGGACATATTACTTACACTTTGCAAAAAAAAAGAAGAAGAGCTAATACTTGAAAATTATGACTTTTAAAAAGTTTTATGAGAGCATTAAGATAGTAAATTAGTAATGCTTAAACAATATTCAAAGATGAGCTTGCCTCAACTTCTACAAGAACATTGTAGTAATATGATCTTTTAAACTTTGCAGGCATCTTTCAAGAACATTGTAGTAATAGAAAAGGAGAAATTGCATGTTTAGCTAATATTATGTAATATTGTCTACCTTATACAGCAATAATTCTTTTTCTAATGTGACATTGGAAACCTTGTATTTAGGTCTTCTGCAAATACAATATGTTCTCGAAGCTGGATTGCATCTACATAACCTGATAATCGAGACTTAAACAAGACTTTATTTAAGGCTTTTAAATCAAGGAATCAGAATAAAGCAACAATTAATTATTTGTTCTATCGGTCCACAGTGATCAGACTCATGTGCAAGTCAAAATTTGTCCTTACATGAGTAGCCATCCAATGTGATAGGGTAACATGTCAACCTAACAACCAACCTTAATAGCTTATAGGCCCTTCTTACACACTTATGGTATACTCCAGAGATTTTATTGATCATGGCAATGTGGTTAAGGATTCCTGGATCCTGTGGTGGTAGCTTTTGGATTGGGTTGTTTTGTTTTGACAAGAAAACTGCTCGTGAATAAACAATTTGTAAAATGAGAAGCAAAATCATGCCTTTCGAAAGTTTCCAACTATAAAGAGGAGGACTTATATGATTGTCAAAAGAGCACTCCTGATACTTGTTCAATGATTTTGCGGCTATATGTTCCTTGTGATTTTTATGGATTTCAATTTGTCTTTTATTGTATACAGGAAATGTACATTCGAGTGAAGCGCAACAAGACAACCTACTTTGTGCAGTGTGATCCAACAGATACAACTTTGGATATAAAGCAGAAATTACAAGCCTTGATCGATCTACCTAGCAATAATCAACGTTAACCTTGGTGGCAACTGATGTTGTATTGGTAGATTCAATGACATTAGCAGAACAGAGGGTAACAATGCCATTCAATTACCATCCAGAACTGACATTTCTAAGTGCTATTTCATAATTTTAGTATGATGATTAAACAGACCACCTAAACCTGTTTTAAGTCTTAATTGTTCATGTGCAGGTTGAAAATGATGCTGTGGTGGCATTGACTCTTAGAAAAGGTATTGCAGTTCTCTGGCTTCTTTAATAAATCTTGAACTCATATACACCAATGCAATTTTGATGGCTACTTATAACATTTTCATGAGTCATGGCAGGTTCTAACCAAGAATACATTTGCCTAGTATAACAAAAATGTTATTTTCTCAAGTACTGAATTATTGAGTTTGTGCATTTGCTCCATACCATGAAATCAACTTTATGGTGGACTACCTGTTCATATGCACAAGTTAGATCTTGTTGAGGCATCCACTATTTCTAGTTGGTCCATGAGTGTCACTGTATCATGCTAGTGTGTGTTATGCCTTTTTCTGCTCTGATTGACATGAAGGACACAAAATAGCCAGATGTAGTATGATTTTTATAAAGATTTAACAGTGATGTCTTAATTTTTTTTACTCTGAGTTAAAGCCCACAAAAATATGATAGAAATGTGCAATGTAGTTCAATTGGTGCACAAATAGTTTGCCATTTCAGTGGCTGTTTGAAGAAGCAGCTACACTCTAATGGATTTTCAAGGTATTACTTACAACAGATGCGAAATGTAGCTTTATATGTGAGTGCATGTACAATCCATATGGAGATATTCTAACAAAGTACATAACTGAGTAAAAATTGAGAAATTGAATTGGTAATGGGCTAATATATGTTAGATTTCAATCAATGGTTTATGAGATCACATTTTTGTACATGTCAAATAACTAATTTTAATGATAAGTTAGAATATTTATGTCCATATTACATTGTGATGGATCCTGTATTTATCAGTACCAAAATAGTAGTAACGAGGCAAGTGAAATTAATTGGAGGAAACTTGAATTTTTTGTGCTTATGAGGACTAAGTGTGGTGGCATATATTTTTACATATAAAACGTAGCCACCCATAATCTTATAACTTTATGCCACATGAGCATCGGACACATCCATATATACTGCCTTGTAGACTACATTGGGAAATTGATTTTAATAATAAGGTTACTTCTTATTTCATTTTAAGAATTGTTTTCCTGGTAATTTATGCTTTTGAGATGGATTGTTTGTTTGAGATCTAGGGTTTTAGCCTGTGATTTATATTGGTGAAACAAATGGTTCTTTTTCTGTACTATGTTATTCTTATCTTGGCTGCAGGATTAGGTATGATTGAACACAATTTCCTGGTGAGGAAATCGTAGTCTCATTTTTGTTTTTACTTGGGACAATAAATAAGTTCTCAAGAATTGGATTCTTCTTTTCAGATGATAATGAGTTCGAGGAGATTTACATTGCACGCCCTGAAGACTTCATGTCATTCTCCTGATCAGGATAACAGCCTTAGACGATGATTTGCTTGTGAAAACTTGCGTCAGTCATATGCATGTAGAAGAAACATATTTCCCTCATCAGTCAATGTAGAATGATTCAGTCAAGGATAACATTAGAGATGGTGGTGGATCCAATGAACTCATGGGTGAACTTGGTGGTGCACGTGCTGAACTGCAACTAAACTGTAGACTTGTGATGCGAACACCATTAATTGGCAAGAAATAACAGTGTTTTAGCTGTTGAACAAGGCAATACAAGGGATGTTCATGCTTGATGCAGGCTCAAATATTGATTGATATGATTCCTTAGCTTTTTCTTTATCTCCATTCCCCAAAATTAGGATATTATTATGGAAGCAAAAGTTGAGAAAAGAAAAAGGTTTTAACAAATACAGTATCCTCCCATGAAATACTTTTATTGTTACTTGTTGCAAACGCAACAAGTGGAGACCATGTCTTGCTTGTTTTTTGTCTGATTTAACTTTTTGTTTAAGTCGTGCCGTATATTTGTGATCATAAAGGGTTATTCTATCTGCAATAGTCGATATAAACTTGAAGCCTGACAAACTTATTCTATTTGTAATTAATAATTATTGAACACTTTTATCTAGAAAAGTTCGATATTAAGTTTTTATCAAATGACACCCCTCAACTGGTTTTTACGTGGGAGCTTTCGTCGCCTAGCTGGATGAAACTACCCTCAGTCCTGCTCGCCCTTCCTCATCGCGGTGGCGGTGGCGGTTGCGGGCAGAGTGAAGGTGGGCGGCGTGGGCGACGGGCGACGGAAATCTGGGACCCCATCCGTGGCGTCTGCTTACTTGGCACCTTCGCCATCGCCAAGGAGGCGGTCGTCGCGTACCGTGCTGTCGCATCCCGGCTTAAGGAGGAGAAGCGTCGCCTCTAGCACTCCGCACTCGCGCCTACCCTCACCACTGAGGACTTCGCTTCGTCCTCGGTCTTCGCATCGTCTTCTTCCTCTTTCGTCATAGTGGGAGCAGCGTCGAGATCCTCGTCGATGTTGACGCCCTCGTCGCTCGCCTCCGCTCTACCCGCTGTTACCGCTGCGACGAGAAAGGGCCGGCGGTGTGGAAGGGGGGAGGAGGGGGCGGCAGCGGCGGTAGAGGTGACGACAGTCGAGGGCGGCGGTGGAGGCAGCAATGGGTAAAGGACGGAGGGTCTTTTTATTAAATTGATAAAAGAAAAAGGTACTCCCATATAAAAAATCAATTGCATGGGTGCTATTTGATAAAAACTCAATATTAAAAGTTTTTAAAGTTTTTTAGATAAAATATCTAATAATATTTTTAATCATTTTGGCTCATCTGTTGCCGTTGAATATGAATAATACGCAATCCGGGCGACAATTGGGCCTAAATCGTCCTACCCAAAGTAAGCCCAAAAACGGTCTTCACATAACAACTAAAGACCCGTGATCCCTCGGCCAGTTACCTTGTCTTCTATGGCGCTAACGGTGAGCGTAAGACGCCGAACACCCCTCCTCTCTACCTTCCTTCTTCGCCCTCTCCTCTCTGCCTTCCTCCTCAATCCCCGCCGTCCTCTCGCTCTTCCCTTTCCTTCTCTTCCGATCCTATTTTCTTCTCCCACTGTCTTCTCATCCTCCACTTATCCTCTTCTTCACCCACCAATCTCATCGCTTTCCTCCCTTTCTGCGGCCACCGACCCTGGCACCAGCGACTTCGACACCGATTCCGACGAGCCCTCTGCTCCCTTCGATGAGTCCGACCTCCATGACTTTCTCCAGCTCCTCACCCAGGCCAAATCCTTGTCCTCATGTCGAAAAGAGGCCCTGGCCTTCCTGCGGGCCTCCTCGGGTGTCGCGCTCAACCGGGGTTTGGTCTGCAAGGCCCTCTGGGAGCTGAGGGGGGACTGCGAGTTGGCCTTCCTCGCTTTCCGATGGGCGGAGGAGTGCGTCGAGGATTGCCGGTGGCATCTCATGATTTGGGCGATGGGCAAGCAGCGGCGATTTGATTTGGCCTGGTACCTGGTGCGTAAGTTGTACAAGACGTCGGTTCTCACGCAGCGGGCGATGGTGATCATGATGGAAAGGTGCTAACTTTGATATTCTTTTGGCATCCTACTATTCGAGATCAACAATTAAATGACAACTTTTAATATTTATTTTCAGCCTGAATGTTGGATTTGTATCCATGATAATTTTGATTTCCTGCCTAATTATATGTGCTTTGTCTTTTCCCTTTTAGTCATGCCTACTTTTTAGCTTAGGCTGCTGACCATTTTCCTGCCTATTATCTTCAAAATAGGTAAATAACCGGACCTTTTGCAACAACAAGTATGATCATGATGAAACATGATCGTATATCTGGTTAATTACTTAATGAGAAAGAGTATGATAGATGAAACATGCAAGGAAAATTATGGCATTGGCTAAATAATGGTTGTTATCTTGCAGGTTAGTTGAACTTCTTCTTTCTAGAGGTCTAGAGAGTGAACGTTTTCTTAACCTCTAAGAAATAGGAGAAATTTATAGGTATATATTTTAAAGTGCTCGATGATTTGGGATAAAAGCAGTAACACTTTATTACTCTATCATGCAGCCCCACAAACTGTCCCTTCTTGTCTTCCTTCTTTTCAAGATTGGTCTCCCAATTTCTTGTTAATGATTTAGGTAATAATAGATGTATTTTTTTAAGATTAGGAAAGAAAATGTAAGGATTTAGGTAATATTAGATGCATTAAGGGGCGAAGATCAAAGAATACTTGTTAATGATGATGAGATTAAAGAAAGATGAAGAAGTTATTTTTATAAATTAGTTAATGAATGTTCCACATAGGACCTTAGATTTAAATATAATAATAGTGGTAGATCTAATAATCATAGGTTTATTTATAAAATTAGAGCTAATGAAGTAAAAACTGCATTAAAGAAGATGAAAATAGCTAAGAGTGTGGAGCCTAATGGTATCCCTATTGAGGTTTGAGAAAGTTTAGGGGACAAGGGAGTAGTTTTGTTAACTAGTTTTCTTTAACAAAATCATAAGATTCAGAAGGATGCTTGATGAATAGAGAAAGAGTTTTTTAGTGTCAATTTATAAAAATAAGGATGACATAAAATTATTTAAATTATAGAGAAATTAATCATGAGCCATACTTTGAAATTTTGGGAGAGTTATCGAAAGTAGGATAAGACTTGAAACGAATATCTTTGAAATTAAATTTGGTCTTATGATTAGAAGATCAACCAAAGAAGCTACTTATTTGTTAAGACAATTAATGAAAAAGTATAGGGAGAAAAAGAAAGATTTGCATATGGTTTTTATTGATTTACATAAAGCCTATGCTAGGATTCTTGGAGATTTTGTATGGTGGGTTTTAGAAAAGAAAGGTGAATTTACTAATTATATTAATGTTATTAAAAATATGTATGATAATATAGTTACTAGTGTTAGAACTATATGGAGTGTGTCTAGTGAGTTTCTTATTAGTATATGATTACACCAAGGATCCATTAAGTTCCTACATTTTCATATTGATAATGGGCGAACTTACTAGTTACTTACATAAAAGACATCACGATGTATGTTATTTGCTAATGATTCTGTCTTCGTTGATGAGAGCTTAGGTGAAATTAATTATAAACATGACCTATAGAGGCAAGCTTTAGAAATTAAAGGTTTTAGATTTAGTAGGACTAAAACTAAATATATAAAATGCAATTTTAGTGATTCTAGAAATAATTAAGAGAATATATTTAAATTGTACAAACAAGAAGTCCATTTAAGTAAAAGTTTTAGGTATCTTGGATTAATTATTCAGCAAGATGGAGAGATTGATGAATATATTATTCATAGAATAAAAACAAAATGATTAAAATGAAAAATTTTATAAGATAGTTGTGAGGTCAACAATGGTTTATTTTATAGATCTGAGTGTTGGGCAGTTTAGAAAAAATATATAAAAAAAGTTGTGTTATTGAGATGAGAATGTTGAGGTAGATGTGTGGAATTATTAGGAAAGATAGGAAAAGAAATATTTTTATTCGTGAACAACTAGGTATCACTTTGATATATGATAAAATGAGAGACAATTGTTTAACATAGTATGAGCATGTATTGAGGAGACATCCAGATGTGATAGTCAGAAAAGATAAAATAATTAATATTAGTGGTATGAGGAGAGATAGAGGAAGATCTAAAAGATTTTAATATAAACTATAAATAAAGATTTAGATATTCTGAACTTAACTAAGCATATGATTTTTTACAAATCTCAATGGTTGCACAGGATTCATGTAGCTGATCTAAATAGTTGGAACTTACGATTTTGTTGTTGTTGTCATCGTATCTCTAATTTCTAGATGTGCATATTACTTTAATTATTTTTTTCTTGTCAGTTAGCCTCTTGATATATTTGTAGGATAATTTAAAAATAAATTTATTTATATTTATATTTAATTTATTCGTTAGACATATTGACTGATGTTTTTTTCCTTAATATTCTATTGTAGGAAGAGTTGAGTTCTTTGACATATTATCACGAACTTAGCTAGTTTTGCCAAAGTCGTGCGGCACTCTTGTATGTCGTCCATGAGGTTAGCCTTCTGAAACCTTCTATGGTCCCTTAGGACTTACAAAAGAGAAAACGAGTTAAAGTGTTTCACTCGGGATCCATAAGCAATCATTTTAGCAAACACTTTATAGTCAATGCAAATTATAACCATAGACTTCGCAAGCTCTGAACAATCGCATAATAAAGGATCCAAAATGACCTACTATAGATCGAAATGCCCACAAGTGCATACATGACACAACCTTCTTTTACAAGCCTAAAGCGACCACTAAAGCCAACCAAAATGAGATTGCTAAGCCTACAGTCAGCCCTTTACATGCTGTGCAAAGCATGAACAAAACCAAATGACACAGACATACATGAGCATTACATCAAACACCCTATTAACAATTTTGTCTGTGACATTCTTGCCCACTTATTCCTTCGACATCCTCGTCGAAGCCTTTGCAAGCATTGCATCTCCTCGCTCTTACTGAGCCTTCAATCTTCTGCTCCAGTTGCAATGTGCCTCTTGGCTCCCAGCTGCACTCTGCATCTGTTGTTGAGTAGTCGAACTTTGATCCGCCATGCCGTTTCAACTCGCTAATGACGCTGACTCTGGTGTGGGGTCGGCTGAGTTGTGTTGATCCGTATTGGTTCCTACGGATCCCTCAGATGAACGAAAAAACCATCCTTGGTATATGCTAGTCTCTCAAACGCCTTATACCACTTGAACTAGGTGGATGCTTGTTGGAGCTTTAATGAGCATCGCCTCGCAGACTTTGAAAATTTTGGATTCTTCTTTTGCAAAATTTGTCCATCGATTCTTCTTCCACTTAGTTGTTACTTCCAAGTAGGTTTGCATCACTTTCGCTTTCGATTAGTATTCTGTTGGGAAATGAAGTAGACAATCTATTCTTAGCAGCACCGATCATTATTGGTGAGGATTGAATAACTATTGTTTTCCATTAGGATTTTTTGAAGGGTTTTTGAACTTGTGCAGAGCTCCTCTGCTTAATAAATAAGAGAACTGGGGTACTCGGTTTCGCCCATTCTCTTAAGAGTTGAGAAGGCAAGGGTTATTTGATTTCGCCCGCTTCCTCGAGGGTTGTACTCTATGCATCGAGCTGGTTACTAGCCTTTGCCTACTCTTTGCTAACACTTCTGAAGCACTTGAAGTGTTTGCACTCCTTGCGTTGAGTTATCTACTGTGATTCACCTTCTCAATGCCATCGAACTTTTGGAATGTAAGAAGTTTTCACCCTAACTTGGAGCAAGTCTCTAATAGTTTTGGTTCACCTTTGAGATTGTATCATCTTCTTTATCATCTTTGTCGCCTACTCCTCTGAGTAGCAAAGGTATAGCACCGCGTATTGCCTACTTCGTTCCTTGGTCGAGCACTTTTGTATCGACCTGAAGTGTTCTACTTTCGGCTATCTTGATGAGAAGCTCGTTGACACCAGTCTTACGAAGTTCCCTAGCCTCTACCCTTCAGCCTTGTCTCAGTACTTGGAGTTTGTCTCTGCATTCTCCACCTCCTAGGCCCCTTTCATGACCAAGCACTCTCCCTCCATAAGAGCAAAGGATCAATGACTCAACGGAAGTTCCACCTCTGCGGTACCATGGCACTGTTATGCCCATGGCTTTACAATCCGTCGCCTTGCATCTGTGTCCCTTTCTTCGTGGTCGGTAGATCTGCCTTTGCGGCACTGTGGCACTCCTTCGAATCCACCTCTATTCTAACCGATGCTTGGTTTTGGGTAGCTAAGTCCCTCTGGACTTGTCGTCGCTTCCTCGCTCCTTTCAACCACCTGCTTCAATACTTTTAGGTTCTCCGAGCAGTTCCCTTTGGTTAATGGAAAGACAGACTGCAACTCCTATGTATGGCCTCCACCATCATGTTGCAGGGCTCGCGCTGATTCTGTTCTCCTTAGCTTCCTTCGTAGTAAGGTTCGCTTACTCGATCTTGTCCTCTAACTTGTCAAGCTCCCTTAAGCAAATATGAGCTCTGGAGTAGTTCAACTCTCCAGTCGTTTCAATCATACCTCTGTATGATCAAGTCCCCTCGTGGGACTCACTGGTACTTGCATTCGAAGTTCTCCCTCGGTGGTACACAGCCCCCATATGTTGATGACCAAGGCTTTCATCCGATGCAAAATTCGATGCACGCACGGAAGACTCGCCTCTACGGTACCATGACACTCGCTCCTTGAATCCATAGTCCTTACCATCGTGTTGTTCATCGAAGTGGTGCTCCTAGTAGCTCTTGATCATACTTCCGTGTGATCCAGTCCCTTGTAGAACTGGTCTCGTGTGTGTTGCATTGTCTCGAACTATTCTACCACGATTCGCTGCATCATGTTGCCTCTTGGTGACATCTCCCTCGTATTATGATTATTGTGGGACCAGGGATGAACTCGAACTGCGATCCCTCTATGTATGGCCTATGCCAACACATCGCAGGGCATCTACCACCTTCGATTGTGTTTGCTCCTTTGACAATCGACCTTCGTCCACTCACTCTCGGGTCACACCTAGACGAAGCATAGCTCTAGGACAATCCGTCGCCTAGCAGCTCTCGAAGTCCATCGACTTCGTCGGAATTGGTGCACACCATTGTCTGGATCTTGGGTCTTTGCCCCCACCAACACAATTTTCATTGCGCACCATTTCCTTTATGGAAACTCGAATGACAACACTACGGTATATTCTTCAGAAGTACTTGCCTCCGCGTCCTCTTGCCTTGTGCCAAGGCCTTTTGACCGTAACTTTGCCTACGCAAGTTGAGTTGCCTTAGATCCTCTATCAAATGCTTCTTCGAGATGAGATGTATATACCTCGAAGCTCCCTTCGTCTTTGGCACCATGCAGGATGACTTTGCTCCATCAGAATGAGGGACCCATGGAATGACATGATCCCGCTCTTGCCTCTACAAGAGTTCATGTCCTTTATCTCTGTCTAAGGAAAACTTCGTGCCTCTGCACCATGTTCTATCTTCTATGTTGACTTTCTTCATGCAGCTTGGGTACTTCACCAAGTTACACTCAAGTTGCTCCGCTCCTCGATTTGCATTTAGTTGATAGTGCCTCTCGCACCTACCATTCCATGGTTTCACTTTCCGTTGAGTCCAATCTCTATATAGGCTCCAAGTGTGCCTTCATTTGTGTTGCCTTGGGTCGCTACCCCATTGATCTCGCATATATCCATCAATGCATTACCTCGTATGAGATCATGCGATGACTCCTTCGTCGCTCGGTCAGTTAAGCTTTGTGGAGTTGTTGTCTTAAGATACTCCTCCTCAATATGTGCGGTCCGTTGCACATGATTCTTCCTCTGGAGAATCGGGACTTATCCCTCCAGGATATCTGTCATGTTGGAGCAACTTCTCTTTTCGTATCTTTACCTTTAGAAGATTCAGAGACCACTATCCCCTTGGACTACTCTGCCTTGCTGAACAAACTGTGCATTGTTTTGTTGCAGTAAACGCACATGCTAGATTGCGACTCTTCGCCAATCCAGCCTCTGTTGCACCTCTTAAGGCCTAGTAATATACTGAACTCGCTGCACACTTCAGCCTCCTACGGACATATCCTTCTCATGTCGAAGAGAAAGTTTCAATGCTCCATGGTGCCAAGTTTCGGTCACCTTGGGATGGCCACGAATATTCCATCGTCTGCATACAAGCCCTTGCATGAGTACCGAATTCTTCGAGTTAGCAATTCCCCTCACCTCTGTGAGCTTTGCACAACTTTTTCAGTCGCTAAACAACCCATCGTACTTTGCTCGATCTCATCCTTTACCAAGTGCCCCGCTTGCCTTGAGCACTGTTAAGTATGGTTGCCAACGTCGAGCCGTAGCTTGAACTCGACCATCCCAACCTTTGTGCGCTACGCATTCTTCTCAGCTTGCTTGTCCTCGTGGTGCCTCTCGCACAAAGGGTTGGCTATTCCTCTGAATGCCAATCTTAGATGCTCGCTCCTTTGAGCGACTCCTTTCCCTACATTTCTATGCCCGTTTCCCCCAAATGGTCGCGCGTGCTGGTTGCTCTCAACGCAGCCCTGCTAGGTCCCCCATGTTTGCATGTCAAGTGTTTCTATGTGTGCTTGTCCTACTCGATATCAAATGTCATGAACTTAACTAGTTTTGCTAAGTAAATGCGGCACCCTCGCGTGTCCATCCGTAAAGGTCAGCCTCCTCGAAACCTTCTATGGTCTCTTAAGACCTACAACAGAGGAAACAGATTAGTGAAAACATTTCACTCGGGATCTATAATGCAAATTATAATTATAGACTTTGCAAGCTTTGAACGGTCGTACAACAAAGGGTCCAAAATGATCCACTACAGACCGAAATACCCACAAGTGCCAACATGATACAACCTATGTTTACAAGCCTAAAGCGGCCACCAAAGCCAACCAAAATGAGGCTGCTAAGCTTACCGTTATGTCACGGACAAAATTGTAAACGGCTTGTTCGGTGTAATGCTTATGCATGTCCGTGTCCCTTTTGGTTGGTTGTCACTTGTAAAACTTGTAAAGGGCTTGCCAAAGGCAAATTGCCCAATTTGAGCGAGTTTGTAAGCCATTGTAGGCATGTACATAAAGCTTGCGTCGAGTGCATACTGTACTAAATTCGATGCAGTAGTGGACCAATTTTATACCTTTGTTGTGCAAGCATTACGAGCTTGTAATATGCATGGTTAGAATTTGCATTGGCTATAAAGTGTTTGCTAAAGAGTGGCTTGTGGATCCGTGTGAGCGCTTTCTGTCCGTTCTCTCTTTCGTAGGTCTAAGGGATTCTAGGAGATTTGGGAGTGACCTTTGCGGTGATACGCATTGGTGCCGCACGGCTTAAGGCAAAACCAGCTAAGTCCGTGATAGATGGTATCAGAGCGGGACAAGCCCACTTACAAATACTTAGCATGCAAACGTTGGGGACCTAGCGAGGCACCACGAGTACAACAAGCTAAGAGGAATTGCGGAGCGCACAAAGGTCGGGATGGTGAGTTCGGCGGTGGCTCGGCGTTAACACCAAACTTGGCGACGGTGCTCGAGGCAAGCGAGTGCTTGGCAAAGGATGAGACCGTGCAAGGTGGAGTGGGTTGTTCAGCGATCGAAAGAGTTGTTAACTCAAGGAATTCGATACTCATGCAAGGCCTTGCATGCGGACGATGGATTGTTTCGCGGCTATCCCACCGAAGGTCGGCGCCATGGAGCATTAAAACTTTCTCTTCGGCGTATGCGAGGATACTTTCGTAAGAGTGAAGTTGGCATGTTGCTAGACCCGGAGAGTTCGGCATGTTGTATTGGTGAAATGTCACAATCTAGCAAGTGCATTTGCAAAGCGAATTGGCGCAGTTTGTTGTGGCGAAGTAGTCCAAGGGATGGTGGTCTCCAAAACTTTGAAGGGAAGGAGGCGAAGAGTGAAGTTGCTCAGCGGGACGGATATCCGGGAGGGATAAGTCCGATTCTCCATAGGATAATCTTGTGCAATGAACCGCACTAGTTGAGAGTACCTCAGTCGAAGCTCGATGGATCGAGTGAGTGGTAAGGAGTCATTGCATGATCTCGCCGATGGTGATGCGTTGGTGGGCGCATAAGCGAGATCAAGTGGGGAGCAACCCGGGCAATACAAAGTGAAGGCACACTTGGGCCGATAGTGAGATCGGACTCAACAAAGTGACCGTGGAATGGTGGGCGTGAGGCCACCATTAACGCAATGCAAATCGAGAAGCGGAACAACTTGGGGTAACTTGTTGATGTACCCAAACCGCATGAAGGGAGTTGGCGAAGAAGATAGAGCGATGGAGCGGAGGCTTGGGCTTTCCTTAGGCAGAGGTCAAGGACATGGACTCTTGCGAGAGCGATCGGATCATGTCGTTCCATGGGTTTCATATTCGAGATGGAGCCGACTCATCTTGCATGGTGCCAAAGACAAAGGGAGCTTTGAGGCACATGCACCTTATCTCGATGAAGCATTTGGGGAGATTCTAAAGCGGCGATTTCTTTGAGGCAAAGTTGGTGTCAATAGGCCTTGACACGGGGCAAGAGGATCTGTGGCGAGATACTCTTGAAGAATATGCCATAGTGTTGCTATTGAGTTGTGCCATGAGGAAGCGGTGCGCTTGTGAGATTGTCTTTGGTAGGGCGAGTCGGGATCCGGACAATGGTGCACCTATTTCCCGAAGTCGGGGACTTCAAAGGAGGCTGCTAGGCGATGGGTATCCTAGAGCTAGGCTTCATCAGTGTGACCGAGTGGGTGGGCGAAGGTCGATTGCCAAAGGTGAACATAATCGAAGGTGGCGAAGGCCTTGCGATGTGTTGGCGGAGTCCACACATGGAGATATCGCATTCGAGTTCATACCACGGGGATCGAGAATGCAGGAGATGTCATCGACGATGATATGATGGATCATGGTGGAATGGTTCGTGGCAATCGACACACCTGTGAGTCCCATGGGGACTAGATCATGCGAAGTATGATCGGGAGCGCGACTAGGAGCTCCAAGTCGGTGAACAACACGGCGGCAGAAGAAGCTATGGATTCAAGCGGTGAATGCCATGGTACCGCAGACGGGTCTTCCGCGCGTGCAATGTTGCATTGAATGGAAGCCTTGGACATCGACTTATGGAAAGTGTGCCCTATCGAGGAAGAAGTTCGGATGCAAGTACCGAGGAGTCCCATGTGGGGACTGGATCATGCAGGTATGATCGGGCGGTGAAGAGTGGAACCGCTGAGCTCACATTCGCTTAAGGGAGCCGGCAAGTCGGTGGACAAGGCCGAGTGGCGAACATTGCAGCCAATGAAGCCAAGGAGAAGCGAAATGGTGCAAGCCCTGTAACATGAATGGCGGTGGCCATACATGGGTGTTATGTCTGTCTTTCGACCAAGTGGAGCTGCTCGAGAACACGGAGGTGTCGAAGCGGATGGTCGAAATAGAGGCGAAGAAGCAATAGCGAGTCCAAGAGGGACTCGACTACCCAAGATCAATCATCGTTAGATTGAAGGTGGACTCAAAGGAGTGCCACAATGCCGCTGAGGCGAATCTACCGATCATGAAGAAGGGATGTAGATGCGAGACAACGGATAGTAGTGCCATGGGCGCTGCAGTAGCCATGGTACCGCAGAGGCGGACTTCCGGAGTCATCAATCCCTTTGCTCATAGGGAGAGCACTTGGTCGTGATATGGGCCGTGGAGGAGGAGAATGCTTTGGCAAACTCCATGTACCAAGACAAGGTCAAGGGCGTGGCTGTGAACTTCAGAAGACCAAAGGTCAATAGACTTTCCATCAAGATAGCCGAGTGAAGGACTTCGGTCGATGCAAGAGTGCATGACCAAGGATCGAGCAGCAAGACGCTGCCGTACCTTTGCTACTCGCAGGAGTCGGCATGTAAATGATGGAGAAGGCAGATAATCCCAAAGGCCACCAGATCTATCTGAGACTTACTCCAAGTTGGAGTGATAACTTCTTGCATTCCGTAAGTTCAAGGGCAATGAGAAGGCGAATCATAGTAGCCGACTCAGTAAGGATTGCAAACACTTCAAGTGCTTCGAAGTGTGAGCTAAGAGCAAAGTAAGTCTAGTAACCACTTGATGCACGAAGTACAACTCGAGGAGGCGCGGTCAAGTAACCTTTGCCTTCTCAACTCTCAAGAGAATGGGCGAACCGAGTACCCAATTCTCTTAGTTATCCGCAGAGGAGCTCGCACAAATTTGAAGACCCTTCAAGTAACTAATGGAAGATAACAGCTTGTCAAGTCCTCACTAACGGTGATCGCTACCGAGAGTAGACTGCCGCTTCATTTCCCAACCGAATGCCAATCGAAAGCGGAAGTGATGCGAGCCTACTGGGCAAGACAACTAAGTGGAAGAAGATTCGATGGGCAAATTTCATGAGGAAGGACCTCAAAAATTTAAAGGTTGCGAGGCGATGCTCGTTAAAGCTCCAACAAGCATCTATCGATTCAAGAGACAAGAAGAATTTGAAAGGCGCGCGTATCGAAGATGGTCTTTTCCCTTCATCGGATGAATCCATAAGACTCGGAGGATCGGCACAACCGCCCGACCCCACACGAGTCGAGTTATTGGCGAGTTGAGCGGCATGGCGGATTAAAGTTCGACTCAACAACAAGTGGAGAGCAATTGGGAGCCAAGAGGCGCATTCTGGCGGAAGCGGAAGATCGAAGATCCAACAAAGAAAAGAAGTTGCGGCGTCTGAAGCGGCGAGGGCGTCGAAGGAATAAGTGGGGAGAATGTCACGGACAAAATTGTAAGCGGCTTGTTCGATTGTAATGCTTATGCATGTCAGTGTCCCTTTTGGTTGGTTGTCACTTGTAAAACTTGTAAAGGGCTTGCCGAAGGCAAAATGCCCCATTTGAAGCGGTTGTAAGCCATTGTAGGCTTGTACATAAAGCTGCGTCGAGTGCATACTTGTACTAGAATTCGATCTGTAGTGGACCAATTTTATACCTTTGTTGTGCAACTGTTCTGAGCTTGTAATATGCATGGTTAGAATTTGCATTGGCTATAAAGTGTTTGCTAAAAGAGTGGCTTGTGGATCCTGTGTGAAGCGCTTTCTGCGTTCTCTCTTTCGTAGGACCTAAGGGATTCTAGGAGATTTCGGGGAGGCTGACCTTTGCGGTGATACGCATTGGTGCCGCACGGCTTAGGCAAAACCAGCTAAGTCCGTGATAGTCAGTCCTTTACATGCTGTGCAAAGTATGAACAAAACCGAAAGACACGGACATATATGAGCATTATATCAAACACCCCGTTTGCAATTTTGTCTTTGACAATATAAACACTTTCTTTTGTGTTTTTTTCATTCTTGCTTCTTTGATTTTTTTGTGCATTGATGATCTTGAGTTACATGAGATCTTTAAAATTCTTCAGGTATGTAGCTGCAGATGAAGCTAGGAAAGCAATGAAAACTTTTCAGGTCATGGAAAGGTTCAAAGTAAATGCAGATTTAACAGCATTTTATGCCCTTCTTTGTGCGCTTTGCAAGAACAAGTATGTTGAAGAGGCTGAGGAGTTCCTCCTTCTAAATCGGAAGTTTTTCCGCTTACAACTGAAAGCTTCAACATAGTGCTAGACGGATGGTGTAATGTCATCTGTGATGTGGTTGAAGCAAAGAGACTGTGGAGAGAAATGTCAAATTTCTGCATTACCCCAGATGGTATTTCTTATTCTCATATGATCTGTTGTTTCTCAAAAGTTGGCAACCTATTTGATTCTCTAAGACTTTATGATGAAATGAAGAAGAGGGGTTGGATTCCTAACTTTGTGGTCTACAATTCTCTTATTTATGTACTAACCAGAGAAAGTTGTTTGAGGGATGCAAACAATATTTTTGATAAAATAATAGAAGCAGGCTTGCAACCAAATGTACAAACATACAATTCTATGATATACCCATTATGCGAAGCACAGAAGCTGGAGGAAGCACGAATGGCAATGGATGACATGATGGTGAAGGGAATTCATCCAACCATTGAGACATACCATGCTTTTGTTAAGGTGGAAGACATTGAAGGAACCATGAAGCTTCTCAAAAGAATGAAGGATGCTAGTTGTGGTCCTAACGGCTACACTTTTTTCTTGATAATAAATAAGTTCTTCAGATTTGGTGATTCTGAAAGCTCACTAAAAATGTGGAGTGAGATGAAGAGGTATGATGTCATTCCTGATGCTTCACATTATATGGCTGTTGTAGAAGGTTTGGTAAAGCATGGATGGATCCCAAAGCTCTGGAATTCTACAAAGAAATGAAATCCAAGGGATTTTCTGCTGATCCTAAACTCGAGAAGTTTTTCATGTCCTTCATATCAAACAGCAAAAACCACTGGGGAATGAGTGGCAAGGAATTCATCTTTCCACAATATGGCAGACATGGCACATGCGTAAGAATGAAATTTGGATAACCGATATCAGTTCCTCCAAACCTTATTGTTGCTGTGATCGAATTCGGTACAGTATTGTCAAATGTATTAGAAAAAAGTGATTGATCTATCAGCTCATAATGGCACCAGGAATGTCTTCTGGCTTAGATATAGTGTACTCTAGCAGACGTGTCCTAGCATGGACACCTATGATTGGAATTCTTTGTTCATTTATTACTTACAGATCTAATAATCTTCACCATCAATCATGCAATGTACTCCAATATCATATCATACATTATTTGACCCAACCCAGATGTCCTGAGATAGCCCTGAGGTAATCATTTGTCCTTGTTTCTTAAACACATTTACATGTTAGTTGCAGCTTGATATATGCAATGGGTTTGTAGCTCTGTTTCTCAAGCTTTATGCTCTGCATAGATATTGAAATAAGAGTAGGAATTCTAGACTCAGTTGCTTTTCTGTTCCTCTTAGCTTCCGGTCATCAACAAAAAAGATAATTAATAAACTAATGTTACAGTATCCATGTATATTATATGCAATGATAAACATGATTACTGCTTTATCAGCTCCCAAGGCTCATTAGCATCATATACATATGAGGGAATTCTTTTGCATGATTCAGATATTGTGATCTAAATTAAGCTTGTATATCTGTAGCATGAGAGAAATAAATACAAAATACCTCTAAATTAGAATTTGTTTTCATTTTTTTTGTTCAATATTTAGAATTTATGATTGCAGATTCATGTTCCTTATGAAACATATCCATTTTGAAACATTGACACTGTATATGATGATAGGGCTGTGTAGATTGTATGAGGGAATTCTTTTGATAGGGCTTTATCAGCTCCCAGTGCTCATTAGCATCATATACATATGAGGGAATTCTTTTGCATGATTCAGATATTGTGATCTAAATTAAGGTTGTATATCTGTAGCATGAGAGAAATAAATACAAAATACCTCTAAATTGGAATTTGTTTTCATTTTTTTTGTTCAATATTTAGAATTTATGATTGCAGATTCATGTTCCTTATGAAACATATCCATTTTGAAACATTGACACTGTATATGATGATAGGGCTGTGTAGATTGTAATAGTGAGTGATGCTTTTAGAATTGCAGCATTGATTGGCTTCCTGCAAATTCTAAAGGTGAAAGATGTTCCAAGGAAGTCAATCTTCAATTGTGGTGGCTTTGAGGAAGACTCTTGCTAGTGCCTTTTCTTTTTTCCAGCATTATACTAGTATAGTAGAACCATATGTGGTCCACAAATTATCATTCAAGCATGCAAATGGTTCCCATTCTTAATAATCTAGAGATCAGGTTCTGGTTTCTGTGGTCTTTGCAAGAACAAAAGAATCACTGAATAACCCCCATTATCAATTTGGTATGCAAGATAGAAAATTGAGTTGTGTTTCCTGGTTGATTTGCACGAGTAATATGGCCTTTGTATTGAAAAAATATCACTCAACAGATCATTTCGTTTCATTTTGTCTGTTGTAATAATGTCTTTTGGCTTTATCAGACGATTTGAAAGACTTGAAGGGCCCCATGTTAACATACCTTTATCTCATAATACCAGGCATTGGTGTCCAAGAAAACTATGCAAAGATTCTACTGGCAATCAGATGAAGATGTTACAAATCTCCATTCCCTTGCCATGAATGCAGTAAAGCTGGGATGATATCCATGGCAGCTAAATTGCATGTCATTGTTTCATTAGTTAATACATGATCCGCACACTTATTGATGCTTTTCAATCTTCTACTTTGCTATGCATGGCCAAACTGAAAATGAAGAAGAGATAAGCTTTTGATCTGCTATGTGAGGAACAGAGAACTGTTCCTTTGGAAACAATTAATTGTTTCTAAGATCTCTCTGATCTTTGGCATGGAGAGATGTTCCATCCATCTTTTATTATATTTTGTTAGGAATATCTTGGAAAATGCACTGGGGAGAATTCAGATGGATGAAGCAAGTTATGTAAGTCGACACCACACCCAAGGCAATAATACAATGTTGGCTCTTGCACATATAGCTTCTTTTCTGATAATGAAGGAAGAATTCATTTGGGTTAATAGCTCTATAAGTCACATACCAGAGCTGTTGTTGTTTGCCCTTTTTTCTGTATTTTATTATTTAAATCTTGAAAATGCAATTTGCATTGCAAATTAATTTTTTTTTTCAGCATTCCAAATGGATCGTAGTACAAATCTAGACCTGTGTTACTGACTTGGATTTCTGGTTTGTGCGGTAATAGCCGTTGGGATGAGCAGGGGCAGGAAGGAGAATAAGGCGTATGCACCCGTGGGCCCACTCTGGGTCCGGAGGCATGCCCAAATCGTGAGGCAGGGAGACGAGTCGGGTATGAAAGGTGCACTGCGTACCGTCGGCTCTACTGCTACTAAGTATCGTTAGTGATGCCACTTCGATGAGGTGATGAGTGGGGCTCGCGTGGCAGGGACTGGAGGCCCCCCAGATTACAACGAACCCTGACAACTTCGGAGTTGATTGACTCTGTGAAAAAAATAAAAAATGCTCTCAGCGAGACTGATTCCTCCCGTGAGACGTGCAGGGTGACGTGGTCGTTGCAGACCCAATGAGCTCCGCTCGTGGTCTGTGTAGTCGTGGGCGGGGTGACGTGGTTTCTGTCTTTCAGAACAACAGCCTGACTATTGTCATAGGTGGCTGATCCTGCGGTCCGGATCCCGTAGGCACGTACAAAACGTGGAAAGCGCGGGAAACTACGGCGCGTTTGTGGCAAACTGCTCCTCCCGAAAAGGACGCCTCAACCATGTCCTCCGTATCGGAGTTGTCACACTCCCTCTTCCCTAGCAAGCAGAGTGGGAGAGAGAGACGATGAAGCCCGCGTCCCTCTTTTGCGCTCTGTTCTGCCTCGGAATTTGCTTGCCGCCTCCAACCACCGCCGTCACGCCTCCTCCCGCTCGTCAATGCAAGGCGTGGCTCGTCCAATCCATCCCCACCGACATGCCCCTCCTTCCCCGCGTCCCCGGCGTCCTCTTCACCGGTGAAAACCCTAGATGATTAAAGAGATTCGTACCTTCTTTGGTTGGTTTCTAGATCTAGGGTTTGGGTGGATGCGTGATGATCTCTCTCGGATCGTCACAGGGGAGGCGTTTCAGTGGCTGGCGGGGAACGCCACGAAGAGGTTGGACATAATCGCACAGTATTGGCAGCTTCTTGCGCAGTCGGAGAACCCGGAATCGGGGGACTACGGATTCTCGGCGGAGGAGATGGAGGTGTTTGGAGAGGACGAAGGGCGCGCGGTTTATAGGTATCTGGCGGATGCGGCCGATAGGAAGGTTAGTCTTACACAAGCATCTAATAATTCCACTTTTTATGGGTCAATGTCGATGATAAACTCTTTGTACACTCAAAAAAGTATCCATCTTGACAAGAAATTATCTATATGTTAAGATGTCTATGACAAGGGCTATAAGCTCAGTTGGTAGAGCACCTCGTTTACACGTGCGCCAATGCTTTTCAAAGGAGCCTATTATGCAATGAACATAATTGATCGTATTGAGAAATCGATGTCTTACTCCATAGGTTCGAGGGAACAAGAGAACAATAGCCTGACAAATATTTGGTTCGGTCCGATTCAGGCGTGAATTCAGTTGCCAAATCAAATAGAACCCGCCATTGATTTGATAGTTGATAAGGTAAATACCCAGCCCATTCAATGCTAGGCGTCGTTTGGTGAGTGAGAAATTTTCTTCATTTTGCCTCTTGCCATCCATCGCTCTGTGCCTACACGACAATGAAGGTCTAGACTTATGGGAAGAAATTTGAGTAATTAATATACCATCTTTGATCGTGCCAAAGAAGTAAGAGAATCATAAATATTAAAACTTGCTGCCTATACTTTCTCTAAAGCATTTGAAGATTTTCTTGGAGAACTTGACTTGGAGACAAACGATGCTGAAATATGATTATACAAGAAATCTGATTGTTTAGAGTTATGTCAATTATGAAACGCTTCTTGAGGGCTCTGTGCAATGTTTGTCAATCTTAAACCTTTATATTCTCGAACCCATAAATATTACATGAAAGGCGTACAACAGCAAGAAGGTTCCTAGTGAATAATCACATTCTTGGATAATATTAGATACGATGAGGAATTTACCGTTATTCCCAAAATACCAAACAGTACATTCACCTGTGTCATCATCAACTTGCACTGTTTGATACTTCAATACTTAGTGGAATATGGATGAGAACTTGACTTGAGACAAACGATGCTGAAATATGATTATACAACAAATCTAATTGTTTAGAGTTATGCCAATTATGGAACGCTTCTTGAGGGCTCTGTGCAATGTTTGTCAAGCTTAAACCTTTATATTCTCGAACCTATAAATATTACATGAAAGGCATACAACAGCAAGAAGGTTCCTAGTGAATAATCACATTCTTGGATAATATTAGATCTGACGAGGGAATTTACTGTTATTCCCAAAATACCAAACAGTACATTCACCTGTGTCATCATCAACTTGCACTGTTTGATACTTCAATACTCAGTGGAATGTGGATGAGAACTTGGCTTGAGACAAACGATGCTGAAATATGATTATACAAGAAATCTAACTGTTTAGAATTATGTCAATTATGTAACGCTTCTTGAGGGCTCTGTGCAATGTTTGTCAAGCTTAAACCTTTATATTCTCGAACCTATAAAAATTACATGAAAGGCGTACAACAGCAAGAAGGTTCCTAGTGAATAATCACATTCTTGGATAATATTAGATATGATGAGGGAATTTACCATTATTTCCAAAATACCAAACAGTACATTCACCTGTGTCATCATCAACTTGCACTGTTTGATACTTCAATACTTAGTGGAATGTGGATGAATATATTTCTCTTGTTTGCATTTAGTTTAGGTCTGATAAAGACTTTACTGTAATTGTTGAAAGTCATGGGCCATTCTGCAAGTTTACTTTCCTTTCATTTCCTTCTCCTTATTCCATCTGCTGCTATCTGTGTAGTAGAAATTGTAAAATGGTAACTCAACCTTGTTCTCGATTTATCTTATTTCAAGGTTTTTTTTTATAAATTTTGACATCATATATGGCTCATGTAAACACATATGTATACTCGTACCTAAGCTCCAAGATACCTTAGCAACTGTGTGTCTTGCGCTTTTCATAACTTTGGTTATTGGGATTTTTTTGCTGTTGGTCTCTTAGCAGCTATAAATTTTTTATCATTGTTATTGAATAGTATGTACAATTTTTTATTTTCAAGAATATTCTTTTTTTGTCAACAAATTGTTCTTTGTCATCTGTTAATGAGCACTTGGTAAACTAAAATAATGAAGATTTATGTAAGAAAAAGTCATGTGCCTTGGATCTGAGGAATATTTTTGTTTAATCTGGATAGTGTTGTTTTACATTTAGGATCATTCAGCACTCTGGATTTTACCCAGACTTCGATTAAGAGTCATCTGATCTTGCTTCTGGAAGACCAAATGTACAGAATGTCACCTTACTGCTTGGTGATTGGTGGGGATCTGGCATTGTCCATGCAAAGGTCTGGACATCCGATGGCAAAGACATTTATATTGGATCAGCCAACAATGATTAGAAATCTCTCACCCAGGTAACTTAAATGCAGGCAAATATGGCATAAATGTCGTTTTATGAACTTTCTTATTTCGTGCTTGTTGTTACATTTTCAATAGTTTGGTAAGTATTATATTATTTAACACCTGTTTGATTGACTCTTTCTGTTAGGGATCGAGCGGCACTAAGAGGGGGGGGTGAATTAGTGCAGCGGATTAAAGTCGTGCTCTTGAAACCGATTTCGCTAAAACACAAGTTCGTAGGAAGATTTCGATTCGACGAAAAGAGAACTTGGAAGTAATTACTTGCGAAAATGAAATAACAACTTGCAGCAAAGTAAACACTCACACATTCATGGACACAGTGATGTATAGTGGTTCGGTCAAATGACCTACATCCACTCAAGCCTTTTACGATGAGGCTCCGCTCTTCCACTAGCAATTCCTTTGAGGGGAAGGATCAAACACCCTTTACAACCCTTTACAAGATGTTCACACTTGTACAAGATCTTTCAAGAAGAAGAGGAAGGTGAACACTTAGCAAAAGAAACAACACTTTTCAAAGCTCTCAAAGGCTCAAGACTTAGACTTTTCTTACTCAAGGGTTCCCTTTCACCGAGAAAGGGGGTATTTATAGATCCAAAGTGGATTCAATTGGGCACCAAATTCCAAGTGAATTTGGAGTCAGATTTCGCTGGGCCAGTATGTGCTACCGCTTCACAAGGTAAGCATCATGGAGTTCTATTTCTCACTGTCATATGGTGCACTCGTGTCATTATTTGATCGACGATGTATGCATTTCATCATTTCGTGCAAAGCAGCATTACCGCCTCGCTCGAGAGGCGCGTAGCTATCGCTTCTGTGCAATTCCCATCACTGCTACAGTAGCCGGCTGCGTAGGGGCCGGCCATGCATCGGGCCATGCATCTAGGCCATGGTAGAGTATGCTACAAAGAGCATGCTACGCAGTAGCATGCACAGTCTTGGTCTGCTTAGCCAAAAATTTTGGCCCAAACTTATCCTAATCAAGGCCCACAATGGTCCTCACTGCGTCTAATTCTAACCTGAAATACGTGCTAAGCACTTCACTTAAATTTTAAAGACGCTTCTGCTTATTACAAAGTCCGCAAGTCAAGTCTTCTTCCGTCGAGCTTCCGGCGAACTTCCGGCGGTCTTCCGACGATCCCTCGGAAACCATCCTGCGGACTACCGGCAAGCTCTCGAACTCCACGATGATTTTGGCGAGTTCCCCCGAGCTTCTTTGGCAAGCTTCGATCTTTCTTGGCAAGCTCCGCGAACTTCCGACGAACCTCCCGGCGAGCTTTCAAAAACCCTTCGGCAAGCTCCCTACTCCTTCTCGGCCAGCCCCGACAAAGACTTAATGAATCTTCAAAGCCTCCGAACTCTCGAACTCCCAACGATCCATCGCACTTGACTTCGCCCTTGATTTCGCTTTACGCCTTCATCCCTTTCGTAGTTACTCCGCACAAACAAACACCAAACACTCTACTTCGATCTAGACAGCTATTACAATACGAATTGACATTCGCCGTTCGACACATCATTGGTTGGCGCTTTGTCCGATCCTTCAAGCACAACGCCAATTCCTCCAGCCACAATCGCCTAATCTCGATCGAAAGTAGACCTACGTGAACTCAACACGCAGCTTAGATCATAATCACACTCAATTAGTTTCATCATCAAAATCCGAGATTCAACAATCTCCCTTTTGATGATGACAACTAATTGATGACCGACGGAGTTAACTATAACTCCCTGAGTTTAACACAAACTCCCCTATCAATATGCCATTGATAGAACACTTGGATTATCCCAGATCCAAGCAACATTCATCACAATGTTTATGAGAATAAATCAAACAATCATGCAAATATATAAAATACTCAATACAATGCATGAAGTCATCAATTTACTTCTCCCCCTATGTCATCAACAAAAAGGAGAAGTAATCATCATAGCTAGTTTAAAAGATATGCAAGTTTTACAATCATACTAGCTAAATTTTCATCAACATTCAACATTCAATCATGGCAAATTTTTCAAGGATGTCCAAGCATAGCAATCCATCACTTGCTTCTTACAATTCATCATAGCAAGTTTGCAATTTGCTTTTGTAGCATGCTAGCAACATTTAAAATGTTCATGATAGGATGTTCCTTCATTTCAATGATCGAGCTAGAAATTTTTCATTGAAGTAAGCTAGCAATAAATCTTCTCCCCTTTGTTTTTGTCAAAAGAATAGTAGGATCAAATACAAAGATTTTCTTTACATCCTCTTTTCATATCATATATCAACTTCCATCAATAAAAATCTTCATCAATATTCAAAGCATGACATATAGGAGAAGTCATATAGGAAAAAATTTTTGATTCATCACAATTCAAAAGTTCAAGGCAATAGATTCAAAGAATTCATGAAAGATATCAATAAGGATTAATTCGTGAATACCAAAGATATGATTCATGGTTCATTAAAATTTTTCTTAACAAGATTAAGATAAAGATTCATGAGATAAAAAGAGCAATTTCAAACATTCTCATCAAGAACACATTTTAAAATATTCCAAGTATCAAATATTGAAATATCAAAATTTAGATTGTTTTCTTCCTTTAACAACTTTTCACATCATTTAAATTTGTATCAATCAATCATTCAATCATATCATGTAATGATAGATATCAATATGAAAAATCAATAAGGATCAAAAGATATCATTCATGATTCATAACCATTCATTTTAGCAAGGTCAAGATCATGATTTTCAAACAAATTCTAAACATATAGTTCCGAGAAATCAAAATCATGATTCAGAAATACTTTCTTTATCATCAATTTTCAATTCATGATAAAGGGTATACAATCAAGAATCATGATATATAAAAACAAATAGCATAGATCAAGTCATGATTCAATGATTCATCAAAGAAAATTAATTTTCAATCATCACACAAGGAAGTCATCTCATTAAAGATCAATTCATGAATAAACAAAGTTTATATATATTTGTCATGAAGAAAATCTTGATTTACATGTAGGAGTTTTCAAATCATCACGATCATGATTTCATAAATAGAATCTCAAATATATAGTTCCAAGAAATCAAAATCAAGTCATGATTAATGATGTTAATATGCTTTCTTTCCCCTTTGTCGTTAAAGAAGGAAATAAAGGGAAAGGGAAGAATATAAATTTTGTTTTACATCAATGTTCAAATCATCACAAAAGGCATACAAGGTAAGGAAATCATATCATTTTTATATCATAAAAGATGTGATGTCGTGGCTCATGATTCATTTGATAGTAAGAGCAACAACTTGATTTATACATGATAGATCTAAATTCATCATGAATCATAAAATAATTTCAAGTATCACTTATCGATATATCAAGACTTGAATTGTTTTCCTCTTAGTAAATGAAAAAGGAAGCAATCATAGAGGAAGGTATTTCAATTTGCAAAAATATCTCAAGTCAAGAATTCAATGTCATGATTTCAAGAGATCAAGAGAGGAGTCATAAAATTATTCAAACTCATTTTGTCAACTCGAAACTCTTAATCAAATCAAAAACATTTTGAGATTCACAACATGAATGAGTAATTATCAACTTTTAGAGATTGCAAAATGATAAATAGATTTTTGATAAACACTTATTATCAAATCATCAATTTCATAATTCATTTAGAAGATTCTCCTCTATGGTAAATAAAAGGAAATATAGGAGAACAAAATGAATTAAGGGAGATAGAACATGATTGAAGCATGATTCAATTTTAAAACGTGTCTTATGACAAATCAAGCATTAGTCAAAACTAGAATCATCCTCAAAATCTCATTCAATAAATTCATACATGATAAGCATGGATTCATGAATTTCTTATAGAAAAATTGATAAGATTGATATAAAGGATTGTATTTTGTTTTTATATGTGATTTGCTTCTTATAACCATGCATTTGCCCTTAATAAAAGTAAATGTCAACATTCAAGACGAAAAGACAAATTGTCATTAAGTCGAATCACATTAAGCATGTGGTACTTTCCAAAAAGATTCGATTCAAGAGATCCACATGGATTCATCAAGACTAAAAACTTTAGAGATAGAAAAATTTTCAAGAATCATGCATTTCCTTTTTATAATTTACTTCAAATAAACATGCCTTTATCTTTTAATGTCAAATAAAATAGAAATATCAACATTCAACATCGAAAGACAAACTTCATTATAAAATTGTCAAGACAACAATATAACACATTATGAGATTCAACTTATCATGATAATGTGTTTCACTTTGTTTCAAACAAGTGTGCTCATGTTTCAAAAGATGAGTATCAAATTTAAGACCAAAACATGAGTTTGTCATCAAGATATGATATCACAAAATCATTAAGCATGATAACAAACTTTTAATATTCTCATTTCAATGATGATTTCATAATGTATGTTCAAACATTTATATGGAAGCCATCATTGTATAAATTTGAAATACAAGTTGTCATTTAGCCCATTAAGATCAAAAGCATTACACGTAAAGCATCATGATAGTGTAATTTCTCATTTTTATGTATTTCATTTCAAGTGATTTGACGCTCATATGAGTATATTCATGTTTTTCATATAGGTCCAAAGAGCATATTTCAAGAGAAATCATTAAGACCAAAAACATGAGGCACATTTTTTTAAAATATTCATCATGTTTTTATTTTTATGAGATTCACAAGACTCATAACATGAATTCATTCATCTCAATAGAATGAGAAAAAATACATTTTTATTTTAAGCAATTTGATGTGAGCATATTCAAAATTTTTATGAAAACATGTATCAAAATAAAACACAATCTTAGTCATAAAATCGTCAAGACCAAATATGTAAAAATGATAGCACACTTTCAATTTTTATGTTAAAAGGCCATGTTCAAATTTTTGCCAAAATCGTGCATCTATTTATAAATTCAAAAATATGTTTCATCATCACAATATGACACTTTATTATTTCAAAAGCTCATGCATGATATAAAATCATCAAGTATCATATTTGGAGACAATGTAAACCATCAAGATACACATGCATGGATTAATCCTAAGCATTATCACAAATCTTGCATCATTCATATGTTTACTTTTCAAAAATACTATAAAGAAAAGCATAGTATAATTTCGAATTTTTTTTAATGTCTAAAACACAAGAGAAGCATAAAAAAATCCTACAAACTAAGTTAAGCATTCATGGAAATCATCAAGTAATTTCAAAATAATTCAAGGAAGTTAAGTTACTTACCTCATTGTCGCCCATTAAAGCGTAGTTTGCTTCTTCTTTTCTTGATTCTTCTTTCCAAGCCTTCTTCTTCTTCTTTGGCCTCTTTCTCCGCTCAAGTTCATTTGTGTTTTTAATTTTTGTTTAATGAACTTGTTAACATTCATTGTTATGTGTTCAATGTCCTCATTGTCCTCATCACTTGAGTCATTACTCAAGTGGCATTTCATAGTTCGAGTTCAAAACCTTCTTGTTCTTTAGAAGGTTGTTCATGTGTCCATCATGTTTATCATATTCATCATGTTCCATTTCATAGGTCTTTAAGGACCCAATGAGTTCATCAATAGAATAATTATTTAGATCCTTTGATTCTTGAATCGTTATTTTAGGATCCCACCATTTTGAAAGGGATCTTAAGATCTTGTTAGTGAGTTCAAAATCCAAAAACTTTTACCAAGACTTTTCAAGCTTATTCGACGACATCCGTGAAGCGGGTGTACATGTCGCCGATAGATTCGCTGGTGTCATTTGGAAGAGCTCAAAATCATGCAACAAGAGGTTTACTTTCGAGTCTTTAACTCTACTAGTTCATGCGTGATTTCAAGAGTTCGCCAAATGTCAAAAGCCGCTTTCGCACATAGAAACTGATTGAACTCGCTCTTGTTCAAAGCGCAAAATAAGGCATTCATAGCCTTTGGCTTAAAGAAAATGACCTTTTCTCCAAAACCGACCATTCTGCTCGTCGGTTTAGAGGAAGGTTGAAAACCATTTTCGATGATGTTCCATAAATCCAAACTCATTGAAAGCATGAAAACTCTCATTCGAGTTTTCCAATATGTAGTCCGAACTTAAAGAACGGTGGACTAAAAACCGAAAGCCCTCTTGAAAACCATTTAGAGCCATTTCTCACGGGTGTAAATCCGAAAGAGAAAGAACGTGGCTCGATACCAATTGTTAGGATCGAGCACACTAAGAGGGGGTGAATTAGTGCATGGATTAAAGTCGTGCTCTTGAAACCGATTTCGCTAAAACACAAGTTCAGAGGAAGATTTCGATTCGACAAAAGAGAACTTGGAAGTAATTACTTAAATGAAATAACAACTTGCAGCAAAGTAAACACTCACACATTCATGGACACATGATGTATAGTGGTTCGGTCCAAATGACCTACATCCACTCTGAAGCCTTTACGATGAGGCTCCGCTTCCACTAGCAATTCCTTTCGAGGGGAAGGATCAAACACCCTTTTACAACCCTTTACAAAATGTTCACACTTGTACAAGATCTTTCAAGAAGAAGAGGAAGGTGAAAACTTAGCAAAAGAAACAACACTTTTCAAAGCTCTCAAAGGCTCAAGACTTAGACTTTTCTTACTCAAGGGTTACCCCTTTCACCGAGAAAGGGGGTATTTATAGATCCAAGGGCCATTCTGTGACGACATGCAGTGGCACCACCGCCTGTGCAAAGCGGTACTACCGCTCTGTCCGAGATCGAAGGTGCCACGCCACGATCGGGCGGTGCTACCGCTCTGTGCAAAGTGGTTCCACCGCCTGCACAGTAGCCGGCTACAGTAGCCGGCCACAGTACCGGGCTACAGTACCCAGGCTACAGTAGTATGCTACAGTATCATGCTACAGTAGCATGCACGTAGCTGGTTCGGTTTGGGCCAAAATTTTGGCCCAAACTCATCCTAATCAAGGCCCAATGGGCCTCCACTTTGGCTTATCTAATTCAAACCCAAAGTACGTGCTAACTGCGAATTTTAAAGACGCTTTCCTAAGTTATTACAAAGTCCGCAAGTCAAGTCTTCTTCCGCCGAGCTTCCGCGAACTTCCGCGGTCTTCCGACGATCCTCGAAACCATCCTGCGGACTACCGCAAGCTCTCGAACTCCACGATGATTTTGGCGAGTTCCCCGAGCTTCTTTGGCAAGCTTCGATCTTTCTTGGCAAGCTCCGCGAACTTCCGACGAACCTCCCATGAGCTTCCAAAACCCTTGGCAAGCTCCCTACTGCTTCTCGCCCGACAAAGACTCCCAATGAATCTTCAAAGCCCGAACTCGAACTCCCAACGATCCATCGCACTTGACTTCGCCCTTGATTTCGCTACGCCTTCATCCCTTTCGTAGTTACTCCGCACAAACAAACACCAAACACTCTACTCGATCTAGACGTTATTACAATACGAATTGACATTCGGTTGCGACACATCATTGGTTGGCGCTTTGTCCGATCCTTCGGCACAACGTCAATTCCTCCAGCGTCAACTGTCTAATCCTGATCGAAAGTAGACCTACATAACTCAACACGCAGTTAGATCATAAATCACACTCAATTAGTTTCATCATCAAAATCCGAGATTCAACACTTTCCATATTTCAAACTCTTATATAGGTGAAAGAAGTTGGCTGTTCTAGCATAGTAGATGGCTTGAGATCTATTTTAACAACCTGCGGACACTTTCGTCCCTGAATTTCACTGCTTATAAAAAAACAGTTTGGGATAAACAATGGCAAGCTAAATAGAAAAGTGCCTTGCTGGTCACATTTTATCTATAAAAATGATAGATGCAGGTACATTGCTTCTCACCAACTATAAGATTGGTTGTTCTATTATCCTACAACAACTTGAGGATTTGTTATTTTTCATATCAATAATACTTCTTTCTTACTTTCAAGTTTCCAACTCAATTTTTCCAATTTGGCATGCCAAATTGCAGGTGAGCAAATTTATTTTTTTCAAAAGCCAGACAAGATGAACTTACATATTGAATCGAGTATATTGTCTACTATTAGAATCTAGACCCAAAAAAGGTTTGTTGGATACTTCATAAGACCATGTAGTGCTAATAAATAATGTATACAAGTGGAGTGTTCAAAATCTTTATTCAGAATTACAGGAACCACGGTTGCATGGAGAATAAAGATTATTATGGTACAAAGCTTACAACTTTTATTGTTGTCTGACCAAACAAGAAAATTTTATTTCTGTTTCTTCAATACTTTGTTTGAAGCATCAGTTCACCCTCTTATAACCTTGAAGAGAACCATTTTTATGTGCTAGAATTTATGAAAGACTTTGTTGCCCAGTTCAGAACCTGTTTGTGGAGCAATAGCACGTCTCCATGCTAGTGTAGCACAACAGAGATGTGAGATAGTTTTAACTTCTCCATACTTATGGAATGCTGACTTGCATAACGTATCCTTCTTTGCATGTAAATAATCTTTCATGGATAATATGCAAGTTCATTATTCTGTTTGAATTTAAGTTTCAGAATCTCCATTTGGGAAGCTATCTTCATGAACTTCTTACTTTATGCTAGAAAATAAGTTGGATATGATGTCCTTTCTCACAATGTTGCTGTTAAAGGTTGATCCTTTCAGATTGCAGTATATTTTTAGAATTTTCTCTTTAATCAAAATATGGAGGGAAGTATAGTGTTCTAATCTAACAATGAAAAGAATGTAAGGATAATAATAATGGAGCAAAACAACTTGGTTTAAGGCTTAACATGAATGCTAGCAGTGTCAAATTTCAGTTTCATTTTGGTAAGTAATCTAACTTTATGATGATCTGGAGCCAAGAGAATGTGAACCTTCCTTCGAAAAGGCAAATGCAAGATGATGCTCTTTGCAGGGTCAGTAGAGTGATTCATGTGCTATTTTAAGCTATGGCCTTCTCCCAATGTAGGATTATTTCTAGGATATTAAATTCTCGAGTTCATAAAAACTTGACATCCACATTTGGTCTATCCACAATGTCACCAAGTTTACATACTAGTCCACTTGGCTCACTAAAATGGTCATATGGGAAGTGGGATTCTTGAGGCGCCAAGGCCTGTCATGCCATTTGTACCATCCATGGTGCCATATCCCTCTATGAGTTGGAGGTTGATTGGGTTGTACAGTAGCTTCACAGTTCACATGTCACAACCCACTAATGCTCTTGTATCATATTCAACTTGATCCAGGGTTGCATGTGGACTTCGGTCCAAGAAAGTACTTAAGATGGTGATCTTTGGGGTGCATGGGCATAGCACATGTCCTTTGTGGGAAGTTCTTTAGTATAGTGTTACACCTTACTCAAATACCTAATATCATCATTAGGCTCACAGAAAAGTTCACTTAGATCACTAGAGGATCCTCACGAGCTCACAGGTAGAGTAGGTCTCGACATGACCCACTTGCTACAAGCAATCATAACCATCATGAACCAAACATGAAACCGCATAGGTATTCCTTTCAAGGAGTCTCAAGATTGTGCACTTTAGGGTTTGTAATGACTCATTATTTCAGGGCTCATACTTGATGTGAAACTATTTAGGAGGTATTGCAATTTCACTTGCATTGATCTTGAAACCATGTGGACCTTGGCAGCTTGTCGTCAAGAAGGAGCTCCAGTGCGTGATAGATTACATACTATCACATTCCATGGCCCAGTATTTATGTGGATTGCTTTTGTGGGTATTACAAAAGTGTCTGTGAAATTCAAAGTTGTATGTACTATTTTTTTTCACTTGATAAGCATTTAGAAGTGTGTCACTGTCCTGTGAATGTCTTTGTATTATAATTTTGCTCGTATTTTCTCCTTCAAGTCATTCAAGTTTCTATTTACCTTTTAATATTAAAATGTATGGTGGAATATTATTTGGTTGTGCAAGTCTTTTTTGTGTCTTCTTTTGTTAGCAGGTCACCACTTCCTCTTTCTGTAAAGACCCCTCGTGTGGATGGCTCCCTAGCATTGTCTGACCTGTGTTTTTTCAATATTCCATTTGAGACTCGAGGATCCAATTTTTCCTCTTTGTCCCATTATTCAAGTTACCTTTCATTTTTCCCTACCAGAGGCAAAATTTCTAATTTCTAATTTCTAATTTCTTTGTCGGTACATGTTTTCTTAAGCTATTAATAATGCAGATAAACTAAAATTTTTGGTTGCTTGATGTACTGCCCAATTATTTTATCTTATCTTGATGAAGCAGCGTTTTTCATATGACCTTCATAATGTATTAGTTCTCTTATAAGAGATCCAATTGTGCATCTCAAACTTGGCCCATCTGGACATGTGATCTGTAGGGTCGGTATTTTGAAAATGGTTGGATCGAATTAAATCTTGGTTACCTCTTTGTTTAGCTTGAGCGTAGAAACTCTATATGAAACAATGTTTTGTTTCTCATATGATCTTTGTATCAATAATATTCTTGTTTCTGCACATCCACATTGTGGTTATATACCTCAGGTTTGGAAGAGCCAGCCATCAATATAGTTCACCTGACCTTATAAGCTGACTATAATGTCTTGAAAGCAAACTCTCGTGTAAGGTAATTGTTGGTGAGAGAGACAGTATGAACTGCTTTTTGAAGTAAGGATGAATGGACGTCCTAAAAGAATATAATTCACTTCATCTAATGCAGATAATCATGGCTAGGTAATCATGATGTTGCTTTCTGCTTTTTGAATCAAGGGAAAGGCACATTAGGAGGAAGTAATCCCAAATCAATTTGTCATGCGTGCAACTGTTGGATATAGGAAATCATAAATACGAAATAGGAAAACAGACAATTATTGAGAATCACTTGATTTATTTGACAATTAATATTACTCAAGGTTAATTATTATATTGAAATGGATGAATGAAATTACTAGAAAAGAGAAAATATTATGTTCACATTCATAAATGACTAGGAGTAGCTTCCATAGAAAGATAAAGAAATGGCTGTTTAAGATGAGACTGACAGGGCCATAAAAGACCTTTAGTTGCTCGAGTTATTACAATACAAGTTGATTAAGATTTGTGGTGTGAGAAGAGATACTAGGTCAGCTAATCGGAACCAATCGAGTCCACTTATGATACCTAGACCTTTTTGTGAGGATCTCATGCTCTCGTGGCCTGCATGATTGGTTAAGCCTGATTTCTATATGGGCCAGATTGGGATCTTTGAGGACCAACCAGAAAATCTTGGTCAGTCTGGTTCATAAATGGTAGCGTTGAAGCTTTGCGACTGTCCTATAGGCTTCCATTTCTTATTCAAGGCTATATAAACTTCAATGAAGATCTTGTTCATTTTCAATATCGGATATCGGATAGAAGAATGGGCTATTTTCTGGCTTCTAGTACTGAATTCTTTTTTTGCTTTTTTGACATGCATCATGCAGCCTTCATTTCACGAGTTCCAAGCTGCTGGACAGCTGATTAAGACACAAGGAAGGGATTTGGGAGTAAACAACCTTTTTGCGTTGCTGTCGTCACGTGATTGCCTGCAGCGGAGGGATTATGAATTGGGAATCGGAAAGAGATTGCTGCCATTGTCAACCTTTTCTGTCCCATTTACAATCGCTTAAGAAAATAAAAATAATATAATTTTATTAAATATGATCATTCAATTGTTAATCATATTTTTATTTCTTAGTATCCCTGATTCATCCGTGAATCAATCATCCTCACAAGTGCTAATGTCAGAACTCTTTCTAGATCTCCTCTCACCATTTTCGAAACCCTAGTTGCATCTGATCATCCTCAAATAAGGGGAAGAAAATGGGAATGAAATGAGTTGAAAATTTTTATTAAAACTAAGTGATAAATTGAGGATGTTTATGTTTATTTACATAAGGCTACATCAAGAATAGTAAGAAACGTTTATGTTTATTTCTAAAATAAGGTTATAAATAACAAAAAGGGATTTCAAATATATATATATATAATCAATTAATGAAGCATTTATTAATTTATAATTGCAAAAATTAAGAAACGTTTCTCATCAACTGTGATGTGGGTTTTTTTGGTTGTACAACTAAACACACAAAAGGGACAATCAGATGATGGGGAGCAGCAACGCCATCCTACAACTGATGATTTGTTTTCCTTGTCCTCTTTCTCTAGTACTGCTTAAGAGGGCTTGAAGCCTTCCTCTAACAAATGGAAGTCACCTGATAAAATTTTAGATGTACTTTTAATGACCAACTTGTGGTGATGGAGCCACACGGAGAACCTGGTAAAGTGGCTTCATGTAACTTTGAACTACATGAATGAAAAAAATAATCTTGTTGAGTAATGAACAAAAAGCAAAGCAAACTCATAAAATTCATACATTGTATGTGATTCAAGAGATGCTATCTATCTCCTTGTTTTGATTAATTCATTCATACAACTTACTCAAAAGAGTTATCTGCACTCTCGAATGATTTTTTTCTTCTTCTTCTTTTGACCGTGTATAACATTAGGTTTTCGATCTCCATCTTTACTCTTTTCCTGTGTGTAAAAGTATGGTAAGAAAAATACAAGAAGATAAGAGAATAACAATCTTACATCTAGATTTCTTTTATATGACGCAGCAGCACCCAATTGCCAGAACAACTTCGATCGCATTTCGACGAAAGAAATGTGAGCTTAAATGGTGCAATGATCGACTTGGTACCAAATACCAAACCTCCTCCACCACTTGCCAGCATTAGCTTGAGGAACACAGGGAAGAAAGCGAGAAGCAAAGTTGTGGCGCTGCTTCCAGGACTCCATCTGATGATGCACATCTGTCTCTGTAGCACAGGAAAGAGAAAAGGTGGATGCTGCGGTTAGCAGTTGTACCCACGAAAGAGAGGACAAGCCAGGAGAGGTAGAAGAAGGTTTAACCTAATATAGAGCGGTTCCAGGTAGGTAACATGTTCCTGTGAATCAAAAGAGCTACCAAGGCGACAAGTCTAAGGTTATCGTTGCATGGTGATGTGACCAAGGGATGGATCTCTTGCATGTGACCATTGACTGGCCATGCCTAGTCAATAAATAGCATGTGCAACAAGAGTTAATAAATCCCCATCTCCGGTCGGGTGCCCGGAGATGAGGGATTTATTATATATATATATATATATATATATATATATATATATATATATATATATATATATATATATATATATATATATATATATATATATATATTTCTATATATATATATATATATATATATATATATATATATATATATATATATATATATTCGGTGAAAAAATAATTATTTTTTATCTAAAAAATAAGATTGACGTATCAAATATGTAGTTGACCAAGATCGTATCGTGCATGGACTCGACTCTAGCTCTTTAGTTTCTTTTTAATTTAATAAATTATTATTCGATATATTCTTGTTTTGTCTTTCCTGATCTTGAACTAGGTCTTGTTTTGAATTTGTGCACCCTTCGACAACCTCCAACGCGTCAAGATATGTAGAGCTACTACTGTCGCATGTGAGCTTGGGTCAGATCTAGCCAAATAGAATGGCTTCGACAGATGATAAGAAGAAACATAGGAGAAATTGGTTTATGGATAAGAAATATCTGAGTCATCAAGAAAAGAAATTTCGAGTATCAAGTGAAAGAATCATGATTCTGTTGAATCTCGAATTTTGATGATGAAACTAATTGAGCGTATTTAGTTATCTAACTACGTTTTGAGTCACGCAGGTCTACTCTTGATCAGGATTAGATAATTGACGCAGGAAGAATCGACGTTGTGCTAGAGGAAATCACATCAGGAGATTGAATGTCGAGCCGGAGGTCCGGTCGATGATCGATAAAAAACTTCGAATAAAAAATCGAGCATCGGGCTAAGAGGAGCGGAGTTACACCAAGGAGATTAGGGCTGCGGAGGTTAGCTGCTGATTGGATAACAAACCGTAAGAGAGGACGGTGCATCGAAGTGTTGGATGAAGCGCCAATGGACCAATGATGTGTCGGGCAACTAATTACGATTCGTGTTGTAATAATTGTCTAGATCGAAGTAGGATTGAGTCAAAATTAAGTTGGTTTTGGGTGAAATAATATCAACTCAATTAAGAGCCAATTGGGCCTAAATTAGGGCTAATTTGGGCTCATTGGGAGGCTCATTCAGTGGCTCAAAAGTTACTATAGGTAGTGGCACCGCCAAACTGGCGATGGAACTACCTATGAGCTGAAAAAGTGAAAAAGCATATTTTTCCAAGCTGCAAGCGGTGGTACCGCCATCTAGGTGATGGTACACCTAGCCGGGTGATGGTACTGCCCAAAGATTAAAGCGGTGGTACCATCCCAAGCTGGTGGTAGTACCGCCAATGTCATAATCAAATTAGCGGTGCTACCGCCAGTGTCAAGCGGTGGTATCGCTAGCACTTGGAAATCCGGGATGATTCAAATTTGGAGCTTTGAGGCCTATAAATATCTCTCTTATCCATGGTTGAAACACACACAACCTAAAACGAAAAAGAGAAAAAATTCTGTTGTAAACTTGAGAGAAATCCTCCATTCAAATTCTAAGTGTTGGAAAAGTTCAAGAGAGGGGTGAGAGGCTTTGTAAGGATTACCTCCTAAGCCCGTCAAAAGGAAAGTACTATAAAAGGGAGTCAATCCTCGCCCGTTGGAAGGAAGATAGCTAGTAGAAAGCCGATGGCCTCAAGAGAAGAGAAATCGGGAGTGGATGTAAATCGTATGACCGAACCACTATAAAATCGGGTTTATATTTTCTTATTGTCATTTACATTGCTGCAAGCTTTTACTTTACTTGCTCCACTTCCACTTCATCATCCTACATATGTGTTCAAGTTAAATGCAATCGAAATGCTTTTAATTGAAACACTCTTTTGAATCGTACGAAGTTTTCAAACTTGTTTTAAATCACCAAAATTTATTATCTTTATTCGTTGCACTAATTCACCCCCCCTCTTAGTGCCGCTTTAGATCCCAACAATTGGTATTAGAGCCTCGTTATTTCTCTTTGGGATTCACACCCATGAGAAATGGCTCTTTACGGTTTTCAAGAGAGTTTTTCGATTATTCATCCCCTATTCTTTAATGGTTCGAACTACACATATTGGAAAACTCGAATGAGAGTTTTCTTGATTTCTATGAATTTGGATTTATGGAATATTATTGAAAACGGCTTTCAACTTCCCTCTAAACCGATGAACGAATGGTCGGACTTGGAGAGAAAATCTTTCTCATTAAATGCAAAGGCTATGAATGCCTTATTTTACGCTTTAGATAAAAAAGAGTTCAATCGGATTTTTACGTGCGAAACAACTTTTGATATTTAGCGGACACTTGAAATCACGCACGAGGGAACTAGTAGAGTCAAAGACTCGAAAGTAAACCTCTTATTGCATGAATTTGAGCTCTTCCGAATGATACCAAGCGAGTCTATCAATGACATGTACACTGCTTTCACGAATGTCGTCATAATAGCTTAAAAAGTCTTGATAAATATTTTTTAAATTTTAAACTTACTAACAAGATCTTAAGATTCCTTCCAAAAAGGTAGGATCCTAAAGTAACTACAATACAAGAGACTAAAAATTTAAATAATTTTTTATTGGAAGAACTTATTGTTTCTTAGAATATGTTGAACTCGATGAACACATGAACCACCTTCCAAATAATAGGAAGGATTTGATACTTCGAATAAGAGAATGCCACTTGAGTGATGACTCAAGTGATGAGGACAATGTTGAGAACGTTGAACTTTTGACATTAAAATTTAAAAGGTTCATTAAACATGAATTAAAGAACATAAATGAAAAGAATACCAACTCTTACTATGAACGCAAGAAACAGAAGAGAAGAGAAGCACGCAAAGAGGATGAAGACGCAAACTACGCTTTGACGAGCTTCGATTACAAGGTAAGCAACTCAACCAAAGCCCATTTGCTTTATGAAATTATTGAAAATTTTTCATGAGTGCTTAATTTAGATAGTAGGAAATAAAAAATTATTTTCAAAAATTATATTATGCTTTTCTTTCTAGTATTTTTGAAAAGTAAAAATTATGAATGATAATTACTTAATTTGTGATAATGCATAAATTCCATGTATGCTTTCCGTATCAGATTTCGGTCTTAAACTTAATGCATATCTATGTATGTTATTCTTGAAAGTGTCTTAATGATAATTGCATCTCATGCTTGTACACCTAACAAGATAAAATCAATGAACATCTATCTTGATGACTTTATAATTTAAAACTATGCATGATGAGCTTAATCTTATGTGTTAATGCTTGGCTTGATAAAAATTTTGAAGATGCTTTATGGTATTATGCTTGATCTTTAACTTTTTTGTATCATGCTTAATGATGAATTGAAGTAATGAAAATTGAAATCCTATATTTTGAAATAATGTATTTTTAGACTCGATGGTTTTCATGATGAAAATTATTTTTTGAATTTATAAATGATGCATGATTTTAGCAGAAATTTGAGCATTGATCATCTTGGTATAACAAATAAAAGAAAGAATTAAAATGATTTTAATGATGCATTATGAAATCATGTTTAATGATTGTATCATGCTTGATGACTTGAAATCTCATATTTTGAAATAATGTGTATGATGAATCCATGAATCTTAATGGTTTTGATGATGCTTTCGGTTTTAAAGATGATGCATGATATTTTCATATGAAAAATTTAAACATTCCTATGAAAGATCACATCACTTAAATTGAAACACATAAAAATTAGAAAATGCACTATCATGATGATTTATGTGTGATGCATTTGATCTTAATGGGTTTGATGATAATACTCATGTCTTTGATTTAAACTTGATACTCATCTTTTAAAATATGAGCACACTTATATGAAACAAACAACTTAAAATAAAACACATTATGTATGATGAGTGACTCACATTTTGAACTAATGTGTATTTGGTCTTAATCATTTTTATGATGAATTTTTATATGATGTGTTATATCTTTTGATTTTAAAAATCTTGATGATGGTTTTTACCTTTACATCTTGAACTTTCATGCTTATCTCAATTTGGCATTGAAAGACAAAGGCAGGCTGAATCATAAAATGCAAATGTATTTTCTTGAAATCTTTCTCTCTAGAGTATTTTCGATTTTTTCATAAAAAACAAGTGATGAATTCATTTATGATATTTTGTGAATCACTTGAATTATGAATGAGATTTTGATGATGTGTTAAAAGAATCACTTAAAAAGAAAATGCTTTTCCCATCTTATTGAGATTAATGATTTCATGATATCTTATGAATCTTGTAAATTATGAAAGTAATTTTGATGATTTGTTTATGAGTTCGGAGTTGATGAATTGAACTAGAATGAGTCTTATCTATATCGTGATCTTGATAACTTGAGTTTTTCAAGATCTCTTACTCCATACTCTTTTATGATTCTCCCATGTTATTGAAGAAAATGCAAGTGAATCATAAATTGTCTTCTCTTGACTTTTCGATACTAAACTTGAGAAAATATGCTTTGATGATTGAAACATTGCATGCGTAATTTGATTTTTTCTCCTATGTTTCAATACTTCTTTGTATGCTTCATGACTTGATGATTGAAATGTTGATGTAGACCTTTGATGTATCACTTGTCATGATTTATACAAATTGCTAGCATTTTGAATCTCGAAAATGATTTTGATTTGATTATGGGTTTCAAGTTGTCAAATTGGTTTGAATGAGATTTTTGTTTCAAGCAAATCATGAACTCTCTAATGAATTCTTGACTTGAGATATTTTATGCAAATTGAAATACTTTTCTATGATTACTTTTTTTTCACTTACTAAAGAGGAAAACAATCCAAGTCTTGATATATCGATAAGTGATACTTGAAATTATTTTTATGATTCATGATGAATTTAGATCTATCATGCTTAAATCAAGTTGTTCCTTTTTACTACCAAATGAATCATGACTTGATCTTTGATATTGATATTTCTTTTATCATGATCCTTGGTTGTATAATTCTTTGCTTTATTAAAAGATTTATTCAAATGAATCATGTTCTTTTTGAATTTTCTTGATATCATGACATGATTTCTTTATATAGTTTAAAATTTTTAGCCATTGAGTCCTCCACTTCATTTTGACAATAACTAAGGGGAGCTAGCTTGTTGGCTTGAATGTTAAATTCATGATTTGAATTTTGATGATAGAAACATTTATGTCAATATTTGTTTCTAATATCTCATTTGCCATTTTGATGAAAAAGGAAATCAATTACAACATTGCATCCTCCCTTCTTTTTGAGAATGATAAAGGAGGAGAAAAATTGCTAACTTAAAGCAAAATTACTAGCTTATGTATCATAAGAAAAAGTGGCAAAAGTAGCTAGCTAAAACTTATAAAAATTGCTATCTTGCAATTTTATGAGAAGCTAAGAATTACTATCTCAAAGGATGTAAATATTGCTATCTTGCCTATCTCAAGAAGAGAAAATACAAAACTTAGAAAATTTGCATTCCTACACTTGCCATGCTTGTATGTTGTAATGAAAATTTGGCATGCATGTTTAAAGTGATTATACAAAATTGCTAGCTCATTACAAACAAGAAGTTGATAGCTTGCAAAGGCAAAACTTAGAAAGGTGCTAGCATGAAGTATTGCAAAAAGAAGCAAAATGCTATCTTGCCTATCATGAGAAACTTGCCATGATTGAATGTTGATGAAAATCTAGCTAGTATGATTGTAAAACTTGCATATCTTTTAAACTAGCTATAATGTTACTTCTCCTTTTTGTTGATGACAAAGGGGGAGAAGTAGATTGATGAGTTCATGCAATGTAATGTTGTTTGAATATTTTATATGTTTGCATGATGGTTTGATATTTTTCATAACATGTTGCTTGGATTTGGCATAATCCAAGGGTTCTATCAATATGGCATATTGATAGGGGGAGTTTGTTTAAACTCTGGGGAGTTAAGGTTAACTCCATCATCAATTAGTTGTCATCAAAAAAAGGAGAGATTGTTGAATCTCGGATTTTGATGATGAAACTAATTGATCATGTTTAGTTATTTAACTATGTTTTGAGTCATGCAGGTCTACTCTCGATCAGGATTAGACAATTGATGCAGGAAGAATCGATGTTATGCTAGAGGAAATCACATTAGGAGATTGGACATCGAGCCAGAGGTCCGGTCGACGATCGGCAGAAGGCTTTGGATAAAAAATCAAGCATCGGGTCAAGAGGAGCGGAGTTGCGCTAAGGAGATCAGGGCTGCGGAGGTTAGCTGCTGATTGGGCAACAAACCGCAAGAGAGGATGATGCATCAAAGTGTTGGACAAAGCGCCGATGGACCAATGATGTGCCGGGCAACTAATTATGATTCGCGTTATAATAATTGTCTAGATCGAAGTAGGATTGAGTCAAAATTGAGTTGGTTTTGGGTGAAATAATACCAACTCAATTAGAGAAAAATTGGGACTGATTTAGGCTCATTGGGAGGCCCATTCAGTGGCCCAAAAGTTGCTGCAGGTAGTGGCATCGCCAAACTGGCGGCGGAATCGCCTATGAGCTGAAAGAGTGAAAAAGTGTACTTTTTCAAGCTGCAAGCAGTGGTATCGCCCAGCATTAAAGCTGCAGTGGTGGTACCACCCCAAGCTAGCGGTACCGCTAGTGTCAAAATTAGACTGGCGATGGTACCGCCAACACTTGAAAATTCGGGATGATTCAAATTTGGGCTCCAAATTTGAATCACCTTGAGGCCTATAAATACCCTCTCATCCATGGTTGAAACACACACAACCTAGAATGAAAAAGAGGAAAAATTCTATTGTAAACTTGAGAGAAATCTTCCCCTTAAATTCTAAGTGTTGGAAAATTTCAAGAGAAGGATGAGAGGCTTTGTAAGGGTTACCTCCTAAGTACGTTAAAAGGAGAGTACTGTAAAAAGGAGTCAATTCTTGCTGTTGAAAGGATAATAGTTAGTGGAAAGTCGATAGCCTCAAGAGAAGAGGAATCGAGTGGACGTGGGTCGTATGACTGAACCACTATAAAATCATGTTTGTATTTTCTTATTGTCATTTACATTGCTGCAAGCCTTTACTTTACTTGCTCCACTTCCACTTCATCATCTTACATATGTGTTCAAGTTAAATGCAATTAAAATGCTTTTAATCAAAACATTGCTTTAAATCATACGAAGTTTTTGAACTTATTTTAAATTATCAAAATTTGTCATCTTTATCCACTGCACTAATTCACTCCCCTCTCTTAGTGCTGCTCTAGATCCCAACAGATTCATGTGACAAAAAGATTATCGATTCATGCATTTAAATAAATATTTTCCAAACCATTATTACTTCAACTCATCAAGCATAATTTCAAAATTTAAAATCATCAAGCATAATATAAATATTTATTTTAAATCATTCAATTTGACAAATCATCAAAATCACTTTCAAGAGATTCAAAATGACATAACTAGATTCATTAATCTCTTATTGAAAAATCATCAAAACTTTAAAGATAGAAAACTTTTTATGGAAAAGAATGCATTCCTCTTTTAGTGATTTATTTCATACAATCATGCCTTTATCTTTTTATGCCAAAAAAACCATGCATCAATGTTTAGGACCGAAAAACAAATTTCATCATAAAAACCATCAAGACCAAAAATATAATACATTAAACATAAGGCATCTTCAAACAAAAGATTCAATTTATCATGATAATACATTTTTCTTTTTATATGTTTCATTTTATGTAATTGATTTCATATAAGTATGCTCAAGTTTTTCATATAAAAATCGTCTATCATGTTTAAAACTGAAAAGCAATATAAAATCATTAAGATACACATAATTGCTTCTTATAACATACAAGGAATTAATCTTATTTGATGTGCAAGTATTATCATAAAACATGCAATTATCATGATCAAATTTTTTAATTTTACTAGAAAGAGAAGCATGAATTTTTTTTTGCATTTTATATTTCCTACTAACTACTTTAAAATTATCGAATCATGAAAAGTACTAGTTATTTCATGGTAAGATAAAAAGCATTTGATTGAGTCACTTACCTTGTTATCGAAAGCTGTCAAGGCATAGTTCGCTACTTCGTCTTCGGATGTACTCGATCCATCCTTGAGTGCTTTCTTCTCTTTTGATAGATTCTTCTTTTTAAGTTTATTTTTATTCTTAGTTTCTTGTTTTATAAATTTTTTGAATATTCTCATCAAAAGTTCTATGTCATCATCATTTGAGCTTTCACTCGAGTGTACTTCTATAGTTCGAAGTGCCAAATTCTTCATATTCTTTTAAAGGTGGTTCTCTTGTTCGTCATGTGCTAAATGAGTCATTTCATAGGTCATCAAGAACCCGATAAGTTCTTTGAGTGAAAAATTATTTAGATCCTTTGTCTCATGTATTGCCATTACTTTCAGATCTCAACTTTTTAGAAGAGATCTTAGAATCTTGTTAATAAGTTTAAAATTAGAAAAAATTTTACTAAGACTTTTTAAACTATTGATGACTTGGTTTCATTCGAAATAATTCAAAATCATGTATCAAAAGATTTATTTTAGAATCTTTTACTCAACTAGTGCCTTCATGTGTGATTTCAAGAGTATGCCAAATCTCATATGCTATTTCATAAATCAAAATCTGATTAAATTTCTTTTTATCCAAGGCACAAAACAAAGCGTTCATTGCTTTGGCATTCAAAGAAAATGATTTTTTCTCAAAATCATTTCATTCATTCATAGGTTTAGAGGGTTGTTGAAAATCATATTTGATAATATTCTATAAATCAAAATTTAAAGAAAGTAAAAACTCTCATTCGAGTTTTTCAATATGTGTAGTCCGTCCCATTAAACATAGGAGGACGAATGATAGAGTGACCCTCTTGAAAGCTAAAAAGAGCTATTTCTCTTAAGTGTTAAATTAAACAAGAAATAAACATGGCTCTGATACCAACTGTTAGGATCGTAGTTGACACTAAGAGGGGGGGGGGTGAATTAGTGTAGCGATAAAGTCATTCAATTTCAAAATTCTTTGAGTTGATAAAATCATTTTGTAAAAGCATTTAACTTTGAAAATGCTTGTAAAGTAGGTAAGGTAATATGCAGTATAACCAAATAGCAAAGAAGAGAAGGAAGAGAGTGTACAATAATTTTATAGTGGTTCGGTCATCTAACCTACGTCCTGTCATGAACTTAGCTGGTCTTGCCTAAGTCATGTGATACCCTTGCATGTCCATTCACAAAGGTCAGCCTCCCCGAAACCTTTGACGATCCCTTAGGACCTGCAAAAGAGAAGACAGGATAGAAAAAGAACTTCACACGAGATCCACAAGCAACTCTTTCAGCAAACACTTTATAGTCAATGCAAATTCCAACCATGGATATCACAAGCTCAGAATGGTTGCACAACAAAGGTATAAAATTGGTCTACTACAGACCAAAATCTAGTACAAGTGTCCACCTGATGCAAACTTTATGTACAAGCTTACAATGGTCATCAAACTCGCTTAAATGAGGCTGTTAAACTTTTGGCTAACCCTTTATAAGCTTTACAATGCTAGAACAAATAAAAAATACACAGATATGCATAAGCATTACAACAAACAAGCCGTTTATAATTTGGTCGTGATATTCTCCCCCACTTATTCCTTTGACATCGTCGTCGAAGCCTTTGCTGATGCTATAACTCCTTGCCTTTGCTGGATCTTCAATCTTCTTCTCCTACTGTGATGCATCCCTTGGCTCCCAGTTGTTCTCCGCTTGTTGTTATTGAGTTATCGAATTTTAATCCACCATACTGCTTCAACTCGCCAATGACTTTAACTCTAGTGTGGGGTCGATAGAGTTAGGTTGATCCTTGCTGGTTCTTGCGGATTCATTTGATGAAGGAAAAGACCATCCTTGATATGAGCTAGTCTTCAAATTCTTCTTGTCTCTTGAACTTGATAGATGCTTATTGGAGCTTTAACGAGCATCACCTCGCAAACTTTGAAGTTTTCAAGTCCTTCCTCCATAAAATTTTTCCATCAAATCTTCTTCTATTTAGTTCTCATCCAAGTAGGTTCGTATCACTTCTACTTTCAATTGACATTCAGTTAGGAAATGAAGCGAATAATCTACTCTCAGTAGTATTGATCACCATTGGTGAGGACTTGACAACTATTATCTTCTATTAGGTTCCTTCGAAGGGTCTTTAATCTATGCAGAGCTCCTTTTCTAGATAAATAAAAGAACTGGGATACTCGGTTTCGCCCATTCTCTTGAGAGTTGAGAAGGCAAAGTTTACTTGACTTCGCTCACCTCCTCAAGGTTTGTACTCCGTGCATCGAGTTGGTTACTAGACTTCGCCTGTTCTTGGCTCATACTTTCGAAGCATTTGAAGTGTTTGCAATCCTTGTGTTGAGTCAGCTACTATGATTCACCTTCTCAATGTCATTGAACTTTTGGAATGCAAGAAGTTATCACTCCAACTTGGAGCAAGTCTCCGATAGATTTGGTCGCCTTTGGGATTGTACCGCCTTCTCCATCATTTCTGCCACCTACTCCTCTGAGTAGCAAAGGTACAACACCACATACTACCTACTTCGTTCCTTGGTCATGCACTCTTGTATTGACCCAAAGTCCTTCACTTAACGACTATCTTGATGAGAAGTCTATTGACATCAATCTTACGAAGTTCCCTAGCCTCTGTCCTTCAGCCTTGTCTTAGTACTTGGAGTTTGTCTCTGCATTCTCCACCTCCTCGGCCCCATCTCACAACCAAGCACTCTCCCTCCATGAGAGCAAGGGATCGATGAGTTAATGGAAGTCCCACCTTTACGGTACCATGGTGCTACCATGCCCATGGCACTATTATCCGTTGTCTCGCATTTGCATCCCTTCTTCACGATTAGTAGATCCGCCTCTATGCTACTACGACACTCCTTTGAGTCCACCTTCATTCTAATCGTCGCTCGATTTTGGGTAGCTGAGTCTCTCTAGACTTATTGCTTCCTTGCTCTTTATTGACCACCTACTTTAACACCTGTGTTCTCTAAGCAGTTCCTCTCAGTTAATGGAAAGATAGATTGTAACTCTCATGTATGGCCTCCGCCATAATGTTGTAGGGCTTGCATCACTTCTGTTCTCCTTAGCTTCATTGGTCGTAACATTCGCTTACTCGACCTTGTCCTTTAACTTGCTGGGCTCTCTTAAGCGAATATGAGCTTTGAAGCAATCGCTTTGATCATACCTTTGCATGATCCAGTTCCCCCCATGGGATTCATTGGTACTTGTATATGAACTTCTCCCTTGGTAGTGCACAACCCCCATAAGCTGATGCCCAAGGCTTTCATTCAATGCAACATTTGATGCATGCATGGAAGACGCACCTCTGTGGTACCATGACATTCCCTCCTTGAATCCATAGCTCTTCTTGTTGTTGTATTGACCATCGAACAGGAGCTCCCAGTAGCACTCCTGATCATACCTCTATATGACCTTATCCCTCATAGGACAAGTCTTGTGTGTGTCGTAATGCCTCGAACTATTCTCCATCGATCTACTGTACCTTGTCGCCTCCTAATGATATCTCATTGCATTTTGATCCTTATGGTATGAACTCGAATTATGATCTTTTCATGTGTGGCCTCTACCAACACATCATAGGGCTTTTACCATATTCGATTCTGTTCACTCCTTTGGCAATCAACCTTCGTCCATCCGCTCTCGGGTCATACCCGGATGAAGCATAGCTCTAGGATAGTCCGTTGCTTAGTAGCTCCTCTGAAGTCCCATGACTTAGCTGAAATTGGTGCACCATTGTCTGAATCCTAGGCCTCTACTCCTACCTAACATAATCTCCGCTACGCACCACGCCTCATGTCAACTCAACTAGCAATATTGTGGCATATTCTTCAAGAGTGCCCGCCTATATGTCCTCTTGCCCCGTACCAAGGCCTCCTGACACCAACTTCACCTCTGTAAGTTGTGTCACCTTAGTTCCTCCATCAAATGTTTCATCGAGATAAGGTGCATGTGCCCCGAAGCTCCCTCCGTCCTTGGCACCATGCAAGATAAGTCTACTCCATCAGAATAAGGAACCCATGGAATGACATGATCCTACTCCTACCTTTACAAGAGTCCATGTCCTTGACCTCTGTTTGGTTGGGAAATCCAAGGGGGCAACATCTCATGCACAACGAAAGAACAGAAAAAAAACTTAGATTTTCATGAAAGGTTCCATTGTCATGCAAAAATCATTGTGTTTTAAAAACAAATATGCAAAAACTGCATGTGTAAAAGAAAGTACCTAAGGATATCGTATATCCCTGAATCCCTACAGATCTATAGGAGAGGATGAAGAAGGTCAAGCATCATCCTCTCTAGCAGTATCCATACGGTAGGGACTACGATGATGTTCTTCTCTTGGGCAGAGGAGAATAGAAGATGGCTATTGAGAGGCCTATGAGCTTTTAATTCCCTCATATTTATAGAGGCCCCCTGTAAACCCTAATGGATCCTGCCCTATTGGGTATTGTTTATATATCCAATTATCCAAGCCTCTTAGATTAATGGGTCTCTACCCAATAATCTCTTATTAGCTCTTATTGATCTCATCTTAGGATCCAATAATTCAGGGGCTTATTGGATATCTACTAAGATAGACAGCTCAGTGGATATCTCATATCCGAACCTCTACTCGTCGTAACACCTACCATATGTGTATGACCCTCTAGGCCCAATATCGAGCTGGGCATGAGTCATACTTGTCAAAACTCCTTCTGACTTAATAAATTATTATCTCCATAATAATTCACCCGACTCATTGACTACGAACGTACTAAGCTACTACGCCGCAATCCCCAGACGATAAGGGGAATCCAATCCTTTGGACCTATATATCCTCAGTTACCATGTATCTATAGTCCCTCATCCATCTAATATCCCAGAGATCCTATATCGAGTATGGTGCTGTCAGGCCCATATGGTCTCTCCTCGAGTCTCGCTCTTATCAGATTCTTCTAGAGAACTCTTTCTCTCTCAATCCGAATAATCTTGGCCAAGGATTTGTTCGAGTAAGAATACATGAGATATTCCTCTCATGATACCGAGAGTGAATGATTCTCTATTGACACTCAATAGCCCTTGTAAGGTTGGCTACCACTCCCAATAATCGACTGTACTAGATCTGAAACTTCCAAACCTATAAGTCCGGTATCAAAGAGTGGAGTACTCATACAGGATATCCCTGGTGTCTCAAGTCAAAGGACCAAGATACACTACTGGGACTATGGAATCGCTATCTGACGTGAGGTATCAATAACCATCCAGCATTTCGTAAGTGGATCAATCAGTGAACTTATTCTCCAATGAGTACCTGTACTGTATCCTTAGTGTCTCCACATGAGTAGCTATGAGACCAGCCATCCCTATCATATAGACAGATATACAGTACATCAGTCTATCCGGTTATCTCGATGTCCCTTTTAAGTAACCTATGACCGGGATTATTTAGGGTCTATATTTAAAAGTGAATCAGTTTCATTATCGTGATCTCATCACGATCCGATTCCTATTGCACAGATCTAAGGACATCACAATATATGCAACACGCAAAATAAAGTGATAAAATACCTAATAATAATAAGAAAAAAAGAAAGAGTGCATATCAAGTCACAAGTGTTATCACTTATGTGATTGGCATGCAGGGCACATATAACTAGCAATCTCCCACTTGACCTAAAGCTAATCACCCGTGTTTGATCCCCATTAGACTTTTGTGATGCTCAAAGATATCTTGAGATAATGGCTTGGACAGTGGATCTACAATGTTATCTTCGGATGGAACTCTTTCCATCGCTATATCTTTTCGCCACGATCTCTAATGTCGGAACCTCCTCAAAACACTTCGATGAGACTCGGTTTTCTTATTTGAGTAATTACCTCATAGTTAACGTAATATAAGGGAATCAGCTCCTCGCTGCTCGGCACAACCCCTAGATCTATAATGAACTTCTTCATCTAGACTCCCTCATTTGTTACCTCTACTGCTACAATGTATTTCACCTCTATGGTTGAGTTAATAGTAGTGTCTTGCTTGGAACTCTTCCAGCATACTACTCCTTCATTCAGGATGAACACATACCCTGATTTAGACTTGCTATTATCGACATCGGACTGGAAGCTCGAGTTTGTATAGCCCTGAACCTTGAGGCTACTGCCTTTATATACTAGTAAAAGATCTTCTCAAGTACTTAAGGATGTATTTTACTACTTTCTAGTGCTCCAAGCCTGGATTTGCCTGATACCTGCTCGTGACACTCAGAGCATGTGCTATATCAGGCCTGGTACATAGCATAACATACATGATAGATCCTATCACTGAGGCATATGATATCCTATCAATGTATGCCCTTTCTTTAAGAGTCTTTGGGGACAAACTCCTAAAAAGTGATTTTCCATGTTTCATTAGTATGAGACCTTTCTTGGAATTTTTCATGCCAAATCTTTTGACAATAGTGTCTATGTACCTAGATTGGGACAAGCCAAGCATCCTCTTGGATCTATCTCTATAGATTCATATCCCCAATATGCAGGATGCTTTCTCTATGTCCTTTATGGAGAAGTGCCTAGGTAGCCAAGCCTCTACTGTGGAGAGCATTCCTACATCATTCCCAATGATCAGGATGTCATCCATATATAGTACCAAAAAAGGTGATAGCGCTCCCACTTACATTCTTGTACATACAAGGTTTATCTTCATCCTTAACGAAGTCATAAGATCTGATCGCCTCATCAAATCTTATGTTCCAACTTTGGGAAGCTTGCTACAGTCCATAAATGGACCTAAGCAACCTGCACACCTTGTCTGAGCATCCTCTTGGATCTATCTCTATAGATTCATATCCTCAATATGCAGGATGCTTTCTCTATGTCCTTTATGGAGAAGTGCCTAGATAGCCAAGCCTTTACTATGGAGAGCATTCCTACATCATTCCCAATGATCAGGATGTCATCCACATATAGTACCAAAAAGGTGATAGCGCTCCACTTACCTTCTTGTACACACAAGGTTCATCTTCGTCCTTAAGTCATAAGATCTGATCGCCTCATCAAATCTTATGTTCCAACTTTGGAAGCTTGCTTCAGTCCATAGATGGACCTAAGCAACCTGCACACCTTGTTTGGGTTATCCCTGGACACGAATCCCTCAGGCTATATCATATACACCTCCTCCTCGAGGTTGCTATTGAGGAATGTGGTTTTGATGTCCATTTGCTAGATTTTATAATTATAGTATATTGCAATAGCTAATAGAATTCAAATGGATTTTAGCATGGCTACGGGTAAGAAAGTTTCATCATAGTCAATACCTTGTCTTTGACGATACCCCTTAGCCACTAGCCTTGCTTTATAGGTCTCTACCTTTCTATCTACTTCAATCTTCTTTTTGAAGATCCACTTGCAGCCAATGGGTACAATACCCTCGGGTGCAACAACCAGGTTCTAAACCTTATTGGAGTACATAGAATCTATTTCTGAATTCATGGCTTCTTGTCATTTTCCATAGTCTATACTCTTATAATAACCTCCTTGTAGGTCTGAAGATCAATATCCTCAACATCCTCTCTTCTGATATGTCCCACATATCTCTCAAGAGAATGGGATACTCTACCAGACCTACGTAAAGTTGGAACTTGTATGCTAAGTACTTGAACAAACTCTAGCTATGGAATGGTGCTTGAGCTAGGTTCTCCAATCTCGCTCAACTCTATCATGCTCCCACTGTCTCCATCAAGAATGTGTTCCTTCTCAAGGAATACTGCTCTCTTGGCTACAAAGACCTTTTGGTTCTCAGGGTAATAAAAATAATACCCATAAGTTTCCTTGGGGTATCCCACGAACTTGTGTCTTTCCATCCTGGATTCTAACTTATCGGGGTTGTATCTCTTGACATGGGCAAGGCAGTCCCAAATCTTAACAACCTTAAGATCGGATTTCTTCTCATTCCATATCTAATATAGAGTAGACACTACTGACTTAGTTGGAATTCTATTTAGAAGGTAAGCTGCGGTCTCTATGGCATATCCCCAGAATGAGATGGGTAGGTCGACGAAACTTATCATGGAACGCACCATATCTAATAGTGTGCGATTCCTCCTTTTTGATACACCATTAAGCTACGGTATATAAGGAGGTATCTATTAGGATAAAATTCCATAGTCTTTGAGGAATTGGGTGAACTCTGTACTCAAGTACACACCTTCTCAATCTGATCGAAGAGTTTTAATACTCTTTCCAATCTGGTTATCCACTTCATTCTTATATTCCTTGAATTTCTCAAAAGCCTTAGACTTGTACTTTATCAAGTACACATGTTCATATATTGAGAAATCATCAGTGAAAGTAATGAAGTATGAGTAACTATTTATGGCATGAGTTGACATGGGACCACATACATCACTATGTATGAGTTCCAGTAACTTAGTGGCTCTCTCTCCAGTTCTACTAAATGGAGAATTGGTCATATTTCCCCAAAGGCAAGGTTCGCAAGTCGCATATGACTCATAGTCGAATGGATCTAGATATCCATTCTTCAGCAACTTTTGAATCCTTCCCTTATGGATATGACCTAGCCTATAATGCTACAGATATGCATTGTTCACTTCTTCTCGTTTTCTTTTAGACTCACTTACACTCATGATGTGTGGAGCTATATCTAGCATAAATAAACTATTATGCAATGTTCCTCTCATGATGATCTCAACATCTAATGCTATTGAACAACCATTGTTCTCAAAAACTAATTTATATCCACTAACTGTCAAACATGAAATGGAAATAATATTTTTGATAATAGAAGGAACATAATAGCATGCATCTAATGTAATAATAGCTCCACCAGACAGATATAAAATGACATTGCCAACAGCCACTACAGCAACCTTTGCTCCATTGCCCATCTTAAGATCCATCTCGCCTCTCTTCAATCTCCTAGGTCTTGTTAGAACCTGTAATGAATTACAAATATGATAAGCACTCCGGTATCCAATACCCATGTGTTATCATAAGATTCTAATAAATGGAGACTGATCATGAATGTACCTGAAGCTTCTCCAAGCTTTTGTTTCGCCCTCTCTGCAAGGTACTCTTTGTAGTTCCTCTTCCAATGCCCATCTTTGCCGCAGTGGAAGCACTGGCCTTTGTCCTTTGTTGGGTCTTTCTTGGTAACCTTTATCTTACCTATTTTGCTCTTGCCCTTCTTAAGGGACTTTTCAGCCTTCCTTTTCTTTCTGGTCTCACTAACATAGAGAACTGGTTTCTCTTTCTTGATGGTGCTCTCTACTTCTCTCAACATATTAAGGAGCTCTAGGAGGGTCACCTCAAGCTTGTTCATATTAAAATTTATTATAAATTGAGAAAAGGAATCTGGTAGGGACTGAAGCACAAGATCCACACACAAGTTATCCTCTAGGACCATTCCTAGACTTGTGAGTTTCTTGATCCACTCAATCATCTTAAGGACATGGTTTTGAATCGGTGTCCCCTCAATCAACTTGGCATGGAAAAGACTCTTTGATTTATGATATCGCTGAGTTCTTCCCTATTCCTCAAACAGTTTACGGAGATGCAAGAGTATGGAATTAGCATCTATATTTTCATGTTGTCTCTGTAACTCAGTAGTCATAGAGGCCAACATATAATATTGAGCAAGAGTGGAATCATCTATGTATTTTATATAACGAGTGATCTCATCCTTGCTTGCCCCTTCGTCGGGCGTAGGGATCACTATATCAAGGACGTACGTGATTTTCTCCACCGTGAGAATATTTCTCAGATTGTAAAGCCAATCCGTATAATTTGGATTAGTGAGGCAGTTGGTATTAAGTATGCCACATAAAGGATTTAAAAGCAAAATTTTTTGAAAATAAAGATGTAGTAGAAATAAATAACATGTAGACTTTGCAAAAATTAAACAGTTAAGATAAGGACTTCTATCTTAATGTATTTCCATTAATTTTTTGTGAGACACACAACACCCTATAGTATGTGAATGGAGACCCCCGACGGATCTTTAGTAGGGATCGAGATCCAATCGGCATCTTAATGTAACCTTAAGGGACTCGACCAATCATGTTAAGCCTGTAAAGGTAGGCAACTCTTACCAATTACAACTCCTTGTGATTCCCGTCCTGTTCGGCCTTCGAACCACCATGGCCTCGAGGGACTCGACCAAACATGATATTCGGTTAAGTCATCACCACCGTTACAAGATGAGTCTGATTCGATGATATACTCTCGAGGGACTCGACCAAGCATACAATATCCTCAGATCACTGGTGGCATTTTAATGTTATAGATAAGATAGCGAAACGCGATATAGGTGAGTCTTGAGGGACTTGACCAACTCAACCTATATCGGGAATTGGTTCCTACCTATAACGATGAAAGGCCACGTGGGTCAATCTAATTGCATCACGTTTACTGACTTAATATTATTAATAGATGGGGTTTTTGATTTGCTCTCCTAACATAATGTGTCACACACATATATATTTAATATATATATCTACATCGCATGCAAATATATATACATATCTAGTAGGTGTATAATCAATCACACATCACATGAGTAATCACACTAGATGATCATGGACCACATTCTAATGTGATCAGGCCCGAGCTAGTGGGCCTAATCATTCATATCAAGATCTATGTGTGCATCGACGCATCTCCATGCCATGTGATCATCCATCTCGCTTCGTTTGTTTCGTCGGCATCTCAACGCATCTCCATGCGTTGGATCGTCCGTCTCGGCCTCGTGAGTCCCGCTAACTCTTCCACGCTCCCATTGTGCCACCTCATGTAATTACAATAAATTACAAGTACGCAGACCCGACAATAAATAAGAAAAATAGAGGCTCGTAGGCCCCAATAATAATAATCACATGTACATATATCAAATCACATGGTCCATGATCATCTGTCATATTATACATCACATGTATATGTTATTATATAGGGATATATAGAGAATTTTTTAAATTTTAAAGGGAATTTTAGTCATTCGACCAGAAAGACAAAACTAGAATTTTTAAAATTTCCAAGGGCAAAACTATCTTTTGCCCAGAAAGCCCTAATTCCTCCCTTGCTACATGCACTTTGATCGCCGCTACCCCCCTGCCGACGTAGCACTCTGAGCGCCGCCCTTGCCCGCGGGCTTGCAGGCGGCGTCACTATAGCGGGGCACTACTTGTGGGCAGAAGCGCTTACTCGCTGGCATTACCCCTACGGGGCAATGCCCGTAGCAGCCCGGCACCCCTATGTGGGTGAGCGCCGCTGCGGGCGGCCCTACCGCTCGCTCGTGGGCGTAGTGCCTACACGCAGGTAGGCAACCCCTGCGGCAGGCGTAGTGCCCCGCGCACAGGCCTTGCGGGCGTTGCAGGTGAGCGTTGCCCTTGCAGGTGGTGCTGCTACGCGGGTGCGCCCACCCCTACAGGCAGGTCACCCACAAGCGGTGCTACCACCGTAGGCGCTGGCCACCCTTGCGGGTAGGCCACCAGTAGCACATGCCCCTTGCACTCGTTGGCCGTCAGTTGTCGACTGCCGCTTGCATGCAGGTCATCGATTGTCGCCTGCATGTAGATGGCAACCAAGGCTGCCATCCGCAGGGGCAGTAACAGTTGCTGCTCTTTACCACTTTTGCGTCAACGATTTTGACGTCAAAACACAACACATGAAGTTAAAATCCGATCTTCACACAAACAACCTGGCACTGATACCACTATTGGGAAATCCAACGAGGCGACATCTCACATGCAGCAGAAGAACAGAAAAAAAACCCTAGATTTCCACGAAAGGTTCCGTCGTCGTGCGAAGATAGGTACGTTTTAAAAAACAAATTCACGAAAACTGCATGTGTAAAAGAAAGTACTTAGGGAGATCATATATCCTTGAATCCCTATAGATCTATAGGAGAGGATGAAGAAGGTCAAGCATCCTCCTCTCTAGCGGTATCCACATGGTAGGGACTGCGACGATACTCCTCTCTTGAGTAGAGGAGAATAGAAGGTGGCTATTGAGAGAACCCCAGCCTATGGGCCTTTAATTCCCTCCTATTTATAGATGCCCTCTATAAACCCTAATGGATCCTGCCCTATTGGGTATTGGATCTCTATCCAATTACCCAAGCCTCTTAGATTAATAGGTCTTTACCCAATAATCTCTTATTAGCTTTTATTGGATCCCATCTTAGGATCCAATAATTCAGGGGCTTATTGGATATTCAATAAGATAGGGACTTCGACGGATATCTCATATCCGAACCTTTACTTGTCACAACACCTACTATATGTGTGTGACCCTCTAGGCCTAACGTCGAGCTGTCCGTGAGTTATACTTGTCAGAACTCCTTATGACTTAGTGAATTATTATCTCCATAATAATTTACCCGACTCATCGACTGCAGGCGTACTAGGCACTATGCCGTAGTTCCCAGATGATACAGGGGAATCCAATCCTTTGGACCTATCTATCCTCAGTTACCATGTATCTATAGTCCCTCATTCATCTAATATCCTAGAGATCCTATACCGGGCATGGTGTCACAGTTCATACGGTCTCTCATTGAGTCTCGCTCTTATCGGATTCTCTCGAAGAACTCTTTCTCTCTCAATCCGAATAACCTTAGCCAAGGATTTGTTTAAGCAAGTATACATGGAATATTTCTCTCATGATACCGAGAGCGAATGATTCTCTATTGACACTCAATAGCCCTCGTAAGGTTAGCTACCGCTCTAAATAACCAGTTGTACTAGATCTGGAACTTCCAAATCTATAAGTCCGATATCAAAGAGTGGAGTTCTCATACAGGACATCCTTGGTGTCTCAAGTCTAAGGACTAGATATACTACTGGGACTACGAAATCACTGTTTGATATGAGGTATCAATAACCATCCAGCATTCCATAAGCGGATCAATCAATGAACTCATTCTCCAATGAGCACCTGTGCTGTATTCTTAGTGTCTCCACATGAGGAGCTATGAGGCCAGCTGATGCGAATTGGTTCGCAAAAGAATAAGGATTGCGGTTTTATTGTGCCACGAGCAAGAGGATCGATAGGTTGATCTTGGATACAGGTTAAACCACCACCAAAGATCGATAAAACGGGATCACCACCAAACTTGGATACAGATACCACCACCAAGCAAGGATACAGATTCCCAAGAGGCTCACCACACTCGGAATCCACCAAGTGATACAGATGCCTTAATGCAAGAAACTTGCAAAGAGATTAACTCTCAATATTCATTCAACCACCCTTACAAATGAGAATATGTCTCATTATATAGAAACTAGATTCAAAAACAACTTGAGAACTACCCAAACAATAAAGACTAACAAGACTAACAAGACTAACAACACTAACAATACTAACAAGCCTAACAAACTAGACTAACAACACTAACAATACTAACAAGTCTAACAAACTTAGTTTACTAACAATAACCAGTAAATATCTACTTCGAAAGAATATTAAATCACTTAGTAATCTCGGATGCTCCCGCATCACCAATAAGCTGAATATGTCACAAATTAATTCCACATAAGCATAGTGACAAGTGGCGCATGAGGAGAATTCAGCATGTTGCAATTTGGTGTAGCGCCATTCAGCAAAGTGTTGAACCGAAATGCATCATCCTCCCTTTGCTGGAAAAGATTTGTCCTCAAATCTTCAGGTTCTTTGTCTTCCTCAAATGGAGATAGGTCTTGAACATTGAATGTTGCTGAGACATGGGACTCACCAGGAAGATCGATCTTGTAGGCGTTGTCATTGACTCTTTCTAATACCTTGAAGGGACCTTCAGCTCTAGGCATCAACTTGGACTTGCGTTTGGAGAAACCTCTCCTTTGGAAATGAATCCAAACTAAATCTCAGGCGAAAGATAACAGCTCGCCTATTCTTGTTTGCCTTCCTTTCATAAATCTCATTTTGCTTCGCAATTTGAGATTTAATCTTCTCATGTAACTCCTTTATTACCTTGGCTCGCTGGTTAGCTTCTTTGTGCACCAAATCCTTGCTAGGCAAAGGTAGCAAATCGATGGGAGTAAGTGGATTGATGCCATACAGCACTTCAAGTGGTGAACATCTTGTTGTGTGAGATGGAACTCTCTTGTCAGCAAACTCGGCATGAGCAAGCTTCAAGTCCCAATCCTTCTGATTTTTGGACACTAAAGTTCTCAATATAGCTCCCATGGTACGGTTGACAACCGGTTTGTCCATCTGTTTGAGGATGACAAGAAGTGCTGAACAGAAGCTTCGTACCAAGCTTACTCCATAATGTCTTCCAAAATCCACTTAGGAACTTGCTGTCCCTATCCGAAACAATGGTGCGAGGAACTCCATGAAGTCGAATGATCTCACGGAGTACAAATCAGCAATGTGAATAGCATCGTCGGTCTTATGGCAAGGCACAAAATGAGCCATCTTTGAAAACCGATCGACAACCACCATAATAGCATCTTTTTGTCTTTGAGTCCTTGGTAAACCAAGAACGAAATCCATGCTTACAACTTCCCAAGGAACCTCAGGAATTGGCAATGGCGTGTATAATCCTTGTGGAAGAACATGACTCTTGGCTTTGTGACAAGTGACACACCGCCTAAGGATTCTTTGAACATCTCTTGCCATCTTTGGCCAGTGAAAGTGCTCTTGTAATAGAGTCAAAGTCTTGTTAACGCCAAAGTGGCCAGCAATTCCACCTCCATGGACTTCTCTAATCAACAACTCCTCGTTGAACTCGAGGAATGCACAACTTGTTGTCCTTGAAGAGAAAACCTTCTTGGACATGGAAATGATCCACAGCACCTTTTTGACATGCTGCAAATATAGAATTAAAGTCCACATCATCCGCATAGAGTTCTTTTATTACCTCGAAGCCGATAAGCTTGGAATCCATCAAGGAGAGCAAAGAATGTCTCGCGATAGTGCATCGGCGACAACATTGGATTTTCCTGCTTTATGCTTGATCATGAAGGAGTAGGATTGAAGATATTCAACCCATTTGGCATGCCTCTTATTCAGCTTGTGTTGGCCATTGATGAACTTCAAAGCTTCATGATCCGAATGCAAGACAAACTCCTAGGCAATAAATAGTGGCTCCAATGTTCTAATGCACGAATGATTGCATAGAATTCTTTATCATAAGTGGAGTAATTCAGCCTGGAACCATTAAGCTTTTCGCTGAAATAAGCAAGTGGTCGGCCATGTTGAGTAATACTCCTCCAATCCCAACACCGGAAGCATCACACTCTACTTCAAAGAGCTTTTCAAAATCAGGAAGTGCAAGCACCGGGGCCTCACACAACTTCAGTTTAATGGTTTCAAAGCTTTGCTGCGCTTGATGAGTCCACTCAAATGTTTCTCCTTTCAAGCAATCAGTAAGTGGAGCAATAATGGTGCTGAAATTTTTAATGAAGCGCCTATAGAAAGAAGCCAAACCGTGAAAACTCCTTACATCATGAACAGATTGGGGAGTTGGCCAGGATTGGATTGCTTCAACCTTGCTTTTTCCACTTTGATGCCTTCACTTGAGATGACATATCCCAGGAATACAACTCTAGAAGTAAAGAAATGGCACTTCTTGAGATTGCCAAATAGTTGCTGAATGCGCAACTCTTCAAATAGCTTCTTCAAGTGCTGCAAGTGTTCTTCTTCATCTCGGCTATAGACAAGGATGTCATCAAAGTAGACAACAATGAATTTCCCAATAAAAGGCCTTAGAACATGATTCATTAGCCTCATGAATGTGCTAGGAGCATTAGACAAACCGAATGGCATAACAAGCCACTCATAGAGACCTCCTTTGGTCTTGAATGCCGTTTTCCATTCATCTCCTTCCTTCATGCGAATCGATGGTAACCACTCCGGAGATCTACCTTGGAAAAATAGTGGCACCATGCAATTCATCTAGCATATCATCAAGCCGAGGAATAGGATAATGGTACTTTACCGTTATCTTGTTGATGGCGACTATCCATGCACATTCTCCATGAGCCATCTTTCTTTGGAACTAGAATGGCTGGAGCAGACAAGGACTCAAGCTTTCTTGGACATAGCCTCTAGACACCAACTCATCAACTTGTCGCTGAAGCTCTCTAGTCTCCTCCGGGTTACACCTATAAGCTGGTTTGTTGGGCAATGGTGCTCCGGGCATTAAGTCAATTTGATGCTGAATCTCTCTCTTTGGAGGCAAGCCGAATGGCAATTCTTTAGGGAAGACATCAGCAAATTCATTCAGCAATGGTTTCACCAAAGGGTGAATTAAATCTTCATGGACCGCATTTGCTTCAAGCAAGAGCAATGCAAACAGTTGCCTCTTCTTCAAACAAGTCTCTCGAAGTTCGGCTTTGCTCAAAAAGCGGCCAGCAACTCCATTCTTCTTATGTTGACCACAATCAGCAAGACTTGGAGATAATGGGGTAAGAGTGATCTTCTTCTGCCCCAAAGGATGGAATAGGTGTTCTTGAAGCCATCATGCATAGCCCTGCGATCATATTGCCATGGTCTTCCAACAACAAGTGACATGCATCCATAGGGATCACATCACAAGTAATTTCATCTTGATAATGCTTCCCAATTGAAAATGAGATTAAGGCTTGTTTAGTTACCTTAACATCACTTTCCTTGTTCAGCCATTGAAGTTTGTAAGGTTGAGGATGTGTGATTGTTGGCAAACTCAGCTTCTCAATCATAATTGCTGAAGCAACGTTAGTGCAACTTCCACTATCAACAATAACATGGCATACCTTTCCCTTGATCGTACACCGTGTTTGGAAAAGGTTCTCCCTTTGTTCCTCCATAGCCACCAAGTTGGCATTCAGTGCCTTGCGAATCACAGGAGTTCGCCATCATCAGGATGTTCCACATGCTCTTCTCCTTCTTGAGAATCCCAAATCGGTTCATCCTCTTCAAAATTTGGTTCTTCAACCTCTTTGAGGGTGATAGTGCGCCGATTAGGACATTCGGAAGCAATATGCCCAAAACCTTGGCATTTGAAGCATCGTCTCTCCTTGGAGGTTGTCACGGGCTGGGAATCAACTTTGGTTTTATCCTTCCTTGCTGTAGTCTTCTCAGCTTGAAAAGAAGTGCTCCCTTTGCTGGAAGAAGCCCTCTTCTCAAATGGCTTGTAGGGCGACCTCTTGGAAGAGTCTTGCTGCTTCTCCACCTTGTTTGCTAGCTTGCATACATCATTTAAGCTCCAATAGGGTTGTAAATCCACCAAATCAGCAATTGGTTTCTTTAAACCACCCAGATATCGTGCAATGGTTTGCTCATGGGATTCAGTAACATCACACTTAATCATGAGTTGTTCAAACTCACGAGTGTACTCTTCAACATTCAAGTCATTCTGTTTTAGAGTATGGAGTTTTAAGAACATATCTTGCCTGTAATTTTTAGACACGAATCTCCTTCTCATCTCCCTTTTCATCTTCTCCCACGTTCGGATCTTGTTCTTCCCTTCTCTAGCACGCCGAGCTTTAAGATTCTCCCACCATAGGCTCGCGTAATGGCGCAACTTCAAAGCTGCAACCTTCACTTTCTTTTCCTCCGAATAGTCTTTAAATTCAAAGACTCTCTCCATGGTGTGTAGCCAATCAATGAAGTCATCGGTGAAAGTTTACCTTCAAATTCGGAATCTCCACTTTGACATCGGATTTATTCTTGTGATGATTGAATCTGTGATGCCTCCTCCTTGAGACTCCTCACCACTTGAGTTCTCACGGAAAGGATTCTCCTCATCATCACAGAACTAGCATGAGACGATGTTGCTCCTCTTTGAAAAAGCTGCTCCATTTGACGTCTCAAATCAGCAATCTCTCGCTCCATTCGCATAGAAACGAGCTTGTTCAAATGTCAAACCACGCTGGAACTTCGGCCATGTGTATAGTGAAGATGGGGTTTCGGGTATGTAAGTGTTTAGGGGAATGAAGATGGTGTATAGAAGAAATGCACAAAAGGAACGCGTTTCCCACGACGGCGCCAAATGATGCGAATTGGTTCGCAAAAGAATAAGGATTGCGGTTTTATTGTGCCACGAGCAAGAGGATCGATAGGATGATCTTGGATACAGGTTAAACCACCACCAAAGATCGATAGAGCAGGATCACCACCAAACTTGGATACAGATACCACCACCAAGCAAGGATACAGATTCCCAAGAGGCTCACCACACTCGGAATCCACCAAGTGATACAGATGCCTTAATGCAAGAAACTTGCAAAGAGATTAACTCTCAATATTCATTCAACCACCCTTACAAATGAGAATATGTCTCATTATATAGAAACTAGACTAAAAAAACAACTTGAGAACTACCCAAACAATAAAGACTAACAAGACTAACAAGACTAACAACACTAACAATACTAACAAGCCTAACAAACTAGACTAACAACACTAACAATACTAACAAGTCTAACAAACTAGACTAACAAGTCTAACAAACTTAGTTTACTAACAATAACCAGTAAATATCTACTTCGAAAGAATATTAAATCACTTAGTAATCTCGGATGCTCCCGCATCACCAATAAGCTGAATATGTCACAAATTAATTCCACATAAGCATAGTGACAAGTGGCGCATGAGGAGAATTCAGCATGTTGCAATTTGGTGTAGCGCCATTCAGCAAAGTGTTGAACCGAAATGCATCACCAGCCACCTGCATCATATGGACAGGTATACAGCATACCAGTCTATCCGGTTATCTCGATATCCCTTTCGAGTAACCTATGATCGGGATTATTTAGGGTCTATGTTTAAAGGTGAATTGGTCTCATTATTATGATCTTATCACGATTCGATTCCCATTGCATAGATCCAAGGACATCACAATATATGCAACACGCAAGATAAAGTAATAAAATACCTAATAATAATAAGAAAAAGAAAGAGTGCATATCAAGTCACAAGTGTCATCACTCATGTGATTGGCTTATAGGGCACATATGACTAGCATGTCTAAGGAAAGCTCCAAGCCTCCGCTCCATATTTCATCTTCTATGCTAACTCCCTTTATACGGCTTGGGTACATCACCAAGTTACCCCCAAGTTGCTCTACTTCTCGATTTGCATTGAGTTAATGGTGGCCCTCGCACCTACCATTCCATGGGTCAGCCCTGTGTTGAGTCTGATCTCCCTATCGGCTCTAAATGTGCCTTCACTTTATGTTGCCTTGGGTTGCTCTCTCACTTGATCTCGCTATGCATCCACCAACATATTGTCTCTTGCGAGATCATGTAATGACTTTTTGCCACTCGCTCGATACATTGAGCTTTGTCTTGAGGTACTCCTCCTCAACATATGCAGTCCATTACATATGATTCTCCCTTTAGAGAACCTGAGACTTATCCCTCCTAGATATCTGCCCCGTTGGAGCAACTTTTCTCTCCACATCCATCCCTTTGGAAGTTTTGGAGATGATCATCCCCTTGGACTACTCCACCTTGCTGAACAAACAATGCACTATTCTACCTCCGCAAATGCACCTGCTAGATTGTGACTCTTCGCCAATACAGCTCCCATTGCACCCCTTGGATCTAACAACATGCTAAACCTACTACATACTTTAGCCTCTTACGAATGTATCCTACTCATGCCGAAGAGAAAGTTTCAATGCCCCATGGCGCCGACCTTCGGCCGCCTTGGGATGGCCATGGATAGTCCATCATCCGCATACAAGCCCTTGCATGAGTATCAAATTCCTTGAGTTTGTAATTCCCCTCACCTCTATAAGCTTTGTATAACTCTTTTGATCACTGAACAACCCACTCCACCTTGCACGGTCTCATCCTTTACCAAGCGCCCCGCTTGCCTCAAGCATCAAGTTTAGTTGCGATCGAGCCACTGCTCGAACTCATCCATCCCAACCATTGTGTGCTACGCAATTCTTATTAGTTTGTTTATCCTCATGGTGCCTCTTGCGCAAAGGGTTAGCCATTCCTCAATGCCATTTTTAGATGCCCGCTCCTCTTAACAACTACTTTCCCTACAACACCATGTCCGTTTCCCCCAACGGTCGAGCATGTCTTGGCTGCCCTCAATGCGGCCACTAGGTCCCTCACGTTTGCATGCTAAGTGTTTCTATGTGTGCTTGTCCCACTCTGATACCAACTATCATGAACTTAGTTGGTTTTGTCTAAGTCGTGCGTCACCCTTGCGTGTCCGTACGCAAAGGTCAACCTCCCCGAAACCTCCGTTGATCTCTTAGGACCTGTAAAAGAGAAGATGGGATATAAAAAGTACTTCACACGGGATCCACAAGCAATCCTTTCAGCAAACACTTCATAGCCAATGTAAATTCCAACCTTGGATATCACAAGCTCAGAATGATTGCACAACAAAGGTATAAAATTGGTCTACTACATATTGAAATCTAGTACAAGTGTCCACCTGATGCAAACTTTATGTACAAGCCTACAATGGCTGCCAAACTCACTCAAATGGGGCTGTTAAGCCTTTGGCTAGCCCTTTACAAGCTTTACAAAGCTAGAACAAACCGAAAAGACACGGACATGCATAAGCATTATATCGAACAAGCCGTTTACAATTTGTCTATGATAGTCTACTCTCGATTCCTCCTTCGTCGAGGCCACCGATATCTACTAACCAATCCTCTTTCAATGGGTGAAGATCAACTACCCTTTACAACCCCTTCTCCTTTTTATAGGTTTAGGAGACAACCTTTATAACCCCACTAACCTCTCTCTTAGACTTATCTAAAACTTAAAGCTAGAGGGGAGAAATTTTCACATAATTATAATAGCATTTTTTCTCTTTTTGTTCTCAATTGATGTGTATTCCAACTAGGGATGAGAAGGGTATTTATAAGCTCCAAATGGATTCAAACTTGGAGCCAAAATTCCAAACACCCTAAGATTTCAGGGTATTAGCAGTATCACTGCCCAATTTGTCTAACATTGGGTGGTACCATCGCTTGACATTGGACTTTACCACCACCCGATAGTCTTGGAGACTATATCTCGAAGACTGAGCCACCGACGGTTTCACCGCCTGTTCTAGCGGTGCCACCGCTTGTCCCACCTCTTGGATCACTATTGGGCCTTTCACTCAACCCAACAAAATCCAAACTTAGGCCCAATTAGCCCCTAATTGAGTTAGCCTAATTCCATCCTGATTATAATTTAACTTTACTTTGATCTAGACAATTGTTACGAAGCTTGAATCAATTGTTTTCCGACATGTTATTAGTTCATCGGTACTTTGTCCGATTCTTCAGTGCATCATCCTCTCTTGTGGCGCTTTATCCGATCTCCTTAGTGTAATATATGTTTTCTTGGCTCGATGTCTGAACTTATCGTCTGAAGCCTTCTGCTAATACGTCGATCGATCCTCTGGCTTGACGTTCAATCTTCTAACATGTTTCATTCCGACCCATCTTCTGATTCCTCCTTTAATTGTCTTTTCTTGATCGAAGCTAGTCCCACGTTACTCAAAATGCAAATCAAATCATAAACACTATCAATTGGTTTCATCATCAAAATCCAAGATCCAACAACACTGGCTTTTGTCCTTTGCCCTTTGCTGGGTCCTTCTTAGCAACCTTTATTTTACCCTGTTTGCTCTTGCCCTTGCCCTTCTTAAGAGATTTCTCTACTGTCCTTTTCTTTTTTGTCTCACCAGTATAGATAACTGACTTCTCTTTCTTGATGGTGCTTTTTACTTCTCTCAACATATTGAGGAGCTTTGGGAGGGTCACCTCAAGTTTATTCATATTAAAATTCATAATGAACTATGGAAAAGAATATGGTAGGGACTGAAGCATAAAATTCACACATAGGTTATTCTCTAGGTCTATTCCTAGACCTGTGAGTTTCTTTATCTACTTAATCACTTTAAGGACATGTTTATGAATCGATGTCCCCTCAGTCATCTTGGCACAGAAGAGACTCTTCGATATCTCATATCGTTGAGTTCTTCCTTATTCCTCAATTAATTTATAGAGATATAGGAGTATAGATTTGGCATCTATCTTTTCATGCTATCTCTGTAACTCAAGAGTCATGGAGCCCAACATGTAACATCGAGCAAGAGTAGAGTCATCTCGTGCACTTCACATAGGGAGGATCTCGTCCTCGCTACCCCTTCGTCAGCGTAGGCATCATTGTATCAAGAACGTATGCGATTTTCTCCATTGTAAGAACTATTCTTAGTTTATGCTGCGGGCGCTGCCTCGTTGGTGGCGCTTGCGCGAGCGGCGCTCACCCACGACAGGGACAGCGCCTACCTACTGCAGCAGCGCCGCTCGCGGGCTAGCGCCGCAGAGGCGCCGGGGCTGGGTGCCCGCACCTGTGGGGCAGCGGTGGCGGCGCCGCCCTCCCCGTGAACAAGGGGTGCCGCCGGCAGGGTGCGGCGGTTGCAGCCGCAACGCAGCGCCGCAAAGGGAGAGGAGTTAGGGTTTTCGGGCAAAAGATGGTTTTGCCCCTCAGAATTTCAGAAATTTCAGATTCTGTCCCCTTTGACAGAATTACCAAAATACCCTCAAAATTTAAGAAATTCCAGTCTTTGTCCCTTTTGATCGAATGACCAAAATACCCTTGGGAATTCTAAAATTTTTCTCTATGTCCCTAATTTTAGAAATATTAGTTAATTAAATAGTTTAATTAACTATTATTATTTATCTAGTAGTCTTATAAAATAATATATACATGTGATATATATGTGATGATGATGACTTGTGATGTGATGTGTGTACATGTGATTATTATTATTGGGGTCTGCGAGCCTCTATTTTTCTTGTTTATTGTCGGGCCTGCGTGCCTGTAATTATGTTGTAATTATCAGAGGAGGTGCAGTGGTAGCATGAATCATGAGGCCGAGACGGACGATCCGACGCATGGAGATGCGTTGAGATGCCGACGGATCCGACGAAGCGAGATAGACGATTACAGGGCATAGAGATGCACCGAAGTACACATAGATCTTGATGTAAGTGATTAGGCCCATTGGCTCGGGCCTGATCACATTAGGATATGGTCCATGATCATCTGGTGTGATTGCTCATGTGATGTGTGATTAGTTATACACCTACTAGATATGTATATATATATATATATATATATATATATATATATATATATATTTGCATGCGATGTAGATATATATATTAAATACATATGTGTGTATGTTAAGAGACCAAATCAAAAATCCTCTCCATAAATAATATTAAGTCGGTAACGTGAGGAAATAAGATTGACCCACGTGGCCTTCCATCGTTATAGCTAGGAGCCGATTCCCGGTGTAGGTTGAGTTGGTCAAGTCCCTCGAGACTCACCTATATCGCGTCTCGCCATCTTATCTACGACATAGAGATGTCAGAGGTGACCTGAGGACATGGTATACTTGGTCGAGTCCCTCGAGAGTATATTACCGAATCAGACTCATTAGGTAACGTTGTTAATGACTTAACTGAACATCATGGTTGGTCGAGTCCCACGAGGCCATAGTGGTTCGGAGACCGAACAGGACGGGAATCACAAGGAGTTGTGATTGGCAAGAGTTGTCTACCTTTACGGGCTTAACGTGATTGGTCAAGTCTCTCGAGGTTACGTTAAGACGCTGATTGGATCCTGATCCCCATTAGAGATCGCCGGGGGTCTTCGATTCACATACCAGAGGGTGTTGTGTGTCTCGTAAAAAATTAGTGGGAATACATTAAGATAGAAGTCCTTATCTTAATTGTTTAAATTTCTACAAAGTCTGCATGTTATTTATATCTACTATATCTTTTATTTCAGAAAAATATCGCTTTCAAATCCTTTACGTGGCATACTTGATGCAACCGCCTCACTGGTCCAAATTATACGGATTGGCTTCACAATCTGAGAATCATTCTCACGGTGGAGAAAATCGTGTATGTCCTTGATATAGTGATCCCTACGCCCGATGAAGGGGCAAGCGAGGATGAGATCGCTCGTTATGTGAAGTACTTAGATGATTCCACTCTTGCTCGGTATTATATGTTGGCCTCTATGACTCGATTCTGAGACAACATGAAAATATGGATGCTAATTCCATACTCCTACATCTCCATAAATTGTTTGAGGAATAGGGAAGAACTCAACGATATGAGATATCAAAGAGTCTTTTCCGTGCTAGGATAACTGAGGGGACACCGATTCAGAACCATGTCCTTAAGATGATTGAGTGGATCGAGAAACTCATAGGTCTAGGAATGGTCCTAGAGGATAACTTGTGTGTGGATCTTGTACTTCAGTCCCTACTAGATTCCTTTTCTCAGTTCATAATGAATTTTAATGTGAACAAATTTGAGGTGACCCTCCCAGAGCTCCTTAATATGTTGAGAGAAGTAGAGAGCACCATCAAGAAAGAGAAACCGGTTCTCTACACTGGTGAGACCAGAAAGAAAAGGAAGGCTGAGAAGACCCTTAAGAAGGGCAAGGGCAAGGGCAAAATGGGTAAGACAAAGGTTGTCAAGAAAGACCCAACAAAGGACAAAGGCCAGTGCTTCCATTGTGGCAAAGATGGGCACTGGAAGAGGAACTACAAAGAGTACCTTGCAGAGAGGGCGAAATAGAAGCTTGCAGAAGCTTCAGGTACATTCATGATCAGTCTCTAATTATCAGAATCTTATGATAACACATGGGTATTGGATACCGGGAGTGCTTATCATATCCGTAATTTGTTATAGGTTACGCAGGACCTAGGAGATTGAGCAGGCGAGATGGACCTTAAGATGGGCAATGGAGCAAAGGTTGCTACAGTGGCTATTGGCAAAGTCACTTTACATCTACCTGGTGGAGCTATTATTGCATTAGATGCATGCTATTATATTCCTTCTATTATCAAAAATATTATTTCTATTTTATGTTTGATAGTTAATGGATATAAATTAGTTTTTGAGAACAATGGTTGTTCAATAATATTAGATGATGAGATCATCATGAGAGGAATAGTGCATAATGGTTTATTTATGCTAGAAATAGCTCCACATATCATGAGCGTAAGTGAGTCTAAGAGGAAACGAGAAGTGGAGAACCAGACAAGAAAGAGTATTAAAACCCTTCGATCAGATCGAGGAGGTGAGTACTTGAGTACAGAGTTCACCTAGTTCCTCAAAGACTATGGGATATTATCCCAATGGATACCTTCTTATACACCATAGTTAATGGTGTATCAGAAAGGAGGAATCGCACACTGTTAGACATGGTGCATTCCATGATGTGTTTCGCCGACCTACCCATCTCATTCTGGGGATATGCCCTAGAGATCGCAGCTTACCTTCTGAACAAAATTCCAACCAAGTCAGTGATGTCTACTCCATATGAGATATGGAATGGGAAGATGTTTGATCTTAATATTGTTAAGATTTTGGGCTACCCTGCCCACGTTAAGAGACACAACCCTGACAAGTTGGAATCTAGAATGGAATGGTGTAAGTTTATGGGATACCCCAAGGAAACTTGTGGGTATTATTTCTATCACTTTGAGGACCAAAAGGTCTTTAGCCAAGAGAGCAGTGTTCTTTGAGAAGGAACACATTCTTGGTGGAGACAGTGGGAGCATGATAGAGTTGAGTAAGGTTGGAGAACCTAGCTCAAGCACCATTCCACAGCCAGAGTCTGTTTAGATACCTAACACACAAGTTCTAACTTTATGTAGGTCCGATAGAGTATCCCATCCGCTTGAGAGATATGTGGGACATATCAGAAGAGAGGATGTTGAGGATATTGATCCTCAGACCTACGAGGAGGCTATTATGAGTATAGACTCCGGGAAATGGCAAGAAGCCATGAAAGCAGAAATGGATTCCATGTACTCCAACAAAGTTTGGAACCTAGTTGATGCACCCGAGGGTATTGTACCCATTGGTTGCAAGTGGATTTTCAAAAAGAAGATTGGAGTAGATGGAAAGGTAGAAACCTATAAAGTAAGGATAGTTGCTAAGGGGTATCGTCAAAGGCAAGGTGTTGACTATGATGAAACTTTCTCACCTGTAGCCATGCTAAAATCCATTCAAATTCTATTGGCTATTGCAGCACACTATGATTATGAGATCTGGCAGATGGACGTCAATACCACTTTCCTCAATGGTAATCTCGATGAGGAGGTGTATATGATACAGCCTGAGAGATTCATGTCCAATGATAACCTAGATAAGGTGTGCAAGTTGTTTAGTTCCATTTATGGATTGAAGCAAGCTTCCCAAAGTTGGAACATAAGATTTGATGAGGCAATCAGATCTTATGACTTTGTTAAGAACGAAGATGAACCTTGTGTGTACAGAAAATTAAGTGGGAGCACTATCACCTTTTTGGTATTATATGTGGATGACATCCTGATCATTGAGAATAATGTAGGAATGCTCTCCATAGTAAAGACTTGATTATCTAGGCACTTCTCCATGAAGGACTTAGGGGAAGCATCCTGCATATTGGGGATACGGATCTATAGAGATAGATCTAAGAGGATGCTTGGCTTGTCCTAGTCCAGGTACATAGACACCATTGTCAAAAGGTTTGGCATGGAAAATTCCAAGAGAGGTCTCATACCAATGAGACATGTAATATCACCTTCTAAGAGTATGTCCCAAAGACTCCTGAAGAAAGGGCACACATGGATATGATTCTATATGCATCAGCGATAGGATCTATCATGTATGCTATGCTATGTATTAGGCCTGATATAGCGCATGCTCTGAGTGTCACGAGCAGATATTAGGCGGATCCAGGCTTGAGCATGGAAAGCAGTAAAATGTATCCTTAAGTACTTGAGAAGGACTAAGGATCTTTTACTTATATGGAGGTAGTAGCCTCAAGGTTGAGGGCTACACGGACTCGAGCTTCTAGTCCAATGTCGATGATAGTAAGTCTAATTCAGGGTATGTGTTCACCCTGAATGGAGGAGTAGTATGCTGGAAGAGTTCTAAGCAAGACATTACTATTGACTCGACCACAGAGGTGGAATACATTACTATGGTAGAGGTAGCAAAGGAGGGAGTCTGGATGAAGAAGTTCATCACAGATCTAGAAGTCATCCCGAGCAACGAGGAGCTGATTCCTTTATATTGCGATAAATACGGGACGATTACTCAAATAAGGGAACTCGGGTCTCATCAGAAGTGTTCTGAGGAGGTTCCAACTTATTAGAGAGATCGTGGCTCGAAGAGATGTAGTAATGGAAAGAGTTCCATCCGAAGATAACATTACAGATCCACTGACAAAGCCATTGACTCAGATTGTCTTTGAGCATCACAGAGGTTTGATGGGGATCAGACTTATTGGTAATTGGCTTTAGGTCAAGTGGGAGATTGCTAGTTATACGCGTCCTACAAGCCAATCACATGAGTGATTGCACCTGTAACATGCTGCGTCAATCTCTTTACTTATGATTATTGGCATTATCTCACATTATCTAGATATATATTGTGATGTCCCTGGATCTGTGCAATGGGAATCGGATCGTGATGAGATCACGATAATGAGATCGATTCACCTTTAAACACAGACCCTAAATTATCCTGGTCATAGGTTACTCGAGAAGGACATCGAGATAATCGGATAGACTGGTGTGCTGTATACTCATTCATATGATGGAGGTAGCTGGTCTCATAGCTACTCGTGTGGGGACACTAAGGGTACAGTGCAGGTGCTCATTGGAGAATGAGTTCACTGATTGATCCACCTACGGAATGCTAGATGGTTATTGATACCTCATATCAAATAGCGATTCTGTAGTCCTAATAGTGTATCTGGTCCTCAGACTTGAGACACCAAGGATGTCCTGTATGAGTACTCCACTCTTTGATACCGGACTTATAGGTTTGGAAAGCTCCATATCTAGTACAGCCGGTCATTGGGAGTGGTAGCCAACCTTACGAGGGCTATTGAGTGTCAATAGAGGATCATCCACTCTCGGTATCATGAGAGGAATATCCCATGTGTTCTTGCTCGAACAAATCCTTGGCCAAGGTTATTCGGATTGCGAGAGAAAGAGTTCTCCGGGAGAATCTGACAAGAGCAAGACTCGAGGAGAGACCGTATGGGCCTGACACCATGCCCGGTATAGGATCTTTGGGATATTAGATAGATGAGAGACTATAGATACATGGTAATTGAGGATAGATAGGTCCAAAGGATTGGATTCCCTGTCGTCTGGGGCCGAGCGTAGTGGCACGTCCAGATGAGTTGGGTGAATTATTATAAAGATAATAATTCACTAAGTCAGAAGGAGTTCTGATAAGTATGACTCACGGCCAGCTCGATATTGGACCTAGAGGGTCACACATATATGGTAGGTATTGTGACGAGTAGAGGTTCGGATATGAGATATCCGCCAAACCCTTATCTTATTGGATATCCATTAAGCCCCTAAATTAATGGATCATGAGATGGGATCCAATAATTGCTAATAAGAGATTATTGGGTAGAGGCCCACTAATCCAAGAGGCTTGGTAATTGGATGGAGATCCAATACCCAATAGTAAAAAGATCCATTGGGGTTTTCAAGGGGCCTCTATAAATAGGAGGGGACCAAAGCTCTATAGGCTGAGGGTTTCTTTTGGTAGCCACCTCCTATTCTCCTCCCCCCAGAGAGAGAGGAGCATCGTCACAATCCCTGTTGTGTGGATACCGCTAGAGAGGAGGACGCTTGACCTCCTTCATCCTCTCCCACAGATCTATAGGAATTCAGGGATATACGATCTCCCTAGGTATCTTCTTTTGCATGTGCAGTTTTTCGCGGATTTGTTTTTGATGCACCGATCTTCGCACGACGACGAAAACTTTCTATAGGAAATCTGGGGTTTTGTTTTCTGTTCTTCCACTACGCATGTGATGTCGCTCCCCATGACGGATTTCCCAACAGTGAGCTCGGTAATCAATGCACATTCACTATGTTCTGTCTTCCTTTTGTACGAGGAGCACCGGTGAAGAGTAAGGGCTGCAACTTGGCTGAATAACTCCTGTTTCAAACATCTCTTTTATAATCCTTTCTATTTCATCTTTTTGGAGATGTGGATACTGATATTGCTAAGTATTTGCTGGAGGATTGCCTAGAAGAATTTGTATACGATGATTATGTCGGCGATTAGAAGGTAGGCTACGTGGTTTGTCAAATATATATGAAAATTCAGCAAGCAAGGGAAGTAGGTTTGGATCTTCAAATTCGGTTGGCTCTCCCTTAGATTGTTGCTCAAGTTATACCAGAAAGCCATTGCATGCTTTGTGCAAAACTTTCTCCATTCGTTGTGTACAGATCGTCGTTACGTCATCCCCACGTTTCCCGCATAGTATCATTTGTTTCCCCTTACTGTATAATTTCATAATTAATTTCAAAAAATTCTAAGAAATAACACCTAATGTCATCAACCATTCGATGCCAAGCACAGCCTCATAATCATCGAGAGGGAGGAGGAAAAAATCTGCAATTATCTCTTGGTCCTATAGCAACAGTTTCACCCATGGGCACCTACGATCACACTTCAAAATTCATCCATCTACGACCTTAACATCGAACCTACTATAATTCTTAATAGGTAAGGCCATCCAGATAGCAACCTTGCTATTCATAAAATTATTAGTGCTCCTGGTGTCAATAAGAACGGTGATCAGTTGTTGCTTCAGAAATCCTCCCACTTTCATTATTTGCGGGTTCGCGTAACCGGCAAGGGCATGCATCGTAATATCAATTAGCTACTGTTCTTTATCCATGACCTCTTTCTCATGCTCCTAGACCTCCTCCTCCATGTCTTCAAGAGGTTCAATCAGTAGGAGGCGGCCCCTTTTGCAACGATGATCGCGGTTCCACGACTCATTGCAATGCTAACAAAGATCCTTTGCTGATCAGTCACGTAGTTCTTCTCTTGTCAATTTTTTTGGCAGCGAAAGATAGCTGAGAGCAGAAGGGGGTTTATATGCTGAGGTTCTATGAGTGGTTCTCATCCTCTGAGCATCTTGGTTGAGCTGTTCTTCTTATATTCTAGCAAAAGAAATCGCAACCTATCACTGCATTTAGGTCACACGCCTTAACTTTCCCTTTTATCTCTGGCTTGAGTCCTTCGATGAATGTTCCTAATAATTAGTCAGTCCAATCATTAGTAAGGTAGGATAGCTTCTCAAACCTAGTTTGGGATTCTTGAATAGTAGAGGTTTGTCGAAACTTTGCGAGTTGGCCATCGATATTTTTATACTCCGTAGGTCCAAAACGGTTCAACAGTGCATTCTTAAATTGATTCCACATCAGAGCCCCATGATTATATTCTAGCCAATTGTACCATTGAATAGCATCTCCTTCAAGGTGGATGACAGCAATCCCCACTATAGCATTATCCGATGTTCGGTAGTAGCGAAAGTAACGTTCGGCACGCGAAATCCACCCGGATGGGTCTTCTTCTTCCCATCGTGGGAAGTCCACCCTCATGCATGGCTGAAGCATGTCCGAGGGCTGTCCATCCTTCTCTGGGGTCCTTTTTGAATTCTCTCTTTGCTACAATTTGGTTGGACTCGGTGGTTGTCCAATTCTGAATTCTGCAAACAAAGCGCGTAATTTGTCTTCCAAGCGCGATTCAAGTAGTGATTCAATCTGAGATTTTCATGCTTCAAATTTGGCATCAATTGGATCTTGAGAAACCATAGCATATGCCTATAGATCAGAGATACCCTTGTCTTTTTCCTGTTAACAGGTTAATGGCAAGGGGTGGTGGAAGGTTCGGACAATAAATTGGTGATAGAAGGGTTCGGCTGTAATGGTTTACTATTTTGGGCTACGGTTTTTTATGCTGTTAAGGTTATAAAACTAGGTTATGATGGCTGAATCTTAAGGCTAGATGGATGCCCTAAAGACGTCTTAGTTGGTGGCAGCAAGGTGGCTAGGGTTTGGTATGTTACAGAGGAGAAAAAGGACAAAGGTGCAGCACTAGAATTTTTGCCGAATAAATTTCAGTAGTAAAGATGCAATTTTTTTCAGAAATTTTAAATAGAGATTGAAGCAAAACTTAAAGGGAATCTACTAGTAAGGGAGAGATAATACTATTAAAAATTTCGTAGAAAGAAACGACAGCAAGAGATTTGGCAAAATTGAGGATCACGGAGATATGCTATAGTAGATTTTTATGTCTAAAGTGTAGTAGTTTGGACGTAAAATATAAGTAATTTATATTGAGAATTTTTTGACAAAACCAAAGGGAAAACCACTGTTAGGAAGTGTAAAAGCTGTCGTAAAAATTTGGTAGAGATTTGCATAGAAAAAACATAGTAGCAAGATTAAAAAGATAGTGCTATGCGGTTGAAATTCTGCAGTGCAACTTTCATTGTAGAGATAAAAACTTTATGACGAAAAGTTTATGCAGCAATATAGGAATGAATTTTTTAGATTTTTTGATAACTAAACTGCAGCAGCAGTAAGGTAGATAACCAGAACCTGTTGTAATTTCACGGAAGATCAATGGATGATCTGCGATGGTGGAGATGACGGCGAATTCAGCGATGATCTTCTATGCAACTATGAGAATTGCTTTGGGCGGTTGTGGAGGGCTGGTGGATGGCTGTGGAAGGGTAGCAAGACACCAAAAACGCTGCTCTGATACCAAGTATTAGAACCCTTGCAGATTCTAAGCTTGGGGTTGATCTCTATAGGGGATCGGCCTCCTTGGAACTCTATAGGGGTTCCTTCCTCCAAGTTGTTACTCAAAGGCTGCTAAAAGATTGATCTATTCCTTTATGAAAAGAGGATGAATATATGGCTATTTATAGGGCTTCTAAACCCCAACTCCTAATAAGACTCTTACTCAAGACTCCTACTTCTAACCAACTCCTACTGATAATTAGGACTCCTTCTCTAGTAGGACTCCTACTTCTAATAGGACTCTTTCTCTAATAGGACTCCTACTTCTAATAGGACTCCTTCCCTAATAGGACTCCTACTTCTAATAGGACTCTTTCTCTAATAGGACTCCTATTTCTAATAAGACTCCTTCTCTAAGAAGTAACCTAACCCTAACCTGGCCAGCCTTTTCACCTCTTTAATAAGGGTCGACTAGATAGGATTTACATGAATACCTTTTTCAATTAGGACTCTCATAGCTAGAGTCCTAACACTCCACTTTGTTTTTATAAAAACAAAGGGGGAGAAAGTTTTTACTAGCTTACACACTTCAATGAAAAAATTTGCTAGCTCAAAAGAACTTGCTATCTCAATAGAAGCAAAAATCGTAAAACTTAGAAAATTTGCAATCCTACATTTGCTATGCTTCCATGCTTGTATGTTGTAATGAAAATTTAGCTTGCATGTTTAAAGTAATAAAATTTTTACACAAATAGCATACATATATCATAAAGGAAGCAAAGAAAGTGCAACTTGCACATTTCAAGAAGTGATTGAAAAATTACTATCTTGCTTATCTTTAGAAAGAAAAGTGCAGACTTACACATTTCAAGGAGTAAATAAAAATTGTCATCCTTGAAATTAAAAACTTGCTATGATTGAATGTTGTATATCTTGATAGCTAATATAATTGTAAAACTTGCATATCCTTAATACTAGCTATAATGCAACTTTTCTTTTTTGTTGATGACAAAGGGAAAGAAGTAGATTGATGAACTCATGTAATGTATGATTGAATATTTTACATATTTACATGATATTTTTGTTGACATGATTTTGATACATGTTTGTTGGATTTGGGATAATCCAAGTGTCCTATCAATGGCATATTGATAGGGGGAGTTTGGTTAAACTCCGGGGAGTTAAGGTTAACTTCGTCATCAATTAGTTGTCATCATAAAAAAGGGGGAGACTATTGAGTCTCAGATTTTGATGATGAAACTAATTGATAGTATTTTTTTATCTAACTACATTTTGAGTGACAGGTCTATTATCGATCAGGCTTAGATAGTTGACACAAGATAAATTAATGTTGCACCGGAGGAAATCACATCGAGGATATTGGGACGCCGTCAAGGTTCGGCCGACAATTGGCAAAAAGCTTCGGACATCGAGCATCGAGCCAAAAAGTGTGGTGTTGCGCCAAGGAGATCGGGGTTGTAGAGGTCAATCGTCGATTGAGCAATAGGCCACAAGAGAGGATGGTGTACCGAAGAACTGGACGAAGCATCGACCAATGACGTGCCAAGCAACAGGATATTAATTCATGTAATAATTGTCTAGATCGAAGTAGGGTTAAGAAATTAGTGTGCAGGATTAACTATGATAATGATGAAGACATAAAGCGAAATAAAGTATTGGAGTCAAGTGTGATGGAATCATTGGGAGTTAGAGAGTTCGACGGAAGTCCAAAGATTCATCGGGAGTACTGTCGGAACTAGTCGAGAATGAGTAGGGAGCTTGCCGAAGGGCTTTTGAAAGTTCACTGGAAGATTCGTCAGAAGTTCGTAGAGCTCATCAAGAAAGATCAGAGCTTGCCGAAGATGCTCATCGAAACTCGCTAAGATTGTCATAAAGTCCAGGAGCTTACTGGGAGTCCATAGAATGGTGTCCGAGGGTTCGTCGGAAGACCACCGGATGTTCGCCAGAAGCTCATTGGAGGAAGACTTGATGTACTGGACTTTGTATTAGCTTAGGAAATCTTTCTAATTTCGTAGTTAGCACATAGTTAGGATTAGGATTAGGTGTTAATCCTATAACCCTGGTAGGTGCCAACTGAGCCCTGTAATGGAGTGGTTTGGGCCAAGTTTAAGGCCCAACCAAAAGTGTTAGACCCTGTCTAGCGATGGCACCGCCAGACTGGATTCATGGCACCACCCAAGTCTAGCTCCCTAGATTGTACTGGGTGGTGGTACCATCTAGTACACTGACCATGTTAATGTGTCAAGCGGTGGTAATGCCAGTGTTAGGGTCAAACTGGCGGTGGTATTGCTGGTACTTGATAAATCCAGGATGGGAATATTTTTGGCTCTAAGTTTGAATTAGATTGGAGCCTATAAATACTCCTTGCTAGTTATAGGTGCCCTATAAGCCAATCATATGAGTGATGACACCTATAACATGCTGTGTCAATCTCATTACTTATGATTATTGATGTTTTCTCATATTATCTGGATGTATATTGTGATGTCCTTGTATCTATATAATGAGAATCAGATTATGATGAGATCACAATAATGAGATCGATTCACCTTTAAACATAGACCCTAAATAATCTCGATTATAGGTTACTCGAGAGGGACATCGAGATAATCTGGATAGATCGGTGTCTTTGGATACCCATCCATATGATGGAAGTGGCTAGTCTCGAGCTACTCGTGTGGAACACTAAGGGTACACAGTCAAGAGAATGAGTTCACCGATTGATCTACATACGAATACTAGATGGTTAATGATACTTGATGTTAGACAACGATTTCGTAGTCCTAATAGTGTATCTGGTCCTTAGACTTGAGACACCAAGGAAGTCCTCTGAGTACTTAACTCTTTGATACTAGACTTATACATTTGGAAGTTCTAGATTTAGTATAATTGGTTATTGGGAGTGGCAGCCAACCTTACGAGGTCTATTGAGTATCAATAGAGGATCATCTACTCTCGGTATCATAAGAGAAATATTTCATATGTTCTTGCTTAGGCAAATCCCTAGCCAAGGTCATTCGAATTGAGAGAGAAAGAGTTCTCTAAGAGAATCTGATTAGAGCGAGACTCGATTGGAAATCGTATGGGCCTGACAACACCATGCCCGATATATAGTCTCTAGGATATTAGATAGATGAGGGACTATAGGTACATGGTAATTGAGGATAGATAGGTCAAAAAAATTGGATTCCCCTGTATCATCTAGGGATTGTAGCGTAGTGGCCTTGTACGTCCATAGTCGATGAGTCAAGTGAATTATTATAGAGATAATAATTCACTGAGTCAGAAGGAGTTCTGATAGGTATGACTCATGGCCAGCTCGATATTGGGCCTAGAGAGTCACACACATATGGTAGGTGTTACGACGAGTAGAGGTTTGGATATGAGATATCCGTCGGAGCCCCTATCTTATTGGATATCTAATAAGCCCCTGTATTATTGGATCCCATGGATGAGATCCAATAAGAGCTAGATTATTGGGTAGAGACCCATTGATCTAAGAGGCTTTGGTAATTGGATAGATATCCAATACCTAATAGGGCTGGATCCATCAGGGTTGATAGGGGGCCTCTGTAAATAGGAGGGAACCAAAGGCCCATAAGTTGGGGTTCTTCTTGATAGCCACCTTCTATTCTCCTCTCCCTAGATAGGAGCATCGTTGCAGTTTCTACCGTGTGGATATCTTTGCTAGAGAGGAAGATGGTTGACTTCCTTCATCCTCTCCCATAGATCTCAGAGGGAATCTTAGGGATATACGATATCCCTAATGTTGGGAAATACTTCAGGAGCGACATCACATGCACAACTAAGAACAGAAAATAAAACTCTAGATTTTCCGTAGAAAGTTTTTGCCATCGTGTGAAGATCGGTGCGTCAAAAACAAATCCGCAAAACTGCACATGTAAAAGAAGATACCTAGGGAGATCATATATCCTGAATTCCTATAGATCTATGGGAGAGGATGAAGGAGGTCAAGCATCCTCCTCTCTAGCAGTATCCACACGACAGGGATTGCAACGATGCACCTCTCTCTCTAGGGAGAGGAGAATAGGAGGTGGCTACCAAAAGAAACCCTCAGCCTATAGAGCTTTAGTTCCCTCCTATTTATAGAGGCCCCTGAAAACCCTAATGGATCTTTTGCCCTATTGGGTATTGGATCTCCATCCAATTACCCAAGCCTCTTGGATTAGTGGGTCTCTACCCAATAATCTCTTATTAGCAATTATTGGATCTCATCTCAAGATCCAATAATTTAGGGCTTAATGGATATCCAATAAGATAGGGTGTTTAGCGGATATCTCATATCCGAACGTCTACTCGTCGCAACATCTACCATATGTGTGTGACCCTCTAGGCCCAATATCACGCTAGCCATGAGTCATACTTGTCAGAACTCATTCTGACATAGTGAATTATTATCTCTATAATAATTCACCCAACTCATCAACTGCGGACGAACCAGGCTACTACGCCGCAGCCCCGAGATGGTACAGGGGAATCCAATCCTTTGGACCTATTTGTCCTCAATTACCATGTATCTATAATCTCTCATCCATCTAATATCCCAAAGACCCTATACCGGGCATGGTGTCACAAGCCTATACGGCTCTCCTCGAAGTCTTACTCTTGTCGGATTCTCCCGGAGAACCCTTTCTCTCTCAATCCGAATAACCTTGGCCAAGAATTTATTCGAACAAGAACACATGGGATATTCCTCTTATAATACCGAGAGCGGATGATCCTTTATTGACACTCAATAGTCCTCGTAAAGTTGGCTACCACTCCCAATGACCGGTTGTACTGGATTTGAAACTTTCCAAACCTATAAGTCCGGTATCAAAGAGTGGAGTACTCATACAGGACATCCTTGGTGTCTCAAATCTAAGGACCAGATACACTAGTGGGACTACGGAATCGTTGTCTGACGTGAGGTATCAATAACCATCCAACATTCCGTAGGCGGATCAATCAGTGAACTCATTCTCCAATGAGCACCTGCACTGCACTCTTAGTGTCCCCATACGAGTAGCTATGAGACCAGCCACTCCATCATATGAATGGGTATACAAAGCACACTCTATTCGGTTATCTCGATGTCCTTCTCAAGTAACCTATGACCAAGATAATTTAGAGTTTGTGTTTAAAGGTGAATCGGTCTCATTATCGTGATCTCATCATGATCCGATTCCCATTGCACAGATCCAAGGACATCACAATATATGCAACATGCAAGATAAAGTGATAAAATGCCTAATAATAAGTAAAGAGAAAAAGTGCATATCAAGTCATAAGTGCCATCACTCATGTGATTGGCTTGCAGGGCACATATGACTAGCAATCTCCCACTTGACCTAAAGCCAATCACCAACATGTCTGATCCATATCAGACCTTTGTGACACTCAAAGATAATCTGAGTTAATGGCTTTGTCAGTGGATCCGCAATGTTATCTTCGGATGGAACCTTTTCCACTACTACATCTCTTCGGCCACGATCTCTCTAATAAGTTGGAACCTCCTCAGAACACTTCTGATGAGACCCGGGTTCCCTTATTTAAGTAATTACCCCGTAGTTGTTGTAATATAAGAGAATCGACTCCTCGCTACTCGAGACGACTCCTAGATCTTTGATGAACTTCTTCATCCGCACTCTCCTTTGTTGCCTCTATCATATAACAATGAATTCTGTATCTGTGGTCAAGTCAGCAGTAGTGTCTTGCTTGGAACTCTTCCAACATATTGCTCCTCCATTCAGGGTGAACACATACCCTGAATTAGACTTGCTATCATCGACATCGGATTAGAAGCTCGAGTCTGTGTAGCCCTCAACCCTAAGACTACTACCTCCATATACCAATAAAAGATCCTTAGTCCTTCTCAAGTACTTAAGGATACATTTTACTACTTTCCAGTGCTCCAAGCCTGAATCTGCTTAATATATGCTCGTGACACTCAGAGCATGCACTATATCAGGCCTGGTAAATAGCATAGCATATATGATAGATCTTATCGCTGATGCATATGGCATCATATCCATGTGTGTCCTTTCTTCAGGAATCTTTGGGAACATATTCCTAGAAATTGATATTCCATGTCTCATTGGTATGTGACCTCTCTTGAAATTTTTCATGCCAAACCTTTTGACAATGGTGTCTATGTACTTTGATTGGGACAAGCCAAGCATTCTCTTGGATCTATCTCTATAGATCCATATCCCCAATATGCAGGATGCTTCCCCTAAGTCCTTCATGGAGAAGTGCCTAGATAACCAAGTCTTTATTTTGGAGAGCATTCCTACATCATTCCCAATGATCAAGATGCCATCCACATATAATACCAAAAAGGTGATAGTGCTCCCACTTACTTTCCTGTACACACAAGGTTCATCTTCGTTCTTAACGAAGTCATAAGATCTGATCGCCTCATTAAATCTTATGTTCCAACTTCGAAAAGCTTGCTTCAATCCATAAATGGACCTAAGCAACTACACACCTTATCTGGGTCATCCCTGGACATGAATCCCTCAGGCAGTATTATATACACCTCCTCCTCAAGGTTGCCATTAAGGAATACGGTTTTGATGTCCATTTGCCAGATCTCATAATCATAGTATGCTGCAATAGCTAATAGAATTCAAATGGATTTTAACATGGCTACAGGTGAGAAAGTTTTATCATAGTCAACACCTTGCCTTTGACGATATCCCTTAGCCACTAGCCTTGCTTTATAGGTCTCTACCTTTCCATCTACTCCAATCTTCTTTTTGAAGATCCACTTGTAGCCAATTGGTACAATACCCTCATGTGTATTAACTAGGTTCCAAACCTTGTTGGAGTACATGGAATCCATTTCTGAATTCATGGCTTCTTGTCATTTCCTGGAGTCTATGCACATAATAGCCTCCTCGTAGGTCTAAGAATCAATATCCTCAACATCCTCTCTTCTGATATGTCCCACATATCTCTTAGGAGAATGGGATACTCTATCGGACCTACGTAAAGTTGGAACTTATGTGTTAGGTATCTGAACAGACTCTAGCTGTAGAATGGTGCTTGAGCTAGGTTCTCCAACCTCGCTCAACTCTATCATGCTCCCACTGTCTCCACCAAGAATATGTTCCTTCTCAAGGAACACTGCTCTCTTGGCTATAAAGATCTTTTGGTCCTCAAGATGATAGAAATAATACCCACAAGTTTCCTTGGGGTATCCCACTAACTTGCACCGTTCCATTCTAGATTCCAACTTGTCAGGGTTGTGTCTCTTAACGTGGGCAGGGTAGCCCCAAATCTTAACAATATTAAGATCAAACATCTTCCCATTCCATATCTCATATGGAGTAGACATCACTGACTTGGTTGGAATTTTGTTCAGAAGGTAAGCTACGATCTCTAGGGCATATCCCCAGAATGAGATGGGTAGGTCGGCGAAACACATCATGGAATGCACCATGTCTAACATTGTGTGATTCCTCCTTTCTGATACACCATTAAGCTATGGTGTATAAGAAGGTATCCATTGGGATAATATCTCATAGTCTTTGAGGAACTAGGTGAACTCTGTACTCAAGTACTCACCTCCTTGATCTGATCGAAGGGTTTTAATACTCTTTCCTGTCTGGTTCTCCACTTCTCGTTTCCTCTTAGACTCACTTTCACTCATGATATGTGGAGCTATTTCTAGCATAAATAAACCATTATGCACTGTTCCTCTCATGATGATCTCATCATCTAATATTATTGAACAACCATTGTTCTCAAAAACTAATTTATATCCATTAATTGTCAAACATGAAATAGAAATAATATTTTTGATAATAGAAGGAACATAATAGCATGCATCTAATGCAATAATAGCTCCACCAGGTAGATGTAAAGTGACTTTGCCAATAGCCACTGCAGCAACCTTTGCTCCATTGCCCATCTTAAGGTCCAATCTCGCCTGCTTCAATCTCCTAGGTCCTGCTAGAACCTGTAACAAATTGCAGATATGATAAACACTCCCGGTATCCAATACCCATGTGTTATCATAAGATTCTAACAAATGGAGACTGATCATGAATATACCTGAAGCTTCTACAAGCTTTTATTTCGCCCTCTCTGCAAGGTACTCTTTGCAGTTCCTCTTCCAGTGCCCATCTTTGCTACAGTGGAAGCACCGGCCTTTGTCTTTTGTTGGGTCTTTCTTGGCAACCTTTGCCTTACCTATTTTGCCAAATAAGGCTATGAATGCCTTATTTTTCGCTTTAGACAAAAATGAGTTCAATAGGATTTCTACGTGCGAAATAGCTTTTGACATTTGGCGAACACTTGAAATCACACACGAGGGAACTAGTAGAGTTAAAAGACTCGAAAGTAAACCTCTTATTGCATAATTTTAAGCTTTTTTAAATGAAACCAAGTAAGACTATCAGTGACATGTACACTCATTTCATGGATGTTGTCAATAGTCTAAAAGTTCTTGGTAAATATTTTTCAAACTTTGAACTCACTAACAAGATCTTAAGATCCCTTACAAAAAGGTAGGATCCAAAGGTAACCGCCATATAAGAAGCTAAAAATTTAAATGACTTACCTCTTGAAGAACTTATTGGGTCTTTAATGACTTATGCAATAGTATTCTTGGAACACAATGAACTCGATGAACATATGAACCACCTTCCAAAGAACAGGAAGGATTTGACACTTCAGACTATAAAATGCCACTTGAGCGATGACTCAAGTGATGAGGACAATGTTGAGAATGTTGAACTTTTGATATTAAAATTTAAAAAATTCATTAAACATGAGTTAAAAAACACAAATGAAAAGAACAACAACTCTTACTATGAATGCAAGAAACTGGAATACTCCAAAGATGAGCACACAAAAATGAAGAAGAGGAAAGTGCACAAAAAGGATGAAGACGCAAACTACGCTTTGACGGTTTTTGACAACGAGGTAAGTAACTCACCCGAAATGCTTTCGCCTTATTTTGAAATTACATGATCCTTTCATGAGTTGCTTGATATAGTTGATAAGAATTTTTTTTATGCTTTTTCTTTCTAGTAATTTTTGAAAATTAAAAATATGAATGATGATTGTATGATTTGTAAAAATGATTGTACACCTAAAAGGATTAACCCATGCATGTGTATCTTGATGTTTTACATTGTCTCTAAACATGATGCTTAACACTTTCATAAACATCTCTTGAACATACTCAACCTAAAATGAAACATGTAAAAAAAAAAGTATGATCATGATGAATTCATGTTGATCTTGTTTTCAAAACAAGATGCATTGTTTGTTATACAAAAAATGCATCATCATGATAATAGCATGTTTCATGATAATTCTTGCACACCAAATGTGATTAAAGATAGTAGCAAGCATATTGATGATTTCGCTTTCAACATAATGCATGACCTTTTACATAAAAATTGAAAATTTGCTATCATTTTTTATGCATTTGGTCTTGATGGTTTTATGACGAAACTTATATCATATTTTTTAATGTTGAAACATATTTTCATAAAAGACTTGTGCACACCTTATGAAATCATCCTTGATAATGATGAAATGAAAATATTAAAAGGATGTTATCATACTTGAAAGTTATGGAATCATGCTTAATGATTTGTTTTAAGAAATTTACTTTTTCACTCTTGAATGTGATACTCATTTTTATTATAGATAAAGGCATACTTACATGAAGTAAATCATAAAAAGAAAATGCATGATCTTGAAAATTTTTCTATCTCTAGAGTTTTCGATTTTTGATGAAAGACAAGTGATGAATTCATTTATGACCTTGTATGAATCTCGAAAGTAATTTTGATGAAGAGCTTGAAGTTGACAAATTGAATTTAAATTTTTACTCATGACTCTTCTCTTGATCTCTTGGAATCATGACTTTTTGAGATGTTTATAATGCTTGAATCAAGTTCTAAAAGATTTCATTTTTCTATAAAGATATTTTATTGAAATCATAATCTTAACAATTATAACATGAAGTTCTTTATATATGTCAAGATCATTTATCATGCTTCTTCCGGTTATCAAAAGAAAAATTTTCATATAAAATGCAACTTGTCTTTTAATTTCTTGGAACTTAAATACTTGAATTTTTATGAATTTATGATCTTGATATCTTTAATGATGAATCATTATTAAAAGGGCATGTCATATGAATTATGTTCTTGTTGACTCTCTTAAGCTTTGATGTCATATCTTTCATGACTTAGAAATGACATGATTATTTTAGCTTGCATGTCTTATGTGATGATGAAAATTAATTTACTTTATGATGAATCTTGAATCATGACTTGATATATGAGAATACTATGTTTTTATGTATCATGATTCTTGGTTGTATATCCTTTATCATGAATTAAAAATTGATGATAAAGAAAATATTTATGAATCATGATTTTGATTTCTCGGAACTATATGCTTAGAATATGTTTTAAAATCATGATCTTGATCTTGCTAAAAGAATAATTATGAACCATGAATGATATCTTTTGATCCTTGTTGATTTTTCATATTGATATCTTTCATTACATGATATGATTGAATCATTGATTTATTCTTTTTATTATGGCATAAAAATACATGTAAAATATGCTAGCATTGGTATCCATGACTTGAACTTGATTGCATGCTTAAATCAATTTTTTCTCCTATGCTTCAATACTTCTTTGTATGATTCATGACTTAATGATTGAAATATTCATGTAGAATTTTGATATGTATCACTTGTCATGATTTGAATATTGAAGTAAAAGAAATTGTATTATTCTTGATATCTTTTATGATGAATCATGAATCATGACTTGATCCATTATATTGATATATTTGTATCATGATTTGAAGATTGATGTAAACTTTTTTTTATGCAAACTTATATGAAAAGTTTATATCATCATATTTGATCCTCTTTCTTTTTGACATTGATAAAGGGGAAGAAAGTTTATTGCTAGCTTGCACCTTAAATGAAAAATTTGCTAGCTCATTCAAGAGAAAGAAAATTGCTAGCTTGGCATATCACAAAGAAATCAAAGTGCAAACTTGCTATCTTGCTAGTCTACAAAAGAGGAAAAGAACTTGAATATCAAAAAATTGCTACCTTGTAATTTCAAGAAAAGTAAAGTGTAAATTTGCATAAGAAGCAAGTGATGAAAAATTGCTATCTTGCTTATCTTTAGAAAGAATTTAAAAACTTGCTATGATTGAATGTGATGTATATTGAATATCCTGATTGATAGCTAGTATGATTATAAATTTGCATATCTTGTAAACTAACTATGATGCAACTTCTCCTTTTTGTTGATGACATAGGAGGAGAAGTAGACTGATGACTTCATGCATTAAATTGAATATTTTATATATTTACATGATAGTTTAAATTATTCTCATAATATGTGATAAATGTTGCTTGGATTTGGGATAATCCAAGTGTTCTATCAATGGCATATTGATAGGGGTAGTTTGGTTAAACTCCGAGGAGTTAAGATTAACTCCGTTAGTCATCAATTAGTTGTCATCATCAAAAAGGAGGAGATTGTTGAATCTCAGATTTTGATGATGAAACTAATTGATTATATTTTATTGTCTAACTATGTTTTGAGTTACGCAGGTCTACTATCGATCAGGATTAGACAGTTGACACTAGAGGAATTAACGTTGCATCGAAAGTAATCACATCAGGATATTGGATGTCGAGCCGGAGGTTCGATCGATAATCGGCAGAAGGCTTTGTACATTGGGCATCAGGCCAAGAAGAGCATGTTGCACCAAGGATATCAAGATTGTAGAGGTCAACCACTAATTGGGCAACAAAACACAAGAGAGGACGATGCGTTGAAGAATCGGACGAAGCACCGACTAATGATGTGCCGGGCAATAGAATGTCAATTCACGTTGTAATAATTGTCAAAATTGAAGTAGAGTTTTGTTTGTATGTGTGTAGGATTAACTACGATAACGATGAAGATATAAAGCGAAATAAAGTGCCGGAAGACAAGTGTGATGGATCGTTGGGAGTTTGAGAGTTCGATGGAAGTCTAAAGATTCGTTAGAAGTGTTGCCGGAACTGGCTAAGAACGAGTAGGGAGCTTGTCGAAGGACTTTCGGAAGTTCACCAGAAGGTTCGTCAGAAGTTCATGGAGCTTGCCAAGAAAGATCAAAGCTTGCCAAAGAAGCTTGTTGTAACTCGCCAAGATTATCATGAAGTCTAGGAGTTTACTGGGAGTCCGCAGAATGATTTTCGAGGGTTCCTCAGAAGATCACCGGAAGTTTACCGGAAGCTCATCGGAAGAAATCTTGACTTATAGACTTTGTAATAGTTTAGGAAATGTCTTTAAAATTTATAGTTAGCATGTAATTTGGTTTAGGATTAGGTTTTAATCCTATAAATCAAGTAAGGGCCAATTAGACCCGATAATGGACTGGTTTGGGCCGAGTTTATGGCCCAACCAGTGAGCTGGAAGAGCCCAAGCGGTAGCACCGCCCAGCACCCAAGAGCCCGGGTGGTGGCACTGTCCAACACCTGAGAGCCCAAGCGTGGCATCGCCATACACGCCGCTGTATGACACTGACAAGCGGTGGCACCGCCATTGACAGGCGGTAGCACCGCCAGCACCGGGATAACCGAAAGTGATTCAAATTTGGGCTCCAAATTTTAATCCTCTTGAGGCCTATAAATACCCCTCTCATCCATGGATCAAACACACACAAAAACTGAGAAAGAAGAAGGGAAAACCTTGTTGAAATTGTGTCAAAACCTTCCCTTATTCTAAAGTGTGATATAGCTTTAGAGAGAGTTGAGAGGCCTTGTATGGGCTACCTCCTAAGCCCGTCAAAAGGAGAGGTGTTGTAAGGGAGTTCATCCTCGCCTGTTGGAATGAGGATAGTTAGTGAAAACCGGTGGCCTTAAGTGAAGAGGAATCGGGAGTGGACGTAGGTCGTATGACCGAACCACTATAAATCGATTTACATTTATATTCTTGTAATTTATTTTACTGCAAACCATCTTCACCTTGATACTCTACATTCTCATCTCCTTTTTACGAATCAATTTACTTCAAAAGCATCTTTCATTATGGATTTAATCGAAGCATTATTTTTAACATACGAAGTTTCTAAAACTTATTTAAAATCATCGAAGTTTATCGTATATATCCGCTGCACTAATTCACCCCCCCCCTCTTAGTGCTGCTTGATCCCTAACATAATGAAGATGGTTGGCTTTTGATGAGTGTTATTCACAAAGCCGATTCCAACTTTTCTATGAACATGACCCTTATTAGCAAAGATAATGTTTCAAGATTTGCTTCCTATTTTAAATTTTTTAAAGTTTCATGTAGTAACAAATTTTCTTTTTTAAGTGACTCTAATTCTTCACATTGAGTACAAGGAGTTAATATGCACTTATCATGCTTATTTTTTAATTTTTCGAGTTCACTAGAGAGAGAAGCATAATCCTTTTTCAATAAATTATATTTTTTACTAACTAATTTATATTCATCATACAAATCATGAAAAGCAAGCAATAACTCATCAAAAGATAAATGAGCTTCAATTAAGTTACTTATCTCATCGCCAAATGTCATTAATGCGTAGTTTGCAACTTCTTTGTTAGTTGGCTCGTCTTCAGACGTTCTTGAATTGTCCGAAGTAGCTTTGAGCATTTTCTTTTTCTTCGGTTACTTTTTCATTACTTGGGGACATTCATTTTTGAAGTACCTTGGCTTTTTGCATTCATAGAAAATTATTTGGTCCTTTTTGAGTTCACTTTTATTTTTAGTGTCATGTTTAATTTTGTTTCTTTTATAAATTTTTAAATTTCCTTGTAAGAATCAAGCAATCATCATCATCATCATCATTATCATTATCATCATCATCATCGTCACTTGAGTTTTCTCTCAAGTGGTCTTCTTGAGTTCTAAGTGTCAAATCCTTCCTATTCTTTGAAAGGTTGTTTTCAAGTTCATCATGTGCAATGCATATTATTTCGTAGGTCATCAAAGACCCGATAAGTTCTTCGAGCGAAAAATTATTTAAGTCTTTGGCTTCTTGTATTACCATTACTTTACGATCTCAACTTTTTGGAAGAGATCTTAATATCTTGTAAACAAGTTCAAAATTAGAAAATTTTTTATTAAGTACTTTTAGACCATTGACGACATCCGTAAATCGGGTGTACATGTCTCTAATGGTCTCGCTTGGTTTCATACAAAATAATTCATAACTATGAACCAAAAGATTAATTTTTGACTCCTTAACTCTACTTGTGCCTTCGTGTGTGATTTCAAGTATGTGCCAAATCTCATATGTAGTTTTGCAAATAGAAACCCGATTGAATTCATTTTTATCTAAAGTACAAAATAAAGCATTCATCTCTTTAGCATTTAAAGAGAAAGTCTTCTTCTCCAAATCATTCCATTCATTCATTGGATTAGAAGATTTTTGAAATTATTTTTCAACAATATTTCATAACTTGAAATCTAAAAAAATTCTCATTCTAGTTTTCCAACACTTGTAGTCTATCCTATTGAATATAGAAGGATGTGTTATAGAATAACTCTCTTGATTGTTAGCAAAAGCCATCTCTCTTGAGTTTTAAACCAAATTGAGAGTAACCTTACTCTGATACCAATTATTCGAATCAAGTCAGCATTAAGAGGGGGGGTGAATTAGTGCATGTGTTAAAAATGTCGACGATTTAAAATCCTCTCGAGTTGATAAAAGTCATATCGAAAAAGCGCTTAACTTCAAAAACATTCATAAAGCAAGGTAGTATGTAGCATAACTAAATAGCAAAGATGAGAAGGAAGAGAGTGCATACCAAATTTATAGTGGTTCGGTCGTTGTGACCTACGTCCATTTTTGATTCCTCCTCCATTGAGGTCACCGACTTCCACTATTAATCTTCCTTCAATGGGCGAAGATCAACTACCCCTTTACAGATCTTTTCTCCTTTTAACATATTCTAGAGGCAATCTTTTATACTTTGCTCACTCCTCCTAAAATAGATTTCTAAACTAGAACAAGAGGAGGTGAACTCTCAAGGGATTACAATAGTGTTTTCTCTTAGATCTCAAAATTTTTGTTCATTTTTCTGTGTTCCACAAGTAAAAAAATGTGGGGTATTTATAGGCCTCAATTAGCTTTAAAAATAGAGCAAAAAAAAGTCTCATCTTGGATTTTCGAGATATTAGCGGTGCCACCGCTTGTGTTTGACGGTACCACCGCTAGTACTCTTTGACATTAGGTGGTACCATTGCCTAGTTTAGTGGTACTACCACCAGATAGAGTCCGGCTATTGGACCCAAGCGGTACCATCGCTTGGCAACATTAACTACCAATGACACCACTATCTAATCTAGGTGGTACCATCACCCACCTCTTGGGAGATTGAGCCCTGGGCGGTTCCACCGCCCAGTCCTAGTGGTACCATCGCCAGCCTGGTCTCAGGTCATTGTTTGGGCCATCAGTCTAACCCAAACCAATCCTGATTTGAGCCTAATTGACCCCTAATTGAGTTTGTGAGATTACCTCCTAATCCTAACTCAAACTAAGTCCTAACTATGATAATTAAAACATTAATAAAGCAAATCATATCTGGTATATAAAATGTTCTTTTGATGAAATCCTGGTAAGCTTCCAATGATCTTTCAACGGACTTCTGACGGACTCTCAATGATCTTCTGATAGACTCTCAGCGATCTTCCGATGGACTCCTGGCAAGCTCTTGGCGAACTCCCGATGATCTTTTCGACGAAGTCCCAACAAACTTCTTGGCGAGGCCCCGACGAACTTCTCAGCGAGATCTAATAAACTCCCAATAAACTTCTCGGTGAACTCCTGATGAACTCTCGATGGACTCCCAATGAATCCTCCGATCTTTGACTTTAGCACAATATCTACTTTATGCCTTATTTATGATCGTAGTTAATCCTGTAACACTTTTTCTCAACATATGGATTAGATCAATAATTTATTAATTGATTTTATCATCAAAATTTGAGATTCAACATTATGATATCCATGGATCTGTATAATGGAAATCAGATCGTAATGAGATTATGATAATGAGACCGATTCACCTTTAAACATAGACCCTAAATAATCTCGTTCATAAATTACTCGAGAGGGACATCGACATAACTGGATAGACTAATGTACTGTATACCTATCCATATGATGGAGGTGGTTGATCTCATAGCTCCTCATGTGAGGACACTAAAGATACAGTGTAAGTGCTCATTGGAAAATGAGTTCACTAATTGATTTGCCATGCACGCTGAATGGTTGATGATACCTCACTATCGAGGTGATTTCGTAGCCCTAAAGTGTATCTAGTTCGTATTCCTAACAGTATATGAGTACTCTACTCTTTGATGCCAGACTTATAGGTTTAGAAGTTCCAGATCTAGTACTAGTTTTTGGGAGTGACAACCAACCTTACAAGAGCTATTGAGTGTCGATAGAGGATCATCTGGTTTTACTATCATAAGAGGAATATCTCATATGTTCTTGCTTAGATAAATTCCTGACCAGGGTTATTCGAATTGAGAGAGCAAGAGTTATCTAGGACAATCTGATTAGAGTGAGACTCAAGTGGAAACCATATGGGCGTGACAATACCATGCTCGATATATAGTCTCTTGGATATTAGATGTATGAGGGACTATAAGTACATGGTAATTGAGGATAGATAGGTCCAAAGAATTGGATTCTCCTGTATCGTCTACGGATTGTGGCATAGTGGCCTAATACGTCCATAGTCTATGAGTCGAGTGAATTATTATAGAGATAATAATTCACTGAATGAGAATGAGTTTTGATAGGTATGACTCATGGCCAACTCGATATTGGGTCTAGAGCATCACACATATGGTAGGTGTCGCAACGAGTAGAGATTTGGATATGAGATATCCGCTGGAGCCCCTATCTTATTGGATATCTAATAAACCCTTGAATTATTTGATCTTATTGATGAGATCCAATATGAACTAATAAGAGATTATTGGGTAGAGTTATATTCATTTCATTCTCAACCAAAAGTGCACAAATAAACACATAAGCAATGCTTTGGATATCATATCAAAGAACATAGAGGGTACTGTGAGACCACATTTATAATATGGTCCATCCATTTCTAAATGACCACCAAACATGAGTCTAGGCATCGCGGGCTCTAAGTACATACCCTTTACCATTTCTGGCAAAGGTCCAAATAATCCCTTTACTATTTCTGGCAAAGGTCCAAATTATCCCATAAGACACCAGAGTATTGTTAGGATTTGAGCGACTCTTAGAGGGGGGGTGTGAATTAGTGTAGTGGATAAAAATTTAAAAGCAATTTCTGAAAGAGTTGTTCGTAGAGAAATTTTGGTCCGACAAAAAAGATTTCAGCAAAATGATTCAAGTGAATGCGATAGAAAGTAGAGAGGGGGAGATCGAGAGATTGTAGCTAAGTTTAAAATATAGCAAGTTAAAACTCATACATCAAGAAGTACGCAGCGATATATAGTGGTTCAGTCAAATGACCTACGTCCACTTTCGAAACCTTTGCTGATGTAGTTCCCAACTTCCACTATCAATTCTTCTTGAAGGGGAAAAACCAAGCACCCCTCTTATAAATTTTTACAAGTGGTTCACACTCTTACATAACTTTGATAAAGTAAAACTTGGGAGGTGAACACTCGAGCTATCAAATGTAATTTTGCTATAGCTTTGACTTAGTTTTTATCACTTCTCAATGTATTTAGCTCGTAAGAGGTATTTATAGACTTAATTGGCTTTAGAATTTGAGCCAAAAAGAGTCACATCCCAGAATTTTGGGTACTAGCGGTACGACCGCCTGGCACTAGTGGTACCACCGCTAGTTGACCCTACTCTGTCAGTGTACTAGGTGGTACCATTGCTCATTCTGATAGTACTACTACTTGATAGGGCCCTCGAGCTCTATGGAGGGGCAGTACCATCGCTGATAAGTAATAACTGTCAATAGTACCATCGCTAACCTAGGACGGTATCACCGCCTAGAACACTTGGGAACATGTTCCTAAGGTGGTAGCACAACCCAGTCTGGTGGTGCCATCGCCAAACATGGTCCACCGCTATTGAATAGGCCCTGAATCCAGCCCAACTCGCCTAATTAAGGCGCTTGACCTCTACTAGGTTTAATCAGGATTATCACCTAATCCTAACCCTAATTATGGACTAACTATGAAATTGAAATATATTTCTAAGCAAATTCTAATTTGACAATGTCGAGTTTTCTTCTGGCGAGCTTCTAGCAAACTTCTGACGGACTTCCGACACACTCTCCAACATCTTCCAGTGGACTCCAACAGTGCACCTGGACTCTATGGCGAGTTTGATGAATCTTTTGGCAAGCTTCTAAACTTTCTCGGTGAGCTCCGCGAACCTCCGACGATCTTTCCAGTGAACTTTCGAAACCTTCGGCATGTCCTCGATTCATTCTCGGCTATTTCCGGTAGCACTTTCGATGATACTTTGGACTTTCGATAGACTCTCGAACTCCCAACATACTGGACTCCAGCAATTTGTTTTATTTCTTCATTGCTATCATAGTTAAACCTACACACTTATCTCAATAATATAGATTAGATCAAATAACCTATCAATTGACTTCACCATCAAAATTTGAGTTTAACAATCTTCGCCTTTTTTATGATGACAATCAATTGATGATGGAGTTAACCTTAACTCCCCATATCTATATACCCTATTATAAGAAGGGAAAATACTTGAATTCAAGCCGAAACCGATAAGTTGCATTTGTTGAACTTATCGTCATGCTTAACAAGCATGATCTTTTCATCCATAAATACGAGACTTCGTATTTTTTGCATTTTGAAAAAAATGTCAAGACATGACACCCATTTTTAAGTTCAATGTCGAATGATGATATATATTTATCACTTTGACAAATGATACCTATTTTAATTTTGAAATGAAACTAGGATCAAATGATATCAAAATAAAATTGCACAAATGTAGGGCATGATATCATTTTACGATACATCATCAAATGAGATGAAAACTTATCATATCAATGAAAGATACCAAATTTAAACATGATATGGTAACAATTTTACAAAATTAACATGTAAAGCATATATGAACCATTTGCGATGCATGTAATACATTCCAATTGTGATAAGCTTCATATTGTAATATATTACGATGCTTTTAAGGATAACAATCAATTTTCGATATAAAGCAATTGTGATACATTACGATACATCATTCAATATGATACATACAAGGTATTTATTATTCCATCAAGTCATCAATTCATCTTGCCATATTCTTCTCCCCCTTTGTCATCAACAAAAAGAGAATAGGCCTTGATAATAATGGCAAAAAGAAAAGAATACCAAAAAACAATTGGATCAATCTTTTTAAAAATTGGTGCAAATGAAATTATAAGATAGATCCTTAGAGCCAAAGTACATAAAGATTTCTAAGATCTCATGCAAAATTCATTATTAAGAATTAATTTTGCATAATAATTCTTGAGTTGAATTATTCAAGTTAATAAACATTTATTCAAGAATTGTTTCTACCAAATGAAATTAAAAAAGAGATGAAATCAATCAAACTCATAATAAGAACTATATGAGTTCATTCAAGAAGGATTGAAATGAAAGGTTGAAGAGCCAATTTGAAAATTCAAGTTGAAAAATCTTAAAGTGAAGAAGATACATCATTGAAGCCAAGACATTCATCAAATATTTCATCAAGAGCTCATGAAATTTAAAAAAATTTTTGAGAAGAAGAGCAATGATGATCAAAATTCATGAAAGAGTCATGATGATGTTTTCATACTTTAAAGGTTCAACTTGGCATTTCCATTACAAATTTATGAAGTGGAGTACATTATCATAAAAATTTTATAAAAGGTTCAACTTGGCATTCTCATAAGAATTCATGAGATGGAAGATAAACAATCAAGTCATAAGGGTGAGATATAGAAATTGGCACAAGAGTTAAGAGTTTATCAAATTTGCATGAATGAAGTCCAAAGAGAGTATAAAAACTTGAGAAACTTGAGAGCTTTTTCTTTATGCAAAGATCATGATATTGATGTATGTATTATTGTATGTGACATGAAGACCATTGTTGAATGTGTCATGAAGATGAGAATGTTAAACTTCAAATGATATGAAGGTGTGGACAAAATAAATCAAGAAACTCATTTATTCATGTCAATAGAGGTAGAAGGAGTATAAAATCAATCGAATCAATTTTACCAAGTCATTAAAAGAGCATGATATTACTCATCAATTAAAAAATCATGTAATCAAAGAAGGAGATGTATCAATTGCATGATCAAGAGAAGAAAAAAACGAGAGCTCCGTTCAAAAACCAGGTATTGTAAAGATGTCATTCAAATCTGAAAAGATAAAGATAAGTTTATGAAAAATGAAAGTTAAAATATTCGAAAAGGAAAATACACCAACAATCTTGATGTATTAGGACAATTTAGCATGCTTAATTCTCTTATAATGAAGCCAAATTGTTGTTCATTTAAAGGTTTTATGAAGATGTCCGCTAATTGGTATTTTGTTTCAATAAATTCTAGAATAACATCATTATTATTAACATGATCTCGTATAAAGTGACGCCTAATGTCAATATGCTTAGTTCTAGAGTGTTGAATGAGATTTTTGGTTAAACAAATAGCACTTGTGTTATCACATTTTATGGGAATATTCTTTAATTGAATTCCATAGTCTTCTAAAGTATTTTTCATCCAAACAACTTGTGCACAATATGAACTTGTGGCTATGTATTCGACTTCGACCGTAGATAGTGTAACCGAGTTTTATTTCTTGGAAGTCCAAGAGATAAGTACATGTCCTAAAAATTGGAATGTTCCGGATCTGTGTTTTCTATCTATTCTACATCTGTCAAAATCCACATCTGCATAGGCTTTTAAATTAAAGTCATTATATTTTTGATACCATAATCCTAGATTAGGAGTTCCTTTAAGATACCTAAGGATTCTTTTAACGGCTTTAAGGTGAGATAACTTAGGATTAGCTTAAAATCTTGCACAAAGTCCTACACTAAACATGATATCCAGTCTAGTTGCGATGAGGTAAAGTAAACTACCTATCATTCCTCTATATATTTTTTGATCAAAATTTACTCCACTTTCATCCATTTCTAACTCAATGGAAGTACTCATAGGAGTGTTTATGGCTTTTGAACCATTCATGTTAAATCATTTTAACAATTCTAATATATATTTAGATTGATTAAGAAATATGCTATCACTAAGTTATTTAATTTACAATCCTAAAAGAAGGTTAGTTCACCCATTAAACTCATTTCAAATTGATGACTCATGCACTTGGCAAATGATTCACATAGTAATTCGTTAGTAGAACTAAAGATAATATCATCAACATAAATTTGAACAATAAAAAAATTATTTTAAAGATGTTTAACAAACAATGTAGTATCGATCTTGCCTTTAATAAAATTATTTGAAATCAGAAATGAGCTAAGTCTCATACCAAGCCCTTGGGATTTGTTTTAACCCATAAAGAGCTTTAGTTAATTTAAACACATGATTAGGAAAAGAGAGTTTTAAACCGGGTGGTTGTTCAACAAACACTTTTTTGGAAATAAAACCATTTAAAAAAGCACTTTTGACATCCATTTGAAACAACTTAAAATTATTACTACTAGAATAGACAAGGAGCATCCTAATGGCTTCTAATCTTGCCACATGAGCGAAGGTCTCTTCGTAATCGATACCTTCTTCTTGGTTGAAACCCTTGACCACTAATCTAGCCTCGTTTCTAACCACAATACCGAATTCATCTTTCTTATTTCTAAAAACCCATTTAGTACCTATAACTAAATGGTCACTAGGTCAAAGAACAAGCTTCCACACCTTATTTCTCTCAAATTGGTTCAATTTCTCTTGCATTGCAATAACCCAAGAATCATCTCTCAAGGCTTCGTCAATGCACTTATGTTCAATTTGAGAAAGAAAAGCACCATTGGCATAAAAATTCTTAAAAGAAGAATGAGTTTGAACTCTGTTTGATGTGTCTCCTATAATTAGCTCCTTTGGATGGGCATCTACATACTTCCATTCCTTAGGTAAGGAAATTTGGGAAGAAGATGCATCCAAGTTGCTATTTTAAGGAGAGATTTCTATTGAATCTCGAATTTTGATGATGAAACTAATTGATTGTATTTAGTTATCTAACTTCATTTTAAGTCACATAGGTCTACTCTCAATCAGAATTAGACAAGTGACGTAAGAAGAATCGACACTATGTTGGAGGAAATTACGTCAGGAGATTGGACGTCAAGTTGGAGGTTTGGTCGATAATCGGTAGAAAGCTTCGGACAAATAAATCGGGCATCGGGCCAAGAGGAGCAGAGTTATGCCAAGGAGATTAGGGCCGTGGAGGTTTGTTGCTAATTAGGCAACAAACTATAAATGAGGATGATGCGTCGAAGTATTGGACGAAGCATCGATGGACCAATGATGTGCTGGGCAACTAATTACGATTCGCGTTGTAATAATTATCTAGATCAAAGTAGGATTGAGTCAAAATTGAGTTGGTTTTAGGTGAAATAATACTAACTCAATTAGGAGCCAATTGGGCCTAAATTGGAACTAATTTGGGCTCAGTGGGAGGCCCATTCACTGGCCTAAAAGTTACTGTAAGCGGGGGCACCGCCAAACTGGTGGTAGAACCACCTATGAGCTGGAAAAGTGCATACTTTTCCAGGCTGCAGGTGATGGTACCACTCAACAGTAAAGCTACAGTGGTGGTACTATTCTAGGCTGACAGTAGCACCGCTAGAACCTTTGTTTTTGAGGTTCTGTAGGCGGTGGTATCGCCCGTACCTGAAAAATTCGAGATGATTCAAATTTGGGCTCCAAATTTGAATCACCTTGAGGCCTATTGTAATATCCCTCATTTCTAAAATTTATGTAAGGATTTATTTTAAATTATTCATAAGGACATAATTGTAAAAGTCAAGGACTTATTTGTAAAATTAGAGGACCTACTTGTAAATATAGAAATTTCAAGGGCTAAATTGTTAAGTTGAAAAAAAAGAAAAAAATGGTAGTCTCATCCCACTCACACGCACCTCTCTGTTTCCCATGTGGTGCATCGAGAAACAAAGGAGAGGAACATATGGTGCGTCGGGGAAGAGAAGGGAAGAAGAGGAGAAGACGAAGAAGAAGAGGGAGAAGGGAGGAAGGAGGTGGTTGCAGCTAGGGCTGTGCACCTTTGTTTTCCATAGGAGGAAATAGAGGAGAAGTGGTGTGGTGTGTTGGGAGGAGAAGGGAAGAAAAGAAGAAGAAGAGAAGGAGAGGGAGAAGAAAAGAGAAGAAGAAGAGGAAAGAGGGCTGCAACTATGGCTGCGATTTTGGCAGCTGCAGCTGGGAAAGAAAAAGAAAAAGGGAAGAAGAGGAGAAGAAGGAGAGGGAGAAGAGAGGAAAGTAGAAGAAGAGAGGAAAGAGGGTTGTGACTATGGCTGCGATTGTGGCAGCTGCAGTTGGGAAAGAAAAAGAAGAAGGGAAGAAGAGAAGAAGAAGGAGAGGGAAGAAGAAGAAGAGAGGAAAGAGGGTTGCGGCCGTGGCTGCGACTGTGGCAGCTATAGTTGGGAAAGAAGAAGAAAAAGGGAAGAAGAGGAGGAGTAGAAGAAGAGGAAAAGATGAGGAAGGAAAGAGGAACGAGGGCTGCAGCTCTGGCTACGACTGTGGATGCGTCAGTGACCACAACTGTGGCTGGGAAAGAAGCAAAGGAAGGAAGGCTATGGCTGCTGTGTGGCAGCTGGAAAGAAAAAGAAGAGGAAGGAAGAAGAGGAGAGGAAGAAGAGAGGGGCTTGTAGTTATGGCTACGGTTGCGGCCATGGCTGTAACTGCGGCAACTGCAACTATAGCAGCTATGGTTGGAAAAAAGAAAAGAAAAACAGGTGACTGTGACCTCTTATGTTCTGCACGAGCTACAGCTACAGAGAAAGAAAAAAGATAGGTGCAGAAAATGACACACGGAGAGGAGATGGAGGAAAGGCAAAAGGATTTGGGCTTATAATTTCATTGGATCAAAATCTTCGAAAAGCAAGTATTCCACTCCTTTCTACTATAATTCCAATCTTTGCTTTTGCTTTGGATATGAGAAATTTGAATCATTCTAGCCTTGAAATCTGATATCTCTATTGTTTAAAATGTAAATATTTGAATCTAAAAAATTATCAAGATTCTAACCCTTCTACTTTGTTTTAGCTATATATCCCTGTACTGGAAAAAATTTGCCTATCCAAACATCAAATTGAATCATCTCTACAGAATCTGTAAAACAAAGACAATAAGTTCTGACCTTTTGATACTAAACTGCCTATAACACTTTGTTAGAAACTCTGATTTATATGAAACTTGTTTGTTGGAAACTAGACTTGTCGATCTTTCTTTTGATACTTATATTAAAAGGTTTGGAGTCCAAATGACTGCTCATACATCGGTTGAATTCATCCCTATATTTTCTGCAAAATAGAAATTTTGTTCCCTGACTCTTGGTTACCGAATCATTTGTAACTCTTTGATTGAAACTCCTATTTGTATGAAACTTATTTTACCTGAAAGTAGATCAATTTATCTTTCCAATGATATCTTCCTTGAGTAATTTGGAGCATAATTATTATCCAAATAATTCATGCAATGTGCCTTACCAATTCTACAAGAATCAAGTTCTTTTATTGATATTGTCTATTCATGTTTCATCCTATTGGACACTGATTCAGCAAAATTCTTCTTCAATTGAGCTTTATATTAGTCCTTTGCAATTCTTGTGTTGTTCATCCTGAAATTTGTTTGTATACTTGAAATCTATTATGTAATGTTCATGTTGGCACTAACTTGTTTCGTAAAGGCATACACATATTTTTGTTATTCCGCATGTGCTTCCGATATGTGCCAATGTTATTGTTTATACTACCCTTTTGTACTCTAGTGTCATGTGGGATGATTTGGACCTTTGCCAAAAATGGTAAAGGGATTATTTGGACCTTTGCTAGAAATGGTAAAGGGTATATAAGCCACCCCTGACCTTCACCGACTCATGCTAAGCACCCCGGGTCAACACTTTGGGGGTAGGCAGGATGGTCAGTCTATGATGAGGAAGTCATGTGATTGAGTGGGGGAAAATGTAACGCTCGCCCGCAGGCCCTTAGGGGGATAGGTGGGGTGCATTAGTCCCATATCAAGGGAGAATGTCATGCCTAGTGCCCCGATTGCACTCTTGATGGGGCAAGCAGGGTGAGACTTATGTTTGGTGGTCATCCAGAAATGGATGAACCATGTTATGAATGTGATTCCACAGCGCCGTTTGTGTTTTTGATATGATATCCAAAGTCTTGCTTATGTGTTTATATGTGCGCTTTGGATGAGAATAAATGAATAAATATCAGATATGACATTTGAGCTTCTATTTCTGATTTGTTCTTTTGATATGCTCTGAGATATCTCATATACCATTGTTATCCTTTGGAATATGTTCTGAAACCATTTCATATGCTATTTGATATGTTCAGAAATGTTTCATCTGTTCTTGATTTGCTTCGAAACATTTCATACGTTCTTACTATGTTCCAAACATTTCCTTTGCTCTTGATATATTTTGAAATATTTTATACATCTTTGCTATATTCTGAAATGTTTCCTTTGCCTTTAATATACTTCAAAACATTTCATACGTCTTTGCTATTTTCCGAAATGTTTCATTTGCACTTGATATGCTCCGAAACATTCTCTATGACATCGATATGCTCCAAAATGTACTAAGTGCCATTGATATGCTCCGTAATGTCCTATGTGTCATTTGATATGCTCCGAAATGCTTCTTCCGCTATTGATATGTACCGAAATACTTCTTATGCCCTTGATATGTTCCGAAATGGTTCATGTGTCATTTGATATGCTCTGAAATGCTTCTTCCGCCATTGATATGTTCTGAAATACTTCTTATGCCCTTGATATGTTTTAAAATGGTTCATATTGTTGAATCTCGGATTTTGATGATGAAACTAATTGAGGTGAGTGCGGAGCTGCGCCATGATATCGGGATTGCGGTAGGTCAACCGTCGATTGGGCAACAAGCCGCCAGGAGAGGGTGACAGGTCGGGCGATGAGTGAGTGTGATTTGTTGTCTATTCGTGTTGAATGTCAAGTCTACTATCGATCGGGATATTGGGTGTCGGGCGGAAGGTATTTGTTCAGGCGCGTGAGCACTACGGCCGGCGATGAAGACGCAGTGCCGCAAATCATGGCGAAACCAGAAGGCGCGAGTTGCGCCATGGGAGTGTCAGAGTTGTTTGTGCCCCAAGATTCATTGGAGTGCTACGAAGGGATGAAGCCGCCGAGAAGCGAAATTAAGGAGCTTCCGAAGTCCAAGCTTTAAGCTCATGGATCGTCAAGTTCTACGGAGCTTTGCCAAGAAAGATCGAAGCTTTGCCAAAGAAGCTTGGGAACTTCGCCAAAATCATCGTGGAGTTCGAGAGCTTGCCGGTAGTCCGCAGGATGGTTTCCGAGGGATCGCCGGAAGACCGCCGGAAGTTCGCCGGAAGCTCGACGGAAGAAGACTTGACTTGCGGACTTTGTAATAGCTTAGGAAACGTCTTTAAAATTCGTAGTTAGCACGTATTTTGGGTTAGGATTAGATAACCCAAAGTTGGGGCCCATTGGGCCTTGATTAGTGGTGCCATCAGTCGTCGGGGCGGTAGCACCGCCTCGCCATCAGAGCAGCGGTGGAATCGCCGCTAAGCATCGCCACATTATAGCCGCGTGGAACTGGCCGTGGGCGTGGCACCGCCCCGCCTTCCGACAGAGCGGTAGTACCGCGTCGGGGCGGTGGTATCGCTTCGACGCCAACAAATGATCGACACAGCGGTGGTACCGCTCGCAAAGTGTGGCACCGCTTGACCACCGTAAACCTTGAACTCTAAATTGAATTCAAATTTGGAGCCCAAATTTGAATCCTCTTGAGTTCTATAAATTCCCTCTCTTGCAGGTTCAAAGTGCAGCAAGAAGAGTGAAAACTTGAGGGAAAACTCTGCTCAAATAGTGTCAAAATCTTCCTCTTACTCTTAAGTGTGTTCTTGTTCAAGAGGGGTGAGAGCCTTGTAAGGGTTATCTCCTAAGCCCATCAAAAGGAGAGGTGCTGTAAGGGAATTCTTCCTCGCCCATTGGAAGGAGGAAAGCTAGTGGAAAGCCGGTGACCTCAAGCGAAGAGGAATCGGAAGTGGATGTAGGTCGGATGACCGAACCACTATAAAAATCTGGTTTGCATTTACATTCTTGCTATTTACTTTGCTGCAAACCATTTTTATTTGCTGCCTTATTTACTCAACTTCATCTTCATCTTATCACATTTGCTTTAAAGTTAAAACGTAATCTTTTCGGGTTCAAACGAAACGTTGCATTCATTCGTACGAAGTTTCTCAACTTGTTTTAATCGCTGAAAATTTATCGTTCCTTACCGCTGCACTAATTCACCCCCCCCTCTTAGTGCCGCTCGATCCCTAACAATTGGTATCGAGCCACGTTTCTTTCTCTTTCAGATTTACACCCGTGAGAAATGGCTCTAAATGGTTTTCAAGAGGGCTTTTCGGTTTTTCGCCCACCGCTCTTAACGGTTCGACTACACATATTGGAAAACTCGAATGAGAGTTTTCATGCTTTCAATGCGTTTGGATTTATGGAACATCATCGAAAATGGTTTTCAACCTTCCTCTAAACCGATGAACGAATGGTCGGTTTTGGAGAAAATGTCATTTTCTTTAAACGCAAAGGCTATGAATGCCTTATTTTGTGCTTTGAACAAGAACGAAGTTCAATCGGATTTCTATGTGCGAACGGTTTTGACATTTTAACTCTTGAAATCACGCATGAGGGAACTAGTAGAGTTAAAGACTCAAAGTAAACCTCTTGTTGCATGATTTTGAGCTCTTCCAAATGACACTGTTTAATCTATCGACGACATGTACACCCGCTTCACGGATGTCATCAATAGCTTGAAAAGTCTTGGTAAAAGTTTTTCGGATTTTGAACTCACTAACAAGATCTTAAGATCCCTTTCAAAATGGTGGGATCCTAAAATAACGGCGATTCAAGAATCAAAGGATCTAAATAATTATTCTATTGATGAACTCATTGGGTCCTTAAAGACCTATGAAATGGAACATGATGAATATAATAAACATGATGGACACATGAACAACCTTCTAAAGAACAAGAAGGTTTTTGAATTCCGAACTATGAAATGCCACTTGAGTAATGACTCATGATGAGGACAATGAGGACATTGAACACATAACAATGAATGTTAACAAGTTCATTAAACAAAAATTAAAAACACAAATGAACTTGAACGGAGAAAGAGGCCAAAGAAGAAGAAGAAGGCTTGGAAAGAAGAATCAAGAAAAGAAGAAGCAAACTACGCTTTAATGGGCTTCGACAATGAGGTAAGTAACTTAACTTCCTTGAATTATTTTGAAATTACTTGATGATTTCCATGAATGCTTAACTTAGTTTGTAGTTTTTTTTATGCTTTTCTTGTGTTTTTAGAAATTAAAAATTTCAAAATTATACTATGCTTTTCTTTATAGTATTTTTGAAAAGTAAACATATGAATGATGCAAGATTTGTGATAATGCTTAGGATTAATCCATGCATGTGTATCTTGATGGTTTACATTGTCTCCAAATATGATGCTTGATGATTTTATATCATGCATGAGCTTTGAAGTAATAAAGTGTCATATTGTGATGATGAAACATATTTTTTGAATTTATAAATAGATGCATGATTTTGGCAAAAATTTGAACATGGCCTTTTAACATAAAAATTGAAAGTGTGCTATCATTTTTACATATTTGGTCTCGACGATTTTATGACTAAGCTTGTGTTTTATTTTGATACATGTTTTCATAAAAATTTTGAATATGCTCACATCAAATTGCTTAAAATGAAAATATTTTTTTTCTCATTCTATTGAGATGAATGAATTCATGTTATGAGTCTTGTGAATCTCATAAAAATAAAAACATGATGAATATTTTAAAAAAATGTGCCTCATGTTTTCGGTCTTAATGATTTCTCTTGAAATATGCTCTTTGGACCTATATGAAAAACATGAATATACTCATATGAACGTCAAATCACTTGAAATAAAACACATAAAAAATGAGAAATTACACTATCATGATGCTTTACGTGTAATGCTTTTGATCTTAATGGGCTAAATGACAACTTGTATTTCAATTTATACAATGATGGCTTCCATATAAATGTTTGAACATACATTATGAAATCATCATTGAAATGAGAATATTAAAAGTTTGTTATCATGCTTAATGATTTTGTGATATCATATCTTGATGACAAACTCATGTTTTGGTCTTAAATTTGATACTCATCTTTTGAAACATGAGCACACTTGTTTGAAATAAAGTGAAACACATTATCATGATAAGTTGAATCTCATAATGTGTTATATTGTTGTCTTGACAATTTTTATAATGAAGTTTATCTTTCGATGTTGAATGTTGATATTTCTATTTTATTTGACATTAAAAGATAAAGGCATGTTTATTTGAAGTAAATTATAAAAAGGAAATGCATGATTCTTGAAAATTTTTCTATCTCTAAAGTTTTTGGTCTTGATGAATCCATGTGGATCTCTTGAATCGAATCTTTTTGGAAAGTACCACATGCTTAATGTGATTCGACTTAATGACAATTTGTCTTTTCGTCTTGAATGTTGACATTTACTTTTATTAAGGGCAAATGCATGGTTATAAGAAGCAAATCACATATAAAAACAAAATACAATCCTTTATATCAATCTTATCAATTTTTCTATAAGAAATTCATGAATCCATGCTTATCATGTATGAATTTATTGAATGAGATTTTGAGGATGATTCTAGTTTTGACTAATGCTTGATTTGTATTTATGTCATAAGACACGTTTTAAAATTGAATCATGCTTCAATCATGTTCTATCTCCTTAATTCATTTTGTTCTCCTATATTTCCTTTTATTTACCATAGAGGAGAATCTTCTAAATGAATTATGAAATTGATGATTTGATAATAAGTGTTTATCAAAAATCTATTTATCATTTTGCAATCTCAAAAAAGTTGATAATTACTCATTCATGTTGTGAATCTCAAAAATGTTTTTGATTTGATTAAGAGTTTCGAGTTGACAAAATGAGTTTGAATAATTTTATGACTCCTCTCTTGATCTCTTGAAATCATGACATTGAATTCTTGACTTGAGATATTTTTGCAAATTGAAATACCTTCCTCTATGATTGCTTCCTTTTTCATTTACTAAAGAGGAAAATAATTCAAGTCTTGATATATCGATAAGTGATACTTGAAATTATTTTTATGATTCATGATGAATTTAGATCTATCATGTATAAATCAAGTTGTTGCTCTTACTATCAAATGAATCATGAGCCCGACATCACATCTTTTATGATATAAAATGATATGATTTCCTTACCTTGTATGCCTTTTGTGATGATTTGAACATTGATGTAAAACAAAATTTATATTCTTCCCTTTCCCTTTATTTCCTTCTTTAACAAAAAGGGGAAAGAAAGCATGTTAACATCATTAATCATGACTTGATTTTGATTTCTTGGAAATATATATTTGAGATTCTATTTATGAAATCATGATCGTGATGATTTGAAAACTCCTACATGTAAATCAAGATTTTCTTCATGACAAATATATATAAACTTTGTTTATTCATGAATTGATCTTTAATGAGATGACTTCCTTGTGTGATGATTGAAAATTAATTTTCTTTCTGATGAATCATTGAATCATGACTTGATCTATGCTATTTGTTTTTATATATATCATGATTCTTGATTGTATACCCTTTATCATGAATTGAAAATTGATGATAAAGAAAGTATTTCTGAATCATGATTTTGATTTCTCTGAACTATATGTTTAGAATTTGTTTGAAAATCATGATCTTAACCTTGCTAAAATGAATGGTTATGAATCATGAATGATATCTTTTGATCCTTATTGATTTTTCATATTGATATCTATCATTACATGATATGATTGAATGATTGATTGATACAAATTTAAATGATGTGAAAAGTTGTTAAAGGAAGAAAACAATCTAAATTTTGATATTTCAATATTTGATACTTGGAATATTTTAAAATGTGTTCTTGATGAGAATGTTTGAAATTGCTCGTTTTGTCTCATGAATCTTTATCTTAATCTTGTTAAGAAAAATTTTAATGAACCATGAATCATATCTTTGGTATTCACGAATTAATCCTTATTGATATCTTTCATGAATTCTTTGAATCTATTGCCTTGAACTTTTGAATTGTGATGAATCAAAATTTTTCTCCTATATGACTTCTCCTATATGTTAATGTTTGAATATTGATGAAGATTTTTTATTGATGGAAGTTAATATATGATATGAAAAGAGGATGTAAAAGAAAATCTTTGTATTTGATCCTACTATTCTTTTTGACAAAAACAAAGGGGAGAAGATTTATTGCTAGCTTGCAACTTCAATGAAAACTTTCCTAGCTCGATCATTGAAATGAAGGAACATCCTATCATGAACATTTTAAATGTTGCTAGCATGCTACAAAAGCAAACTGCAAACTTGCTATGATGAATTGTAAGAAGCAAGTGATGGATTGCTAAGCTTGGACATCCTTGAAAAATTTGCCATGATTGAATGTTGAATGTTGATGAAAATTTAGCTAGTATGATTGTAAAACTTGCATATCTTTTAAACTAGCTATGATGATTACTTCTCCTTTTTGTTGATGACATAGGGGGAGAAGTAAATTGATGACTTCATGCATTGTATTGATGACTTCATATATTTGCATGATTGTTTGATTTATTCTCATAAACATTGTGATGAATGTTGCTTGGATCTAGGATAATCCAAGTGTTCTATCAATGGCATATTGATAGGGGGAGTTTGTGTTAAACTCCGGGGAGTTATGGTTAACTCCGTTTATCATCAATTAGTTGTCATCATCAAAAAGGGGGAGATTGTTGAATCTCGGATTTTGATGATGAAACTAATTGAGTGTGATTTATGGTCTAACTGCGTGTTGAGTTACGCAGGTCTACTTTCGATCAGGATTAGACAGCTTGACATCGAGGAATTGACGCAGCCAAGGATCTGACGAAGCGCCAACCAATGATGTGTCGCAACTGAATGTCAATTCGTGTTGTAATAACCGCCTAGATCAAGTAGAGTGTTTGGTGTTTGTTTGTGCAGGAGTAACTACGAAAGGGATGAAGACGAAAGCTAAATCAAGGGCCAAGTCGCGATGGATCGCTGGGAGTTCGAGAGTTCGACTTTAAGCCTCAAGATTCATTGGGAGTGTTGTCGAACTGCCGAGAACGAGTAGGGAGCTTGCCAAGGGTTTTCGAAGCTCACGAGGTTCGCCGAAGTTCGCGAGCTTGCCAAGAAAGATCAAGCTTGCCAAAGAAGCTCGGGAACTCGCCAAAATCATCGGAGTTCGAGAGCTTGCCGTAGTCCGCAGGATGGTTTCGAGGATCGCCTAAGACCGCCAAGTTCGCCTAAGCTCGACTAAGAAGACTTGACTTGCGGACTTTGTAATAGCTTAGGAAACGTCTTTAAAATTCATAGTTAGCACGCATTTTGGGTTAGAATTAGATAACCCAAAGTGGGGCCCATTGGGCCTTGATTAGATGAGTTTGGGCCAAAATTTTGTGCATGCCATCACAGCTACGCCAGAGTCCAGAGCCTGCATCTGTAGCGCTGCACCGCGAAGCACCGCTTATAGCCAAAGCGGTGGAACCGCCTGGCCGGGGCGGTGGCACCGCCCCAGCCTCCGGACAGAGCGTAGTACCGTCTCGCGGTGGTACCGCTCATACGCCGGCCAAATGATCGACACAGTGTGGTACCATCTCGCAAAGTGTGGCACCGCCTTGACCACCGTAAACCTTGAACTCTAAATTGAATTCAAATTTGGAGCCCAAATTTGAATCCTCTTGAGTTTATAAATTCTCTCTTGCAGGTTCAAAGTGCAGCAAGAAGAGTGAAAACTTGAGGGAAAACTCTGCTCAAATAGTGTCAAAATCTTCCCTCTTACTCTTAAGTGTGTTCTTGTTCAAGAGAGGGGTGAGAGCCTTGTAAGGGTTATCTCCTAAGCCCATCAAAAGGAGAGGTGCTGTAAGGGAATTCTTCCTCGCCCATTGGAAGGAGGAAAGCTAGTGGAAAGCCGGTGACCTCAAGAGGAATCGGAAGTGGATGTAGGTCGGATGACCGAACCACTATAAAAATCTGGTTTGCATTTACATTCTTACTATTTACTTTGCTGCAAACCATTTTTATTTGCTGCCTTATTTACTCAACTTCATCTTCATCTTATCACATTTGCTTTAAAGTTAAAACGTAATCTTTTCGGATTCAAACGAAACGTTGCATTCATTCGTACGAAGTTTCTCAACTTGTTTTAATCGCTGAAAATTTATCGTTCCTTACCGCTGCACTAATTCACCCCCCCCCCTCTTAGTGCCGCTCGATCCCTAACACATATGTCATTTGATATACTTTGAAATGCTTCTTCCGCTATTGATATGTTTTGAAATGCTTCTTATGCCTTTGATATATTCCAAAATGGTTCATGTGTCATTTGATATGCTCCAAAATACTATTTACATCATTTGATAAGTTCTAATTCCTCTTTACTGCCTTTATTATGAACTAAATATGTTTGAATGAAATAACATTTGTGATTCTATATCTAATGAGCTTATATCCATGAATTCTTGAATCTCTGCCTTGCATTTAGATACCAAGTCTGTTTGAAGCTATTCTCCTCTTGTTCTGGATTTGTTTGCCACTTGCTGAGCTTTGTAGCTCACTCCATTGTTATATAACCCTTTTTCAGGTTAGCTTGTCACGCGCTAAAATGTTAGAATTGAGCTGAGGTAGTGAAAAGCTATTCAGATTATGACAAGTCATTATGGATTGTTATGTTATTGTTTTATAAATATATTTTGTATGAAATGAGATGTTGTCGACAGATTTGGAATGATGTATCATGTAAAAGCTTTAAAAGACCTCGCACAATTGAGATTTTGGAATGTTGAGTTTAGTTTACAATGATATAAAATTATGGTAAATGGTTGAATTTGATTTGTATAATTCTTACGCTTGTGGAATTATAAGTGAGGTTAATATTTTGTTAAGTTAGTTTGAGTTCTTATAAAGGTTCGTGTGATGTGATATATGATTATAACTATATAAGTTTATGGATATGATTGATATTTGAATGATTCTCTGTATCCTCAAATGTTAGTTTGGATCCTGGGATTGGATCGTTGAAAAATTTAATATTATAGATTTTAAAATAGGGTCACACCTCCTGAACGAGATTAAAAATTTAGGAGCGTGACACCTATAAATACTCCTCTTATCCATGATTGAAAAACACACAAAACTTGAGAAAGAAAAAAGAAAAAGTATACTATAATAGTGTCAAAATCTTTCCTCTAAGTTTTAAGTGTGATCTAGTCCAAGAGAAGGGTAAGAGGCCTTATAAGGGTTACATCCTAAGCCCGTCAAAAGAATAGAGCTATAAAGGAGTTAGTCTTCACCCGTTGGAAGGAAGACAACTAGTTGAAAAGCCCGTGGCCTCAAGAGAAGAGGAATCAGGAGTGGACGTAGGTCATATGACTGAACCACTATAAAATCGGATTTGCATTTACTTATTGTCATTTACATAGCTGCAAGCCTTTATTTTACTTGCTCCACCTCCTCTTCTCATTCTTATGAATGGCTTCAAGCTTTACATCTTTCAATACGTGCAATCGAGATTGGTTTTCATCAAAACATATTTTTATTGCACAAAGTTTTCGAAAGCATTTTTAATCGTCGAATTTATCATCTTTAACCGCTGCACTAATTCACCCCCTCTTAGTGCCACTCTAGATCCCAACAATTGGTATCAGAGTCTCGTTATTTCTCTTTCAGATTCACACCCGTGAGAAATAGCTCTTTATAGCTTTCAAGAGGGTTTTTCGATTGTTCATCCCCCGTTCTTTAACGGTTCAGACTATATATATTGGAAAACTCGAATGAGAGTTTTCTTACTTTCTATGAATTTGGATTTATAGAATATTATTGAAAATGACTTTTAACTTCCCTCTAAACTGATGAACGAATGGTCGGATTTAGAGAGAAAATTTTTTCTTTAAATGTAAAGGCAATGAATGCCTTATTTTGTGCCTTGAATAAAAACGAGTTCAATCAAATTTCTAATTGCGAAATAGCTTTTGATATTTGCTGGACACTTGAAATCATGCACGAGGGAACTAGTAGAGTCAAAGACTCGAAAGTAAACCTCTTATTACATGATTTTGAGCTCTTCCGAATGACACCAAGCAAGTCTATCGATGACATGTACACCCGTTTCACGGATGTTGTCAATAACATGAAAAGTCTTGGTAAATATTTTTCAAATTTTGAACTCATTAACAAGATCTTAAGATCCCTTCCAAAAAGGTGGGATCCTAAATAACTGTAATACAAGAAGCTAAAAATTTAAATAACTTACCTATTGAAGAACTCATTGGCTCCTTAATGATATGAAATAAGCTTCTTGGAACATGATGAACACATGAACTACCTTCCAAAGAACACAAAAGATTTGAAACTCTGGACTATAAAATGCCACTTGAGTGATGACTCAAGTGATGAAGACAATATAGAGGACATTGAACTTTTAATCAATTTTAATAAGCTTATTATACAAAAATCTAAAATTAAAAATGAACTTGAATGGAGGAAGAGGCCAAAGAAGAGGAAGGCACCCAAGGAGGACGAATCGAGAACTTTCGAAAAACAAATGACAAATTGGGCTTTGATGAATTTCGTCAATAAGGTAAGTAACTCACCCATTATGCTTTTACCTTATTTTAAAATTACATGATGTTTTTCATAAGTACTTAGTTTAGGTTGTAGGAAATAAAAATTATTTTTAAAAAATTATATCATGCATTTCTTTTCAATATTTTTGAAAAGTAAAAATTATGATTGATGATTGGATGATTCCATGAATACTTATGATTTTCATATCAGATTTTGATGTATGGTTTTGACACAAAAATTAATAAGATTAATCCATGATTGTGAACTTTGGTTTTCATGCTTGATGATGCATGAGGATTTGAAATAATAACTTGAAATCTCACATTTTGAAATAATGTGATTGTCTTAATAATCTTCATGATAATATCGGTTCCAAACATGATGCTTGACGATTTCATATCATGCATGAGGATTTGAAAATTGAAATCCTATGTTTTGGAAAAATGTGTTGATGGCCTTGACGAAATTTGTACGATGATGCATGTCCTTATGAAATAAATTATAAAACTAAAAGACTTAACCCACATAACTTCTCGAATGAAAGAAAAGTGGTTTTGATAATGCTTTCGACTTTCAATATGATTCTTAGCTTTTATATGAAAAATTGAACATGTTTATATGAGATCAATCAACTTAAAGTGAAACACATAAAAATGAAAATATATTATTATGATAAATTGAAGATGATGTATAATTGACATGTTGTATTGGCCTTAATGGTTTTTATGATGAAATTTTTATAGGATGTGTCATTTTTAATGAAACTTGCATTTTGATTTTTGAATTTGATACACATCCTCTAATACAAAAAGGATTTGAGCATGCATACATAAAATCAATCTCCGTTGCTCTTAATATATTTTCCAAATGAAAGATTTTTTTATTTCAAATTTATGCGATTATGCTTGATGATTTGTTTTACGAAATTTGCCTTTTCGCTCTTGTATGTTAATACTTGTTTTTATTGAAGGCAAACGCTTGATTATAAAATGAAACACATTCTCATAAATTGAATCTTATGTTTTGAAATAATGTGTTATATTTTGTCTTGATGATTTTTATGATGAAGTTTGTCTTTCGGTTTTGAATATTGTTACCTCTATTCTATTTGACATAAAAAGACAAAGGCATGTTTATATGAAATCAATGCAAATCACTAAAAGAGAAATGCATGTTTCTTGAACATCTCTCTTTCTATAATCTTTCTATAAAGTTTCAGATTTTGCACATAAAAAAATAAGTGATAAATTCATTTATGATATTTTATAAATCACTTGAATTATGAATGAGATTTTGATGATATGATAATAATCTTATTCATGTTATGAATCTCAAAAATGATAATTTGATTATGAGTTTTGAGTTGACGAATTGACTTGAATGAGATTTTGTTTCAACCGAATCATGAACTTTCTTTTGACTTCTTGACTTGAGAAATTTCAAGAAACGTGATTATTACTTGATATTTGATACTTGAAATTTCTTATGAAATATGATTTTATTGAGATTTATTATGCATGAAACAACTTGTTCTCTTTGCTATTTGCTACCAAATGAATCATGATTGATATCATTGCTATTATACCTCCTATGATTCATGTTGTAGAGAAAGAATTTATAAATCATGATGTATTGAAATTTCTTATGAAATAATCAAGTGCTCATGTGATTCTTTGCTAAAGAAAATATTTACGATTCATGATCTTGATAATTACAACTTGAATTCCTTTTTAATCAAGATTCTTTTAAGAAATTTTATCTATATCGTGATCTTGATATCTTGATGATTGAAATCCTTCTTTATGAAATGCGATCTTGATATCTTTATGATGAATCATTATTAAAAGGATTTGTCAAATGAATTATGTTCTTCTTGATTTTCTAGAGCTTTGATATCATATCTTTCATGATTTAGAAATGACATGAGTACCTTGGCTTGCATGCCTTATGTGATGATTGAAAATTAACTTGCTTTATGAATCATGACTTGATCTATGATATTGAAATATTTTTACCATGATCCTTGGTTGTATAATTCTTTTGCTTTATTAAAAAGATTTGTCAAATGAATCATGTCCTTGAATTTTCTTGATATCATGACATGATTTCTTTATATGGCTTGTATAATGATTGAAATTTTTAGCCATTAAGTCCTCCACTTCATTTTGACAAAAACTAAGGGGGAGCTAGCTTGTTGAATTCACATTCATGACTTGAATTTTGATGATTGAAACATTTGTCAGTATTCATTTTTTGATATCTTATTTGTCATGATTTGAAAAGTTGATGAAAAAGGAAATGAATTACAACATTACATTTTCCCTTTCTTTTGACAATGATAAAGGGGAGACAAAATTGCTAGCTTGGTATATCACAAAGAAATCAAAGTGCAAACTTGCTATCTTGCTAGCCTACAAAAGAGGAAAAGAACTTGCTCTCTTGAATATAAAAAATTACTACTTTGCGAATTCAAGAAAAGCAAAATGCAACCTTGCACAAGAAGCAAGTGTTGAATTACCATGATTACATATCCTTAAAAACTTACTATAATTGAATGTTTTAAAGTGATGTATGTTGAACATCTAGATTGATAGCTAGTATGATTATAAAGCTTGCATATCTTTTAAACTAGCTATGATGCTACTTCTTCTTTTTGATGATGACATAGGGGGAGAAGTAGATTGATGACTTCATGCATTGAATTGAAGATTTTATATATTTGAATGATGTTTTGATATTTCTCATGACATATGATTAATATTGTTTGGATTTGGCATAATCCAAGTGTTCTATCAATATGGCATATTGATAAGGGGAGTTTGTTTTGAACTAGATAAAGACTAACTACCTTTACAACCCTCCTCTCTTTTTGCAAGTTTAGGAGAACAACCTTTACAAGCACTCACTCACTCCTCTCTTAAACTGAAAGCAACTAAAGTCTAGAGGAGGGAAAGGATTACAGTAGTGTTTTTCCACTTTTAAGTTCTTTGTGCTTATATTTTCTAACCAGGGATGAGAGGGGTATTTATAGACTCCAAATGGATTCAAACTTGGAGCTAAAACTGGTCTCATCCCGAGTCTTCTAGGCTTTCTATCACTAGGCAAGTACCATCGCCTAGTCCGTACCACCACCGCCTGACATTGGGTAGTACCACCGTCCACTTTGGTAGTACCATCGCCTCTTAGAGACCGAGCCATCGATGGTTCCACTGCATGTTCTAGTGGTGTCACCACCTGACCCACCTCTTGGGTCACTTTTTAGGCCTTTCACTTAGCCCAACACAGCCTAAACTTAGATCTAATTGGCCCTTAATGGAGTTGGCCCAATTTCAACTCAATTAGACCTAAACTTAAATTAATCTAGACAATTATTACAAAGCTCAATCAAATGTTATCTAGCATATCATTGGTTTATCAACGCTTCATCCGATTCTTCAGCGCATCATCCTCTATTATAGCCTATTGCCCAATTGGCCAACTCCGATCTTCTTGGTGCAATTCCGCTCTTCTTGGCCCGATTCCCGAATCCATCGTCTGAAGCCTTTTGTCGATACATTGACCAATCCTTCGGCTCAATGTCCAATCATCTAACATGTTTTCCTCCGACCCAACATCGATTCTTCCTACTTCAATTGTCTATTCCTAATCGAAGATAGTCTTGCGTCACTCAAAATGCAGTTAGATCACAAACACTATCAATTGGTTTTATCATCAAAATTTGAGATTCAACAAATTGATCTCATAATAATTCACTCAACTCATCGACTATGGACATATTAGGCTACTATACCATAGTCCCCATAAGCAATCATCCTATTGTTTTCATAATATAAGAGAATTAGCTCCTCACTACTTGGCACTACTAGTTACAAGTACCTTGTAAGCAAATCGTGTGAGTGATGGCACGTGTGATACACTGCATAGTATTTTTTGTTATTACTAGTATTTTCTTACTTTATATTGCTTGATCGATATATTGTGATGTCCATGGATCTGTGTAATGGGAATTGGATCATGATGAGATCATGATAATGAGACCAATTTCCTTATAAGCATAGACCCTAAATATTTTCGATCATAAGTTACTCGAGAGAGACATTAAGATAACTGGATAAACCAGTGTACCTCATCGTCATAACTGAATAGACTCATCTATATGATAGAGGTTACTGGTCTCATAGCTACTTGTGTGGGGATACTAAGAATATAGTGCATGTGCTCATTGGAGAATAAGTTCATTGATGATCCACTCATGGAATGTTGAATGGTTACTGATATCTCATTGTTAGATAATGATTCTGTGGTCCTAGTTATATATTTGGTCCTTAGACTTAAGACACCAAGGATGCCCTATATGAGTACTCCATTCTTTGATACTAGACTTATAGGTCTGGAAGTTTTAGATCTAGCACAGTCAGTCATCGGGAGTGATAGCCAACCTTATGAGGATAATTGAGTATCAATAGAGGACCATCCACTCTTAGTGTCATGAGAGAAATATCTCATGTATTCTTTCTTTGGCAAATCCCTGGATATAGTCATTTAAATTGAGAAAGAATGAGTTCTTCGGGAGAATCCGATTAGAGTGAGACTCGAGTAGATTTCGTATAGACTTGATAGCACTATGCCTAGTATACAATCTCTAAGAGAATCTGATTATAGCGAGACTCGAGTAGATTCCATATAAGCTTGATAGCACCATACCCAGTATACAGTCTTTGGGATATTAGATAGATGAACGATTATAGATACATGGTAACTAAGGATAAATAAGTCTAATGGATTAGATACCCTGTGCTGTTTAGGGACTATAGCGTAGTGGCATAGTACGCCTATAGTTGATAAATTGAGTGAATTATTATAGGATAATAATTTACTGAATCAAAAGGAGTTCCGATAGGTGCAACTTATGACTAGTTCGGTATTGGGCCTAGAGGGTCATACAAATATGGTGGATGACGCGATGAATATAGGATTTGATATGTGATATCCAATAAGCTCCTATTATATTAGATTTATTAGGTGAGACTTAATAAGAGCTTAGAGTGGATAATTGGATAGAGATCTATTTTTCGTTAAGCTAGAGATAATTGGATGGAGATCTAGTATCCAATATGCAAGGATAATTAGATAGATATCGAATACCCAATAGAGCAAGATCCATTAAGGTTAGCAAAGTGAGTTCTTTATAAAAGGGATGTTGGACTAAAAGGGTTATAAGGCTTGACCCCTTAGTCGCACCCCCTATCCTGGTCCCTTGCTTCTTCCTCAACTGACTGCCCCCTCTCTTCTGTGAGAGGGTAGCAAGAAGGATTGCCCCTACTGCATGGTGGTGATGCGTAAAAGCAAGGAAAGAATGCGTTGCGAGAGGAGGTGTGTCATTACTTCATCCACCATGTGGATCACTACTAGAGAGGAGAATGCAAGATCTCCTTCATCCACAAACTAGGATCTACTGCACTAGGGATATACAAGTTCCCTTATGTGAGATCGTCTCACGTCTTACGTAGTTTTGATTCATGAGTTTTTCTCTCAATTGTCTCACATGATTTGATATAAATATGTTTTTGGAAAACTAATTTCTATTTTATTTTTTTACTACACATGTAATGCTCTCTCAGGTTTCCCAATACTTTGGTCATCGGTGATATCTCTATGTAAGTGATCTCAAATCCCAATATAGGTGAGCCTAGAGGGACTCGACCAACTCAGCCCATATTGAAAAATGGTTTTCGCCTATAATGATGGAAGGCCACATGTGTCAATCTAATTACCTTATATTTACCGACTTAATATTATTATTAGAGGGATTTTTTGATTTAATTTGGTTTTACAGTTAAATATAATGTGTCATATATATATATATATATATATATATATATATATATATATATATATATATATATAATATATATTTATATTGCATATAAATATATACCTAGTAAGTGTAGAAATAAATATATTGTTAGTTATAGGTACCCTACAAGCCAATCATGTGAGTGATGACACCCGTAACAAGGTGCATCAATCTCTTTACTTATGATTACTAGTATTTCCTCATATTATTTGGATATATATTATGATGTCCTTGGATCTATGCAATGGGAATAGGATCATGATGAGTACGTAATAATAAGATCAATTCACCTTTAAACACAAATCATAAATTATCTCGATCATATGTTACTTGAGAAAGGACATTAAGATACTTGGATAGACTAGCGCGCTGTATACTCATCCATATGATGGAGGCGACTGGTCTAATAGTTGCTCATGTGGGGATACTAGAGGTACAGTGCAGGTGCTCATTGGAGAATGAGTTCACAGATTGATTCGCTTATAGAATACTGAATGCTTAATGATACCTGATATCAAACAGTGATTCCGTAGTCCCAGTTGTGTCTTTGGTCCTTAGATTTGAGACACTAAAGATGCCTTATATGAGTACTCCATTCTTTGATGCTAGACTTATAGGTTGGAAGTTCCAGATCTGGTATAGCTAGTTCTTAGGAATGGTAGCCAACCTTACAAAGGCAATTAAGTGTCAACAAAGGATCATCCACTCTTGGTATTATGAGAGAAATATCCCATGTGTGCTTGCTCAAACAAAATCCCTAGCTAGGGTCATTCGAATTAAGAGAGGAGTTCTTCGGGAGAATTCGATTAGAGCAAAACTCAGATAGGATTTCATATGGGCTTGACATTATCATGCCCAATATATGGCCTCTAGAATATTAGATGGTTAAGGGACTATAGATAAATGGTAACTAAGGACAGATAGGTCCAATGGATTAGAGCCTCCTATACCATATAGGGACTATGGCGTAGTGGTCTAGTACGTCCATAGTTGATGAGTCGAGTAAATTATTATAGAGATAATAATTTACTATATCAGAAGGAGTTCTGAGTCAAAAGGAGTTATGGTAAGATTAACTAATGGCCAGCTCGATATCGGGCCTAGAGACACGCATATGGTAGATATTGCAATGAGTAGAGGTGCGAGTATGAGATATCTATGGAGCCCCTAGTTTGGATCCTATGGATAAGATCCAATTAGATAATTAAATAAGATCCAATTGGATGATTGAATAGAGATTCAACTGAATAATTGGATAGAGATCCAATGAGAATAAGATTCATTAAAGGATAAGCTTTATGCACCTCTATAAATAGAAGGAACCTCACAGTTCATAGGCTAGAACTGTTGGTAGTTGCCCCTCCTATTCTCCTCAACCTCCTCTCCTCCTCTTTAGCTCTAGCAGCCTTGTGGTGCCCATGGAGAGGGAGATCCCATGACGATCTGAGAAGCATTGTCGCACGTCCAGTGTGGATCACCGCTAAAGCAAAGTACGTGAGTTCTCCTTCATCCTCTCTATCAGATCTAGAAATTTCAGGGATATATGATCTCCTTAGGTAACACATCTCATATGATAGTTGTGGTTTTTTCTTTTTTTTTCACGTACTAATCGTTAAACAATGATCAAGTACTTAACTATAAGAAATCTAGTTTTGTTTTTCTTTTTCGCTACATATGAGATGCCAACTCATGATTTTACAATAGTGGTATTAGAGCTAAGTTCATCATGCGATGATTGGCTTATAAACTACATGTGTTATATTTAATCACGTAGAATTATTTTACACGTTCTTGCTATGTTTCACATAGCTTTTAGATACAAAAGGCACCTTATCTTGTTATTGAAAGGTGCTTTAGAATGGTCCTTATGCGTCAAATTTATTGGCATAAATGAAGGAAAAAAAGGTAACAACTATTGTTACCCGGTGGATCGATCGAAGGCGGTGCACGCGCAAGAGTTGCGGAGGAGCTACTTGCCCGCCGAGGTAGTGCCCATGGGCAAGTTGCTCATGGGCAGGGGCAATGCGAACAAGCAAGGTGCTCACAGGCAGGCCACCTATAGGTAGGGGTAGCGCTTACATGCATACGTACAAGCCGCTTATGGGCAAAGCGGCCACCAGCTACCATTAACCCGCAAGGGTGGTGCCCATGGGCTAGCTGCCTATGCATGCCTTGCATGTGACAGTCACCTATGTGCAAGGCAGCAACACACTAGGCGGTTGCCCGTGGCTGCACGAAGCAATAGCCGCCTACGTGCATGGTGACACCACAAGGGCGACTGCCTACGCACAAGGCGGTTACATGAGGCGATAGCCGCACTACCACCTGCCAAGCGACAGCCATAAGAGTTATGACCGTCGCACTAGTGTCGACAGCAAGGAGGCGGCGATCATAAGAAGTTACAGCCATCACAAGAGGTTTAGGGCCTTTTTGGGCACAAGGATAATTTTGCCCACATGAATTTTGAATTTCTATCTAAATTACCAAAATATGCTTCATAATTCAAAAAATTTCTTACATGTCCCCAATTTTAGAAAATATTAGTTAATTAAAAAGTTTAATTAACTATTATTATTTATCTAGTAATCCTATATACCGATTTATATATGTGATGTATGATGTGTTGAATCTCATATTTTGATGATGAAACTAATTGATAGTGTTTTATTATCTAACTATGTTTTAAGTGACGCAGGTCTACTATCAATCAGGGTTAGACAGTTGACACAAGATGAATCAGGGTTGCACCGAAGAAAATCATGTTAGGAGATTGGATGTCGAGCTGGAGGTCTAGTCAATAATCGGTAGAAGGCTTCGCATCGGGCATCGGGCCAAGAAATATGGTGTTATGCCAAGGAGATTGGGGTTACAGAGGTCAACCACCGATTGGGAAACAGGCCACAAGAGATGAGATGGTGTGTCGAAGAACTAGGACGGCGTTGACCAATGATGTGTCGGGCAATAGGATGTTGATTCGTAATAGTTGTCTAGATCGAAGTAGGGTTAAGAATTACTTAGTGTGCAGGATTAACTATGATAATGATGAAGACATAAAGTGAAACAAAGTGCCGAGTCAAGTGTGATCGAATCGTTGGGAGTTCAAGAGTTCGATGGAAGTCTGAGGGTTCGTCGGGAGTGCTATCGAAACTGGCCGAGAATGAGTAGGGAGCTTGTCGAAGGGTTTTTGGAAGTTCATTGGAAAGATTCGTCAGAAGTTCATGGAGCTCACCAAGAAAGATTGGAGTTTGCCGAAGAAGCTCGTTAGAACTCTCCAAGATCATCATGAAGTCTAGGAGCTTGTTGGGAGTCTGTAGAATGGTATCCGAGGGTTCATCGGAAGACTATTAGAAGTTCGCCGGAAGCTCGCCAGAGGAAGACTTGATGTGCCAGACTTTATATTAAGCTTAGGAAATATCTTTAATTTTATAGTTAGCATATAATTATGGTTAGGATTAAGTATTAATCTTATAATCTTGATAGGGGCCAATTGGGCCCGGTAATGGACTGGTTTGGGCCCGGTTTAAGGCCTAACCAGAAGTGTTAGACCCTATCTGCCAGTGGCACTACTAAACTGGGGCGATGACACCACCCTAGTCTAGCTCCCCAGGATATACTTGGTGGTGGTACCGTCCAATGGACGATGGTACTGCCTAGTACACTAACCGTGGTAGTGTATCAAGCGGTAGTACTGTTAGACTAAGTGGTGGTACTGCCCAGTATTAGGGTCAAACAAGCGGTGGTACTACTAGTACCTGATAAACCTGGGATAGGAAGGTTTTTGGCTCCAACTTTGAATTAGATTGGAGCCTATAAATACCCCTCCCATCCCTGGGTTACATACATAAGCGCACAAACCTTAAAAGCAAGAAAACACTATAGAATTCTCTTTAGAAATCCTTCCTCTAGCACTCACTCATTTTCAGCAAAAAGAGAGGAGTGTGTGAGTGCTTGTAAAGGTTACCTCCTAAGCTCATCAAAAGGAGAGAACGCTATAATGGAACTTGTCTTTGCCCATTGGAAGGAAGATAGCTAGTGGAAAGCCGGTGGCCTCAAGAGAAGAGGAATCGGGAGTGGACGTTGATCGTATAATCGAACCACTATAAAATCAGATTTTCACTTCTATTATTGTTTATCTTTGCTGCAAGCCTTTACCTTACTGCATTACTCAAATCCTTCTCATTCTTGCGAACGGCTTTAAGCTTTGTATCTTTCCAATATGCATAACCAAAATTAGTTTTCATCGAAATGTGCTTTTTGCTAGTTATAGGTGCCCTACAAGCCAATCACATGAGTGATTGCACTTGTAACACGCTGCGTCAATCTCTTTGCTTATGATTATTGATATTATCTCACATTATCTGGATGTATATTGTGATGTCCTTGGATCTGTGCAATGGGAATTAGATTATGATGAGATCACGATTATGAGATCGATTCACCTTTAAACATAGACCCTAAATGTCTGTATAAGAAACATAGCCTACAAAAGTTAATATGGGTTCCTAAAGGAACAATAAGGAACTCAATGAATAATGACACATTTAGTAGATCAATTTTTGAGGCACCCAAGTTCAAATGGGTACCTAAAAACCATCCTCTTTTATAGACACATTTACCTACACAAGCTAGGAGCAAGAGATGGTACCTTGATAGTGGATGCTCAAGGCACATGACCGAAGATCCATCTCAATTCTCTAAGCTCACTAGCCAAGACGAAGGGTATGTCACCTTCGAAGATAACAACAAAGGTAAAATCATTGGCAAGGGAACTATAGGTAATAAATCAAGTTTTTTAATTGATAATGTGTTATTGGTAGATGATTTAAAGCACAATCTTTTGAGCATTAGTCAATTATGTGATAAGGGATATATTATGAAATTTAAATCTAATGCTTGCATCATTAAAAAATCATACAAAAACACATTTATGATTGCACTAAAACAAAATAATGTCTACACCATAAACATTGATGAACTTAGTAATGAAATATATTTTTCGATTTTGAATAATGATGCTTGGCTTTGACATAGGAGATTAGGTCATGCTAGCATGAAACTAATCTCTCAAATCACATCTAAAGGACTTGTTAGAGGCATTCCCAATGTTAAGTTTATTAAAGACAAAGTATGTGATACTTATCAACTAGAAAAATAAATAAAAACTAGCTTCAAACCAAATAATCAAATAAACACCTCTAGATCGTTACAATTGATCCATATGGATTTATTTGGACCAATTGACACAATGAGTTTAGGAGGTAGCAATTATGTATTTGTCATTGTAGATGACTATAGTAGATACACTTGGACCTATTTCTTGGCTCACAAAAGTGATTGTTTTAAATATTTTTTTAAATTTTGTAAACTTGTTCAAAATGAAAAGGGTTTCATGATTTTATTGATTCGTGATCATGGTGGTGAATTTCAAAACCATGACTTTCAAAATTTTTGTGAATCTAATGGTTATAACGACAACTTCTCTACTCCGAGGAATCCTTAACAAAATAGAGTAGTAGAAAGAAAGAATAGAAACTTACAAGAAATGATAAGAACTATGTTAAATGAACATAGCTTACCCAAATACTTTTGGGCCGAAGCTGTTAATACGACTTGCTATGTCATAAATAGGATTCTAGTAAGACCATCTCTATGCAAAACCCCTTATGAATTATGGAATAATAAAAAATCAAATATTTCTTATTTTAAAGTTTTCGATTATAAATATTTTATCTTGAATGAAAAGGATGTCTTAGGAAAATTCGATGCTAAATCCGATGAAGGCATCTTTCTTAGTTACTCTTCCGTTTCTAAAGCTTTTCATGTTTTTAACAAAAGAACCTTGGTTATAGAAGAATCTATTCATGTAGTTTTTAATGAAGTTTCTAAATTTAAGAAAAATGATTTTGATGATGATCTTGATTTTGATGGTTTGAATTTGAATGAACCCTCTCCTCAAAATAGCAACTTGGATGCATCTTCTTCCCAAATTTCTTTACCTAAAGAATGGAAGTATGTAGATGCCCATCCAAAGAAGCTAATTATAGAAGACACATTAAAAAGGGTTCAAACTCATTCCTCATTTAAGAATTTTTGTGCTAACACCGCCTTCCATTCTCAAATTGAACATAAGTGTATCGACGAAGCCTCAAAGGATGATTCTTGAGTTATCGCAATGCAAGAGGAATTGAACCAATTTAAGAGGAATGAGGTGTGAAAGCTTATTCCTAGACTAAGTGACCATTTAGTTATAGGTACTAAATGGGTATTTAGAAACAAGCAAGATGAATTTGGTATCGTGGTTAGAAACAAGGCTAGATTAGTGGCCAAAGGGTTCAACCAAGAAGAATGTATCGATTACAAAGAGACCTTCACTCCTATGGCAAGATTAGAAGCCATTAGTTCTTTTCTTATTTCAAATAATTTCACTAAAGGCAAGGTTGATACTACATTGTTTATTAAACATTTTGAAAATAATTTTCTTATTGTTCAAATTTATGTTGATGATATTATCTTTGGTTCTACAAACAAATCATTATGTAAATCATTTGACATGTGTATGAGCCAAGAGTTTGAAATGAGTCTAATGGGTGAACTAACCTTTTTAGGATTACAAATTAAACAACTTAGTGATGGTATATTTCTTAGTCAAACCAAATATGCTTTAGAATTGTTAAAATAGTTTAATATGAATGGTTCAAAAGCCATCAACACTCTTATGAGTACCTCCACTAAGTTAGACATGAACGAAAGTAGAGAAAATTTTGATCAAAAAACATATAGGAGAATGATAGGTAGTTTACTTTACCTCACCGCAACTAGACCCGATATTATATTTAGTGTAGGACTTTGCACTAGATTTCAAGCTAATCCTAAGTTGTCTCATCTTAAAGCCATTAAAAGAATCCTTAGATATCTTAAAGAAACTCATAATCTAGGATTATAGTATCCAAAATCTGATAACTTTGATTTAATAGCTTATGCGGATGCCGATTTTGATGGATGTAGAATAGATAGAAAAAGCACATCCGGAACATGTCAATTTTTAGGACATGCACTTGTTTCTTGGTCTTCAAGAAACAAAACTCGGTTGCACTATCTACGGTCGAAACCGAATACATAGCCGCTAGTGCATGTTGTGCACAAGTTATTTGGATGAAAAATACATTAGAAGATTATGAAATTTATTTAAAGAATATTTCCATAAAATGTGATAACACTAGTGCTATTTGTCTAACCAAAAATTCTATTCAACACTCTTAGAACTAAGCATATTGATATTAGACATCACTTCATACGAGATTATGTCAATAATAATGATGTCATTCTAGAATTTATTGATACAAAACACCAATTAGCAGACATCTTCACAAAACCCCTAAATAAAGAACAATTTGACTTCATTAGGAGAGAATTAGGCATGCTAAATTGTCCTAATGCATGAAGATGTTGTATGTTCCTTTTCTGAAAATTTTCAACCTCAGTTTACATAATCTCAACTTGATATTATTTTCGAATTTTGGATGACATCTTTTTTATATCATATTTTGAATGAAACTCTCATTTTTATCCTTCGATCGTAACATTTTGATTCTCCTCCTTCTTCGATTGATGAAGATCATGCCTTGTGATGAAGTATTAAAATTGGCTTTATACTCCTACCTCTATTGGAATGATTAAATGAATTTCATGATTTTCGTATCATTTGAAGCTTAATGTCATGAAATTTTTGCATAATGATTAAGCTCTCAAGAGTTTTTTACACTCTTCAGACTTTATTCTTAACTCTTGATCTTTTATGATGTGATTTTTCTTTTCCTCCACCTCATGAGAATGCCAAGTTGAATCTCTCTCTGAAACTTTTAATGTTAATGCGCTACACTTCATAAATGCCAAGTTGAACTTTTTTATGAACTTTATCATGATCTTTCTCTCATGATTTCTTTTACATAAGCTTTTATTAGTATATTTGATGAATGACTAAATGTTTGACAAATGGCTTCAATGATCTATATTTCCAATTTATAATTTTATGTTTGAATTTTCAAAATTGTATCTTGAACCTCTTTCATGTATGAATCCTTCATAACTTGATCATTTTTTGGATTTCATAGACATGAATAAAAATGATCAAATCATTTTTTGGATTTATCCGTCTCGGATGACATATTTTGCATTATGTTTAACTCGATTTCTAAGCAAATATTAACCTCATGTATCATATGTTTTTGATATGTTTGATAAATGATATGCATCATGATACCTTATGATGACCATTTTTTTTAATTCATCTCCTTTTTGTTGATGACAAAGGGGGAGAAGTAAGTAATGATGAATGATTGAAAATCTTAATGTTTTGGTATCATGTATGCTATACCTAAAGTGATGTTGATTTGTTGTGATTGTGTATATTGTACTTCGATGATTTGAAATTATGCATAATATATGAAATCTTGAAACAATATGTTATATATGATCAAAATTGTTTCACTTGAATTCAAAGGTTATTATTTCTTTTGAATTCAAGTTTATCTTATTTCAATATGGCATATAGATAGGGGGAGTTGAGTTTAACTCCATCAATTGGTTGTCATCATAAAAAAGGGAGAGATTGTTGAATCTCGGATTTTGATGATGAAATCAATTGATAAGTTTGTTATCTAATCTATGCTTTGAGATAAGTAATGCAAGACTAACCTTGATCAAAAGAGGCAAAACAATTAAAGCAAGAAGAATCAAGTGATGGGACGGAGTCAAAGTTGTTAGGGATCGAGTGGCACTAAGAGGGGGCAGGGGGGTGAATTAGTGCAGTGGCAAAGAATGATAAATTTTTACGATTTAAAACAACTTCTGAAACTTCGTACGATAGAAATCACATTTTTAACCAATTTCGATTAAAACATAATGGAAAGTGCTTAAAGTAGGGAGTGTTTAGAGAGGAAGAACGTAGTGATGAGTAAGTTGAGCAGTGAAGAAAAGATGGTTTGCAGAAAGGTAAATGCAAGAACATAAATGTAAACCGTTTTTATAGTAGTTCAGTTATCCGACCTACATCCACTCCCGATTCCTCTTCGCTTGAGGCCACCGGCTTTCCACTAGCTATCCTCCTTCCAACGGGCGAGGATCAACTCTCTTATAGCTCTCTCCTTTTGACGGGCTTAGGAGGTAACCCTTACAAGGCCTCTCACCCCTCTCTTGGACTAGAATACACTTAAAGCTTAGAGAAAAGATTTTGACACTATTTCAAAGAGTTTTCCCTTTTTCTTTCTCAGTTCTAGACCCCCTTTTAACCATGAATGAGAGGGATATTTATAGGCCTCAAGAGGATTCAAATTTGGAGCCCAAATTTAAATCACTTTCATTTTTCCTAGTGTTGGCGGTGCCACAGCCTGTTAGTGTCAGACACCAATAGTGTATTGGGCGGTGCCACCGTAGCCCGGCGGTGCCATCACCTGGGTTCTCAGCTCTTAGGCGGTGCCACTGTCCTAGCATTTCCAACTCATTAGTTGAACCTTAAACTCGGCCCAAACCAGTCCGAAACAAGGCCCAATTGGCCCTACTTGGGTTATAGGATTAATACCTAATCCTAACCCAAATTAACATGCTAACTACGAAATTAAAGATATTTCCTAAGCTATTACAAAGTCTGACAAGTTAAGACTTCTTCTGGTGAGCTTTCGACAAACTTTCGATGGTCTTTCGACGAACCCTCAGAAATCATTCTGCAGATTCCGAGCAAGCTCCTGGACTTCACGATGATCTTGGCGAGTTCCAACAAGCTTCTTGGCAAGCTCCGTAAACTTCTAACGAACCTTTCGACGAACTTTCAAAAACCCTTCGGCAAGCTCCCTACTCGTTCTCGGCCAGTTCTGGAAGCACTCCCAATGAATATTTGGACTTCCATCGAACTCTTGAACTCCTAACGATCTATCACACTTGTCTTCCAGCACTTTGTTTCACTTTATGTCTTCATCGTTATCGTAGTTAATCCTGCACACATACAAATAAAACTCTACTTCGATCTAGATAATTATTACAACACGAATTGACATTCTGTTGCCCGGCACGTCATTGGTCGGTGCTTCATCCGATTCTTCGACGCATCGTCCTCTCTTGCATTTTGTTGCCCAATTGGCAGTTGACCTCCGTAACCCCAATATCCTTGGCGCAACTCTGCTCTTCTTGGCCCGATGCTCGATGTCTGAAGCCTTTTGTCGATTGTCGACCGGACCTCTAGCTCGACATCCAATATTCTGACGTGATCACCCGGCACAATGTCAATTCCTCTAGTATCAACTGTCTAATCCTAATTGATAGTAGACCTACGTAACTCAAAATGTAGTTAGACAATAAAAAACAATCAATTAGTTTCATCGTTAAAATCTGAGATTCAATAATCTCCCCCTTTTTGATGATGACAACTAATTGATAACTAACGGAGTTAACCTTAACTCCTTGGAGTTTAACCAAACTCCCTCTATCAATATGCCATTGATAGAACATTTGAATTATCCCAAATCCAAGCAACATTCATCACATGTTATGAGAATTATACAAAATCATCATGCAAATATATAAAATATTCAATTCAATGCATAAAGTCATCAATCTACTTCTCCCCCTATGTCATCAACAAAAAGGAGATGTTGCAACATAGCTAGTTTTCAATGATATGCAAATTTTACAATCATACTAGCTATCAATCAAGATATTCAACATACATCACTTTAAAACATTCAATCATAACAAGTTTTTAAATTCTTTCTAAATATAAGCAAGATAGCAATTTTTCATCACTTGCTTCAAGTTTGCACTTTGCTTTTCTTGAAATTGCAAGGTAGCAATTTTTTGATATTCAAGTTCTTTTCTTCTTTTGTAGGCTAGCAAGATAGCAAGTTTGTACTTTGATTTCTTTGTGATATATCAAGCTAGCAATTTTCTTCTTCTTGAATGAGCTAGCAATTTTTCATTTAAGGTGCAAGCTAGCAATAAACTTTCTCCCCCTTTATCAATGTCAAAAAGAAATGAGGATCAAATATGATGATATAAACTTTTTACATAAGTTTGCATAAAAAAAGTTTACATCAATCTTCAAATCATGATACAAATATATCAATATAATGGATCAAGTCATGATTCGTGATTCATCATAAAAGATATCAAGAAGAACACAATTTCTTTTACTTTAATATTCAAATCATAACAAGTGATACGTATCAAAATTCATCATGAATATTAATTCAACAAGCTAGCTCTCCTTTGTCAATGTTGAAAAGAAAGGAGGACTCAATGACTAAAAATTTCAATCATTAAACAAGCCATATAAAGAAATCAAGTCATGATATCAAGAAAAATCAAGAAGGACATGATCCAATTGACAAAATTTTTAATAAAGTGAAATCATTATACAACCAAGGATCATGATAAAAGAAATATCAATGTCAAAGATCAAGTTATGATTCATTTGGTAGTAAAAAGAACAACTTGATTTATGCATATAGATCTAAATCCATCATGAATCATAAGAAAAATTTGAGTATCAAATATTGATATATCAACATCATGACTTAGATTGTTTTCCATCCAAGCATAAGACATTTCATCAAGATCATGATATAGATAAAAATTTTCTTAAACGGATCAAAAGAATTTGAGTTGTAAATCGGAGAGATCAAGATCATGAAGTATAAATATTCTCTTTAGCAAAGAATCATTTGAGCACTTGATTATTGCATAAGAGATCTCATTGCATCATGATTTATAAATTCTTTCTCTACAACATAAATCATAGGAGGTATCATTGCAATGATATCAATCATGATTCATTTGTAGAACAACTTGATTCATGCATAAGGGACATCAAGTCATCAACATCAAAAGAAAATTTTGAGTTTCAAATCAAGATCAAGATTCATGAGGTAAGATCATAAAAAAAATATTCCAAGTATCAAATATTGAGATATCAAGGCTTGGATTGTTTTCCTCTTTAGTAAATGATAAAAAAAAGCAATTATAGAGGAAAGTATTTCAATTTACATAAAATATCTCAAGTCAAGAATTTAAAGTCATGATTTCAAGAGATCAAGAGAGGAGTCATAAAATCATTCAAACTCATTTTGTTAACTCAAAACTCATAATCAAATTATCAAAATCATTCTCGAGATTCAAGAACATAATATACATGGATTCATCATTTGTCTTTTATCGAAAATTCGAGAACTTTAGAGAGACAAATTTCAAGAAATATGCATTTTCTTTTTATGATTTACTTCATGTAAGCATATCTTTGCCTTTAATAAAATGAGTATCACATTCAAGATTGAAAGACAAATTTTGTAAAATAAATCACAATATGCATTATCGTATAAGTCCGAAATCAACATTGAGAACTTTCATTCAGAAAATTTATTAAGAGCAATATAGATTGATTACATATGTAAGCATGCTCAAGTCTTTTATGAAAATATGTTTTAACATTTAAAAAAAACGAGACATAAGTTTCATCATAAAACCGTCAAGACCAAATACATAAAAATGATAGCACATTTTTAATTTTTATGTAAAAGGCCATACATTATGCTGAAAGTGAGATCATTAATATACTTGCTTCTATCTTTAATCACATTTGGTGTGCAAGCATTATCATAAAACATGTCATTATCATGATGTTTAATTTTTTTGTGTAATAAACAATGCATCTTGTTTTTAAACAAGGATCAACATGAATTTATCACATTCATTATTTTTTTTACGTGTTTCATTTTAGGTTGAGTATGTTCAAGAGATGTTTATGAAAATGTCAAGCATCATGTTTAGAACTAAAAGCATCATCGTATAAATCCGATTCACAAGTTTTGTCAAGACCATCAAGGCATCATTCCAAAACATAGGGTTTCATTATTTCAAATTCTGCATAATATCATTAAGCATGAAAATCGAAATACACAATCATGAATTAATGCTATTAGATCTATAATTATGCTAATTGATTTATTATGTCAAAACCATACATCGAGATTGAAACGGAAATCATATGCATGGAATTGCATTATCACACATCATGTAATTATCATCCATAATGTTACATACATCGTTCATAATTTTGAATCATAACATGCATGAAACTTTAACAATATAATTTTCACATCAATTTTTAATTTTTCAAAATTGCTAAAAGAAGCATAATATAATTTTTTAAAATAATTTTAATTTCCTACCAACTAAAATAAGGACTCATGAAAACGTCATGTAATTTTAAAATAAGGTAAAAACAACTTGGGTGAGTTTCTTACCTCATTATCGAAAACCGATAAGGTATAGTTTGCCGTATTACCTTCGGATGCACTTGAATCTTCTTGGAGTTCTTCTTTCTTCTTTGGCCTCTTTTTCTTTTCTTTTATGTGCTCATCTTTGGAGCTCTTCAGCTTCTTGCATTCATAGCAAGAGTTGGTGTTCTTTTTAAGTTCATTTGTGTTTTTCAATTCTTGTTTAATAAATTTTTTAAATTTTAATGTTAAATGTTCAATGTCCTCAACATTTTCCTCATCACTTGAGTCATCACTCAAGTGATATTTTATAGTCTGTAGTGCCAAATCCTTCATGTTCTTTGGAAGGTGATTCATGTGTTCATCGAGTTCATTGTGTTCCAAGAATGTCATTTCATAGGTCATTAAAGATCCAATGAGTTCTTCAAGAGATAAGTCATTTAAATTTTTAACTTCTTGTATAGCTATTACTTTTGGATACCACCCTTTTGGAATGGATCTTAAAATCTTATTTACTAAATCAAAATTCGAAGAAGATTTATTAAGACTTTTCAAACTATTGACGACATCTATGAAACGAGTGTATATGTCGTTGATAGTCTCACTTGGTTTCATTTGAAAAAGCTCAAAATCGTGCATCAAAATGTTAACTTTCGAGTCTTTAACTCTACTCGTTCCTTCATGTGTGACTTCAAGTGTGTGCCAAATATTAAAAGTCATTTCACACATAGAAATCTGATTAAACTCAGTTTTACCTAGAGCGCAAAATAAGGCATTCATAGCCTTGGCATTCAAAGAAAAAAAATTTTCTCTAAGTCCAACTATTCATTTGTCGATTTAGAGGGAAGTTGAAAATAGTTTTCAACAACGTTCCACAAATCCAAATCCATTGAAAGTAAGAAAACTCTCATTCGAGTTTTCTAATAGGTGTAGTTTGATCTGTTAAAGAACGGTGGACGAACAACCGAAAAGCCCTCTTGAAAGTCATAAAGAGCCATTTCTCATGGGTGTAAATCAGAATGAGAAATAATGTGGCTATGATACCAATTGTTAGGGATCGAGTGGCACTAAGAGGGGGGTGAATTAGTGCAACGATAAAGAATGATAAATTTTTGTGATTTAAAACAACTTCCGAAACTTCGTACGATAGAAATCACATTTTTGACTAAAACCGATTTTGATTAAAGCGTAATGGAAAGTGCTTAAAGTAGGGAGTGTTTAGAGAGGAAGAAGGTAGTGATGAGTAAGTTGAGCAGTGAAGAAAAGATGGTTTGCAGAAAGGTAAATGCAAGAACATAAATGCAAACTATTTTTATAGTGGTTCGGTCATCCGACCTACATCCACTCCCGATTCCTCTTTGCTTGAGGCTACCAACTTTCCACTAGCTATCCTCCTTCCAACGGGTGAGGATCAACTCCCTTACAGCTCTCTCCTTTTGACGGGCTTAGGAGGTAACCCTTACAAGGCCTCTCACCCCTCTCTTGGACTAGAACACACTTAAAGCTTAGAGAAGATTTTGATACTATTTCAAAGAGTTTTCCCTTTTTTTTCTCAGTTCTAGACCCCTTTTCAACCATGAATGAGAGGGGTATTTATAGGTCTTAAGAGGATTCAAATTTGGAGCTCAAATTTGAATTACTTTCGTTTTTCCCGATGTTGGCGGTGACATCGCCTGTCAGTGGCGGTGACATCGCCTGTTAGTGGTGGTGCCACCGCCTGTTAGTGTTACAATGTACTGAGCAGTGCCACCGCCCGGGCTCTCGGGTGTTGGGTGTTGAATCTCAGATTTTGATGATGAAACTAATTGAGTGTGATTTGTTGTTTAACTGTGTTTTGAGTTACGCAGGTCTACTATCGATCAGGATTAGATAGTTGACACTGGAGGAATTGACGTTGCGCCGGAGGTGATCATGTCAGTATATTGGATGTCGAGGTTCGGTCGACTATCGGCAGGAGACTTCGTACGTCGGGCATCAGGCCAAGAAGTGCGGAGTTGCGCCATGGATATCGAGGTTGCGGAGGTCAACCGTCGATTGGGCAACAAGCCGCTAGAGAGGGCGATGTGCCGAAGGATCGGACGAAGCGCCAACCAATGATGTGTCGGGCAACTGAATGTCAATTCGTGTTGTAATAACTGTCTAGATCGAAGTAGAGTGTTTGGTGTTTGTTTGTGCAGGAGTAACTACGAAAGGGATGAAGACGTAAAGCGAAATCAAGGGCCGAAGTCAAGTGCGATGGATCGTTGGGAGTTTGAGAGTTTGACGGAAGTCTGAAGATTCATTGGGAGTGCTGCCGAAACTGGCCGAGAACGAGTAGGGAGCTTGCCGAAGGGTTTTCAGAAGTTCACCGGGAGGTTCGTCGGAAGTTCGCGGAGCTTGCCAAAGAAGCTCGGGGGAACTCGCCAAGATCATCGTGGAATCCGAGAGCTTGCCGGGAGTCCACAGGATGGTTTCCGAGGGATCGTCGGAAGACCGCCGAAAGCTCGACGAAAGAAGACTTGACTTGCGGACTTTGTAATAGCTTATGAATGTCTTTAATTTTGTAGTTAGCACATTAATTTGGGTTAGGATTAGAGGTTAATCCTTTAACCCGAAGTAGGGGCCATTGGACCTTAGTTTGGGCCAAAGTTTTTGGCCCAAACAGCACCAACGCATGTTACGTGCATGCTACGTGCTACGCATGGCACTATATGTAGCGTAGCACCGCTTGGCAGCGGTAGCACGCCGGCTGCTGGAAAGTAGCACAGCGCGGTGCGTTTAGGTGTGTCGCAGCGGATTCAAATTTTTGGCTCCAAGTTTGGGCTCCAAATTTGAATCACTTTGAGGCTTATAAATACCCCTTCCTTTTCAGCTGAAAAATATAACCCTTTTGAGAGTTAGAATCTTGGTTTTGAGCTTTTGAAAAGTCTTGAAAAGTCTTGTTCTTGCTAAGTGTTCACCTCCTTCTTCTCCTTGAGAAATCTTGTAAGAGTGTGAACCACTTGTAAAGGGTTGTAAGAGGTATTTGGTCCTTCCCCTTCAAAGGATTTGCTAGTGGAAGAAGGGAGCCTCATCGGAGAAGGCTTCGGAAGTGGATGTAGGTCACTTTGACCAAACCACTATATATCGCTGCATCTTGATTATGTGAGTGTTTAAATTTCTGTTTTACTTTGCTGCAAGTCTTTACTTTACTTGCTCTACTTCCTTTTTATCTTTGTACACATGCTTCAAAGTTAGAACGCAAAAATCAGTTTCAAATGAAACGTTGCTTTCATCGTACGAAGTTTTCGAAGCTTGTTTTAAATCGCTGAAAAATCCATCGTTTTATCCGCTGCACTAATTCACCCCCCCCCCCTCTTAGTGCCGCTCGATCCCTAACACTGGGCGGTGCCACTGCCCCAGCCTAGGTGGTGCCACCGCCCGAGCTCTCGGATCCTAGGCGGTGCCACCACCCGGGCATTTCCAACTCACTGGTTGGGCCTTAAACTCGACCCAAACCAGTCCAAAACAAGGCTCAATTGGTCCCTACTTTGGTTATAGGATTAACACCTAATCCTAACCTAAATTAATATGCTAATTATAAAATTAAAGATATTTCCTAAGTTATTACAAAGTCCGATCGACAAGTCATGACTTCTTCCGGCGAGCTTCCGGCAAACTTCCGGCAGTCTTTCGACGAACCCTTGGAAACCATTCTGTGGACTCCAGGCAAGCTCTTGGACTTCACGATGATCTTGGCAAGTTCCAACGAGCTTCTTTGGCAAGCTCCGATCTTTCTTGGCAAGCTCCGCAAACTTTCGACGAACCTTCCGGCGAACTTTCGAAAACCCTTCGACAAGCTGCCTATTCATTCTCAGCCAGTTCCGACAGCACTCCCAACGAATCTTCGGACTTTCGTCGAACTCTTGAACTCTCAACGATCCATCACACTTGTCTTCCAGCACTTTGTTTCACTTTACATCTTCATCGTTATCGTAGTTAATCCTGCACACACAAACAAAACTCTACTTCGATCTAGACAATTATTACAATGCGAATTGACATTTTGTTGCCCGGCACGTCATTGGTCGGTGCTTCGTCTAATTCTTTGGTACATCATCCTCTCTTGCATTTTATTGCCCAATCAATGGTTGACCTCTGCAACCCCGATATCCTTGGCATAACTCTGCTCTTCTTGGCCTGATGCCCAACATCTGAAGCTTTCTACCAATTGTTGATCGGACCTCCGGCTCGACATCCAATATCCTGACGTGATCACCCGACGGAACGTCAATTCCTCCAACGTCAACTATCTAATCATGATCGATAGTAGACCTGCATAACTCAAAATATAGTTAGACAATAAAACACAATCAATTAGTTTCATCATCAAAATTTGAGATTCAATAAAAGTTTGGGCATCGGGTCAGAAGAATCGGACGATGCGCCGAGAACAGATGTTGCGAGAGTCACCATGCTAGTGGATCGGGCACTTCACCGAAGGTTCGGATGATGTACCGGGAGAACCAATGATATGCCTGATAACTTAGATTTATAGCTTATAGTTGTTTATGTCTTAATGGTCAAAGGTTAGGTCAAAATTAAGTTGGTTTTGAGTGAAATCATACCAACTCAATTAGCCAATTGGGCCTAAATTGAGACTAATTTGGGCTCATTGATAGGCCCATTTAGTGGCCCAAATGTTGCTATAAGCGGTGGCACTACCAAACTAATGGTAGAACCGCCTTTGAGTTGGAAAAGTGAAAAAGCGCACTTTTCCAGGCTACAGGCGGTGGTACCGCCCAGTCTAGGTGGTAGTACTACACAGCAATAAAGCTACAACAGTGGTACCACTTCAGGCTGGCGATAGCACCGCCAGAATCTCTATTTTCGGGGTTCTGTAGGCAGTTGCATCGCCAAATGCAGGCGGTAGTACCGCTCGTATCGGGAAGACCCAGAAATTTAAATTTTGGTTTCATTTTTGGAACCATTTGGGGCCTATAAATACCCCACTCATCCCTGCAAGGATTATATGAGAAAAAGTAAACTAAAACTCTAGTGAATCAAGTTGTAATCTTGAAAAATTCTTAAATATTCTCTCCCTTCTCTTGAAAAGTTTAGAAGGTTGTCTAAGGAAGGTGTGAGACTTTTAGAGGTTATCTCTCCTAAACCTTTGAAAAGGAGAAAGAGTTGTAAAAGGGTGGTTGATCTTCACCCATTGAAAGAAGATCATTAGTGAAAGCTGGTGACCTCAACGAAGGAGGAATCGGGAGTGGACATAGGTCGGAGGACCGAACCACTATAAAATCGATTTGTGTTTCTTTTCTTGCAATTTACATTTCTGCAAATCTTTTACCTTATTGTAATCACTCAAATCCTTCTCTTTCGCTTATGAATCTCTTTAAGTTAAAATGCAATCAAAGTTGGTTTTCATCGAAACATAATTCTTCTTGAACAAAGTTTTCCGAAATCGCACAAATCAACATTTTTAACCGCTGTACTAATTCACCCCCCCTCCCCTCTTAGTGCCGCTCTAGATCCAAACATGCTTGTGCATGTAATTGCTATACACTTACTTGATAATTATATATATATATATGATATAAATATATATATTAAATATGTATATGTATGGTACGTCATATTATGAGATCGAATCTAAATCTCCTCTTATGATAATATTAACTCGGTAAGTATGAGATAATTCAATTGACCCACGTGGTCTTCCATCATTATAGGAATAAATTGAATCCTGACGTAGGTTGAGTTGGTCGAGTCCCTCGAGGCTCACCTATCTTGCGATTTGAAATTCTTACCTACAACATAGAGATGTCACCAGCCTATGGATATGGTATACTTGGTCGAGTCTCTTGAGGGCATATCATCGAATCAGACTCATCTTATAATGATAGTGATGATTTAACTAGACATCATGGCTGGTCGAGTCCCTTGAAACCATGATTGTTCGAAGGTCAAACAGGACGGGAATCACAAGTAGTTGTGATTGGCAAGAGTTGCCTATCTTTTTGGGCTTAGTGTGATTGGTCGAGTCTCTCGAGGTTACACTAAGATGACGATTGGATCCTGATCACCACTAGAAGTCTGACGAAGGCTTCCGCTTCACATGTTAAGGGTTTCATGTGACTCGCTAGAAAAATCACACATCAAGATAGAAGTCCATATCTTGATTATTTATTTTTTATAAAATCTACATGTTATTTATTTATGCTACATCTCCTGTTTGTCAGAAACATGTTGCCATCGGACCCTCTACGTGACATACTTGATGCCAACTACCTCACTGGTCCAAACTATATGGATTGGCTCTATAACCTAAGAATAGTTCTCTTAGCAAAAAAAATCACGTATGTCTTAGATACGGTCATACCACAACTTGAGACAAGAGCACCTTAGGAAGAGTTTACTCGATATGATAAATATATAGATGATTCCACTCTTGTTCAATGTTACATGTTGGCCTCTGTGACTCTTGAGTTATAGAGACAGCATGAAAACATAGATGCTAGATCCATACTCCTACATCTCCATAAACTATTTGAGGAGCAGGGAAGAACTCAACGATATGAGATATCCAAGAGTCTCTTCCATGTCAGGATAACTGAGGGGGTATCGGTTCAAAACCATGTCCTAAAGATGATAGAGTGGATTAAGAAACTCACAAGTCTAGGAATGGTCCTAGATGATAACATGTGCATTGATCTTATATTTTAGTCCCTACTAGATTCCTTTTCCTAGTTTATTATGAATTTTAATATGAACAAACTTAAGGTGACTCTCCCTGAGCTCCTCAATATGTTGAGAGAGGCAAAGAGCACTATCAAGAAAGAAAAATTAGTTCTCTATGTTGGTGAGACCAAAAGAAAAAGGAAGAATGGGAAGTCCCTTAAGAAGGGCAAGGGCAAGGGTAAATGGGGCAAGGCAAATGTTGCAAAGATTGACCCAGCAAAGTACTAGTCATATATGCCCTACAAGCCAATCACATGAGTGATGGCACTTGTGACTTGATATGCACTCTTTCTTTTGCTTATTATTATCAGGCATTTTATCACTTTATCTTGCGTGTTGCATATACTGTGATGTCCTTGGATCTGTGCAATAGGAATCAGATTATGATGAGATCATGATAATGAGACCGATTCACCTTTAGACACAAACCTTAAATAATCCCGATCATAGGTTACTCGAGTGGGACATCGAGATAACCGGATAGACTGGTGTGCTATATACCTATCCATATGATGGAGATGGCTGGTCTCATAGCTACTCGTGTGGGGACACTAAGGGTATAGTGCAGGTGCTCATTGGGGAATAAGTTCACTGATCGATCTGCTTACAGAATGCTGGATGGTTATTGATACCTCACATCAGACAGCGATTCCGTAGTCCCAGTAGTGTATCTGGTCCTTAGACTTGAGTTACCAAGGATGTCTTGTATGAGTACTCCACTCTTTGATACCGGACTTATAGGTTTGGTAGTTCCAGATCTAGTATAGCCAATTATTGGGAGTGGTAGCCAATTTTACGAGGGTTGGACTTATAGGTTTGGAAGTTCTAGATCTAGTATAGCCAGTTATTGGGAGTGGTAGCCAACCTTACGAGGGCTGTTGAGTGTCAATAGAGGATCATTCGCTCTCGATATCATGAGAGAAATATCCCATGTATTCTTGCTTGAACAAATCCTTGGCCAAGGTTATTCGGATTGAGAGAGAAAGAGTTCTCTAAGAGAATCCGACTAGAGCAAGATTCAAGAAGAGACCGTATGGGCTTGATGGCATCATGCCCGGTACAGGGTCTCTAGGATATTAGATGTATGAGGGACTATAGATATATGGTAACTGAGGACAGATAGGTCCAAAGGATTAGATTCCCTTGTATCGTCTGGGACTATGGCGTAGTGGCCTAGTACGTCCATAGTCGATGAGTCGGGTGAATTATTATAGAGATAATAATTCACTGAGTCAGAAGGAGTTCTGACAAGTATCACTCACGGCCAGCTCGATATTAGGCCTAGAGGGTCACACACATATGGTAGGTGTTGCGACGAGTAGAGGTTCGGATATGAGATATCCACTAGAGCCCCTATCTTTTTGGATATCCATTAAGCCCCTGAATTATTGGATCCTCAGATGAGATCTAATAATTACTAATTAGAGATTATTGGGTAGAGACCCACTAATCCAAGAGGCTTGGGTAATTGGATGGAGATCCAATACCCAACAAGGCAAGATCCATTAGGGTTTACAGGGGGCCTCTATAAATAGGAGAGAACCAAAGCTCCATAGGCTAGGCTTTCTTTTGGTGGCCACCTTCTATTCTCCTCGCCCAAGAGAGGAGCATCGCTGTAGTCCCTACCATGTGGATACCACTAGAGAGGAGGACGCTTGACCTTCTTCATCCTCTCTTACAGATCTATAGGGATTCAAGGATATACGATCTCTCGGATACTTTCTTTTACACATATAATTTTGTGGATTTATTTTTGACACACCAATCTTCGCATGACAATGCTTTCATGGAATCCAAGGTTTTTATTTTTTTTATTCTTTCGCTATGCATGAGATGCGCCCCCTGTGGATTTCCTAACAGTGGTATCAGAGCTAGGTTGTTCGTGCGAAGATCAGATCTTAAACTACGTGTGTTGTGATTTAGAATAATTTTGTCATCAAAATCATTGGCGCAAAAGTGGTGAGAAAGGGCAGCAACTGTTGCTGCACTTACTGCGCTCGTAGAACAGCCAAAGGCTGCTTGCAGCCATGGCTATGCACATAGGGTCGCTAGTGGCGGTGTTGGCCACCGTGCAAGTAGCGCTGCAGGCGCTTGCGCGAGCGCCACCTACAAGGGGCAGATGGCACCCGCAGGGGTGACCGCCATCGCCTGCGGCCAGGCAGGCAACGCCTGCAACCACCCTATAGGGGCGGTCCCCATGAGGGGCAAGGCCGCCTAAGGAGGCGGCGCCTACTCGTGGCGATGCCCATGGTGTCACGAACGATCGTCGCACACTCACAATAACTTCGTTCAACGTACCGTTCGTCACTTGCCCATGTTTGTACATATTCTTGACAGCCTATTTTTCATACTTTTGGTGTGTTTCCCATGTAAAAATATAAGAAACAGTAGGTTACAGTGCTGCAGAATGATCGCTCGCTGCATCTGCCCAAAAACCCCAAAATGGCTCCGTTTTCACATGCTGTGGGCTGATTTCTGTAGCCCGCAGACCCACGTGAAACATCAGCCATCTCAGCCCCTTGGAACCACCCAGGTGGCATAGGGCTGGATGGGGCTTCGGTATATTATCGGGTGTTGAACACTTTCATAAGTTTGCATGTCAACTTGACGGAAACTTGCCTTCGCGCCCGGCACCCGGGGAGTAGTTGTTTGCGGACTTGCAACTGCTCATTCACCCTTCTAAAGTCCTTGTTTTCCTCCTCTCTTTCTCTATTTTCCTGCACTCCAAGTGCTCACTCAATTGCTTGTAAAGCTTCCTCTTCGTGAGATATCGAGACTTGTCCACCACTCATTTTCAAAACTAATCAACTTCTCTTTTATAGGTCCCTACGGGACCTGCATGAGGTTGCAGTTCAGTGACCCTTTGCGGACGCGTATATCACAAGGGATGCCTCAAAACTTAGGCAATCCAAGCTAAGTCTGATCGAAGTGGGCGCAAAGGTGATTCTTGACTCAGGCAACTCCAACTAATTCCGTGTTTACCGCAAGGGTTCCTCACCACTTAGGCAGTTCCAGCTAAGTGCATGACATTGTGGTATCAGAGCAGGCAAGCAATTTGAGCAAGCAGTGAAGAAACTTTACAATCTCACCATGGTGAAACATCGCGGGGAATCAAGCAAGACGGGGCAAGTCGGACTATTGCCCCAAGCAACCGCAGGTGGGCTGCATGTGCAAACTCGCTCCCTCACTACTGGTGTCGCTCAGGAAGAGCAAGGTAGTGGACATGATGAGCGAGAAGTTGGCTACTCGCCGCGAGCGGAGGAGGCACAATCTGGAGCGCCGACCGGGAAAATGAGCCATAGAGAAAGGATCATAGCGGCAGAAACCCGCTTGGATGTTCTTGAAGCGAGCTTGGAGGAACTCTACCAAGGCCAACATAGGCTTCTTGGGGTAGAGAGCTCACAAGAGGAAGTCGAATCTCAGATTGACAAGGTTGAAGCCTTAGTCGACCGACTAACGGATGACACCAAGGACTCCGTACAACATCTGCGAGAAATGGTGGTGGAACTCACTTCCAAAGTGATAGTACTCACAAGGGCGCTAAATGCAGGAAGCAACACCCATGTTGCACCGACACAAAGCTTCAGAGTGCCTGACCCACATTATTATGGGGTTGCTAGAGATGCGAAGGAGCTCAAGAATTTTCTATTTGATATGGAATAGTACTTCCGAGCTACGAGGCCAGACTCTGAGGATACCAAAGTTTCAATAGCGACCATGTATCTGAACGGAGATGCAAAGCTTTTATAGAGAACCCATTGGGAAGAGATTCAATAAGGTCGATACCGAGTGGACACATGGGATGACTTGAAGCGTGAGTTGAGAACTCAATTCCTACCCGAGAACACTAAGTTTGTGGCAAGGAGGAAGTTGAGACAACTCCACCAAACGACTTCCATTTGGGACTATGTGAAGTAGTTTTCTGCACTGATATTGGACATTCAAGACATGTCTGAAAAAGATAAGCTGTTCAGCTTTCTTGACGGCCTGAAGCCATGGGCTCAACAGGAACTTCATCGACGGAATGTCACTGATGTGATCAGAGCAATTGCAGCCACAGAAAGGCTCACCGACTTTGTTTCTTTAGAGGACCCGAGGAAGAAGAAATAATTTACAGGAAATCGCCATCCAAAGCATCCTCTTGGGAAGGAACCTAGGGGTGAGCAAAAGAAGAAGAGTTTCCATAAGGGGCCGAACTCAAACGACAAGGCCTCAAGACCTGACATATGCTTCTTGTGCGGAGGGCCACACAGGGTGTGGGAGTGCCCACAAAAGCAGGCACTCAATGCCTTATCGGCTTCCATCAACCCCCCTAAGCCAGACAAGGGCATGGCAGTTGCTCTTAGTTTGAGTAGCTCCGAATCGGGTAGCGATGATGAAAAGTCGCAAAGACCCTGAATGGGTGTGATGTATTTATTAAATACATTGTGGAGTCAAGTGGGGGAGAACATGAAGCCGAAGCAACAAAAAGCAGGAAGTAGTGAGCTAATGTATGTGAACATCAGACTCAACGGCCAAACCACCCGAGCAATGGTGGACACGGGTGCTACCCACAACTTCATTGCCGACCGAGAAGCAAAGCGGCTTGGGCTAATCTTGGAGAAGAACCCAAGTCGGATGAAGGCGGTCAACTTGGAGGCTAAGTAGATCTCCGAGCTAGCAAAGGGAGTCTCCATCAAGATTGGATCATGGAGCAGGCGCACAAACATGATGGCGGTGCCACTAGATAACTTCCAAGTGATTCTCGGAATGGAGTTCATGCACACAGCAAAGTTGTGTTGATGCCGTTCCTAGAATCCTTATGTCTGATGGGAGTTGACAACCACTATGTGGTTCCCGTCTCTCGGAGAGGAACCTAGGATCCCCAACAACTATCGGTGTTGCAATTGAAGAAAGGTGTACGCAAAGGAGAGTTAACCTTCGTGGCGGTTGTAAAGCTGGAAACACTCGACGGGGAGGCCATTCAAGAACCTACTGTAGTGGCAAACATTCTGAAGGAGTTCACAGATGTTATGCCACCTGAGTTGCTAAAAACTCTGTTACCACGTAGAGGCGTGGATCATTATATTGAGCTGGAGCCGGGAGTGAAACCTCCAGCGAGACCACCACACCGTATGCCCCCTCCTGAGTTGGCAGAGCTCAGAAAGCAGTTAGATGAACTGCTAAGCGGTGGTCTCATCCGTAGTTCCAAAGCACCATTCGGGGCTCTAGTTCTCTTCCAGAAGAAACAAGATGGGAGCCTCCGACTATGCGTCGACTATCGAGCCCTTAACAAGGTGACGGTGAAGAACAAGTATCCCATCCCGCTCATTGCAGACTTGTTCGACCAACTGGGCAAGGCAAAGTATTTCTCCAAACTCGACCTTCGAGTGCGTATTGCTGAAGGCGATGAGGCAAAGACTACTTGTGTGATCAGGTATGGAGCATTTGAGTTCTTGGTGATGCCTTTCGGCTTAACCAATGCTCCGGCCACATTCTGCACTCTTATGAACCAACTATTCAAGGAGTATTTGGACAAGTTTGTGGTCATTTACTTGGATGATGTTGTCGTCTATAGCCAAACCCTTAAAGAGCATATTGACCACCTTTGAACAATTTTCAAAATTCTCAAGGAGAATTCTTTATTTATAAAAAGAGAGAAGTGCTACTTTGCTCAGAAAGAGATCTTATTCTTGGGGCATCGAATCAGCAACGGTTCCATTCGGATGGATAAATCAAAGGTGCAAGCGGTTGTGGACTGGCAAACTCCAAAGAAGGTGCCAGAACTGAGATCCTTCCTTGGGTTTGTGAACTATTATCGACGCTTCATACTGGGGTATTCGAAGCGCGCAGCTCCACTAACGGAGTTGCTGAAGAAGGAGCAGCATTGGAAATGGTCTGACAAATATGAAACGGCATTCCAAGACCTAAAGGCTGCCATTTTGGAAGAATCGGTACTCAAATTGCTAGACTATGGGAAGCCCTTTGAAGTCCATACAGATGCTTTAGACTTCGCTATTGGGGGAGTACTCATGTAGGAGGGCCACCCGGTGGCCTATGAAAGTCACAAGCTCAATGAGACCGAGCGACGGTATCTAATGCACGAGAAGGAGATGACAACGGTGATCCACTATTTACGAGTGTGGCGGCACTACCTTCTCGGATCGCGATTTGTGCTGAGGACAAACAACATCGCTTTGAGTTACTTTCAGACTCAGAAGAAACTCTCTCCAAAGCAAGCACGATGGTAGGACTTCTTGGCAGAATTTGATATGGTAATGGAGTACAAGCCCGGCAAAGCAAATGTCGTAGCCGATGCATTGAGCCGGAAAGTGGAGCGAGTGAATGCTATGCAACTGGAGGGCAGAGGCCAAGCAAGTCAGTTGCACTCCAACTTCCTTTCTCGGATCAAGGATGGACTGTACAGTGATCCCCAGGCAGTAACCTTGATGTAATTGATCCAAGAAGGCAAGGCACGATGATTTTGGGTCTAGGAGGGACTCGTCTACACCAAAGGGAATAAAGTTTATGTCCCTTGAGTGGACAATTTGAGGTGTGAACTCTTGAAGGAGTGTCATGATTCCCTTTGGGCAAGACATCCGAGCATTCACTGAACATTGGCTCTTGTGGAGAGGGCCTTCTATTAGCCGAAGATAAGGATGGATGTGGAGGAATATGTTCGAACGTGCCTAACTTGTCAACAAGATAAGGTGGAGCAGCGGAAGCCAGTAGGACTTTTAGAGCCGTTGCCTATACCAGAAAGGCCGTGGGAGAGCATTTCTATAGACTTCATATCAAGCTTGCCGACAATAGGGGGACTCGGATCGATACTCGTGGTGGTCGATCGATTTTCGAAGTATGTAACCTTCATTGCTGCACCCCTACACTGTTCAATAAAGGAAGCGACGAAGCTAATGATAAAGAATGTGGTGAAGTATTGAAGAGTCCCGTACAATATCATAAGTGATCGAGATGCTGGAATTCTAGGACAATTCTGGACTGAGCTATTCAAATTGTTGAGATCTAAGCTATACTTCTCCATAAGCCTCCACCCCAGATGGACGGCCAAACTGAGAGGATAAATTCGCTCTTAGAGTGATATCTTCGGCACTACGTGAGTGCCAACCAATGGGATTGAGTGAAGCTGTTGGACATAGCCCAATTCTCCTACAACCTACAGCGGAGCTCTATGTCCAACAAGAGCCCCTTTGAGATCATCATAGGACAACAGCTATCAACTTCTCATACTTTGGTTATTGGATATACAGGGAGTAGTACGTCTGCATATCACTTGGCAAAAGAATGGCATCGAAATGCAGATATTGTGTGGGCCTACTTGGAGAAGGCGGCCAAAAAGATGAAGAAGTGGGCAGACTTGGGAAGGCGACCATAGGAATACAAAGTCGGTGATTTGGTGTTGGGTGAAACTCCAACTAGCATCACTCTAATTCTTTAGAAACAAGGTGTACAAAGGATTGGTGCGCAAGTATGATGGCCTCTTCCCAAGTTTCAGTAGGGTGGGCAACATCTCCTACAAGTTGCAACTGCCGACGTGGCTCAAGATTCATAATATTTTCCATGCCAGCAACTTAAAAGCCTACCACTCCGATCCACAAGATGCTTCCTAAAGTATTTCAATTTGACAACCTCCCACCAGAGCCTCCTATGAGAAGCTAGTTAAGACCATTTTAGCGGATCGTAAGATAAAGCTAGCCAATGGAGGTGAGTAGAATGAAGCTTCCCAAAACCGAAGCCAATTGGGAGTCAGAAGATACCCTCCGATATGAAGAAGCAACCATCAAAACTTACCAGCAAGCATCGACGAGAGCACTGACAGTTTAAGTGGGGGAGAATGTCACGAACGGTCATCGCACACTCGCAGCAACTTCATTCAACATACCGTTCGTCGCTTTCCCATGTTTGTACATATCCTTGGCAGCCTGTTTTGCCATACTTTTGGTGTGTTTCCCATGTAAAAATGTAAGAAACAGTAGGTTGCAGCATTGCAGAATGATCGCTCGCTGCATCTGCCCAAAAACCCCCAAAATGGCTCCATTTTCACATGCCGTGGGCTGATTTCTGCAACCCGCAGCCCCGCGCAAAATGTCAACCATCTCAGCCCCTTGGAACCACCCGGGTGGCATAGGGCTGGATGGGGCTTCGGTATATTGTCAGGCGTTGAACACTTTCACAAGTTTGCATGTCAACTTGACGGAAACTTACCTTCGCGCCCGGCACCCGGAGTAGTTGTTTGCAGACTTGCAGCTGCTCATTCACCCTTCTAAAGTCCTTATTTTCCTCCTTCCTCTCTTTTGTCTCATGCACTCTAAGTGCTCGCTCAATTGCTTGTAAAGCTTCCCTCTTCGTGAGACGTCGAGACTTGTCCGTCGCTCATTTCAAAACTAATTAACTTCTCTTTTTACAGGTCCTACGAGACCTGCATGAGGTTATAGTTCGACTGACCCTTTGCGGACACGTATGTCGCAAGGGCGCTTCAAGACTTGGCAATCCAAGCTAAGTCTGATCGAAGTGGGCACAAAAGTGATTCTTGACTTAGGTAACTCCAGCTAAGTCTGTGTTTGCCGCAAGGGTGCCTCACCACTTAGGTAGTTCCCGCTAAGTGCGTGACAACAGGGCAGTGCCGTAGGGACACCGACGGGGAGCCCAAGGGGCAGCACCTGTGGGCGTTGCGCCCACAGGCATAGGAGGCACCCCCTTCCCACGCGACACCCCGCGTGCATGGCCACCGCCCATTAGGGTGGCGGCGGCCGTAACCATAGCGCTATAGAGGAAGGATTAGGGCTTTCTTGACAAAAGATAGTTTTGCCCTTCGAAATTTTAGAAATTTTGATTTCTAGCTCTTTAATAGAATTGCCAAAATACCCTCATAATTTTAAAATTTTGTTTTATTTTATTTTGGCCAAATGACCAAAATACCCTTAATTCAAAAATTCTCTTTATGTCTCTGATTTTAGAAAAATATTAGTTAATTAAAATATTTAATTAATTATTATTATTTATCTAGTAGTCCTATATAATAACATATATATGTGATGCATGATGTGGATAGATGATCATGGACTATATGATGTGATGTGTGTATATGTGATTATTATTATTGGGCCTGCAAGCCTATATTTTTCTCATTTATTGTTGGGCCTACGTACTTGTAATTATGTTGTAATTACATGAAGAGATACAGCGGGAGCGTGAAAAAAATAGCAGGACCCATAAGGTCGAGACGAATGATCTGACATATGGAGATGCGTTGACATGCCGACGAAACTGACAAAGTGAGATGGACGATCACAAGGCATGGAGATGCGTTGATGCACACATATTTCTTGGTGTGAGTGATTGAGCCCACTAGCTCGGGCTTGATCACATTAGGATGTGGTCCATGATCATCTGGTATGATTGCTCATGTGATGCGTGATTGATTATATACCTACTAGATATATATATTTGCATGCGATGTAGATATATATATTAAATATATATGTGTGTGACACATTATGTTAGGAGACAAAATCAAAATCCCTCTATTAATAATATTAAGTCGGTAAACACGAGGCAATTAGATTGACCCACGTGGCCTTCCATCGTTATTGGTAGGAACCGATTCCTGGTATAGGTTGAATTGGTTGAGTCTCTCGAGACTTACCTATATCACGTTTTGCTATCTTATCTACGACATAGAGATGTCACCGGTGACCTGAGGATATGGTATGCTTGGTCGAGTCCCTCGAGAGTATATCATCGAATCAGACTCATCTTATAACGATGGTGATGACTTAACTGAACATCATGGTTGGTCGAGTCCCTCGAGGCCATGGTGGTTCGGAGGTCGAACAGGACGGGAATCACAAGAAGTTGTGATTGGTAAGAGTTGCATACCTTTATAGGCTTAACGTGATTGGTCGAGTCCCTCGAGGTTACGTTAAGATGCCAATTGGATCCCAATCCCTATTAGAGATCCGCCGGGGGTCTCCGATTCACATACCGGAGGGTATTATGTGTCTCGCAAAAAATTAATGGGAGAACATTAAGATAGAAATCCTTATCTTAACTATTTAATTTTTGTAAAGTCTGCATATTATTTATTTTTGCTACATCTTTATTTATAGAAAAATATTACTTTCAAATCCTTTACGTGGCATACTTGATGCCAACCACCTCACTGGTCCAAATTATATGGATTGACTTCGTAATCTGAGAATCATTCTCACGACGGAGAAAATCACGTACGTCCTTAATACAGTGATCCCTACGACAAAGGGCCAGCGAGATGAGATCGCTCGTTATGTGAAGTACATAGATGATTCCACTCTTGCTCGAGTGTTATATATTGGCCTCTTTGACTCTGAGATTCTGAGAGGCAATATGAAAATATGGATGCTAATTCCATACTCCTGCATCTTCATAAACTATTTGAGGAACAGGGAAGAACTCAATAATATGAGATATCAAAGAGTCTTTTCCGTACCAGGATGATTGAGGGGATACCGGTTCAGAATCATTTCCTTAAGATGATTGAGTGGATCGAGAAACTCACAGGTTTAGGAATGGTCCTAGAGGATAACCTATGTGTGGATCTTATGCTTCAGCCCCTACTAGATTCCTTTTCTTAGTTGATAATGAATTTTAATATGAACAAACTTGAGGTGACTCTCCCAAAGCTCCTCAATATGTTGAGAGAAGCAGAGAGCACCATCAAGAAAGAGAAGCTAGTTCTCTATGCTGGTGAGACTAGAAAGAAAAAGAAGGTTGAGAAGTCCCTTAAGAAGGGCAAGGGCAAGGGCAAAATGGGTAAGGCAAAGGTTGCCAAGAAAGACCCAACAAAGGACAAAGCGTTGAATCTTTGATTTTGATGATGAAACTAATTGATTGTGTTTTGCTGTTTAACTGTGTGTTGAGTTACGCAGGTCTACTATCGATCAGGATTAGATAGTTGATGCTGGAGGAATTGACATTGCGCGGAGGTGATCACATCGGATATTGGATGTCGAGGAGGTTCGATCGACTATCGGCATGAGGCTTCGGACATCGGGTATCGGGCCAAGAAGTGTAGAGTTACGCCATGGATATCGGGGTTGCAGAGGTCAACCGTCGATTGGGCAACAAGCCGCAAGAGAGGGCGATGTGCCGAAGGATCGAAGGAAGACCGACCAATGACGTGCCGGGCAACTGGATGTCAATTCGTATTGTAATAATTGTCTAGATCGAAGTAGGGTGTTTGTTTGTACAGGAGTAACTATGATAAGGATGAAGACGTAAAGCGAAATAAAGGGCCGAAGTCAAGTGTGATGGATCGTTGGGAGTTCGAGTGTTTGATGGAAGTTCGAAGATTCGTTGGGACTATTGCCGGAACCGGCCGAGAACGAGTAGGGAGCTTGCCGATGGGTTTTCGAAAGTTCGCCGGAAGGTTCGTCGGAAGTTCATGGAGACTCGCCAAGAAAGATCAGAGCTTGCCAAAGAAGCTTGGTGGAACTCACTAAGATCATCGTAAAGTCCGGGAGCTTGCCGGGAGTCCACGGAATGGTTTCCGAGGGTTCATCGGAAGATCGCCGGAAGTTCGCTAGAAGCTCACCGGAAGAAGACTTGACTTGCAGACTTTGTAATAGCTTAGAAATGTCTTTAAATTCATAGTTAACATATTAATTTGGGTTAGGATTAGATGTTAATCCTATAAACCCAAAGTAGGGGCCATTGGGCCTTGATTTGGACTAGTTTGGGCCAAAGTTTTTGGCCCAAACCGAACCAGCACAACTGGGCGATAGCATCGCCCAGCGCTTGGAAAGTCAACCAGTAGCATTACCTGGCTGGGGCGGTGGTACTGCCCCTGTTGTGTCAGTCTGCCAAACTGACAAGCGGTAGCACCGCCTCTGACAGGCGGTAGCACCGCCCGACACCGGGAAACTCAAAATAAATTCAAATTTGGAGCCCAAATTTGAATCCATTTTGAGCCTATAAATACCTCTGTCTCAGCCGAACAGGTAACCCTTTAGAGTTAGATTTTTAGCAAATAAGTCTTGGAAAAGTCTTGTTCTTCATTTGCTTAAGTGTTCACCTCATTTCCTTCTCTTTGTGAAAACTTGTAAGAGTGTGAACCTCTTGTAAAAGGGTTGTAAGAGGGTATTTGGTCCTTCCTTCAAAAGGATTTGCTAGTGGAAGAGGAGCCTCATCGGTGAAGGCTTCAAGAGTGGATGTAGGTCATTTGACCGAACCACTATACATCGTGGTGTTCTTGAATGTGTGAGTGTTTAAATTTCAGAATCATTTTTTTACATTGCTTCAAGCCTTTACTTTACTTGCTCCACTTCCTCTTCATCTTCTTACATATGCTTTCAAGTTAAAATACAATCGAAACGGTTTTAATCAAAACATTATTTTCATCATAGGAAAGTTTCTAAACTTGTTTTAAATCGCCGAAAAGTTATCATTTTATCTGCTGCACTAATTCACCCTCCCCCCCCCCTCTTAGTGCCGCTCGATCCCTAACAATTGGTATTAGAGCCATGTTCTTTCTCTTTCGGATTTACACCCGTGAGAAATGGCTCTTTTTGGCTTTCAAGAGGGCTTTTCGATTTTTCGTCCATCGTTCTTTAATGAATCGGACTACACTTATTGGAAAACTCGAATGAGAGTTTTCATACTTTCAATGGACTTAGATTTATGGAATATTATTGAAAACGGTTTTCAACTTCCCTCTAAACCGACGAATGAATGGTCGAACTTAGAGAGAAAATCTTTTTCCTTGAATGCAAAGGCTATGAATATTTTATTTTGTGCCTTAGACAAGAACGAATTTAATCGGATTTCTATGTGTGAAACAGCTTTTGACATTTGGCGAACTCTTGAAATCACGCATAAGGGAACTAGTAGAGTTAAAGACTCGAAAGTGAACCTCTTATTGCATGATTTTGAGCTCTTCTGAATGACACCAACCGAAACTATTGGCGACATGTTCACCCGGTTCACGGATGTCATCAATAGCTTAAAAATCTTGGTAAATGTTTTCTAACTTTGAACTTACTAACAAGATTTTAAGATCCCTCCCAAAGAGTTGGGATCCAAAAATTATGGCCATTCAAGAGTCTAAAAACTTGAATGATTATTCACTTGAAGAACTAATCAGGTCATTAATGACCTATAAAATACACTCTTGGAACATGATGAACATGATGAACATTTGAACCACCTTCTAAAGAACAAGAAGGTTTTTGAACTTCGAACAAGAGAATGCCACTTGAGTGATGACTCAAGTGATGAGGACCATGAAGACTTTGAACCTTTAATCGATTTTAAAAAGTTCATTAAACAAAAATCTAAAATCAATAATGAACTTGAATGGAGGAAGAGACCAATGAAGAAGAAGAAAGCTCACCGAGAAGAATCAAGGAAAGAAGAAGCAAACTACGCTTTAATGGGCTTCGTCAATGAGGTAAGTAACTTAACTCCCTTGAGTTGTTATGAAATTACATGATGATTTTTTTCTTGAGTGCTTAACTTAGTTAGTAGGAAATAAAATTTTATTTTATGCTTTTTCTTTCTAGGATTTTTGAAAAGTAAATTTTTTTATGAATGATGTATGCAACATTATGAATGATGATTTGTGATAATGATTGTACACCTATTATGATTAATCCACACATGTGTATCTTAATGTTTTTATTGCTTTTCATGATGCTTGACGATTTTATATCATGCATGAGCTTTTGAAGTAATAAAGTGTCATATTGTGATGATGAAACTTATTTTTCAAATTTATAAATAGATGCATAATTTTGGCAAAAATTTGAACATGGCTTTGATAATGATTTTGAATTTATATGATGCTTAAACATGCTTAAATGAGACCAACCACGTAAAATAAAACACATAAAAATTGAAATGTGTTATCATGATGTTTTATTTTTGATGTGTTTAGTCTTGACAAGTTTATGACTAAACTTATATTTTGTTAATACATGTTTTCATAAAAAGATTTGAATATGCTCATATGAAAACAATTGTATGAAATGAAAATACATTTTCCATTCTATTGAGATAAATGGATTCATGAATCGTGTAAATTTCTTGAAAATAATCATGATGAATCTCATGAAAATATATGTCTCATGTTTTCGGTCTTAATGATTTCTCTTGAAACTTGCTTTTGGACCTATAGAAAAAATGAGTATACTCATATGAAGGATCAAATCACTTTAAATGAAACACATAAAAATGAGAAAATGCACTATCATGATATTTTATGTGTGATGCATTTGATCTTGATGGATTTAATGATAAATTTGTATTTTGAATTTATACAATGATGGCTTCTGAATAAATATTTGAATATACCTTATGAAATCATCATTGATAATGATAAAATGAAAATATTAAAAGTTTGTTGTCATGCTTGATGATTTTATCATGAGAATTTAAAGGTGTTATATCTTGATGACAAACTCATGTTTTGGTTTTAAATTTGATACTCATCTTTTGAAACATGAGTACACTTACATGAAACAAATAACTTAAAATGAAACACATTATCATGATATATTGAATCTCATGTCTTGAAATAATGTGTTACATTTTTGTCTTGATGATGCCTTATGAGATTTTGCCTTTACATCTTAAACTTTCATGCTTATCTTGGCATATAAAGACAAAGGCATATTTAGATGAAAAGAATTACTTGAAAAGAGAATTTTCCAAATGAAATATAACTTATCTCTTGTTTCGTGAAACTATGTTTTTGAATTACTTTTATGAGATCATCATCTTGATAACTTGAGTTTTTATCTCTATACTCTCTTATGTTTCTCCCATGTTATATAAAGAAAAAATATAAATTATTTTCTCTTAACTTATTGATACTCAATTTGAGAAAATATGTTTTGATGATTGAAACATTGTATGTGCAATTTGAACTTTTCTCTCATGTTTCAATACCACTTTGTATGCTTCATGACTTGATAATTGAAATATTGATGTAGACTTTTGATATATCACTTGTCATAATTAATGCATATAGCTAGCATTTTAAATCTCTAAAATGATTTTGATTATGAGTTTTGAGTTGACAAAATGAGTTTGAATGATTTTATGACTCCTCTCTTGATCTCTTGAAATCATGACCTTGAATTCTTGACTTGAGATATTTTTGGGAATCAAAATATTCTCCTCTATGATTACTTCTTTTTATCATTTACTAAAGAGGAAAACAATTCAAGTTTATGTCATTTGTGAATCTCACAAACTATATTAATGATTTTGATGATTCGAACTTGAATGATCTTTATAACAATTCAAGTCTTGATATTTTGATATTTGATACTTGGAATTCTTATGCATGAATCAAGTTACTCTTTGTACTATATCTTTTCAAATGAATCATGAGCCTTGATGTTATATATTTCATGATATAGAAATGACAAGATTTCTTTACCTTGTGTGGTAAATTGAACATTTGACATAAATGAAATTTGCTTTATGATGAATCATGAATGATGTCTTTTGGTATTGATCCTTATTGATATTTCATATTGATATCTTTCATGAATTCTTTACATCTATGTTTTGTATACATCATAAAAAAAAATATTAAAATATTGATTGATGCAAAATTATTTCATTAAAATATTATTCATCCCTTCTTTTCGATAGTGACAAACAGGGAGTTAGCTTGCTAGCTTATGTATTACAAGTGAAAGTGGCAAACATAGCTAGCTAGAACTTGCAAAAGGCAAAACTTGCTCTTCTCAAAATGAGAAGAAAGAAATTACAAAGTTGCATTATTTTTAACTCATGAGTTTGCATGTTTAAAATGTTATAAATTTTACAAAAATTACTAGTTCATTGCAAACAAAAGTTGATGGCTTGCAAAGGGAAACTTAGTTGCAAAAGAGAAAAATTGAAAGGGAGCTAGTTTACGTATCGCATAAAGTATGCTAGCTTATCATTATTGCTTGCTTGTCATGTCATAAATTTCCCTCATACCATGATTTGTTTATGACTCCTTGAATTCATGACTTGATATGTTAAAAATTCATGATGGAAATTTGTTATTTTGTCATGATGGAAGCATTCATGCAAAGGGAAAAGAATTGTATTCTTCCATTCTTTTGACAAAATCAAAAGGAGAAGATTTATTGCTAACATGATTAATTTGCTAGCTCATTCAAGAGGAAGAAAATTGCTAGCTTGTGCATCAAAAGAGAAAATTTTGCTAGCTTGAACATTGAGAAGCAAAAAAGTTGCTATCTCAAGAGAGGTAAAAATCTTGCTCAATTTCACTTCTTCAAAATTGCTTGCATTTTTTGTTACAAGTTATTATTGAATCTCATGCAAGATTATTTAAGTATTTGATCCTCCCTTTCTTTCTGATGCTAACAAAGGGGGAGAGTTTTTAGCTCGAACATTGCAAAAAATTTGTCATCTTGATTCCTATTTTGCAACTTCATGAGAAGCTAAGAATTGTTATATCAAAGGATGCAAATATTGCTATCGTGAGAAACAAGGTGCAAACTTGCACATCTCAAGAAGCAAGTGAAAATTACCATCATTGCTCATCCTTGAAACTTGCTATAATTGAATGGTATTATTTGATGTTGTATTGCAAAAATGTTGTATGATGTGATAAATAGCTAGTGTGTTATAAAAATTTGCATATCTTTTAAACTAGCTATGATGCTACTTCTCCTTTTTGTTGATGACATAGGGGGAGAAGTAGATTGATGACTTCATGCAATGTAATGATGCTTGAATATTTTATATATTTGCATGATGGATTTATATTTCTCACTACATGAATGATACATGTTACTTGGATTTGGGATAATCCAAGGGTTCTATCAATTGCATATTGATAGGGAGAGTTTGGTTAAACTCCGGGAGTTAAGGTTAACTCCATTAGTCATCAATTAGTTGTCATCATCAAAAACGGGGAGATTATTGAATCTCGGATTTTGATGATAAAACTAATTGATTGTGTTTTGTTGTTTAACTGCGTGTTGAGTTACGCAGGTCTACTATCGATCAGGATTAGGCGGATTGACCGGAGGAATTGACGTTGCGCCAAGGTGATCACGTCGAGGATATTGGATGTCGAGTCGGAGGTTCGATTGACTATCGGCAGGAGGCTTCGGACATCGGGTATCGGGCCAAGAAGTATAGAGTTGCACCATGGATATCGGGGTTGCGGAGGTCAACCGCCGATTGGGCAACAAGCCGCAAGAGAGGGCGATGTATCGAAGGATCGGAGGAAGCGCCGACCAATGACGTGCCGGGCAACTAGATGTCAATTCGCATTGTAATAATTGTCTAGATCGAAGTAGGGTGTTTGTTTGTGCAGGAGTAACTACGATAAGGATGAAGACATAAAGCGAAACAAAGGGCCGAAGTCAAGTGCGATGGATCGTTGGGAGTTCGAGTGTTCGATGGAAGTTCAAGATTCATTGGGACTACTGCCGGAACTGGCCGAGAACGAGTAGGGAGCTTGCCGATGGGTTTTCGGAAGTTCACTGGAAGGTTCGTTAGAAGTTCGCGGAGACTCGCCAAGAAAGATCGGAGCTTGCCAAAGAAGCTCGGTGGAACTTGCTAAGATCATCGTAAAGTTCGGGAGCTTGCCGGGAGTCCACGGAATGGTTTTCGAGGGTTCATCGGAAGACCCGGAAGTTCATCAGAAGATCACCAGAAGAAGACTTGACTTGCGGACTTTGTAATAGCTTAGGAATGTCTTTAAATTCGTAGTTAGCATATTAATTTGGGTTAGGATTAGGTGTTAATCCTATAAACCCAAAGTAGGGACCATTGGGCCTTGATTTGGACTAGTTTGGGCCAAAGTTTTTGGCCCAAACCAAACCAGCTTAGCTGGGCGGTAGCACCGCCAGCGCTTGAAAGTCGGTGGTAGCTCCAGGTAGGCGGTGGTACCACCTGTTGTGTCGATCTGCCATCTTGTGGTGGTATGCCTCTGGACCCTGTAGCACCGCCCGACACCCGGAAACTTAAAATAAATTTAAATTTGGAGCCCAAATTTGAATCCATTTTAAGCCTATAAATAACCCCCCCCCCTTTCTCAACTGGAAGGGTAACCCTTTAGAGTTAGATTTTGAGCAAATAAGTCTTGGGAAAGTCTTGTTCTTCATTTGCTTAAGTGTTCACCTCATTTCCTTCTCTTTGTGAAAACTTGTAAGAGTGTGAGCCTCTTGTAAAAGGGTTGTAAGAAGGGTATTTGGTCCTTCCCCTTCAAAAGAATTTGCTAGTGGAAGAGGGGAGCCTCATCGGTGAAGGCTTCAAGAGTGGATGTAGGTCATTTGACCGAACCACTATACATCATGGTGTTCTTGAATGTGTGAGTGTTTAAATTTCAGAATCATTTCTTTACATTGCTGCAAGCCTTTACTTTACTTGCTCCACTTCCTCTTCATCTTCTTACATATGCTTTCAAGTTAAAATGCAATCGAAATGATTTTAATCAAAACGTTGTTTTCATCGTAGTAGAGTTTCTAAACTTGTTTTAAATCGCTGAAAAGTTATCATTTTATCTACTGCACTAATTCACCCTCCCCCTCTTAGTGCTGCTCGATCCCTAACATAAAGGTTAGTGCTTCCACTACTGCAAAAATGGGCACTAGAAGAGAAATTGCAAAGAGTACCTTGTAGAGAGGGCGAAACAAAAGCTTGGAGAAGCTTCAAGAACATTTATGATCAATCTCCATTTATCAAAATCTTATGATAACACATGGGTATTGGATACCGAGAGTGCTTATCATATCTGCAATTCGTTGCAGGTTCTGGCAGGACCTAGGAGATTGAACAAAGGCGAGATGGACCTTAAGATGGGCAATGGAGCAAAGGTTGCTATAGTGGCTGTTAGCAAGATCACCTTACATCTGCCTAGTGAAGCTATTATTGCATTAGATGCATGCTATTATGTTCCTTCTATTATCAAAAATATTATTTCTATTTCATGTTTGATAGTTAGTGGATATAAATTAGTTTTTGAGAACAATGGTTGTTCAATAATATTAGATAATGAGATTATCACGAGAGGAACATTGCATAATGATTTATTTATGCTAGATACTACTCCATATATCATGAGTATAAGTGAGTCAAAGAGAAAACGAGAAGAGGTGAACAATGCATATCTATGGCATTGTAGGCTAGGTCACATCCATGAGGGAAGGATTCAAAATTTACTGAAAAATAGATATCTAGATTCATTTGACTATGAGTTATATACAACTTGTGAACCTTGCCTTCAGGAAAAGATGACCAACTCTCAATTTAGTGGAACTGAAGAGAGAGCCACTGAGTTATTGGAACTCATACATAGTGATGTATGTGGTCCGATATCAATTCATGCCATAGGTGGTTACTCCTACTTCATTACTTTCACTGATGATTTCTCAAGATACGGACATGTGTACTTGATGAAGTACAAGTCTAAGGCTTTTGAGAAATTCAGGGAATATAAAAATGAAGTGGAAAACCAGACAGAAAGAGTATTAAAACCCTTCGATCAGATCGAGGAGGTGAGTACTTGAGTATAGAGTTCACCTAGTTCCTCAAAGACCATGAGATTTTATCCCAATGGACACCTCCTTATACACTGCAGCTTAATGGTGTATCAGAAAGGAGGAATCGCACACTATTAGACATGGTGCGTTCCATGATGAGTTTCACCGACCTACCCATCTTATTCTGGGGATATGCCCTAGAGATCGCAGCTTACATTCTGAACAGAATTCCAACTATATCAGTAGTCTCTACTCCATATGAGATATGGAATGAGAAGAAGCTCGATCTTAATATTGTTAAGATTTGGGGCTGCCTTGCCCACGTCAAGAGACACAACCCCGATAAGTTGGAATCCAGGATGGAATAGTGCAAGTTCGTGGGATACCCCAAGGAAACTTATGGGTATTATTTCTATCACCCTAAGGACCAAAAGGTCTTTGTAGCCAAGAGAGTAGTGTTCCTTGAGAAGGAACACATTCTTAGTGGAGATAGTGAGAGCGTGATAGAGTTAAGCGAGGTTGGAGAACCTAGCTTTAAGCACCATTCTATAGCCAGAGTCTGTTCAGGTACCTAGTGCACAAGTTCTAACTTTATGTAGGTCTGGTATAGTATCCCATCCTCCTAAGAGATATGTGGGACATATTAGAGGAGAGGATATTGAGGATATTGATCCTTAGACCTACGAGGAGGCTATTATGAGCATAGACTCCAGGAAATGGCAAGAAGCCATGAATTCAGAAATAGATTCCATGTACTCCAATAAGGTTTGGAATCTAGTTGATGCACCCGAGGGTATTATACCCATTGGCTACAAGTGGATCTTCAAAAAGAAGATTGGAGTAGATGAAAAGGTAGAGACCTATAAAGCAAGGCTAGTGGCTAAGGGTATCGTCAAAGGCAAGGTGTTGACTATGACGAAACTTTCTCACCTGTAGCCATGCTAAAATCTATTCAAATTCTATTGGCTATTGCAGCACACTATGATTATGAGATTTGACAAATGGACGTTAAAACCATACTCCTCAATGGTAACCTCAAGGAAGAGGCGTATATGATACAGCCTGAGGGATTCGTGTCTAGGGATAACCCAGATAAGGTGTGTAGGTTACTTAGGTCCATCTATAGATTGAAGCAAGCTTTCCAAAGTTGGAACATAAGATTTGATGAGATGATCAGATCTTATGACTTCATTAAGAATGAAGATGAGCCTTGTGTGTATAGGAAGATAAGTGGGAGCACTATTATCTTTTTGGTATTATATGTGGATGACATCCTGATCATTGGGAATGATGTAGGAATACTCTCCATAGTAAAGGCTTGGCTATCTAGGCACTTCTCCATGAAGGAATTAGGAAAAGCATCCTGCATATCGGGGATACGAATCTTTAGAAATAGATCTAAGAGGATACTAGGCTTGTCCCAGTCCAAGTACATAGACACCATTGTCAAATGGTTTGGCATAAAAAATTTCAAGAGAGATCTTATACCAATGAGACATAGAATATCACTTTCTAGGAGTATGTCCCTAAAGACTCTTGAAAAAAGGGCACACATGGATATGATACCATATGCCTCAATGATAGGATCTATCATGTATACTATGCTATGTACCAAGCTTGATATAGTGCATGCTCTGAGTGTCACGAGCAGGTATTAGGCAGATCCAAGCTTGGAGCACTGAAAAATAGTAAAATGTATCCTTAAGTACTTGAGAAGGACTAAGGATCTTTTACTAGTATATGGAGGCAGTAGCCTCAGAGTTGAGGGCTTACACAGACTCGAGCTTCCAATCGATGTCGATGATAGCAAGTCTAATTTAGGATATGTGTTCACCTTGAATGGAGGAGTAGTATGCTAGAAGAGTTCCAAGCAAGACACTACTGCTGACTCGACCACAAAGGCGGAATACATTACTACGACAGAGGCAGCAAAGGAGGGAGTCTGGATGAAGAAGTTCATCATAGACTTGGGAGTCATGTCGAGCAGCGAAGAGCTTATTCCCTTATATTACAACAACTACGGGGTGATTACTCAAATAAGGGAACTCAAGTCTCATCAGAAGTGTTCTGCGGAGGTTTTAGCTTATTAGAGAGATCGTGGCCCAAAGAGATGTAGTAGTGGAAAGAGTTCCATCCGAAGATAACATTGCAGATCCACTGAGAAAGACATTGAGTCAGATTGTTTTTTAGCATCACAAAGGTCTGATAGGGATCAGACACGTAGGTGATTGGCTTTTGGTCAAGTGAAAGATTGCTAGTCATATGTGCCCTATAAGCCAATCACATGAGTGATAACACTTGTGACTTGATATGCACTCTTTCTTTTACTTATTATTATCAGGCATTGTATCACTTTATCTTGTATGTTGTATATATTGTGATGTTCTTGCATTATGCAATGGGAATCGGATCATGATGAGATCATGATAATGAGACCGATTCACCTTTAAACACAGTCCATAAATAATCCTAGTCATAGGTTACTTGAGAGGGACATCGAGATAACAGGATAGACTGGTGTGTTGTATACCTGTCCATATGATGGAGGTGGTTGGTCTCATAGCTACTCGTATGGAACACTAAGGATATAGTGTAGGTGCTCATTTGGGAATGGGTTCACTAATTGATCCGCTTAAGGAATGCTAGATGGTTATTGATACCTGATAGGACCCTAGCAGGGTTAGGTCCTACTCAATCATGTAGTAGCTAATAAAAACCCTATGAGAATGTAATAAAACCCCACCTAGCCGCCTCTATCCTATAAAGAAGAGAGGCTAGGGTTTATATTTGGGTCTTTGGGCTTCTTAGTCGCCGCCCCCCTTGTTACTGGGCCGGCCCGCTAAGGTTGAGGGTAAATTGGGTAGTTCACTTAGGAAGCAGCCCCTAGGGCTAGGGTTTGGAGCTCTATATAAGCTTATAGCCTCCACCTCTTTGGAATAAGAAAGATCAATCAAGAATTGCAGCCACTAGGCTACTTGGAGGGTGGAACCCTATAGCATTCCAGGGGTTGATCCCTCTCAAAGATCAATCTACATAGAATTCCTCTGGGGTTCTATCATCTGGTATCAAAGCAGCGATCTTGCTGCTTTTGCTGCCATCCCTGCCACCCACCATCAGCCAAGCAATTCCCACAATTGCTCTTGACGTCATCATCTCCACCGTCATCTCCTGACGTAGATCAAATCAATCTACTGTCGCCACCACCAATTGCATCAGAGATCTGGTATTTTCTACCACCAATACCCTTTGCTGCTGTAATTTTTCATCTAAAATACCAAAAAGAAGTTTTCTATCTATCCATTGCTTGCAAATTCCTTGCGTCACAAAAGTTACCATCTTTACGAACGAAGGATTACTGCGGAAAATTTCAGCCGCGTGTTGCTGCCTTTAACCGATCTAATTATTATCCTTTTTGAACAAAATTTTTTGTGCACCTCATAGATCATCTTGGCTCCCATCCGTGATTGATCTATTGTGGAATTCATCAAAAAAAAATTCGTGTGTTGCTACAATCTCTCGTCGTAACTGCTGAAATTTTTTGATGAGAATTCTGCTATCGCAACTTACATCGATTTCTTTATTGCTTTGTTGCCGAAATTTCTTGATCTAATTTGTTATCCTTGTTGCTATCTAAACTAAGATTCTATTGTCAAACCACCTCCTCAAACCCCTAAGTTTTCGTTGGAAATTTCGTCGAGAAACCGCTATTTCTTCGACGACAATTCTGCTCTTACGAGACAGCGCATATAGGCAGCAATTTCCACTGATTTTTGTCAAATCTTTGCTGCGATCTACCACAGATCTAAAACCCTCTTCCCTAACCTTTATCCACTACCATCTCAGCCCAAAACTCCATCAAATCACAGCCCCAAACAGCACCCAAAATAGCCGCAAAACAAGCCTAACCCGCAACCTACATCCACCGATCCACAAACCCTTCCGGCCACCACTTCCCTCAAACAATTCATGCCTTTAACCCAGCAACAAAAGAGAGATCTTAATATTACAAATCTGAAGGCATATACTATGGCATCCGAGGAGGCGATAAATGCTAAATTTGAAGCCTTCGAGAAGCGAATGGAGGATAAGATTCGGGCTCTCTTTGCCGAACTCAGTTTGGGTCGAACACCGAGCCTAAAGAAATCTCATCAAGGAGAGAGCTCTAACCGAAGAGATGACTCCCAAGAGAAGGGAGGCTCTATGACCGATCCCTACTATCTACGCATGAGGGTGGACTTCCCTAGATGGGAAGAAGGAGACCCAATTGGTTGGATCTTGCGCGCGGAGCGATATTTTCGGTATCACAAAACTGTGAACGCATCTATGGTAGAAATTGCAGCTATACATCTTGAAGGGGATGCCATACAATGGTTTGATTAGTTTTAACACACTCATGGAGTCCTCTCATGGTGACAATTCAAAGAAGGACTGCTGATCCGCTTCGGACCAACTAATTACGAGAACATCGACGGACAACTAGCAAAGATCTGACAAACCTTCACTTTCCAGGAGTATCAAACCAGGTTTGAAAGGTTATCTAATCAAACTCATGATTGGTCTAAAAAACAGTTATTGGGGACATTTATTGAGGGCTTGAAGCCAGAGATCCGGGGAGAAGTTAAAGCACGACATCCGTACACGCTTATGGCAGCCATCTCTTTTGCACGACTTCAGGAGGAGCGATTGAACACGAAGCCCGGAGGACTAGGGTCATTCCCCAACCAGCAATATTGAATCCCTCAACCCCCCCTACTATCAGTCGAGCTCCTACACCAAAAAGGTTGACAAGAGAAGAGCTTCGAGATCAATCTACCAAGGGGTTATGTTGGCATTGTGACGAGCCGTGGAGCCACGAGCATTGCTGTAAAAAAGGGAGACTTCTTGTGATTGAACCAGTGGAAGAAGAGATCAGTGAACAGCCAGAAGAGAGTCTTGAATATGAGGATGAAGATGTGGAAGAAGAGCCACAATCAACTGACTTTATGGTACATGCGCTAGCCGGCTACTCAAATCCACAAACGATGAAAGTTGGAGGCCTACTCAAACAACAACCAATCACCGTTCTCATCGATACAGGCAGTACTAATAATTTTCTAAATATTAAGATTGCTACTCAGATGGCGCTCCATATCAAAGGTTGTAGCAAGTTTGATGTAAAGGTCGGCGATGACCGAATCCTAAAATGCGACCAAAGATGCCCTCAGGTGAAACTATTACTGTAGGGCCAAGAAATTGTTGCCAACTTCTTCCTCCTACCAATTGATGATTATGAGGCTGTGCTGGGCATAGAATGGCTGACAACACTAGGTGATGTCTCTTGAAACTTTTCCAAATTGATTATGAAATTCTATTGCAAAGGTAAACAGGTCACCCTACGCGGGAAGCATAGAAGCAACGTAACCACCGTTTCAACCCAACGAATGGAGAAAGTTTTACACAAGATAAATGGTGGCTTTCTTATGCATCTCCAGCAGCAACCAAAGGGGGAGGAATGGAAGAAGGATCCAAAACCAGCAACATCATCAAAAAATTGGAGGAGGATCCAAGCGCAATAGCTCACTATACTTGGGATTCGAGGGATCTACGCTATAAAAGTCATATTGTGCTTATACCAAACTCCCCTTGCATCAAAGTCATTATGCACGAAATATACTCCACACCTTCAGTAGGGCACTCCGGATTTCTAAGAACCTACAAAAGAGTGAAGCAAAACTTTTATTGGAAAGGGATGAAAAAAATTATTTCTAAATACGTAGCACAATGTGATGTATGTCAATAGCAAAAAGGTGAAGCAGTGGCGAGTCCAGGGAAACTACAACCACTACCCATACGGACTCGGTGTGGGTGATATCTCCATGGACTTCATCAAGGGCTGCCACCTTCCAAAGGTAAAAGCACAATTATTGTGGTGGTTGATCGACTTACGAAATATGTTCATTTTTGTGCTGTGCGAATTCCCTACACTACTGTTAGTATTGCTCAGATTTTCATAGAAAATATTGTTAAACTGCATGGGATGCCAAGGTCCATCGTAAGTTATCGTGACAGGGTCTTCACTAGTAAATTTTGGACCGAGTTATTTCAATTATAGGGCACCAAACTCAAGATGAGCACTGCATATCATCCACAAACTGACGGCCAAACAGAAGTAGTGAATAGATGTTTAGAGACATACCTTCGGTGTTTCTCTAGTGATCGACCAAAGGAGTGGATGAAATGGCTCCCCTCGGTCGAATGGTGGTACAATACTACATATCATTCATCTACAAAATGTACCCCATATGAAGCATTATATGGTTAGCCGGCTCCTGTGATTCCAAAGTATGTAATTGGCTCAACTAAGGTAGATCAGGTCGATCAAGATTTAATTGACAGGGACAAACTCCTACAATTGCTAAAGGATAATCTCTCTATCGCTCAAGCTAGAATGAAACAAAAAGCCGACACACGATGAAATGAAAGAGAATTTATAATAGGAGATTGGTTTATCTTCGCCTACAACCATACAAGCAACTATCCATCAACACACGAGCCTCCATGAAGCTATCTCCACGTTTTTATGGGCCCTATCAGATCATAGAGCATATTGGAGCTGTGGTGTATAGACTTAAATTACCTGAAGATGCCAAAATTCACCTTGTCTTCCACGTGTCATGTTTGAAGCCCAAGTTGGGAGAACACGAGACACCCCAGATCCAACTGCTCAACACCACTGATGAAGGAAATATTCAAGCCCAACCACAAGCCATCCTAGACCGTAGAGTCGTGATGCATCGTCGACGTCCCTCTACTGAAGTACTAGTATATTAGACTAATTTACCACTCGAAGATGCCACATGGGAATCATATGAGGAGCTGAAGTCCCGGTTCCCTGAGTTCATGGAACCCCAGCCTTGAGGACAAGGCTGATTTGAAGAGGACGGGCTTGATAAGACCCTAGCAGGGTTAGGTCCTACTCAACCATGTAGCACCTAATAAAAACCCTGTGAGAATGTAATAAAACCCCACATAACCGCCTCTATCCTATAAAAAAGAGAGGCTAGGATTTATATTTGGGTCTTTGGGCTTCTTAGCCGCCGCCCCCCTTATTACTGGGCCGGCCCGCTAAGGTTGAGGGCAAATTGGATAGTTCACTTAGGAAGCAGCCCCTAGGGCTAGGGTTTGGAGCTCTATATAAGCTTGTAGCCTCCACCTCTTTGGAATAAGAAAGATCAATCAAGAATTGTAGCCACTAGGCTACTTGGAGGGTGGAACCCCTATAGCGTTCTAAGGGTTGATCCCTCTCAAAGATCAATCCCGATAGAATTCCTCTAGGGTTCTATCAATACCTCACATCAAACAACGATTTCATAGTCCCAATAGTGTATCTAGTCCTTAGACTTAAGATACCAAGGATGTCCTGTATGACTACTCTCTACTCTTTGATACCAAACTTATAGGTTTTGAAGTTTGGATCTAGTATAATCGGTTATTGGGAGTGGTAGGCAACCTTACAAGGGCTATTAAGTGTCAATAGAGGATCATCCACTCTCAGTATTATGAGAGGAATATCCCATATATTCTTGCTCATACAAATCCTTAGCCAAGGTTATTCGGATTGAGAGAGAAAGAGTTCTCTAGGAGAATCCGACTAGAACAAGATTCGAGAAGAGATCGTATGGGCTTGATAACACCATGCCCGGTATAGGGTCTTTGGGATATTAGATGGATGAGGGACTATAGATACATGGTAACTGAGGACAAATAGGTCTAAAGGATTGGATTCCCCTGTATCATTTGGGGACTACGGCGTAGTGGCCTAGTACATCCATAGTCGATGAGTCGGGTGAATTATTATAGAGATAATAATTCACTGAGTCAGAAGGAGTTCTGACAAGTATCACTCATGGCCAGCTCGATATTGGGCCTAGAGGGTCACACACATTTGGTAGGTGTTGCGATGAGTAGAGGTTCGGATGTGAGATATCCACTAGAGCCCCTATATTATTGGATATCCATTAAGCTCCTGAATTATTGGATCCTCAAATGAGATCCAATAATTGCTAATAAGAGATTATTAGGTAGAGACCCACTAATTCAAGAGGCTTGGATAATTGGATGAAGATCCAATACCCAATAAGGCAAAATCCATTAGGGTTTACAAGGAGCCTCTATAAATAGGAGGGAACCAAAGCTCCATAGGCTAGGGGATTTTTTTGATGGCCACCTTCTATTCTTCTCTCCCAAGAGAGGAGCATCGCTATAGTCCCTACCATGTGGATACCGCTAGAGCGAAGGACGCTTGACCTTCTTCATCCTCTCCTATAGATCTGTAGGGATTCAGGGATATACGATCTCCCTAGGTACTTTCTTTTACACATGTTGTTTTTATGGATTTGTTTTTGATGCACCGATCTTCGCACGACGATGAAACCTTACATAGAAATCCAAGTTTTTTGTTTTCTGCTCTTCACTGCGCATGAGATGTCACCCCTATGGATTTTCTAACACAAAGGACAAGGTCAGTGCTTCCACTGCAATAAAGATGGGCATTGGAAGAGGAACTACAAGGAGTATCTTGTAGAAAAGGCAAAAGGCAGAAGCTTTAAGAAACTTGTGTATATTCATGATCAATCTTTATTTGTCAGATTCTTATGATAATGCATAGGTATTAGATACTAGTAGTGCTTATCACATCTACAATTCATTGTAGGTTCTAAAATGGCTTAAGAGATTGATGAGAGGCAAGATAGACCTCAAGATGGGCAATGGAGCAAGAGTTGCTATTGTTGCTGTCGACGTGGTCACTTTACATTTACTTGATGGAGCTACTATTGCATTAGATACATGATATTTTGTTCTCTCTATTATCAAAATGTTATTTCCATTTCATGTCTAACATTGAATGGTTATAAAGTGATTTTTTGAGATCAATAGTTGTTTAATTATTAAGGGTGATAAGATCATCACTAGAAGAATATTGCATAATGATTTGTTTATGCTAGACATTGCTCCACATATCATGAATATGAGCATGTCCAAGAGGAAGTAGACTAGAAAGAGTATTAAAACTCTTCGATCAGATTGAGGAGCAGAATACTTCAGTATAGAGTTTACTCAATTCCTTGAGGACCATGGGATTCCATCCCAATGGATACCTCCTCATACACCGCACCTCAATGGTGTATCAGAAAGAAGGAATGGTACACTATTAGACACGGTGTGGTCCATGATAAGTTTCATCGGCCTACCTATTTCATTTTGGGAATATGCCTTAGAGACCATAGCTTATCTTCTGAACAGAGTTTTCTCTAAATTGATAGTGTCTACACCATATGAGATATAGAAAGGGAAGAAGCTCGATCTTAAAGTTGTTAAGATTTGGGGTTGCCCTACCCATGTTAAAAGACACAACTCTGATAAGTTGGAATCCAAGATGAAATGATACAAGTGATAGAACCTCAAAGGAATTCTATGTAGATCAATCTTTGAGGGGGTTCAACCCTTGGAACGCTATAGGGGTTCCAACCTCCTAGAAGTCGGCCAGATGGCAGCAATTGTAGATGAATCTTGTTATTCCAAAGAGATGGCGACTACATGCTTATATATGGCTCTAAACCCTAGTCCTAGGGGCTGCTTCTTAAGTAAATTACCCCTTTTGCCCTCAACCCTAGTTGACCGGCCCAATAAAGGGGGCGACGGCTAGGAAGCCCAAAGGCCCAAATATAAACCCTAGCCACTCTTCTTTATAGGATAGAGGCGGCTAGGTGGGGTTTATTACAATCTCACAAGATTTTTATTAGTTGCTACTTGGTTGAGTAGGACCTAACCCTGCTAGGATCCTATCAATCCCGCCCTCTTCAAATCAGTCTTGTCCTCAAGGTTGAGGTTTTATGAACTCAGGGAACCGGGTCTTCAACTCCTCATATGATTCCCATGTGACGTCTTCGAGTGGTAAATTATTCCAATACACTAGTACTTTAATAGAGGGATGTCGGTGATGTATCATGATTCTACGGTTGATGATGGCTTATGGTTGGGCTTGAATATCTCCATTATCAGTGGTGTTAGGCAGTTGGATCTGGGGTGACTCGTGTTCTCCCAACTTGGGCTTCAGGCATGACACATGGAAGATAGGGTGAATTTTGCAATCCTCAGGCAATTTAAGTTTATATGCCACAACTCTAATAAATTTGTGATCTGATAGGGCCCATAAAAATATGGGGATAGCTTCATGGAGGCTCGTGCGTTGATGAAGAGTTGCTTGTATAGTTGTAGAAGAAGATCAACCCAATCTCCTACTAAAAATTCTCTTTCACTTTAGCGTGTGTCGGCTTTGTTAGGATCTGAGCGACACTAAGAAGGGGGGGGGGTGAATTAGTACAGCAAATAAAACCCATAAATTTAAAATCGATTTTGAAAATAATTGTTCGAAGAGAAATTTCGATCTGACGAATGAGATTTGAGCAAAGAGATGAGAATTCGATTGAGAGTAGAGAGAATAAAATTGAAAGATTTGCAGCTAAGTAAAGAACAAGATGCAGTAATTAAAACTCATACATTCAGAGTAGTATGTAGTGATATAAACTGGTTCGGTCAAATGACCTACGTCCACTTCCAAAACCTCCTCCGATGAGGTTCCCAACTTCCATTATCAAATCTTCTTGAAGAGGAAGGACCAAGCACCCCTCTTATAAACTTTTACAAATGGTTTACACTTTTATAGAATTTTGACAAAGTAAAAGTGAGAGGTGAACACTCAAGCTATCGAATATAATTTTGCTATAGCTTTGACTTAGTTTTTTTACTTCTCAAAAGGTGCTTAGTCAGTGGAGAAGAAAGGGGTATTTATAGACTCAATTGGCTTCAGAATTGGAGCCAAAAAGAGTCACATCTTAGATTTTCGAATACTGACGATACCCACCACCTAGCACTAGCAGTACGACCGCCAGTTGACCCTACTCTGTCAATGTACTAGGAAATACCACCATTCAGTCTAACAGTACCACCGCCTGACAGGGTCATCGGACTCTATGGACTGACAGTACCACTGTTGACAGGTAAAAACTATTAGCGGTACCATCGCCCAGACTACCTAGGGACTTGTTCCTATGATTGTGCTACCACCCCAGTCTGGCAGTGCCATCGCTAGGCCTAGTCCAGCACTGCTGAATGGGCCCTAAATCTGACCCAGTTCAACCTAATTAAGGCCTAGTTGGCCCCTACTAGGGTTAATTAGGATTATCACCTAATCTTAACCCTAATTACATACTAACTATGAAATTGAAAATATATTCTAAGCAAAACCTAAATCGGCACATCGAGTTTTCTTCCAGCGAGCTTCCGACGAACTTTTGGCAGACTTCCGACACACCCTCGGATTTCTTTCAGTAGACTTCAAGTAGGCTCTGGAACTTTATGGCAAGTTCCTTGAATCTTTGGCAAGCTTCTGAACTTTCTCGGTGAGCTCCACGAACCTCCGACGATCCTTTTGGTGAACTTCTGAAACCTTCGGCAAGTCCCCGATTCATTCTCGGCTGGTTCCGGCAACACTTCCAATGATCCTTCAGACTTCCAACAGACTCTTGAACTCCCAACGTACTTGATTCCGATAATTCGCTTTATCTCTTCATTGCTATCGTAGTTAATCCTGCACACTTATCTCAATAATATAGATTAGATCAAATAACCTATCAATTGACTTCATCATCAAAATTCGAGATTCAATAATCTCCCCTTTTTTATGATGACAATCAATTGATGGAGTTAATCTTAACTCCCCCTATCTATATGCCATATTATGAGAAGGAAAATACTTGAATTCAATCTCCTTGAATTCAAGCCGAAATCGATAAGTTTCATCCGTTGAACTTATCATCATGCTTAACAAGCATGACCTTTCATTCATAAATATGAAACTTCATATTTTTCATATTTTGAAAATAATGTCAAGGTATGACACTCAATTTCAAGTCGAATGATGATAGACATTTATCACTTTAACAAATGATACCAATTATAATTTAAAATATAATAAGGATAAAAAATATCAATATAAAAAGCATAAATACAAGGCATGATATCATTTTTTCGATACATAATCAAATGAGATGATAACTTATCATATTAATGAAAGATACCAACTTTTAAACATGATATGATAACAATCTTTCAAAAATTTATATGTTAAGCATGTATGAACCATTTGCGATACATGTGATACATTGCGATACACTACAAATTTTATTGCGATGCTTTTAAAGATAGCAACCAATTTTTGATTACAAAGCATGGCAAAAGCAATTATATTATAATATAAAACATATAAGACTTTTATCATTCCATCAAGTCATTGTGATACGATATGATACATATAAGTCATTTATCAAGTCATGGATTTATTTGCCATATTCTTCTCGATGCATGCAAGGCATTAAGTCATTAATTTATTTTATCATTTTCTTCTCCTCCTTTGTCATCAACAAAAAGGAAGTGAATTGTAAAAATAAAATTTGTAAAGGTAGTTATTACAAGGTATCATGATGCTAGTCATTTATCAACCATATCAAAATTGTAAAGATAGTCATCAAACATAAACCCGAAAAGTGATTTGATGATTTTTATTCATGTTTATGAAATCCAAAAAGTGATCATTTATCAAGTCATGAAAGATTCATACATGAAAGAGGTTCAAGATGCAATTTAGAAAGTTCAAGCATAAAATTGTAAAGTGGAAGGATAGATCATTGAAGCCATTTATCAAACATTTAGTCATTCATCAAACATATTAACAAGAGCTCATGTCAAAAATTTGTGAAAGAGAGAGATCAAAATTCATGAAAAAATTCAACTTGGCATTTTTGTAGTGGAGCATATCAACATCAAAAGTTTCATAGAAAGATTCAACTCGGTATTCTTATAAGAATCCATGAGATAGAAGATAAACAATAAAAGCTTAAAACTTAGAGATTTGCACAAGAGTTATGAATAAAGTTTGAAGAGAGTATAACAAACACTTAAGAGCTTAATCTTTATGCAAAATTTATCTATGCATATGTCAAGTTTCAAATGATATAAAAATCATGAAAATCATTTAATTATCTCAATAAAGGTAGAGGGAGTATAAAACAATTTTACTATATCATCGAAGGGCATGATATTACTTAAGGTTCATCAATTGAAGAAAGAGAAGAATCAAAATATTACAATCGATGGAAGATAAAAATGAGAGCTCTGTTCAAAATATGATATTATAAAGACGTCATCCAAAATAATAACAAGGTGAGACTATGAAAACTAAAGTTGAAAAATTTTGGAAAAGAAACATACAACATCTTCATGTTTTAGGACAATTTAGCATGCCTAATTCTCTTCTAATAAAGTCAAATTATTTTTCATTTAGGGATTTTGTAAAGATGTCCGCTAATTGGTGTTTTGTATCAATAAATTCTAGAATGACATCATTATTATTGACATGATCTCATATAAAGTGGTGCCTAATATCAATATGCTTAGTTCTAGAGTATTGAATGAGATTTTTGGCTAGGTAAATAGCACTTATGTTATCACATTTTTGGTTAGGCAAATAGCACTTGAATTTCATAGTCTTCTAAAGTATTTTTCATCCAAACAACTTATGCACAACATCCAAACAACTTATGTATTCGGCTTCGATCGTAAATAGTGCAATCGAGTTTTGTTTCTTGGAAGTCCAAGAAACAAGTGCATGTTCTAGAAATTAGGATATTCCGGATGTGCTTTTTTTATCTATTCTACATCCATCAAAATCCGCATCCGCATAGGCTTTTAAATCAAAGTCATCAGATTTTGGATACGATAATCCTAGGTTAGGAGTTCCTTTAAGATATCTAAGGATTCTCTTAATGGCTTTAAGGTGAGATAACTTAGGGTTAGCTTGAAATTTTACACAAAGTCCTATACTAAACATGATATCCAGTCTAGTTATGGCGAGGTAAAGTAAGCTACCTATCATTCCCCTATATGTTTTTTAATCAAAATTTTCTCCACTTTCATCCAATTCTAACTTAGTAGAAGTACTCATAGGAGTATTTATGGCTTTTGAACCATCCATGTTAAATTATTTTAACAATTCTAATTATATTTAGTTTGATTAAGAAATATACCATCACTAAGTTATTTAATTTGTAATCCTAAAAAGAAGGTTATTTCACCCATTAGACTCATTTCAAATTTATGACTCATATATTTGGCAAATGATTCACATAGTGATTCGTTAGTAGAACCAAAGATAATATCATCAACATAGATTTGAACAATAAGAAAATTATTTTTAAAATATTTAATAAATAATGTAGTATTGACCTTACCTTTAGTAAAATTATTTGAAATTAGAAATGAACTAAGTCTCTCATACTAAGCTCTTGGGGCTTGTTTTAACCCATAGAGAGCCTTGGTCAATTTAAACACATGATTAGGAAAAAGAGAGTTTTCAAAATCGGGTGGTTGTTCAACAAACACTTCTTCATAAATAAAACTATTTAAGAAAGCACTTTTGACATCCATTTAAAATAATTTAAAATCATTACTACTAGTATAGGCAAGGAGCATCCTAATGGCTTCTAATCTTGCCATAGGAGCGAAGGTCTCTTCGTAATCGATACCTTCTTCTTGGTTGAAACCTTTGGCCACTAATCTAGCCTTGTTTCTAACCACGATATCAAATTCATCTTGCTTGTTTCTAAATATCTATTTAGTACCTATAACTAAATGGTCACTTGGTCTAAGAACAACCTTCCATACCTCATTGCTCTCAAATTAGTTCAATTCTTCTTGCATTGCGATAACCCAAGAATTATCTTTCAAGGCTTCATCAATGTACTTAAGTTTAATTTGAGAAAGGAAAGCGACGTTGGCACAAAAATTTTTAAAAGAGGAATGAGTTTGAACCCCTTTTGATGTGTCTCCTATAATTAGCTCTTTTGGATGGGCATCTACATACTTTCATTCCTTAGGTAAGGAAGTTTGGGAAGAAGATGCATCCAAGTTATAATTTTAAGGAGAGGGTTTATTTAAATTCAAACCATAAAAACCAAGATCATCATCAAAATCATTTTTCTTAAATTCAGAATTTTCATTAAAAACTACATGAATAGACTCTTCTATAACCAAGGTTCTTTTGTTAAATACATGAAAAGCTTTAGAAACGAAAGAGTAACCAAGAAAGATGCCTTCATCAGATTTAGTATCAAATTTTCCTAAGGTATCCTTTTCATTCAAGATAAAGCATTTGCAACTGAAAACTTTAAAATAAGAAATATTTGGTTTTTTATTATTCTACAATTCATTAGGAGTTTTGGATAGATATAATCTTATTAGAACCCTATTCATGACATAGCAAGTCGTATTAATGCCTTCAGCCTAAAAGTATTTGGGTAAACTATGTTCATTTAATATGGTTCTTATCATTTCTTATAAATTTCTATTCTTTCTTTCTACTATTCCATTTTATTGAGGATTCCTCGGAGTAGAGAAGTTATGGTTATATCCATTAGATTCACAAAAATTTTAGAAGTCACATTTTTTGAATTCACCACCGTGATCACTCGAATCGATGAAATCACAAAACCCTTTTCGTTTTGAGCAAGTTTATAAAATTTAGAGAAACATTAAAACAATCACTTTTGTGAGCCAAGAAATAGGTCCAAGTGAATCTACTATAGTCATCTATAATTACAAAGGCATATTTGCTACCTCCTAGACTCGTTGTGTCAATTGGTCCAAATAAATCTATATGGATCAATTATAATAGTCTAGAGGTGCTTATTTGATTCTTTAGTTTGAAGCTAGTTTTTATTTATTTTCCTAATTGACAAGCATCATATACTTTGTCTTTAATGAACTTAACATTGGAAATGCCCCTTACAAGATCTTTAGATGTGATTTGAGATATTAGTTTCATGCTAGCATGACCTAATCTCTTATGTCAAAGCCAAGCATCATCATTCAAAATCGAAAAACACATTTCATTACTAAGATCATCAATGTTTATGGTATAGACATTATTTTATTTTAGTGCAATCATAGATGTGTTGTTGTGTGGTTTTTCAATAATGCAAGCATTAGATTCAAATTTCACAATATATCCCTTATCACATAATTGACTAATGCTCAAAAGATTATGCTTTAAACCATCTACCAATAACACATTATCAATTGAAAATTTTGATTTATTACCTATAGTTCTCTTGCCAATGATTTTACCCTTGTTGTTGTCTCCAAAGGTGACATACTCTTTGTCTTGGCTAGTGAGCTTAGAGAATTGAGATGGATCTCCGGTCATGTGCCTTGAGCATCCACTATCAAGGTATCATCTCTTGCTCCTAGCTTGTGTGGGTGAATGTGTCTACAAAAGAGGATGGTTTTTAGGTACCCATTTGAACTTGGGTGCCTCAAATATTGATCTACTAAACTTATCATTATTCATTGAGTTCCTTATCGTTCCTTTAGGAACCCATATTAACCTATGTGGGCTAAGTTTCTTATATAGACATTTGTAAGCAACATGTCCAAATTTGCAACAAAAATTACATTTCAAATGAGATGATATATGTAGTGTGGGTCCTTTAATGAAGGTGGTTGGAGTTTGGTGAGATCCACTCACGAATCCAATTCTACTTCTTTTTTTGACGTGACCCTTGTTTGCAAAGATCATGTTCAAGCCCTTACTACCAACCTTAAACTTGTTTAGGGTCTCTTTAAGTAGCAAGTCCTCATTTTTTATTGCCTCTAAGTGTTCGTATTTAGAGCATGGGGGGTAAAGAGGGAGTATCGAGTTCAAGACTTTCAAGTTTATCTAAAAAGATAGCATACTCCTTTTTTAATAAATTAAATATTTTACTAATAGCTCTACACTCATCAAATAATTCATGAAAAACAATTGAAAGTTCATCAAAAGATAAATCTTCATTAAATAACTCACTTACCTCATCTCCTAAAGCCATCAATGCGAAGTTGGCCTCCTCTTTGTTGCTTGCTTTTTCATCTCCGGAGCCACTTGAGTTATCTCATGTCTCCTTTAGAGCTTTAAAGTGCGACAATCGTATATGCTTATGGCAGCTATCTCTTTCGCACGACTTCAAGAGGAGCGATTGAACCATGAAGCCTAGAGGACTAGGGTCACTCCCTAACTAGTAATACCGAAGCCCTCAGCCCCCCTACTATTAGTCGAGCCCCTACACCAAAAAAGTTGATAAGAGAAGAGCTTTGGGAGTGATCTACAAAGGGGTTATGTTGGCATTACGACGAGCTGTGGAGCCGCCAGCATCACTATAAGAAAGGGAGACTTCTTATGATTGAACCCATGAAAGAAGAGGTCATTGAACACCCAAAAGAGAGCCTTGAACATTAAGAAGAAGATGAAGAAGAAGAGCCACAACCAATTGACTTTATGGTACACACGCTAACTGGCTACTCAAATTTATAAATGATGAAAGTTAGAGGCCTTCTCAAACAACAACCGATCACTATTCTCATCGACATAGGCAGCACTAATAACTTCATAAATAGTAAGGTTGCTGCTTGGATGATGCTCCATGTTGAAGGAGGAAAACAACATTAAGATCAATTTTACTATACCATTAAGATCCATCATTTTAAGAAGGAGGAAAACAACATCATGATACCAAATCATCCAAAATATTATAACATCATGAAGGCTTCATCAAGATTAAAAATATTACTATTGAAAATGATAGCTTCATTAAAATATTACGATTGAAAGAAAAAAAAATGAGAGCTCCGTTCAAAATATGATATCGAAGAGATGTCATCAAAAATCCAAAAATAATAACAAGTTGAGACTATCAAAATCAAAGTTTAACAATTTGAAAAGAAACATACAACATCATGTATTGGGACAATCTTAAAAGTGTACCACAATAGCATAGAGGCTTATAAAACAGAAATCAAAAAATACATAACAACAACTATTCCTCAGGTAGAATACCGAAGTGTCTATATAAATGATCTAACTTCTGATTCATCTATCATCCTTCACTCAAAATTTCAGCTTGTTGTGATTTGATCTGATTTATCTCTGACATGATCGAATCTTTAGTAAATGGAGCAAATGCTAGTTCTGATGGTGCTGCATCAAAGGGACTAGGAGGAGGAGAGTCACTACCCCTAAAAACTAGTGTTTCAGGTTGTTCTACTAGGGGAGAGCTAGATCGGTCCTTCTAGGCTGCCTAGTCCATATTCCATTTCTAAAAATGTACCTTAGTTACTTAAGTAATTTTTTATTTATGGTGTTATATCTATATACTTTTATCACTTCTTCGTTGGGTGGTATTCTAATATTATATATATGTAATATTCTAGTGATTAAGCCCCCATATGGTAACATTAAGTCTTTAGAAAGTATTTCTAACATATGTTGTCGAATCAGGTATCCAAAATAATTATTTTGCCCAGACATTATCCAGTACATGGTACCTAACTCCATTTGACTAATCTCATCATGGTGATACTATTTAGGAATTAGGATACTTATGATGATGTGATAGAGGATCTTAGAGCTAAAAAGTAACAAGTGCTCATAGCTTTTAGGGACTATAGCTAGGTTGGGATTTCTGAAAATGATCCTTAAAGCCTTAGAGTAGGTTACTCCGATTGCATCCATATCCCATTATCCTTTAAAGTAGCAAACTCTATCTTTTTTGAAAATTCCAATTAGGTCACATATTATGTTGTCCGTAATTGGAATTTGGTTTTCTAATAGGTAGGTTGATATATTATCATCATCATCTAAGCTCAAATTAGCGTAAAACAACCTAACTAATCTAGGATAAATTGGTTCATTGATTTGCAAGATGGGTAAGACATCCAATTCGGCAAACCACCTAATGGGCTCTAGGTTTCCTAGTTCACCTAAATCAACATGTTTTCCCTTGTGTACGGTTCTTGTTTCAAGATTATGGTACCTAAGGGCTGTTTCATTTGAGCTAAAGAGGGATTGGTCAAATGAATCTCCTTGCCTCCTCTTCCCTTTGTCCCTAGATGATCTCCTAGGAGCCATTTATCTAAATATGATGATAGAACAAAGAAATTTTAAGGAAGCAGCCATGTATTGAGAAAACAAAGAGGGAGAATCAAATGTTACCTTGGATGAGGTTTCTTGAGAAGTGAAGGTCTTGATCCAAGATTCAAGAGGATGGAAGCCTCTCTTGGTCTTCTTGAGAGGGAAGATGAAGTTTAGAGAGTGTGGGAGGTGATTTTGGAAGTAGCCTCAAGACTTGGGGGCAGTTCCATCGCCGACCCTAAGTCCTCTTTATAAAAGGGGGCTCTCGGCGGTGCCACCGCCAATTGAGTGGTGCCACCGCCTAGGAACAGAATGCCAGGTGCTACCACCAGCCATGGTGGTGCCACCATTGGCACCCTAACTTAGACTTTTCAGGGAGGGCTGTAACACTTTATTTTGATCAAATTGCTTTGTTGTTTCCCATTCATCTGATCACTATATTTTTATAGAGTGATGCCATTCTATTACTTCCAATCACATGATAATTATGTGATAAAAAGAAATAACTAATCAAATTATGAAGTGTGGTTATCAAGAGACATTGAAAATAAATTTTTTAAATGGATAGAGAGTGATCATAGATATAGGAAATTTTCAAATGATAAATGAAAGAAGATTTGCGAAGGTTACAAGGACTTGCGTATCAATAATGATCAATTTTTTATCGTGAAGAAGGTAAGACTCAATCAAAAGATGTCTTCCTCACATTATCTTAGATTAGAGATCGGGAGAAGGAATACCTTGCATTACTTATCATAAATTATTTCAAGATGGGTGAAAGATCGTCAAACACGATTCAAATTATACATCACTAGGATTATATCCAAAAGGTATTTTAAGAAGAATATATTGCAATCATAAACATCAAGCATGATATCATCATTTTCATTCCAATGATAATTCAATTCAAGAGATTTAGAACATGCAAAGATGAGTATCATGTTTAAGACCAAAACATGAGTTTCATCAAATATAATACCTTCAAATCCTCATGCATGACATCATAAAAAACATGAAAACTGAAATACACAATTATGGGTTAATCCTATTAGGTATACAAACATAATCATGTAATTGATTTATTACGTCAAAACCATATATCAAGATTAGAACTAAAAACCGATACAGAAATCATATGCATGAAATTGCATTATCACATATCATGTAATTATCATCCATAATGTTGCATACATCATTCAAAATTTTGAATCATAACATACATGAAACTTTAACAATATAATTTTCATGATTAATTTTTTTTAATTTTTTAAAAAACACTAAAAAGAGAAGCATGATATAATTTTTGAAAATAATTTTATTTTTTATTTCCTAAATTAAGCACTCATGAAAAATTTTAAGTAATTTCATAAAGCAAAGGGGCTTTGGTTGAGTTGCTTACCTTGTAGTCGAAGCTCGTCAAAGCGTAGTTTGCGTCTTCATCTTCTTTGTGTGCTTTCCTCTTCTTCATTTTTGTGTACTCGTCTTTGGAGCATTCCGGTTTCTTGCGTTCATAGCAAGAGTTGGTGTTCTTTTTATTTGTGTTCTTTAATTCATGTTTAATGAACTTTTTAAATTTTAATATCAAAAGTTCAACGTTCTTAACATTGTCCTCATCACTTGAGTCATCACTCAAGTGGCATTCTCTTACTTGAAGTATCAAATCCTTTCTATTCTTTGAAAGGTGGTTCATGTGTTCATCGAGTTCAACATGTTCCAAGAAACCCATTTCATATGTCATTAAAGAGCCAATGAGTTCTTCCAATGAAAAATCATTTAAATTTTTAGTTTCTTGTATTGCGGTTACTTTAGGATCTCACCCTTTTGGAATAGATCTTAAGATCTTATTAGTGAGTTCAAAATTTAAAAAATATTTATCAAAACTTTTCGAGCTATTGATGACATTCATGAAACAAGTATATATGTCGCCGATAGACTCACTTGGTGTCATTCGGAAGAGCTCAAAATCATGCAGTAAGAGATTTACTTTCGAGTCTTTAACTCTACTAGTTCCCCCATGCGTGATTTCAAGTGTTTACCAAATATCAAAAGTCATTTCGCATATAGAAATCTAATTAAACTCTGTTTTGTCTAAAGCGCAAAATAAGGCATTCATAGCCTTTGCATTTGATGAAAAAGATTTCTTCTCTAAATCCGACCATTCGTTCGTCAGTTTAGAGGAAAGTTAAAAATTGTTTTCAAAGATATTCTATATATTTAAATCTAGAGAAATCAAGAAACCTCTCATTTAAGTTTTCCAATATGTGTAGTCCAAACCGTTATACAACGGAGGACGAACAACCAAAAAACCCTCTTGAAAGCCGTGAAGAGCCAATTCTCACAAGTGTAAATCCGAATGAGAAACAACGTGGCTCTAATACCAATTGTTGGGATCTAGAGCGGCACTAAGAGAGGGGTGAATTAGTGTAGCGGTAAATAATGATAAATTTTGATGTTTGAAAAATGATTTCGAAAACTTCGTACATTGAAAACTTTGTTTTAACTAAAACCTTATTTCATTGAAGCGTATCGGAAAATGCTTAAACTAGGGAGTGTTTAGAGAGGAGGAAGGGTAGTGATGAGCAAGTTAAGTAGCGAAGAAAAGATGGTTTGTTGAAATATAAAAGATAATATGTAAATGCATACCATTTTTATAGTGGTTTGGTCACCTAACCTACATTCAATCTTGATTCCTCTTTGCTTGAGGTCATTGGCTTTCCACTAGCTGCTTTTCTTCCAATGGGCGAAGACAAACTCCCTTATAAACTCTTTTACAAGTTTTCCCTCAACCACCTCACTTAATACCAACACTTTAAAGTTTAGGAGGAGGAGGGATTTCTACCATGAATTACAAAGTTTTCCCTTAGTTTTCTTTCACAATTCTTTCTTTTTCAAGAAAGAACATCTGGGGTATTTATAGACCCCAAGAGGATTCAAATTTGGAGCCCAAATTTGAATCATCCCGGATTTCAGGGGTACTGACGGTACCATCGCCTGACACTAGTGGTACCACCGCATGTTAACCCTATTCTGTCAGTGTACTGAATGGTACCACCGCCCAATCTAATAGTACCATCGCCTGACACACTAACACGGTCAATGTATTGGGTGGTACTACCGCTCAACCAACGGTGCCACCGCCTACGTACTCTGCCCTAGGGCGGTACCACCACCCAGTATGGGCGATACCACTACCCAAACCACCTAGGAGATTGAACCCAGGTGGTACCACCGCCCTAGTCTGGCTATGCCATCGCTAAACAGGGTTCAGCAATCTTGTTTGGGCCTTGAGTCTGACTCAAACTTATCTAGGTACGAGCCCAATTGGCCCCTAATTGGGTTGGCCCAATTACAACCCAATTAGATCTTAATCCTACTTCTATCTAGATAATTATTACAACGCTTAATTGAAATATCACCCGGCATGTCATTGGCACATTGGCGCTTCGTCCATTTCTTCAACGCATCGTCCTTTCTTGCGACCTGTTATCTAATCAGTAGTTGATGCCTACAACCCTGATCTTCTTGGCGCAACTCCGCTCTTCTTGGCCCGATGCCTGATTTCTTTGTCCGAAGCCTTCTGCCAATCATCGACCAGACCTTCGGCTCGACGTCTAATCTCCTGACGTATTTTCCTCCGGTGCAACGTTGATTCTTCCTACATCAATTGTCTAAGCCTGACCGAGAGTAGACTTGCATGACTTAAAACATAGTTAGATAGACAAAACACAATCAATTAGTTTCATCATCAAAATTCAAGATTCAACACTATCACCTTCTTAACGTTATATATGGATGACATCCTAATCATTGGGAATGATATAGGAATGCTCTCCACAGTAAAGGCTTGGCTATTTAGACACTTCTCCATAAAGGACTTAGGGAAAGCATCCTATATTTTGGGGATTCAAATCAATAAAGATATATTCAAGAGAATACTTGGCTTGTCCTATTCCAGGTACATAGACACCATTATCAAAAGGTTTGGCATGAAAAATTCTAAGAGAGGTTTTATACCGATGAGACATAAAATTTCACTTTCTTGGAGTATGTCCTCAAAAACTCCTAAAGAAAGGGCAAACATGAATAGGATACCCTATGCCTTTGCAATAGGATTTATCATGTATACTATGCTATGTATTGCTAGTCCGGCATATCATTGGTTTATCCGGTGCTTCGTCCGAACCTTCGGCATATCGTCCTCTCTTATGGCATATTGCCCACTCAGCATGTTGACCTCTTCAACTCCGATCTCCTTAGTGCAATGTCAGCTTCTTCTAGCCCGATGCCCAACCTTATGGCACAAAGCTTTCTATCGACACATCAACCAGTCCGATGTCCAATTTTTTGATATGTTCAATTCTGGCCCAACTTTTGATTCCACTACTTTAATCGATTTATCTTTCCCTAATTGAAGCTAGTCCTACATCACCCAAATATACATTAGATCACAACTTTATCAATTGATTTTATCATCAAAATTTAAAATTCAATAATCTCTCCTTTTTTTATGATAAGAAACAATTGATGATGGAGTTTAAACTACACTCCCCCTATCAATATGCTATAGTGATAGAACCTTTAAATTCAAAAATCATGAGTATTGCATGTATCATCATTATAAACATGATTTCAAATCAAGGTATAACATGCATAAAATCATCAAGCATGATATACAAACATTTACATTTTCAACTCATTCATCATGTCATACATGATTCAAATTTTAAATCATCATCATAACTTCTCCCTCTTTGTCATCAATAAAAAGGAGAAGTGCAACTAGCAAATTTTCAAGCTAGCAATTTAGCAAGATATACATCACTTTAGAACATGCAAGCTAACAAGTTGGAAAGTGCTACTTTTCTTTGAAGTATGAAAGCTGGCAAGTTTTGCTTCTTTTTTTAGAATCGCAAGCTAACAAGTTTTTTAGAATGTGAAGTTAAGCAAAATTTTTGCTTCTTGAGATGTGCAAGATAGCAACTTTTGCCCCTTGAAATGAACAAGCTAGCACTTCTCTTTAGATGTGCAAGCACTTTTGGTTCTCTTAAGATGTGCAAGCTAACATTTTTTGCTTTTCTTAGGAAGCTAGCAATTTTACTTTACAATGTGTAAGCTAGCATGTTTTCTCTCCTTGAAATGTGCAAGCTAGCAATTTTACTTTTCTTTGCGATACACAAGCTAACAAGACTTTCTCCCCCTTTGTCATTGTTAAAAAGAAGAGAAGAATACAATGGTACAAAAATTTTCTTTTTACATCAAATTTTAAATTATGACAAATATTAATAACATGAAAGATATCAAGAAATATCAATTTGGTGATAGGGTATATAATTCATAAATACAAGGAAGTCATAAATAAATCATGATATGAAGGATATTAATATCAAATCATGAATACCAAAAGACATGATTCATCTTAACAAATCTCCTCTTAAATGACAAAAAGAGATCTTAGAAGATTAAATAGTAAACGATTTTGATTCATACAAAGAAAATTCAAGTTGTAAATCCAAGAAATCAAAAAAACAAGCATGATTCATTTGGATAATTTTCTTCTTTAGTAAATGGCAAAAAGAAACATAAGAGATCAAATTAGAGATCTAGATTCATAAAAAAATCTCAAGTGTCAAATATCGAGAAATCAAGATCATGATTAGGATAAAAACTTCTCTATAGTAAAAAGAAACATACAAGAACTTGATTCATGCATAAGAAATCTAAAGTCATTAAGATCATGATTCATAAAAAATTTCAAGCATCAAGTATAAGATTTGGATAAAACTCATTCAAATTCAAATCATTAAATCATAAAAATCATTTTCAAGAGATTCAAAATGATATAAATAGATTTTTCAATCTCTTATTGAAAACTCAACATAATAGAGAAATTTCCAAAAAAAAACATTTCCTTTTTAGCTTCAATTTATGTGATGCCCTAGTCTTTCATACAAAAGAATTACAACATCATTTGAAAATGAAAAGCAATATGAAAATTATCGAGATACACATTATTGCTTCTTACATGCAATTGTCATGATTAAATTTTTAATTTTTAAAATAACTAGAAATAGAAGCATAATCCCTTTTTTTTGTATTGTATATTTCTTACCAATTTAAAAATAACTCATGAAATGCATCAAGTAATTTTATAGTAAAGTAAAGGGGTTTTGGTTGAGTCACTTTCCTCGTTGTTGTGAGCCATCAAGGTGTAGTTCACCACTTCGTTTTTGGATGCACTCGATTCATCCTTGAGTGCTTTCTTCTTCTTTGGTAACTTTTTCTTTTTAAGTTCATTTTTGTTCTTAGTTTCTTATTTTATGAATTTTTTAAATTTTATAGTGAGGAGTTCAAAGTCATCATCATCATGATCATTATCACTTGAGTTTTTCTCAAGTGGTCTTCTTTTGTTCTAAGTGCTAAATCCTTCATGTTCTTTGAAAGGTTGTTCTCATGTTCATCATATTCCAAACAAGTCATTTCATAGGTCATTAAAGACCCGATAAGTTCTTCAAGCGAAAAATTGTTTAAGTCCTTTGTCTCTTGTATTGCTATCACTTTCGGATCCCAACTTTTAGGAATGGATCTTGTTGAATCTCAGATTTTGATGATAAAATCAATTGATAAATTATTGATCTAATCCATTTGTTGAGAAAAGTGTGTAGAATTAACTACAATAACAAATAAGGCATAAAGTAGATACTGTGCTAGAGTCAAAGATCGGACGATTCATCAGAAGTCCGAGAGTTCATTAAGAGTTCACCAAGAAGCTTGTCGGGTGTGTTGCCAAAGTTTGCCAAGAAATTCATCAAGAGCTCGTCGAAAAGTTCATCGAGAGTTCGTCAGAAGTTCACCAGAGCTTGACGAGAGGTTTGTTAGGAACTCACCAAGAAGCTCGTCGAAGCTTGCCAAGAAGATCATCGAGAGTTTAAGAGCTTGCTGAGAGTTCACTGGAAGATCACCGAGAGTCTGTCAGAAGTCCGTCGGAAGATCGCTAGAAGAACTTTTGACCTACCGAACTTAATATACTTAGTTAAATATCTTAATTATCATAGTTATGGTGTAATTCAAGTTAGGATTAGGAGGTAATCCCACTAACTCAGTTAGGGGCCATTTGGGCCTGAATCCATACCGATTTGGGCCAAACTGTTGGCCCAAACAATATCCTGGACCCTATCTGGAGGTGGCACTATCAGAACTGGGCGATGGAACTGCCCAGAGCTCAGTCTCCCAAGAGTCTAGGTAGTGGTACTGCTAAGACTAGCGGTGGTACCGTTGGCAGTTATTAACTACCAAGCGGTGGTACCGCTCAGGTCCAATAGCCGAGACTCTGTCTGGTGGTAGTACCGTCAAACTAGGTGGTAGTATCGCCCAATGTCAGAGACCACCACCTAGACTGGTGATGGTACCGCTAGCAATTATTAACTACTAAGCGGTGGTATCATCCAAGTCCAATGGTCGAGACTCTATCTAGTGGTAGTACTATCAAACTGGGCAGTGGTATCACCTAATGTCAAAGACCACTAGCGGTGGTACCACCAGTACCTCGAAAATCTAGGACAAGACCTTTTTGGCTCTATTTTTAAAGCCAATTGAGGCCTATAAAACCCCAAACTTCTCTGCTTATGGGATACAGAAAAGTGAACAAAAGAATTGAGATTATAGTAAAATCATTACTTGTAACTTTGAGAGTTCACCTCCACCAGTTCTAGCCTTAGAAATTTATATAAGAAGAGTGAGCAATTTGTAAAGAGGTTTACTCCTGAACCTATTAAAAAGAGAAGAGATCTGTAAAGGAGTGATTGATCTTCTCCTATTGAAGGAAGATCAATAGTGGAAGCTCATGACCTCGATGGAGGAGGTATCGAGAGTGGACGTAGGTCAGATGATCGAATCACTATAAATCAGTTTGTTCTTCCCTTGCTATGCACTTTTCTTTCTTACTGCTTGCTTTCATTACTTAGCTGCTCTCTGCATTCTACGTTTACTTCAAGTTAATATCTTATTGGTATGGTTTTTTCGTTTATGTTTTTTATCAACTCAAAAGAATTCTAAATCGTAATCGATTTTATTACTGCACTAATTCACCCCCCCCCCCCCTTCTTAGTGCCGTATTGATCCTAACAATTGGTATCAGAGCAAGGTTACTCTCGATTTGGTTTAAAACCCAAGAGAGATTGCTTTTGTCAGCAATCAAGAGGGTCATTCTATCACACGTCCACCCATGTTCAATAGGACATATTACATATATTGGAAAACTAGAATGAGGATTTTCTTGATTTCTATGGATTTTGAGTTATGGAATATCATTGAAAATGGATTTCAAAAGTCTTCTCTTCCAATGAACGATTGGAATAATTTGGAGAAGAAGACTTTCTCTTTGAACACCAAGACTATGAATGCCTTGTTTTGTGCTTTAAACAAGAATGAATTCAATCAAGTTTCTATTTGTGGAACAGCTTATGACATTTGGATACACTTGAAATCATACATGAGGGTACAAGTAGGGTAAAGGAGTCAAAAATTAATCTTTTAGTTCATAGTTATGAATTATTTCAGATGAAACTAAGTGAGACCATTGTAGACATGTACACCCGGTTTACGAATGTCGTCAATGGTCTAAAACACTTGGTAAAATTTTTTAAATTTTGAACTTGTTAATAAGATATTAGGATCCCTTCCAAAGAGTTGGGATCCTAAAGTAATGACAATTCAAGAAGCCAATGACTTGAATAACTTTCTGCTCGAAGAACTTATCGGGTCTTTGATGATATATGAAATGACTTGCAATGCACATGAAGAACTAAGAACAACTTTCTAAAAAATAGAAAGGATTTAGCACTTAGAACTCATGAAGACCACTTGAGAGAAAGCTCAAGTGACAATGACAATAATAATGATGACTTGGTACTTTTAACAAGAAAATTCAAAAAATTTATAAAAAGAAACAAAACTAAACATGATATTAAAAATAAAAATAAACTAAAAAGGATCAAATAATTTGCTACAAATGTAAAAAGTCGAGCCACTTCAAAAGTGAATGTCTCAGAGTGAAGAAGAAGCAATCGAAGAAGAAGAAAGCACTCAAAGCTACGTGGGATGACTCGAGCACATCCAAAGACGAGGAGCAACCTAATAAGGAAGTTGCAAACTATGCACTAATGGCATTTGACGATGAGGTAAGTAGTTTATTTGAAGCTAATTTATCTTTTGATGAATTGTTGAATGCTTTTCATGACTTATTTGATGAATGTAAATTAGTTAGTAAAAAGTATAAATTATTAAAAAGCATGCCTCTCTAGTTAATGAATTAAATAGATTAAAGAATGAGCATGATAATGAGATATTACCTTCATGCACTAAATGTGAAGAACTAAAAACACTTAGAAAGGAAAATTTGCTACTAAATGAAACTTTAGAAAATTTTAAAATAGGTAGCAAATCCTTAAACATGATCTTTGCTAATAAGGGTCATATTCATAGAAGAGATGGAATCAGCTTTATGAGTAACACCCACCAAAAGCCAACCATCTTTGTTTAAGGCCCAACTTTACATGTTTTACCCCAAAATAAATGAAATTTTGTTACAAATTTGGATATTATGCTCATAAATATCCATTAAAGAGGTATAGTCCACATAAGTTAATTTAGGTTCCTAAAAGAACTATAAAAGACTCAATGCAAAATGATAAATTAGGTAGATCAATTTATGAGGCACCCAAAGTCAAATGGATACCTAAAAATCCTCCTTTCTTATGGATACATGATATGTTTACAATCACAAGTTAGTAGCAAGAAATGGTACCTCGATGATGCATGCTCATGATCAAGCTCACTAGCTAAAACAACAATGAAATATCATTTTATTGATTGCTTAATGATTGAAACATGTTAATCGGTTATATGCTAACTTTTGGTTTTGAGTAATGATGGTAGAGTATACTAATATTAAAGTTAAAGGACACTAGCTAAATTGCCTTTGTTAGATTTCTCGAGAAGTGATTTTGATGATAACCTTGATTTCACTTATATGAAATAATATGTTGGTACTTAAGTTTTCATAATTCTTGAAAATATTTATCCAAACTCTCCTCTTGACATTCAAGAACTAAGATAATTATAGATTTTTTATTAACCATTCTCCTTTGATCTTTCTTATTGACTAAAGAAAATGTTCATGAACCTTTTGATGATCATGATATTAAATCTCACTTTGTAAAATCTCTTTGTATTTCTCATGATATGATTGGATCTCTATTGTAAAAAATAAAAATTTGATGGGTTATGTTTCTTAAAAGAAATAAAAATGTTCGCTCTAATTAAGAAACAAAAAGGGACTTGAATGATGTAATTGATGTTAATTCGCTTGATTGCTTGATGATTGAGTCAAACATTGAATGTTAGCTTCACTATAAAATAGATGTTAGATGAGGAAGCTCAAATGATCAAGTGATAAAAATTTTGTAGCCCCAAATTAGTCGTAGACAGTGCACAAGCGGTAGCATCGTTGGAACTGCCGATAGCATCGCTAGAGCATACTACCCCTAGGTGGTGGCACTGCCCAGTTGGTGATAGCACTGCCCAAGACTGCCCTATAAAAGGGCTCTTTAGGGTCGGCAGTAGAACCACCCCCAACACCTCTCACACACCTCAAAAAATCCTTCCTACCTCTTATTCTTCTTGCTCCTCCCCTAGAAGACTGAGAAGGTGTTAGAACCCTTGTGGATTCTAAGCTTAGGGTTAATCTCTTTAGGGGATCAGTCTCCTTGGAACTCTATAGGGGTTCCTTCCTCCAAGTTGCTGCTCAAAGGCTACTAAAAGAATGATCTATGAAAAGAGGGTGAATACATGAACATTTATAGGGCTTCTAAACCCCAACTCCTAATAGGACTCCTACTCAAGATCCCTACTTTTAATCAACTCCTACTTCTAATAGGACTCCTTCTCTAATAGGACTCCTATTTCTAATAGAACTCTTTCTCTAATAGGACTCCTACTTCTAATAGGACTCCTTCTCTAAGAAGCAACCTCCAAACTAATCCTAACCTAGCCTCTTCACCTCTTTAATAGGGGTTGGCTAGATAGGATTTATATGAATGCCCTTAGGATTTATATGTTTGTCCCCTTTAATGAAACTGAATTAGGACTCTCCTAGCTAGAGTCCTAATAGAATTAGAACTCTCCTAGCTAGAGTCCTAATAGACCCGCCCTCTTCAAATTAGCCTTGTCCTCGAGGCTAATGCTCTATGAATTCTGAATTTGATATTCAGTCGTCATAGTTCTCCCAAGTGGCATCTTCTACTGATAGGTTCGTCCATTATATTAGCACTTCAGTAGTGGGTCATCGTCATCGAATCACGATCTATCGATCAATAATGGCACTCAATTAGGTTTAGAGCTCTCCTTGGGTAGTCATATTTGGTAGATGGCTTTGGGCTATCTCGTTTTGCCCCAACTTGAGCTTCAAACATAACACATGGATGACTGATGGATTCGAGAGTTGGTAGGTAAGTCTAATCTATATGCTACTACTCCAATGCGCTCCAAAATCTGGTAGGGTCCATAGAACCGAGGTGAAAGCTTCATAGATGCTCTGGTCTGGATTGATATTTGCTTGCATGGTTGGAGCCATAGGAAAAGCCAATCTCCTACTGAAAATTCTCTTTCGCTTTTGTGTTGATCATATTGCTATTTCATTCTTGCTTGAGCTGTAATGAGATTATCTTTTAGCAACTTCAATATTTTGTCTCTGTCCTATAGTTCTCTATCTACTTGTTCTACTTTAGAGGTGCCCAACACATATTTTGGGATTATAGGGGGAGGTCGGCCACATGTACCCTCATAAGGAGTATATTTTGTAGATGAATGATAAGTTGTATTATACCACCACTCGGCCTAGGAAAGCCACTTTGTCCACTCTTTTGGCCAGTCAGTGAAGCATCTGAGGTATGTCTCCAAGCACCTGTTCACCACTTCAATCGCTATCGGTTTGTGGGTGATATATCGTACTCATTTTCAATTTAGTGCCCTGCATCTAGAATAATTCTATCCAAAATTTGCTTGTGAAGACCCTATCATGATCACTTACAATAGATCTCAGCATCCCATGCAATTTTATAATATTCTCCATAAAGATTCGAGCAATACTAGAAGTAGTGTAGAGATTATGGACAGTGCAAAATTGAGCATACTTTGGAAGGCGATCAACCATGACAAAAATTATACCTTTTCCTTGTGATGAGGGAAGCCCTTTGATGAAGTCCATTGATTTATCAGTCCATATTAAGTCCGGGATGGGTAGAGGTTGCAGCTTTCCGGGAGTTGCCACTGTCTCGCCTTTATGTCAGTGATATACATCACATTATGCTACAAATTCAGCAATAATATTTTTCATCGCTACCCAATAAAAATTTTGCTTAATTCTCTTATAGGTCCCAAAGTATCTGACCATAGGTGTGGAATGCATCTCTTGAAGGATAGTCTTTATGTAAGTAGAATTTGGTAGATGCACAATGCGTCCCTTATAGCACAAGTCTTTTGAGTCCCAACTATAATGAGCCACGGAGCTTGGTGCTTCCACTAATTTTTTTATGATCTTACTGGTCTCTGGATTATCTTTCCATTCCCTCCTAATATTCTCAAGGAACTCATTGATCGGAAGTGAAATAGTCAAAAATTCAACTTGCTCAAGTAACCGCAAAAGCACATTTGCGATAACATTCTCTTTCCCCTTTTTGTAAGTTATTTCATAATCATATCCAAGAAGCTTTGTTACCCATTTTTTCTACTCAGGGGAAGATATCTTCTACTCAAGAAATATTTTAGGCATTAATGGTGTCTTGATTTGAAAACATCACTCGATCAAGTACAGTCTCCATTTGGCCACCGCATTATCACGAACTTTCGTCGAACACTCGCAGTAACTTCACTCAATGAACCATTCGTCACTTGTTCATGCTTGTACATATCCTTAGCAGCCTGTTTTGCAATAGTTTTGGTGTTTTCCTTGTAAAAATGTAAGAAATAGTAGTTTGTAATGCTGCTAAATGATCGCTCATTGCACTAGCCAAAACTATCCCAAAATGGCTCCGTTTTTGTGTGCCATGGCCTATTTTCTGTAGCCCGCAGCCATCCCCAAAACGTCAGCCATCTCAGCCCCTTGGAACCACTCGGGTGGCACCATGGGGGATGGGTCTTCGGGATAGTATCGGGCGTTGAATATTTTCACAAGTTTGCACGTTACCTTGACGGAAACTTGCCTTCACGCCCGGCACTCGGGGAGTAGTTATTTATGGACTTGCAGCTGCTTCTTCACCCTTCTAAAGTCCTTATTTTCCTCCTCTCTTTCTCTTCTTTCCTGCACTCCAAGTGCTTGCTGAATTGCTTGTAAAGCTTCCCTCTTCGCGAGATGTCGGGACTTCTCTATCGCTCATTTCAACACTAATTAACTTTCTATTTTATAAGTCCTACGGGACTTACACGAGGTTGCAGATTGGCTAATCCTTTGCGGACACATATGTCATAAGGGCACCTCAAGACTTAGGCAACTCCGGCTAAGTCGATCAAAGTGGCGCAAAGGTACTTCGCGACTTAGGCAACTCCAACTAAGTCTACGACTTCGCCAAGGGTGCCTCACTATTTAGGCAATTCTAGCTAAGTGTGTGACATTGTGGTATCAGAACAGGAAAGTAATTTGAGCAAGCAAAGAAGAAACTTCACAATCTCGCCATGGCGAAACATTACGGCGAATCCAGCAAAATGGGGCAAGCCGAACAGTTGCCCCAAGTAGCCGTAGGTGGGCTACCTATGCAAACTCGGTTACTCCCTACTAGAGCCACTCAGGAGGAGTAGGGCAGCGAACATGGTGAGTGAGATGCTGGCTACTCACCGTGAGTAGAGGAGGCACTGATGCAGGTGCCAACGGGAAAAAGACCCAAAAAGAAAGAATTACAATGGTAGAGACCCACTTAGATATCCTTGAAGCGAGCTTGGAGGAACTCTACTAAGGCCAACGAAGGCTTCTTGGGGTAGAGAGCTCGTAAGAAGAAGCTGAATCCTAGATCGACAAGGTTGAGGCCCTAGTCGACTAGCTAATAGATGACACCAAGGACTCCGTGCATCATTTGCAGGATGTTGTGGTGGAACTCACTTCCAAAGTGATTTTGCTCACAAGAGTGCTAAATACGGGAGGGAGCAACACCCGCGTTGTGCCACCACAAGGCTTGAGAGCACCCGAGCCACATTATTATGGGGGCACTAGAGATGCCAAAGAACTCGAGAATTTCCTATTCGACATGGAGCAGTATTTCCGGGCCACGAGTCCTGACTCTAAAGACACCAAAGTTTCAATAGCAACCATGTATCTGAACGGAGATACAAAACTTTAGTGGAGAACCCGTTGGGAGGAGATCCAACAAGGTTGATGCCGAGTGGACACATGGCCAGACTTGAAGCGAGAGTTGAGAACTCAATTCCTGCCTGAGAACATTGAGTTCATCACAAGAAGGAAGTTGAGACAATTACACTAAACGACTTCCATTCGGGACCATGTGAAGTAATTTTTTGCACTAATGCTGGACATCTAAGATATGTCCAAGAAAGATAAGTTATTTAGCTTTCTCGATGGCCTCAAGCCATAGGCTCAACAGGAACTACATCGATGGAATGTCACCGATGTGATCGGAGCTATTGCAGCCACAGAAAGGCTCACCGAATTCGTTTCTTCAGAGGACTCAAGGAAGAAGAAACAGTATTCAGGAAATCGCCCTCAAAAATATTCTTGAGGGAAGGAGCCTAGGGGCGAGCAGAGGAAGAAGAGTTTCCATAAAGGCTCGAACTCAAAAGGCAATGCCTCAAGACCTAGAGGATGCTTCTTGTGCGGAGGGCCGCACATAGTGAGTGAATGCCCACAGAGATGAGCACTCAATGCCTTGATGGCTTCTATGAACCCCCCCTCAAACCAGACAAGGGCAAGGCGATCGCTCTTAGCTCAAGTAGCTCAGAATCTAGTAGCAATGATGAAGTGCCGCAAGGACCTCGAATGGGAGCGATGTGTTTATTGAATGCATTGCGGGGTCAAGTGGGGGAGAACATGAAGACGAAGCAACAAAAAGCAGGAAGCAGCGAGCTAATGTATGTGAACATCAAGCTCAACGGCCAAACCACCCGTGCGATGGTGGACACGGGTGCTACCCACAACTTTATTGCTGACCGAGAAGCAAAGCGACTTGGGCTGACCTTGGAGAAGAACCCAAGCCGGATGAAGGCGATCAACTTGGAGGCCAAGCGGATCTTCGGGCTAGCAAAGGGAGTCCCCATCAAGATTGGATCATGGAGCGGGAGCATAAACATGGCGGTGGTGTCATTGGACGACTTCCAAGTGATTCTCGGAATGGAGTTCATGGACGCAGCGAAGTTGGTGCCAATGTCGTTCCAAGAATCCTTATGTCTGATAGGGGGCGATGACCCCTATATGGTTCCCATCTCTCGGAGAGGAACCAAGGACCCCCAACAACTATCGGCATTACAATTAAAGAAAGGGGTGCACAAAGGAGAGTTAACCTTCGTGGCTGCTATGAAGCTAGAACCATTTGACGGGAAGGCCATTAAAGAACCTGTTGTAGTGGCAAATATCCTAAAGGAGTTTAAAGATGTTATGCCACCTGAGTTGTCGAAAACTTTACCACAACGTAGAGACGTTGATCATCTTACTAAGTTGGAGTCGGGAGTGAAGCCTCCAGCGAGACCACCATACTGCATGCCCCCTCCTGAGTTGGCAGAGCTCAGAAAGTAGTTAGATGAATTGCTAAGCGGTGGTCTCATCTATAGTTCCAAAGCAGTATTCGGAGCTCTAGGTCTCTTCCAGAAGAAACAAGATGGGAGTCTTCGACTATGCGTCGGCTATCGAGCCCTTAACAACATGACTGTGAAGAACAAATATCTCATCCCACTCATTACGGACTTGTTAGACCAACTGGGCAAAGCAAAGTATTTCTCTAAACTCGACCTTGGGTCGGAGTATTAGAAGGTGCGTATTGCTGAAGGTGATGAAGCGAAGACTACTTGTGTGATCAGGTATGGAGTGTTTGAGTTCTTGGTGATGCCTTTCGGCTTAACCAATGCTCTGACCATATTCTACACTCTCATGAACTAGCTATTTAAGGAGTATTTGGACAAGTTTGTGGTCATCTACTTAGATGATATCATCGTCTACAGCCAAACACTTAAGGAGCATATTAAGCACCTTCGAATAATTTTCAAAGTTCTCAAGGAGAATGCTTTGTTCGCGAAAAGAGAGAAATGCTACTTTACTCAGACAGAGATCTTATTCTTGGGGTATCGAATCGGCAATGGTTCCATTCAAATGGACAAATCAAATGTGCAAGCTATAGTAGAATGGAGTACTCAAAGAAAGGTACCAAAGCTGAGATCCTTGGTTTTGTGAACTACTATCGACACTTCATAATGGGGTAACCGAAGTGCATAGCTCCACTGACAGAGTTGCTGAAAAAGGAGCAGCCTTGGAGATGGTCTGACGAATGCGAAGCCGCATTCCAAGACCTAAAGGCTACCATTTTGAAAGAACCAGTGCTCGAATTGCCAGATTATGGGAAGCCCTTTGAAGTCTATATAGATGCTTCAGACTTCGCTATTAGGGGAGTACTTATGCAGGAAGGCCACCCAATGGCCTATAAAAGCCATAAGCTCAACGAGGTCGAGTGACAGTATCCAATGCACGAGAAGGAGATGACAACGGTGATCCACTATCTACGAGCGTGGCGACACTGCCTTCTCAGATCATGATTTGGCGACAACATCATTTTGAGTTACTTTCAGACTCAAAAGAAACTCTCTCCAAAGCAAGCACGATGGCAGGACTTCTTGGCAGAATTTGATATGGTAATGGAGTACAAGCCGAAAAAGCAAATGTCGTAGTCGATGCGTTGAGTCAGAAAGAGGAGTGAGTGAATGCCATGCAACTAGAGGGCAGAGGCCAAGCAAGTTAGTTGCACTCCAACTTCCTTTCCTAGACCAAGGATGGACTATATAGTGATCCCCAGGTAGTAACCTTTATGTAACTAATCCAAGAAGGCAAGGCACAATGATTTTGGGTCTACGAGGGACTCATCTACACCAAAGGGAATAGAATTTATATTCCTTAAGTGAACAATTTGATATATGAACTCTTGAAAAAGTGTCACGATTCCCTTTGGGTAGGATATTCAGGCATTCACTGAATATTGGCTCTCATGGAGAGGGCCTTCTATTGGCCGAAGATGGGGACAGATGTGAAGGAATATGTTCGAACGTGTCTAACTTGTCAATAAGACAAGGTGGAGTAGCGAAAGTCGGTGGGACTTTTAGAGTCGTTACCCGTACTAGAAAGGTCATGGGAGAGCATTTCTCTATACTTCATATCAAGCTTGCCGGCAATAGGGGGACTCGGATCGATACTCGTGGTGGTCGATCGATTTTTGAAGTATGCAACCTTCATTGCTGCACCACTACACTGTTCAGTAGAGGAAGTGGCTAAGTTGATGATGAAGAATATGGCAAAGTATTAGGGAGTCCCACACAATATCATTAGTGATCGAGATGCTCAGTTTCTGGGATGATTTTAAATCAAGCTATTCAAATTGTTGGGGTCTAAGCTATACTTCTCCACAAGCCTCCACCCCTAGACGAATGGCCAAACTGAGAGAATAAACTCGCTTCTAGAGCAGTATCTTTGGCACTACATGAGTGTCAACCAACAAGATTGGGTGAAGCTATTGGACATAGCCCAATTCTCCTACAACCTGCAACGGAGCTCTACGTCCAACAAGAGCCCCTTTGAGATCATCACAGGACAATAGCCATCGACTCCTCACACTTTGGCAATTGGTTATACTGGAAGTAGTTCGTCCACATATCACTTTACAAAAGAATGACATCAAATACAAATATTGCGCGGCTTACTTGGAGAAGGCGACCAAAAAGATGAAGAAGTGGGCAAACTGGGAAAGGTGATCGCAAGAATTCAAAGTCAGCAATTTGGTACTGGTGAAGCTCCAACTAGCATCACTCCAGTTCTTTAGGAACAAGGTGCATAAAGGATTGGTGCACAAGTATGATGGGCCCTTCCCAATTATCAGTAGGGTGGGCAACGTCTCCTACAAGTTGCAGCTGTCGGCGTGGCTCAAAATTCATAATATTTTTCATGCCAATAACTTGAAAGCCTACCACTCTGATCCACAAGATGCTTCTCGAAGCGTTTCAACTTGACAACCCCCCACCAAAAGCTCATACGAGAAGCGAGTTGAGACCATTTTAATGGATCGCAAGACAAAGCTACCCAATGGAGTTGAGTAGATTGAGTACTTGGTGAAGTGGTGGAAGCTTCCTAGAGTTGAAGCCAGTTGGGAGCCAGAAGATGCCTTCCGACATATAAAAAACAACCATCAAAGCCTACCAGCAAGCATCGATGAGGGCGTTGACAATTTAAGTGGGGGAGAATGTCATAAACGGTCATCGAACACTCGTAGCAACTTCATTCAAAGAATCGTTTGTCACTTATTCATGCTTGTACATATCCTTGGCAGCCTATTTACCATAGTTTTGGTGTATTTTCCTCATAAAATGTAAGAAATGGTAGTTCACAATGCTACTAAATGATCGTTCGTTGCACTGGGCAAAACTACCCCAAAATGGCTCCGTTTTCACATATCGTAACCTGTTTTCTATAGCCTGCAGCCATCCCAAAATGTCAGCCATCTCGACCCCTTCGAACCACCCAGGTGTCACCATGGGGGATGGGTCTTCGGGATAGTGTCGGGCGTTGAACATTTTCACAAGTTTACATGTCACCTTGACGGAAACTTGCCTTCACACCCGACACCCGGGGAGTAGTTGTTTGTAGACTTGCAGCTGCTCGTTCACCCTTCTAAAGTTCTTATTTTTTACCTCTCTTTCTCTTCTTTCTTACACTCCAAGTGCTTGCTGAATTACTTGTAAAGCTTCCCTCTTCGTGAGACGTCGGAACTTGTCCATCACTCATTTCAACACTAATCAACTTTTTGTTTTATAAGTCCTATGGGACCTACACGAGGTTGCAGATTGGCTAACTCTTTGTGGACGTATATATCGCAAGGGCACCTCAAGACTTAGATAACTTCAGCTAAGTCTGATTGAAGTGGGCACAAAGGTACTTTGCGACTTAGGCAACTCTAACTAAGTCCGTGATTTGCCGCTAAGGGTGCCTCACCACTTAGGCAATTCTAGCTAAGTGCATGATAGTATGTATAATCGCGAGCATCTCCTTATCATAAATAGTCATCTTGAGATGGGAAGGAGATAATGCCTTACTGGTATAAACGAGGGGGGGCCATCTTGTATTAGTACAGCACCAATTCTGACTCCGGAGGCATCGACTTCAATAATAAAAGTCTTACTAAAGTTGGATCGCGCTAGTACGGGCATTGCCATATTGTAGTTTTAAGTTCGTCGAAGGCAGTGCTGGCTTTGTCTGACCATTGGAAAGCATCTTTTTTTAGCAAGGAAGTAAGGGGTGCACTGATCTTTCCATAGTTTTTCACGAACTTGCGGTAGTAGCCTATTAAACCAAGAAAGCTACATAGCGATTTTATGTTTCTCGGGGTTGGCCAGTTCTACATTGTTTCAATTTTGGAGGGATCCACCGCCACACCTTCCTCTGATATAATATGCCCAAGATATTTCACCTTCAAAAATTCGTAGTAGCCATTATGCGTTCGAAAGGCGGTTTTCAGTATGTCTTTTTCACACACTCGTATTTGATGATACCCGTATCAAAGGTCCATCTTTGTGAAGACTCATGCTCCCTTTAATTTATCAAGCAATTCATCTACTACTAGAATAGGGTACTTGTTCTTAACAGTAATGCTATTGAGAGCTCAGTAATCAATGTACATTCGCCATGTTCCGTCCTTCTTTCGTATATGGAGCATCAGTGAAGAGTAGGGGCTGCAACTTGGCCGAATAACTCCTGTTTCAAGCATCTCTTTTACAATCCTTTCTATTTCATCCTTCTGAAGATGTGGATACTGATATGGCTGAGTATTTCTAGAAGTTTGCTTGGAAGAATTAGTATACGATGATCATGTCAGCGGATAGGTTGTAGAAATCCTTCTAAAATCCCTCCTCCAGCTTTCATTCATTTTTAGCCTCAAGAGAGGAGTGAGTGAGTGCTTGTAAGGGTTACCTCCTAAGCCCATCAAAAGAAGAGTGCTATGAGGGAGTTGGTCCTTGCCCGTTGGAAGGAGGATAGCTAGTGGAAAAGCCGATGGCCTCAAGAGAAGAGGAATCGGGAGTGGACATAGGTCGTATGACCGAACCACTATAAAAATCAGTTTGCATTTACCTTATTACTTTTTATCTTTCTGCAAACCTATTTCCTTTACTAGCTCACTGTCATCTTTCTTCTCTTAATGCTTTAAGCTAAACACGTTTTCGATATGCTTTAATCGAAATCAGTTTTATCGTATGAAGTTTCTAAAGCTTAATTTAAATCACCAAAATTTATCATTCTTTATCCGCTACACTAATTCACCCCCCTCCACCCTTAATGCCGCTCTCGATACCAACAATTAGTATCAAAGCCACGTTATTTCTCTTTCGGATTCATATCCGTGAGAAGTGGCTCTTCACACCTTTCAATAGGGCTTTTCGATTGTTCACCCTCCGTTCTTTAATGGGTCGGACTATACATATTAGAAAACTCGGATGAGAGTTTTCTTGATTTCCTTAAATTTGGATTTATAGAACATTATTAAAAATGATTTTCAACTTCCCTCTAAACCAACGAATGGTCAGATTTAGAGAGAAAATCTTTTCATTAAATGCAAAGGCTATGAATGCCTTATTTTACGCTCTAGATAAAACTGAGTTTAATCAGATTTCTACGTGTGAAATGGCTTTTGATATTTGGCACACACTTGAAATCACACACGAAGGAATGAGTAGAGTCAAAGACTTGAAAGTTAATATTTTGATGCACGATTTTGAGCTTTTTCAAATGAAACCAAGCGAGACTATAGGCGACATGTACACCCATTTTACGAATGTCATCAATAGCTTGAAAAGTCTTGGTAAATATTTTTTGACTTTTGAACTCATTAACAAGATCTTAAGATCCCTTCCAAAACGATGGAATCCTAAAGTAACCAAAATACAAGAGGCTAAAGATTTAAATAATTTACCCATTGAAAAACTAATTGGCTCACTAATGACATATGAAATAGGCCTCCTGGAACATTTTGAACTCGATGAACACATGAACCACCTTCCAAAGAACATGAAGGATTTGAAACTTTGGACTATAAAATGCCACTTGAGTGATGACTCAAGTGATGAGGACAATATTGAGGATCTTGAACTTTTAATGAATTTTTATAAGTTCATTAAACAAAAATCTAAAATCAAAAATAAACTTGAACGGAGAAAGAAGCCAAAGAAGAGGAAGACACCCAAGGACGAATCAAGAACTTCCGAAAGGCAAATGACAAATTGTACTTTGACAGGCTTCGACTACAAGGTAAGCAACTTAACCAAAACTCCCTTGATTTATTTTGAAATTACTTGAAGTTTTTTCATGAGTGCTTAATTTAGATAGTAGGAAATAAAAAAAATATTTTAAAAAATTATATCATGCTTTTCTTTCTAGTTTGAAAAGTAAAAATTAAAATGATACTTGCATGATTTGTGATAATGCATGCACTCCTAATAGGATTAATCCATGCATGTGTATCTTGATGTTTTATATTATTTTTCATCTCTAAACATGATGCTTGAAGATTTATATCATACATGAGTTTTTGAAGTGATATTGATTTGAAACTCTATGTTTTGGATAAATGTGTTTTTGTTCTAATCACTCTCATGACAAATTAAGATGACATAATGCATGTACACCTAAAAGGATAAAATCCATGTATGCTTTCTTTATCGATTTTTAATTTTAAACATGATACATATCTATGTATGAATTTCTTGAAAGTCTTTTGATAATAGATGTGTGTATCATGCTTATAATTTAAAAACTTCTATCTTGGATTAATAGGTCTTAATCGTTTTTATGATGAAATTTATAAAATGATGCATGATTTTACCAAAAATTTGAGCATTGATCATCTTGTTATAACTAATGAAAGAAAGAATTAAAATGATTTTGATGATGCTTTCGTTTTTAAATATGATGCATGACATTTTCATATGAAAAATTTGAACATTCTTATGAAAGATCAAATCACTTAAATTGAAATTTATAAAAATAGAAAATGTGCTATCATGATGTTTTTGTGTTTATGTGTTTGATCTTAATGGCTTTGATGAAATCACCTTTCGGTCTTAAACTTCATACACTTGAGCATATTTATAGAAAGAGGACTTGAGCATGCTTACATGTAATTAATCTACATTGTTCTAAATAAAATTTTTGAATGAAAGATTTTGATAATAATATCCAATTTGTATGATGATACATGGCTTTCAAATAAAAAATCTTGAACATACCTTTTGAAATCATACTTGATGATGAATATCTCGATATTAAAAGGATGTTATCATGCTTGAAAGTTATGGAATCATGCTTGATGAATTGTTTTATGAAATTTACCTTTTCGCTCTTGAATATTGATACTTGTTTTTACTAAAGGCAAAGGCATGATTATAGGTTGAAACACATAAAAAGATATTACATTTTCTATCCTATCGAGGTTAATGAATTCATTTTATGAATCGTATGAATCTCTTGAAGATAATCATGATGAATGCTTTGTAAACAAATGTGTTTTGACATAAAAAGACAAAGGCATGTTTATATGAAATCAATATATGAATTGAAATCACTAAAAGAGAAATGCATGTTTTCTTGAACATCTTCCTTTCTTTAAAGTTTATGATTTTTAAATAAAAGACAAGTGATAAATCCATAATATTTTGTGAATCACTTGAGATTTTGATAATGTGTTAAAAAATCCATTCAAATGAATCATGATTATCTTCATTTTTCTTGAGCCTTGATGACTTAGAAATGACATTATCACTTTGGCTTGCATGCCTTATGTGATGATTTAAAATAAATTTGCTTTATTATGAATCATTGAATTATGATCTTGATACCACCTAAAAGGAATATTTATGAACCATGAATGATATCTTTTGATCCTTATTGATTTTTCATATTGATATCTTTCATGACATAATATGATTGAATCATTGATTTATTCTTTTTATCATGGCTTAAAAATACATGTAAAGAAAATATGCTAGCATTGATATCCATTTGATTGAAACATTGCATGCTTAAATCGATTTTCTCTTATGTTTCAATACTACTTTGTATGCTTCATGACTTGATGATTGAAATATTGATGTAGACTTTTAATGTATCACTTGTCATGATTAATGCAAATTGCTAGCATTTTGAATCTCGAAAATGATTTTGATTTGATTATGGGTTTCAAGTTATCAAATTGGTTTGAATGAGATTTTTGTTTCAAGCGAATCACGAACTCTCTCTTGAATTCTTGACTTGAGATATTTTTTATGCAAATTGAAATACTTTCTTGCTTCTTTTATCATTTCTGAAGAGGAAAATAATCCATATCTTGATATATCGATAAGTGATACTTGAAATTATTTTTATTTAGAATTGATATGAAAAGTTGATCTTGCAAATCTTGCATTCCTCCACTTCTTTTTGACATAAATAAAAGGGCAAAGAAAACATATTAGTATTTGTAATCATGACTTGATCTTGATATCTCGATATTTAACATTCGATTTTTTTTTATAATGAGATATCTTATGCTTGAATCAAGAGTTTTTCTCCTATATGACTTTTCCTCAAAAGGAGAAATTTCTAAATGTATCATGAATATTTCGGAATCACAATTCAATTTTTTTATGATTCATGATGAATTTAGAGATATTATGCATATATCATGATCTCTTGTTTTCCCAAGATCTTTTGTTATTTACAAAAGAAGAGATATCAAAATGAAATATGAATTGATTCTTTGTATTGGTTGTCATGATCTGAAGATTGATATAAATTTTTATTGATGCAAACTTATGTGAGAAATTTATATCATCATATTTGATCCTCCCTTTCTTTTTGACTTTGACAAAGGGGGAGAAGGGTTTTGCTAGCTTGCTTATTGCAAATGAATGCAAAATCCCTAGCATGCTAAAGAAGCAAAACTTGCAAGCTTGTACTTCTAAAAAGAGAAGAAAGATCTTGCCTATCGAAATATGCAAAAAGTACAAAACTTAAAAAATTTACAATTTTACACTTGCCATGCTTCTATGCTTGTATGTTGTAATAAAAATTTATCTTGCATGTTTATGTGATGAAAATTTGACAAAAATTACAAATATGCAAGGAAAAATTAAAGTGCATTTCTCAAGAGAGAATAAATAAAGTGTAACTTACATATCTCAAGAAGCGAATGAAAATTACTATCTTACCTATCATGAAGCGAAGTGCAAACTTGCACATCTCAAGAAGCAAGTAAAAATTGCCATGCTTGAACTTAAAAAACTTGTTATGCTTTTGTGCTTATATGTTGTGATGCAAATCTAGCTTCATGTTGCAAAAACTTACTTATCTTTAAATATAGCTAGATGCTACTTCTCCTTTTTGTTGATGACATAGAGGAAGAATAGATTGATAACTTCATGCATTGAATTGAAGATTTTATATATTTGTATGATGGTTTGATGTTTTTAAATGACATATTACTTGGATTTGTTGAAATCCAAATGTCCTATCAATATGACATATTTGTATAAACTCTGGGAGTTGAGGTTAACTCCGTCATCAATTAGTTATCATCATAAAAAAAGAGAAGATTGTTGAATCTCAAATTTTGATGATGAAACTAATTGATAGTATTTATGATCTAATTATGTTTTGAGTCATGCAGTCTACTCTCGATCGAATTAGACAATTAACGCAAGATGAATCAGCGTTGCGCCGGAGGAAATCACATCAGGAGATTGGACGTCGAGCCGGAGGTCTGGTCGACGATCGGCAAAAGGCTTCGGATAATGAAATCGGGCATTGGGCCAAAAAGAGCAGAGTTGCGCTAAGGAGATCAGGGCTGCAGAGGTCAACTGCTGATTGGGCAATAAGCCGCAAAAGAGGACGATGTGCCGAAGTGTCGGACAAAGCGCCGATAGGCCAATAACGTGCCGGGCGACATTTTGATTCGCGTTGTAATAATAATTGTCTAGATCGAAGTAGGATTAGGTCTAATTTGGTTGTAATTAGGTCAACCCAATTAGGAGCTAGTTGGGCCCGTACCCGAACAAGTTTGGACAGGATGAAAGGCCCAAATAGGGTTGCTGAACCCTGTCTGGCGGTGGTACCACTTGGGTTCAGTCTCCCAAGTGGTCTGAGCGGTGGTACTGCATTGGGACAGAGTGCTTGGGCGATGGCACCGCCCAATACATTGACCGTGTTAGTGTGTCAAGCGATGGTACCGTCCAGTGTTAGAGTCGGACTGGCGGTGGTACCGCTAGAACCCGGTAGACCCAGGATGAGATGATTTTTGGCTCCAAGTTTGAATCTAATTGGAGCCTATAAAACCCCTCCCATCCGGGGTTGAAGATATAAGCACAAAGATCTTGAAAGGAGCAAAATGTTGAAATCCTTCTAAAATCTCTCTAGCTTTCATTCGTTTTCAACTTCAAGAGAGGAGTGAGTGAGTGCTTGTAAGGGTTACCTCCTAAGCCCGTCAAAAGAAAAGTAATGTAAGGGAGTTTATTCTCGCCCGTTAGAAGAAGGATAACTAGTGAAAAAACCAATGACTTCAAGAGAAGAGAAATCGAAAATGAACATAGATCATATGACCGAACCACTATAAAAATCGATTTACATTTACCTTATTCCTTTTTATCTTTCAAACCAATTTCCTTTACTTGTTCACTACCATCTTTCTTCTCTTAATGCTTTAAGCTAAACACGTTTTTGATACGCTTTAATCGAAATCAATTTTATCGTACGAAGTTTTCAAAACTTAATTTAAATCATCAAAATTTATTATTCTTTATCCGCTGCACTAATTCACCCTATGCTCCCCTTAACGCCGCTCTCGATCCCAATAGACATCACATGCACAAATTTGAGGTCTAAAAGGACTCAGAACAAACTGTTATGCTTACTGGAAAATCCTCCAACTCATGTTTTACATGAAATCAAATGTCTTGCAACTAAAAAATCTAATGACTGAAAGAAATGTTACATCAACAAGCAGCACCAGTTTCTGTTTCCAGTGATTTACAGGGAAGATGCCTGTTTGCCTCGAAGCCTTCGGTGACTATGATTTTGTCCAAAGAAACACCTTACCACCAGCAGTGGCACATGCCAGCGAACCTCTTTTGCATGGGTGTGCGGCAAACCTGCAAGCTATCGAAGTCATGTGCTCGCTTACCAGAGCAGTCGTCGTTGTTAGGTCGGTGGAGATGACATCAACTGCCCTCTTCATGTTGCCCAGGAAGAGATAGGAGTCATCCCATCCCCAAATTGCTCTGTGACAATAAAACCATGTCATATTTAATCATACTCGATAATGCAATGTTGCATGCAGTGGCGAATTGCAATGAAATATTATTGTCAGGATTAGTTCATCAAGTTAGGAAAAGGACCAAGTTCAAGTTTTCCATCCACTAGCTAAAAGAGTTCCCGGTTATGAACAGGCAGATGCCAAGATACAGCAAGTCCCCACAAAATGTTAGCAGTGCCTAAAACTGCATTTATCAATCCACCCATGGACATTGACATGGGCATATGCATGGATTTGCAAATTTAACTACTCAGCAAAATAATAGCTGAATAAACAATTTCTGCAGAAAATTCCCGTAAAATAACCAGAGAAACAGGGATGAAATATAAATGCTCAATCATGACATTGGTTGTGAGTGCTAGGCCGAATTTGTGCCAAGAAGCTTCTTAAATTTTGATTTACTGTCGAAGACTAATGTGCTAGACTGATTTCCAAGCAGATAATATTTCAAATAATGCAATTCCCAGCATAATGCAACATGTAACATATCTGTTCTGATATAGATGGTGCAGCAGTAATTATGCACTTGTACACAACATGACAAGTGAGAGATCTCAGGCCAAGATGCATGTAGAAACCACCATACCTAAATGAGGATAACCATCTGCCAGTCTGATTGTCATGCTTCACCATCAATAAATCATCATAGTTAGCACCACGCAGAATTCCTACTCTGTCATCAATACTGCGACAGTGGCTTGTGTTAAATGATAGAAGAGCACGTGAAAAGAAAAACATGACAGATAAGTGTTTGGGCAAACCCAGCAATCAATCTAACAATGCAAATTACAGTCTCTTTTACTCTTCCTGAAAAGCAAATGATCATAATAAATGAAGAATATCTTTAAAATGGCTACTCACTGTTAGAACCATACGGATTCTAAGCTTGGGGTTGATCTTTATAGGATCAGCCTCCTTGGAACTCTATAGGGGTTCCTTCCTCCAAGTTGCTGCACAAAGGCTGCTAAAGGATTGATCTATTCATTGATTAAAAGAGGATGAATACATGGTTATTTATAGGGCTTCTAAGCCCCAACTCCTAATAGGACTCTTACTCAAGACTCCTACTTCTAACCAACTTCTAATTAGGACTCCTTCTCTAGTAGGATACCTAATTCTAATAAGACTTTTTCCCTAATAGGACTCTTTCCCTAATAGGACTTCTACTTCTAATAGGACTCTTTTCCTAATATGACTCCTACTTCTAATAGGACTCTTTTCCTAATAGGACTCCTACTTCTAATAGGACTCTTTTCCTAATAGAACTCCTACTTCTAATAGGATTCTTTCTCTAATAGGACTCCTTTCCTAAGAAGTAACCTAACCCTAACCTAGCCGGCCTCTTCACCTCTTTAATAAGGGTCGGCTAGATAGGATTTACATGAATGCCCTTATCAATGAAACTAAATTAGGACTCTCATAGCTAGAGTCCTAACAGACCCGCCCTCTTCAAATCAGCCTTGTCCTCTGACGTTCCATGAATTCTGGGAATTTGATCTTCAAGTCGTCGTAGTTCTCCCAAGTGGCATCTTCTGCTGGTAGGTTTGCCCACTGTATTAACACTTCAGTAGCAGTCGTCGTCGTCGAGTCACGATTCGTCGATCAATAATGGCACTTGGTTGGGTCTGGAGCTCTCCTTGGGTAGTTATATTTGGTAGATGGCTTTGGGCTGTCTCGTGTTGTCCCAACTTGAGCTTCAAACATGATACATGGAAGACTGGATGGATTCGGGAGCTGGCGGGTAAGTCCAATCTGTATGCTACAGCTCCGATGCGCTCCAAAATCTGGTAGGGTCCATAGAACCGAGGTGAAAGCTTCATAGACGCTCTGGTTTGGATTGATGTTTGTTTGTATGGCTGGAGCCGTAGGAAGACCCAATCTCCTACTGAAAATTCTCTTTTGCCTTTGTGTTGATCATATTGTTGTTTCATCCTTGCTTGTGCAGTAAGATTATCTTTTTGCAACTTCAGCATTTTGTCTGTATCCTGTAGTCCCCTGCCGACTTGTTGTACTTAAGAGGTGCCCAACACATATTTAGGAATTACAGGGGGGGGTTCGGCCATACATGGCCTCATAGGGAGTACATTTATGGAGGAATGATAAGTTGTATTATACCACCACTCGGCCCAGGGAAGCCACTTTGCTCATTCTTTTGGTCGATCACTGGTGCAGCATCTAAGGTATGTCTCCAAACACCTGTTCACCACTTCAGTTTGGCCGTCGGTCTATGGGTGATCTGCCGTACTCATCTTTAATTTAGTGCCCTGCATCTGGAATAACTCTATCCAAAATTTACTCATGAAGACCCTATCACGATCACTTACAATAGATCTCGGCATCCCATGTAATTTTACAATATTCTCTATAAAGATTCGAGCAATACTAGAAGTAGTGTAGGGATTACGGATGGCACAATAGTGAGCATACTTTGTAAGGCGATCAACCACGACAAAAATTATACCTTTTCCTTGTGATGAGAGAAGCCCTTCGATGAAATCCATTGATATATCAGTCCATATTGATTCTGGGATGGGTAGAGGTTGTAACTTTCGGGACTTGCCACTATCTCACCTTTGTGTCGTTGACATACATCACATTGTGCTACAAATTCAGCAATAATATTTTTCATCCCTATCCAATAAAAATTTTGCTTAATTCTTTTATAGGTTCTAAAGAACTGAAGTGCATTGCAGTGTGGAATGCATCTCTTGAAGGATGGTCTTTATGCAAGTAGAATTTGGTACAAGCACAATCGTCCCTTTATATCGCAAGTCCTTTGAGTCCCAACTGTAATGAGCCATAGAGCTTGGTGCTTCCTTTAATTTTTATGATTTTACTCGTTCTGGATTATCTTATCATTCCCTCCTAATATCCTCAAGGAAGTCGCTGGTCAGAAGTGAAATAGCCAAAAATTCAGCTTGCTCGAGTAGCCGTGAAAGCGCATCTGCAACAACATTATCTTTCCCTTTTTGTAAGTTATTTCATAATCATATCCAAGAAGCTTTGTTACCCATTTTTGCTGCTTAAGTTGTACCAAAAAGCCGCAGCATGCTTTGTGCACAACTTTTTCCATTCGTTGTGTGCAAATTGTCGTTACGCCGCCCCACGTTTCCGTCAAGATCACTTGTTTCCCTTTGCTGTAAAATTTCATAATTAATTTCAAAAATTTCCAGGAAACATCACCTAATATTGTCAACCATTCGATGCCATGCACGGCCTCATAATCATCGAGAGAGAGGAAAAAATCTGCAATTATCTATTGGTCCTGCAGCAACAGTTTCACCTGTGGGCACTTACGATCACACTTCAAAATTCGTCCATCTACGAATTTAACATTGAACCTGCTGCAATTCTCAATAGGTAAGGCCATCCGGACAGCAACCTTGCTGTTCATAAAATTATTAGTGCTCCCGGTGTCAATAAGAATGGTGATTGGTTGTTGCTTCAGAAATCCTCCCACTTTCATTGTTTGCGGGTTCGCATAACCGGCAAGGGCATGCATCATAATATCAATTGGTTGCTGTTCTTCATCCGTGACCTCTTCCTCATGCTCCTAGACCTCCTCCTTCATGTCTTCAAGAGGTTCAATCAATAGGAGGCGGCCCCTTTTGCAGCGATGATCGCGGTTCCACGGCTCGTCGCAATGCCAACAAAGACCCTTTGCTGATCGATCACGTAGTTCTTCTCTTGTCAATTTTTTGGGCAGCGAAGGATGGCTGAGAGCAGAAGGGGGTTTATATGTTGAGGTTCTAGGAGTGGTTCCCATCCTCCGAGAATCTTGGTTGAGTCGTTCTTCTTGTATTCGGGCAAAAGAAATCGCAGCCATCACGGTACGGGGCTGTCGTGCCTTAACTTCCCTTTTATCTCTCGGCTTGAGTCCTTCGATAAATGTTCCTAACAATTGTGGTCAGTCCAATCATAAGCAAGGTAAGATAGCTTCTCAAACCTGGTTTGGTACTCTTGAATCGTAGAGGTTTGTCGAATCTTTGCGAGTTGGCCGTCGATATTTTCATACTCCGTAGGTCCGAAACAGTTCAGCAGTGCATTCTTAAATTGATTCCATGTCGGAGCCCCATGATTATATTCCAGCCAATTGTACCATTGAATAGCATCTCCTTCAAGGTGGATGACAGCAATCTCCACCATAGCATTATCCGACGTTCGGTAGTAGCGAAAGTAACATTCGCAAATCCACCTGGGTCTCCTTCTTCCCATCGTGGGAAGTCCACCCTCATGCGTGGCTGAAGCACGTCCGAGGGCTATCCCTCCTTCTCTGGGGTCCTTTCTAAATTCTCTCCTTGCTGCAGTTTGGTTGGACTCGATGGTTGTCCAATTCTGAATTCTGCAAACAAAGCGCGCAATTTGTCTTCCAAGCGCGATTCAAGCCGTGATTCAATCCGAGATTCCTATGCTTCAAATTTGGCATCAATTGGATCTTGGGAAGCCATAGCATATGTCTGTAGATCGAGATGCCCTTTTTTCTGTTGACGGGTTAATGGCATGGGGTGGTGGAAGGTTCGGACAATAGATCGGTGATTGAAGGGTTCAGCTATAATGGTTTACTGTTTTGGGTTGTGGTTTTTGATGCTGTTAGGGTTATGAAACTAGGTTATGATGGCTGCATCTTGAGGCTAGAGGGATGCCCTAAAGACGTCTTGGCTTGTGGCAAGGTGGCTAGGGTTTGGTAGGTTACGAAGAAGAAAAAAGGACCAAGGTGCAATACCAGATTTTTCGTCGAAAAAATTCCAGCAGTAAAGATGTAATTTTTCCAGAAATTTTCAAAAGAGATTCAAGTAAAACTCAAAGGGATCTACTGATAAGGAAGAGGTAATACTGTAAAAAATTTCGTAGGAAGAAACGACAGCAAGAGGTTTGGCAAAATTGAGAATCACGGAGAGGTATTATAGCAGATTTTTACGTCTAAAGTGCAGCAGATTGGACGTAAAAGATAAGTGATTTTTATTGAGAATTTTTCGACAAAACCAAAGGGAAAACCACTGTTAGGAAGTGTCAAAGCCATCGTAAAAATTCCATAGAGATTTGGATAGAAAAAACGCAGTAGCAAGATCAAAAAGGCGTGCTATGCGGCTGAAATTCTGCATGCGACTTTCGTTGTAGAGATGAAAACTTTGCGACGAAAAGTTTATGCAGCAATTATAGGAACGTATTTTTTTGGAATTTTTGAATAAGGATAACTAAATTGCAGCAGCAGGGGTAGATAACCAGAACCTGTTGTAATTCACAGGAAGATCAAAGGATGATCTACGGTGGTGGAGATGATGGCGGAATTCAGCGATGATCTTCTAAGCAATTGTGGGAATTGCTTTGCGCGTTGTGGAGGGCTGGTGGATGGCTGTGGAAGGGCAACGAGACGCCAAGAACGCTGCTCTGATACCAAGTGTTAGAACCCTCCACGGATTCTAAGCTTGGGGTTGATCTCTATAGGGGATCGGCCTCCTTGGAACTCTATAGGGGTTCCTTCCTCCAAGTTACTGCACAAAGGCTGCTAAAGGATTGATCTATTCATTGATTAAAAGAGGATGAATACATGGTTATTTATAGGGCTTCTAAGCCCCAACTCCTAATAGGACTCTTACTCAAGACTCTTACTTCTAACTAACTTCTAATTAGGACTCCTTCTCTAGTAGGATTCCTAATTCTAATAGGACTTTTTTCCTAATAGGACTTCTACTTCTAATAGTACTCTTTCCCTAATAGGACATCTACTTCTAATAGGACTCCTTTGCTAATATGACTCCTACTTCTAATAGGACTCTTTTCCTAATAGGACTCCTACTTCTAATAGGACTCTTTCCTAATAGAACTCCTACTTCTAATAGGATTCTTTCTCTAATAGGACTCCTTTCCTAAGAAGTAACCTAACCCTAACCTAGCCGGCCTCTTCACCTCTTTAATAAGGGTCGGCTAGATAGGATTTACATGAATGCCCTTATCAATGAAACTAAATTAGGACTCTCATAGCTAGAGTCCTAACACTCACCTAAAAAGTTCTTTTTGCATTGTTTATTTTGCCATAACCCCAAGAAGATAGGGAAGACAAGCAGCAAAGTTGCTTAAGCTAGAATTTTCTTAACTGGAAACTAGTTTCAGACTGCTCTAACCGTGTACGATGCCAATTACTTATCAAATTCACCAAAATATTGCTGATTCATATCTAGTGGGAAAAACAAGCACAGCAGAAGAAACATGGAAATTTTCCAAAGTGATAAAAGAAGGTTAAAAGCAACTGATAAAGTTAAAAAATAACTTTTATAAGCCTATGGAAAATAAATTGTAAAAAAGGAAAAAAGTTGCAACTCTAAAATAGCCTCATCAAAGACGAAAAGTATCATATGATAAACTGAACTGATTCCCATTTCTTCTAGGCTAATGCACCATCTTCCCTCCATCAACCCAAAAGACAAGCATGCAACTGCTGAGGGAGCATGTATACGTACATACTACATCTATCCATATGCACCTTTGTAAACATATTATTCATATGTTTATATGTGTGTGTGTAATTACATTGTGTATGCATGCATATATGAATCTTTCATCAAACATAAAACTTGTTTAGGGATCAGTATATTAAGAGAAGCTATGTTCCCTTGTCTAAACTATTTTTGTCTCAATTGATTTGCTTCCAAAAACATGAACCAAATGTAGAAAGCTTTCTTAGTATGAACCAAAAAATATGAACCAAATTTAGAGATAAATTGGCACCCACTTTCTAATGTGCAGTATGGTTTTACGATGGATGAAATCATGATTCTAACAATTAAGAGTCACATATCCTTAGTATTACAAATCATGTTTCCTAGAAAGCCTCTCAATGGCAAAGATTCTGAAGCAGGTGCATTTGGACACAAAGTTCCTAGCAGGAAGCGTAAGGAACTCAGAATCTACAATGCCACAAGATACTTGAATCTTTATGCAATATATTGAAGGAACAAAACACATACTAGGAATAACAGTAAAACCAAACAAATGAACATAGTCTATTAGACTGCAAGACCAGAAAACAGGACTTGAAAAGTTGGACAACTTACCCAATTTGAGATTTTCAGTGTGCAAAATGAGATGATAAGAAGAATCGATACAACAGCTTACATACTATTTTGTTAGAGTGTAGAAATGATGGTGACACAAGTCCCAGTAAGTTTAACCACAAAATCCAAGAACATCACAAGTCTTTTGTCTGTATAAACGTGTATATATTCAACGCATCTTAAACAATTAGCATGAAACATAATCTAGAAAGAGATTGCAGAACAATACTAACCTTGTTGTTGCAAGACAGCTTCCACCCGGTGAGAAATATGCAGAATGAACAGCTCTTTGATGATGGATGGTCTTTAACATGTTTGGATGGTGCTTCTTCAAATTTCTCAAATCCCATATGCAAGCTGTCCCATCTGTCGAACTGGTAGCAATCATGTTTATGTTATCTGGACGAAAATCAATTGTATTAATTCTCTGTTCATGCAAGCCCCAAGTGCCTGAGACCTTTCCTGCTCTCTCATCCCAAAGTTTTAGCTCCCCTGATCCCTCACCAAAATAAATGGAACCAACATTACTTGGTGACTGGCAGAGCGAAAAAACCAAATAGTCGCTAGAATAAATCATATTAAAAGTTCCCTCTCGAATATCCATCAAACGGATATATCCATCATAGCTGGAAGTGAAAATCTGCTCAAGTAATGACAGCAAAGCCATCTGTTTAGTCATAAAAAAAAATGTTTTTAACTGCCATACTAGGAAATGCTAAAGACAGGTATAAAAGAAAACAAAAGACCAATCCTACACAAGAGAGAAATCATGCTGAAAAACTTTTTTTTAAATGGAATCTATTTTCCCTACAGGATCTTATACTCCTTTGTTTAAACAGTAACTCAGTAATTCCCTGATGCCTGATCCCAGGCCAAGGATGTAGATCTCAGTAAAACACACACACACATGTATATGTATATGTATATGTATATGTAGTCTGTATATGTATATGTATATGTGTATGTATCATGTATGTCTGTATATGTATATATATATATATATATCTGTATATATCTGTATGTATATATATGTACATATATATATGTATATATGTATATACATATATATATGTATATATGTATATGTATGTATATGTATGTATATGTATATGTATATATATGTATATGTATGTATGTATATGTATGTATATATATGTATATGTATGTATGTATATGTATGTATGTGTATGTTTATGTATATGTGCATGTGTATGTATATGTATATGTGTATGTATATGTATATGTGTATGTATATGTATATGTGTATGTATGTATATGTGTATGTGTATGTATATGTATATGTGTATGTGTATGTGTATGTATATGGATATGTATATGGATATATATATATGCATATGCATATATATGTGTATATATATATGTATATATATGTATATATATGTACATATATATATATATATGTATATATATATATATGTATATATGTATATATATGTATATGTATATGTATGTATATGTATGTGTGTATATATGTATATGTATACGTGTACGTGTACGTGTACGTGTATATTTATATATGTGTATATATATATGTATATATATATAAGATTGAATATATATATATATAAGATTGATAACCATCTTAACCAATTGGATCATGGAATCGATACTTTGCTTTAAAATGTTTTTTGTTTCATGATATATTGTCTTGAAGAGTCTAAATAACTATTTAGTTAAAAAAAAAACACAATCTTCTCTAAATTGCTCCAAGACCTACGTTGTAAAAGAAACAATCATTTCCTTATACAGATCAAAATAAAAGACATGAAACAAAAGAAAAACATTCAAACCACAATGAAAAGTGAATAGAAAGTTATAATAAACTATCCAATGGTTTGAGTTGTTAGAATTTTAAGGGTCACACATGTATAATTAAATGTGTTAAGTCATTATTTTGATTAGCCAAAATTAAAATGATCTAATTAAAGTAAATTTATTTGGCTAAAGAACATAATTATCATGAAAATTAATTGTGTGGATACCATCAGTCATATTTCTAACTTAATGACGAGATAAGTCAGGAATATGAAACTCTTAAAGCATAATTTTATATTCATCAATTATAAATATAATCATAATTGTAGATTCATCAGTTATGTATATAAATAGGGTTATGGTCTCTGGTTACAGTATCGAATGAAATTTCTCTTCACCCGTCAAAGAGAAATCTAAAGTTCTTAAGGATACTCTACAATTGGAAGGCCAAATCACCGATTAATTCAGAAAATACTCCGATGGATTCATCAAGCATACTTCCGTGTTAATATGTTTTATAATTGTTGTAGGATTTCATGTATATTATTGTGGATTCAATAAGTTTTATGGAAACATTCTAAAATTCGGTTTTGGATCTATAAAACATGTTTGATCTAGATTTATTGTGCTAATTCCACCAACAATGGTATCAGAGCCATCCTACAATGATTGTTAAACATATCGGGTTGTTTTTATATATATTTAATGATGTTTTCATAAGTATGTTAGAGTGATTTGGTTTTATCATCATCAGGGAAGATGATGGTTTTATGTAATCATACTACAGCATGCTTCACATTCAATTCAGTGTGTTTTTCTGATGTTAGATCACTTTAAGATGTCTTTTCCTCTTCGTGTCTTTTCCTTTTTACAGTATGTAAATTCATTTTTTGCACTGCAAGGCATAAATCTCCCACTTTATGGATTTTTTTTTTTACAATATGCAAATTCATTTTTTACATTGTAATTCATGTAAATCTTCAAAATTCCCTTTGGATTTTATCTAATTAATTAAATTTATATAAATTTAATTAATAATAATATTGTTGCAATATTATGTTGGTTTAATTATGTTGTTGCAATATACAAATTTAATTAATAATAATATTATTGCAATATTCATGCAATATTATGTTGGTTTAAACATAATATTGGTTATATAAAGTTATTTGTTGACATAAATTAAATGGTTTATATACATTAAATATTTGAATCAATAAATTAAGATCATGCCAATTTGACTAATATGGTTCAAATTCAATTAATGATTATTTAATATTATATTAAATAATTTAATGTATGAAGTTGCCAAAGTGACCTCTCATGTGTAACATTTCTCATGAAAATATTAAATGTAGTGTGTATTTACATCCATGCGATAATTACTCGGCCCAAAGGAAGGTTAATGATTGGCAGGATTTTATACACACCTGTAATGGTAAACACATGACAATTATAAAGTTATACATGTGAATGATAAATCAATCCAAAGATGGGTTTATTATTTGACATATCTTATTATCAGTGTTTGATCATTACAACAAGACTACCACTAGCAATTAATATTAAAGTCCAAAGACAAGATATTAATGTTGCACTTGGTATCTTGAGATGGGTTATATCATTATTTAAATTTACTTATGTTTATGGTAATATATATGAGCATAATTTGTGGTTGTCTATTGTTCTCTTATTTAGGTTCTCTTGCTTTAATATCTGCTAACCTAAATTCAGATTGAAATAGAACTAACTTTAAGGATTAGAAAGAAAACATTCTCGATCGCTTTTGGGTTGCATGGATCTGGACCTTGCACTAAGGGAAAACCAACCTGCTTCTCTTACAGATAATAGTACTCCTGATGAAATGAAACTATATGAGAAGTGAGACAAGTCTAATCGCATGAGTCTCATGATCATTAAATGCGGCATTCCAGAAACCTTTAGGGTTGTAGTATCCGAAGGGATTACCAAGGCCAAAGATTTCCTTGCCGAAATAAAAATATTTTCTTAAAAACGATAAGGCAGAAATAAGCACTTTACTTCAAAGCTTGATTTCCATGAGGTACAATGGTAAAAGAAATATAAGGAAATACAAATCTAGAAAAAATGAGGCTGATAAAGGTCCTGCACAAAAGAAACAATATAAGGCTGATACTTGTTTCTTCTATAAGAAATCTGAGCATTTAAAGAAGGACTGTGCCAAATATCACGCCTGGTATGCTAAAAAGGGTACATTCCTTACTTTGGTTTGTTCTGAAGTCAATTTAACTTTAGTACCTAGAAACACTTGGTGGTTAGACTCCGGTGCAACTACCAACATCAGTGTTTCAATGCAGGATTGCCTGAGCTACCGAAGGCCCAATGATGCTGAAAGATGCATTTATGTGGGGACGAAAAATCGATAGATGTGAAAACTATAAGCACATTTAGATTGTTACTATGTACTGGATACTATTTGGATTTAAAAGACACTTTTGTTGTATCGTCATTTAGACGGAATTTAATTTTTGTTTCTTATTTGGACAAATCTGGTTATTCTTGTTCATTTAGAAATAATAAGTTACTTTGTCTTTAAATTCAAATGTGATTGGAACTGGTTCACTTATGGCTTATGACAATCTATATTTGCTTGATACTATAGCATCCTATCATGAATCCCTAAATGTGGAATTGCGAGGTACTAAATGTAAAATTAAAAATTTGGGTATATTATGACACAAACGTTTGGGTCACATCTCTAGAAATAGAGTTAAAAGACTTATGTCAGAAGGGATTCTTGATCCTATTGACTTATCAAGTTTAGATGTTTATGTTGAATGCATTAAAGGTAAACAAACCAAACCTAAAAGATCAGGTGCATATAGAGCTACAGACGTCTTAGAATTGATACATACGGATATTTGTGGGTCATTTCCTATACCTTCATGGAATAGTCAACGATACTTTATATCATTCATGGATGATTACTCTGTATCTAATACATGAAAAGTCTCAATCTTTGGATGTGTTCAAAACATTTAAAGCTGAAGTTGTCAGCAAAAGGATAAAAAGCGTCAGATCTGACCATGGAGGGAAATATTATGGCAGAAATGAGGACTCAGGTGAACAATGTCCAGGACCATTTGCTCTATACCTAGAGGAGTGTGGAATTGTCCCTCAGTATACAATGTCAGGGACACCTAGCATGAATAGTATAATTGAAAGACGAAACTGCAAGTCACTCTGGGGAAAAGCAATAAAGATCACAGCTTATATTCTTAATAAAATATCAACTAAAACAACTGCAAAAATACCTTATGAGCTTTGGACTCGGAGAAAGCCTAGTCTAAGGCACTTCCGCGTATGGGGTTGTCCAACTGAGGCAAGGCCTTACAGGCCTAATGAAAAGAAATTGGAACCTCAAATAATAAGCAGTTACTTTATTGGTTATTTTAAACGATCTAAGAGGTATAAATTTTATGATCCCAAATCAAGAAATATTTTTTAGATGGGTACTGCTATATTCTTTGAGGATATTGAGTTTGGGGGGAGAAATAAGGTTAAAGACTTTACCTTTAAGGAAGAATTAGTTTAATCTAATCCAATAGTTGCCACTAATGTGGCAAATTAAGTACCTCAAAAGCATACAGTCATTCTAGCTCCTATACAGTATGAGGAAATTGTTCATAAGGAATAAACTCAACACCCTCAAGAACCCGTGCCACAAGAGCCAGCACCTTTGCGACGATCCACTAGGGAAAGGAGAAGTGTCATTTCGGATGATTATATGGTATTTCTCTAGGAACATGAAGAAAGTAGTAGTATGATGGAAGATGATCCAATAAACTTCTGTCAAGCCATGGAGGATTACAATTCGGATAAGTAGATTGAAGCAATGAATCAGGAGTATAAGTCCATGCAAGACAATAAAGTTTGGGAACTTGTCCCATTACCAGAAAGTGTGAAACTAATTGGCTGTAAATAGATTTTTAAAATCAAAAGGGATTCTAATGGTAATGTAGAGAGGTATAAGGCACGTCTTGTAACAAAGGATTATACTCAAAAGGAAGGGATTGACTTTAAAGAGACCCAGTGATTTAAAAAGCGCTAGGCGCCAAAAGGCGCCAAGGTCTAAAATCGCCCGAGGCGCTAGGCGCTCGCCCAAGCGCTAGCCCGAGCGAAGCGAGACGCTAAAATATAAAAATATATAAATATAATTAAAAAATATAATTATTTAAATAAAAATATACTATTAAATGAAGAAAATCTAAGGTACAAACTCACAATGTCACATTACTAAAAAGTCCCAAAAACCAAAACAATAAAATTTTACATCAAAGTCATTCATCATAATCAATATTATCATCATTTTCATATAAATCATCTTCATTGAATTCATCCTCTTCATCTTGTCCTTCCTCTTTATCAAAATATGTTTCATTCTCAATGTCTTCAACAATAATAGGAGCCGAGCTTGATGCTTTTGCACTCATTTTTCTCTTTGTCATCTATTTTGTATATGTTTGTAATTCTCCAACACCTGAAGTTCTTGCCACATCTCCCCATGTCAATCTATCATCTTTAAATAGAAGCTCGTCTTCGGCATTTTGCAAGTTGGCACCCATTTCTCCCATGACGAGCCTTCAAAGCTTGATTATACTTTATATAAACAAGATCATGTAATCACTGATATTCCAACCAATTCTCTCTTTAATGAATCTGTCATGTCATATAATTTAAAAATATATTAATATATCTATCTAAATAAATTAATTAATTGAAACAAAAATCTTTATTGATTCTTACATGCTCAAAGACACTCTAGTTTCGCTCACAACCCGAAGCACTACATGTCAAACTAAGTACTTTGATAGCAAATTGCTATAAGTTCGGGGTAGAATTTCCAAATAGACTCCACCATTCAGCTACAAAATTTATATTATTATTAGCAATAACATAATAACATACTATCGATGAAATTAATTATCTCAAATTATTAATACCTAGAGACGTAGTTGTCCTGGATCGAACTGTCAATGGAATTCCAAAAAGACCTTCGGCATTTTTATACAGAAATAATTCACGAATAATCTTATCTTGTACCTCAAGGCTTGGAACTAATCTTGTAATGTACTAATATAACCCATCCAAAACTTCTGCATCAAACCCAACAGATTTAATCGTATAAAAGAATTCAGGGTTCAAATAATATCCTACTGCATGTAAGGGACGATGAAGTTGACAATTCCATCTTTCGTCAATGATTGTAAAAATTTTCTCATATTTTTCTTCATTTTCATTAAAAGACCTTTTAATCATCTCCTTTGCTCTATCCATAGCCTCATAAATATATCTCATTACAAGCTTATTTCATTATCTATCAATCGAATGACTCGAACAAGAGAGCCCATTATCTTTAATATATAAACCACATGATTCCAAAAGGATGGCAGTAAGATGATATCAGTAACCCTCTTGCCTTTTGTTTCTTTTGCCCATTTGCTTGTCACCCATTTCTCAGAAGTAAACATGTTTCTCAGATTATGTTTTTGACAATGTACACTCTGTAATGTCAAGAATGAAGTAGCAAATCGGGTGACACCATATCTCACTAATTCTTTGTTGACTGTGAATTCTCTCATCATATTCAAAGCCCCAATATGATTATAAAGAAATCCAACAATAAAAATTGTCCTTTCTAAAGTTTTCTTGATGTCTAGGATCTTTCCAATATCCTCCAACATTAAATCAATACAATGTGCTGCACATGGAGCCCAATATAAGTGCTGTCTTTTTTGTTTCAAATAATTTACCTAAGACAAAGAATAACAAAAATGATAAGACTTACGAGTTTAATACATTTAATTAAAGATAAAATAATTAAAATTTTAAAAAATTCAAAAGATGAATATTACCAGCTAATACATAGTTGCTTCCATTGTCGGTTATGACTTGAACGATATTTTGTTCTCCAATTTCTTCCACAAACTTGTCAAGTAAATCATATATCTTATCTCCAGATTTTACAAAAGATAAAACATCTATTGACTTCACAAACATAGTCCCTAAAGAACAATTAACCATAAAATTAATTATACTCCTGCGTCTCCTATCAGTCCAAGCATCTGACATAATAGAGCAACCATGTGTTGCCCATGATTCTTTATGACCTTTTAGTAAGTCATTTGTATAATTCAACTCTTTTTGCAATAATGGAACTCGCATCTCATAATAACTTAGAGATTTTAATCCCGTACCATATCTTCCAATAGCTTCAATCATTTCCTTAAAACTGTCTAAACGAATAGTACTAAGAGGAAGACCAGCCTGATAGAAGAAGCGAGCAATATGCTGAATTGTTCTTCCTCTTATTTCTTTATCACAAGCATCATTTATATTTGTTTGTCTAAATTTTGAACCTCTTGCTTACCTTTGTTGCTTCTGTGATCCTTGAAACATATACAGATCCATCAGTCCTTTTTTAGCCTTCTTAGTACTCACAACTTCTTTTCCTTTTTTGTCATATATTTTTTTTCCCACTTGGGTTAATACTCATAGAATAATCTTCTTCTTCGTCCCTGAGATGTTCAACATCATCTTCTAGTAAATTCCCGTAAGATTCATTCTTTGTATCTTCTTTTCATTCATATAACTCAAAGAACTCTTCTTTAACCTCAGGTGAACACTTTTTACAAGCTGTTGTATTCTTGAAATTTCCTACTATATGTTGTTTTGCACAAAAAATACCACCTTTAGTAGTCTTATCGCAGAACATACAGGTCACTGCATTAGGATCTTTCGGATCCTTTAAATAATTATACTTCCATGCAGGATCTTTTTTTGATGTCATCGTAGAATCAATTGAGTTGCTCTGAACACTTACCATTTATCCTGAAACCTAACAATAATTTCAAATAAATAAAAATTAACAGTCTTAAAATCAAAATAACAATATACTATTAATAAGATATTATTAATTTAATAAATAAAAAATTCTGTTAACAGTATACTGTTAGTAGTATACGTATTACTGTAAGTGTTAACAATATACTATTAATATACTATTAAAGATAATGACATCATAATGATACTATCGAGTGTCAGCGAATGAAGCCGAGGCGAGAAGGAAGACCGAGTCTATCAGCAGAGTAGGTGACGCGGTAGGAGCGACGAGCGGCGGCAGCGGCAGGCGGCGGCAGCGATGGAGTGGTGCGGCGAGCAACAACAGGAGCGGGAGCGGCCACCAACGCGAGCGCAGGAGCGGCGAGCGATGGCGGGAGCGAAAGCGGCAAGCGACGGCGAGAGCAAAAGCGACGAGCGACGATGGGAGTGGAAGCGGCGAGCAACGGCGAGTGCAGGAAGCGGCGAGTGACAATGAGCGCAAGAAGTGGCGGCCGGCAACGAACGGCGGCAGGCGGCGCAACAGACACCGGCGGGCGATGGCGGCAGCAGAGGCCAATCGCGAGAGTTAGGGTGGGGAAGTCGCGAGGGTTAGGCTGTTATTGGTGATTTAGTTAATTTAATTGAACCAACTAAATCACCGGAGGCCGAACTAAACCTAAAATTTTGGTTCGGTCGCCCAGTTTAACCCGGGCGCTCACCCGAGGCGCCCAATGCCTGGGCTCGGGCGAGCGCCCAGGCGGCGCCTCTTTAAAGCGCGCCGCCTGGAGGTCACGAGAGGTGCTCGGGCCTCGCCTCGCCTCACCCGAGCACTTAGGCGAGCGCCCGAGGGCCTTTTTAAATCACTAAAGAGACCTCTCCAGTTTCAACGAATGACTCTTTTAGGACAATTATGGCTCTAGTTGCATATTTTGATTTTGAACTTCATCAGATGGATATCAAAATAGCGTTTCTCAATGGAAACATTGATGAAACAATTTATATGATACAACCAAAAAACTTTGTGCCAGGAGACCCAAAGAAAATGGTTTGTAAATTGACAAAATTCATCTATGGACTAAAACAAGCATCCCGTCAGTGGTATCACAAATTTCATCAAGTAATTCTCTCATATGGTTTTGAGGTAAATACTGTTGATGATTGTGTATCACAAGTTTAGTGGGAGTAAATTTATTTTCCTGATAGTATGTGGATGATATTCTGCTTATCACGAATGATATCGATATATTGCACGAAACCAAGAGATTTCTATCAAAAAATTTTAAGATGAAAGATCTTGGTGACGCCTCTTGTATTAGGAATCCAGATACACCGAGATAGATCTCGAGGTATTCTAGGATTATCACAAAGGAGCTATATCGATAAGGTACACAAAAGGTTTGGTATGTAGGAATGCAAATCAGGAAACACCCCTGTCACAAAGGGAAACAAGTTCAATCTCAATCAGTGCCCTAAAGGAAATCTAGAAACTCAAGAAATGCAAAAGATTGCTTATGCACAAGCTATATGGAGTCTAATGTATGCACAAGTTTGTACACATCCGGATATAGCGTACATTGTTAGAGTGTTAGGCAGATACCTAAGTAACCCTGGAATGGATCATTGGAAGACAACGAAAAGAGTTATGAGATATATAAAGATAACAAAAAATTATATGCTCACATATAGGAGATCAAGCCATTTCGAGATCATTGAGTATTCTGACTCCGATTTTGCTGGATGCCAAGACAGTAGAAAATCCACTTCGGGCTACATTTATATCTTGGCTGGTGGGGCGATTTCTTGGCGTAGTGCCAAGCAATCTCTTATTACTTCTTCCACCATGGCAACGGAATTTATGGCATGTTTTAAGGCGTCCAATCATGAAATTTGGTTGAGAAATTTTGTCACAGGACTGTAAATAGTACAAGGGATTGAAAGACTACTAAAGATATACTATGACAATAAATCAGTTGTTTTATACTCTAACAACAATAAGAGCTCGACTAAGTCAAAGAATATTGACATCAAGTTCCTTGTTGTGAAAGAAAGGGTACAAAGTAAATAAGTTTCCATAAAACACTTAGGAACAAACTTTATATTGGCAGATTCTCTCACAAAAGATGTATCACCCAAGGTCTTTCATGAGCATATTGCTCATATGGGTGTATTAGAATTTGAAAAACTTTAGTTTAGTGGGAGTTTGTCATATGTTTGTTAAATGTTCTATGCCAGATTCTATATTTTTATAAATATTTTCTGATCAGAAATAAAGCTTCAGTTTGTTATACTTGGTACATTATGATTATCAAAGTTATTAATGATCTCATAAAGATCTTATAAAGATAAAATTAGACCAATTGAAAATTGATATGTATAGATCACATTCATGTAATTTTCATGCTACACATTTCATGATTGATCTGTCATTTGGTTATGTTAATATTAGTGATCATTAATGGATTTAGCTATGATTGATATAGCGAAGACCGCTTTGGTCCTATATTAATATGGCCAATGGACGGGATTGTATTGTATGTCCTCCTATATTAATATGGCTAATGAACGAGATTGTGTTGTATGTTCTGTTTAATAATGACAACAGTTTTGAGCTCGTAAAGTATAACACGTTTATAAGGATACATATGTGACCCAATAAGAGATTGTTAGAATTTTAAGAATCACACATGTATAATTAAATATGTTAAGTCATTTTTTTTATTAGCTAAAATTAAAATGATCTAATTAAAGTAAACTTATTTGTTAAGAAACATAATTGTCATGAAAATTAATTGTGTGGATACCATCAATCATATTTCTAATTTAATGACAAGATAAGTCAGGAATATGAAATTCTTGAGGCATAATTGTAGATTCATCAATTATAAATATAATCATAATTGTAAATTTATCGGTTATGTATATAAATAGGGTTATGGTCCCCGATTGCAATATCGAATGAAGTTTCTCTTCACCCATCAAAGAGAAATCTAAAGTTCTTAAGAATACTCTGCAATTGGAAGACCAAATCATCCGTTAATTTAGAAAATACTCTGATGGATTCATCAAGTACGTTTCCGTGTTAATATATTTTATAATTATTATAGGATTTTATATATATTATTGTGGATTCAATAAGTTTTATGAAAACATTCTAAAATTCGATTTTAAATCAATAAAGTATATTTGATCCAGATTTATTGTGTTAATTCCACCAACGTGAGTGAGTAAAACATGAACAAATCTTATAGATCGAACCATCAATAACTATGTTCAGCTTTCCCAAGGTTTAATCAAAGAACCCGGGATCCGGATGATCAAAATCACACTTCAAGAACTAAGGCGTAAACAAGTTTCATATATTGTGCCGTCAGAAACAACAAAA